>BTPG01000001.1:1702725-1790241 GCA_036245525.1 Semisulcospira habei | reverse complement strand
AAACACAGAACACCCACAATACCAGACAAACACAGAACACCCACAATACCAGACAAACACAGAACACCCACAAGACCAGATAAACACAGAACACCCACAATACCAGACAAACACAGAACACTCACAATACCATACCCTTCCTGCTGTTTACCCTCTTCACATCCAGAATCAAGCAGCCCACATTCACAACTGCCTTCTACAAACCGCCTGAGATGAGTCGACCGTGATAGTTCAAGGGTCGTGCCAGAATATCTTGGCGCCTAAGGGCGCCAAGCTAATCTGGTACTACCCTTGAGTTATCATGGTTGACGCATCTATTGTGCTTGGCGCTGGAAATGACCGGCTGTTCTTGCGAACTGTAGCAGTACCCCCTTACCGAAACCTAAGCCACTTTTACGCACTTGGCCAAGGCCCTGAACCCACGGTTTCCAAAACAACTTAAAGGCAAAAGGAAATCGCTCACATTCCAGTCTGACTGGACGGTGTCCTGTCCTGGAGATTCTGATTGGCTAAGAGCAAATCTGGGCCAAGCACATCCGTGCAGTGACTTCCAGATTGTTCCGGTCACGTGTTCCTGTTTTACGAGGTCGCGTGGTCTAGTAGATCATGTTACATGTTGAAATGAGGTAGGTGAGGCAGTAGGAGGAGCAGTGATTTTAAAAAATAGCTTTTTACCTTGTTTGAAAATTTGTAGTAGGGCTGCATGTTGGAATTTGCTTGAAATTTCTGGCTAGATAAGTGGAGATATGTTTGGTGCTTTGATTCATACCATCCTGAGCTTATCCAGTGGACATTTGTGGGCCTATGTTGAGTTGCCGTTGACGTAGTGATTTGAGGGGCACGCTGGTTTCAGCTGTGCCTGGGTGTGGGGTTGGTAAGGAATCAGTAGCCAAGAAATGAGACTGTAAATGTGCTGTTTTTTTTTTAATTTTGTGCAGGGCAAATGTACAGCTGGTAGGCGGTAGTGTTTTTTTAAGGGATTGAAAAAATAGGGGATGAGGCTAAGAGACTGCACAGTAGAGAAACGGCACTGTGTTCTTTGGCATGTCAGGTGACAGAGAGGGCAGCGTCACCGTGCAAGATGTAGAGCATGCTGTATGTGACCCTACAACACCATACCGCAATAGACAATAAAGATTCAGTGATTGTTTTGTGGATAGATAGCGGATGGGATAAATGGAGGGATTGAATTGGGGCGGGAAAAGGGGGATGGGGGTAATTCGTTTATTCATTCATTTATTTATTGTGGCGGTCCGTGACGCAGCGGTAAAGCGCCAGCAACCGATGTTTGAGGTATGAGGTTTGATACCAGGACCCTACGTCGGACTCTGCACCTGTGTGGGTTGTCTGTCAGATCTCATTTTGCTTGTAATTATCTGTTCAGCCGTGATCCACCTCAGTGTAAACTCCTGGTGACATCCGCCTGAAAAACCAAAGATGCAAATTTGCCAGAGCATGACATACATCATCATGTGTCGGCCCTGCAAATAGTGAGGCTCATGAGGATCGATGTACCTTGCAGATGGGCGGAGATGACAGAAGACACTGATCACAGACGGCCCAGGCATGCTACTTCCACCTCCGCCGCATCAGTCAGATCAGAAAATACCTCACTACCGAAGCTGCCACCAAACTTGCTGTCTCTCTCATCCTATCCCGCATCGACTACTGCAACCCTCTCCTTTCCGGCCTCCCTCACTCCACCACTTTCACTCTCCAACGCGTCCAGAACAATGCTGCCCGCCTCGTCCTCAGAAAGAAAAAATCCGACCACATCACTCCCCTGCTCAAACTCTTTCACTGGCTTCCCATCCCACAACGCATCCAATACAAGATTCTGTCTCTCTGCTACAAATCCCTGAACAACTGCGCTCCCGCCTATCTCTCCAACTTACTCACCCCTACACTCCTTCCCGCGCCCTCCGCTCCGCCTCCGACCCTCTCCGCGTCCTCATCCTCCGCACCAAACTCAGCACTTTCGGCCCCCGCTCCTTCTCAGTATACGGTCCATCCACCTGGAACACTCTCCCACTCTCTCTCCGTCAGAAACACTCGCTCTCCTCCTTCCAGTCCGCCCTCAAAACTCACCTCTTTCAACAGTTCTAGCACTGTATCACCACACTCCCCACCTCAAGCTGACCGTCGTAATGTATCTCACTATTTGTGGTACGTGAGTCGTTGTCTAAAGCGTGCGCATGTGTGCGCGAGTTGTGAGTGCGCGCTTAGAGTTATAATTATTATAAGATAAACGCATTATAAATACCGTAATTATTATTTTTATTATTATTATTATTATTATTATTTTTATTATTATTATTAGAATTTTTTATATATGCGTGGCAAAACGATGACGTCACTGGAAGGTGAAGCGGGTGTCAACACAAATATCCCAATAAGCAAAGGGCCTCGGGCCCACTTTGTCCGCACGAAGACGTTTTGCTGCTGGGGTTATAATGCGTGCTAGCCTGAGATTTAGACCCTAGGACCAGAGGCAGTTGCATGAGTGAGCCTAGTCCTGCGCCAGCCACTAAGCAAGGTGCTCCGCTATGACAGAGTTAGTGTTGTGGCGCTATAACGGAGCACCGTGCTTAGTGGCTGGCGCAGAACCCAGCTTACTCACTCACCAGACCCTTAGAGCCTTGTAGTCCAAACTGCGCAATCCGACTTCCCTACTCCACACCTACTATATCATCTCCCGCAACTAACCTACACAATTAAGTACCCAACGGAGAAAGAATTGGATTGTTTAACCTACACAATTGTTTACACACTTTTGCCAAGAAGAATTCAACCGAGTAATATTACTAGATTATTTTCAGTCACCTTGGAGTGATTCACTCAAGAGATCAGTCAGTCATTGTTGCCATCTTTCTTAGAGTCAATTTCAGTGAGAGCTTTCTTTTAGAAGTGTAACCGAACTCTAGCCTGGCTGGCTTGTTATTAGATGGTCAGCCGCAGTGGACTGCCCATCCAACGTACAAGTGCCAGTCTAGTTTTAGCTTTTAGTCCGTATCCCTTTTTCGGTTTAGGAAAGGGCTGGAGATTGCTGTGGAGTGTAATTCAACTACTTAGTCTATCATGTCTTTTACACTGGTCTCGCATGCGCACTCACATAATAATGTGTGTCTGCCTGGCGTTGTGTTCAAAACACTAATAGCGCAATGGACCTACCACAGTATCCAGAAAAACCCTAGTTGATATGCTCGTAGTGACTGAGCGTGCATTACCATGTGTGCCACACTGAACTGGTAAGCTAAGCACGTCAACAAACTCTTAGCATGTTCTCAGTCCTCACACACACACACACACACACACACACACACACACACACACACACACACACACACACACACACACACACACACACACACACACACACACACACACACACACACACACACACACACACACACACGCACACACACTCTTGCACTGCCGTTTCACACGAACGTGTACAAACATTACTGACTCTGTCGCACCCTCACATTTGTCAGCCTCACAGGCTCTCAAGTCTCAGTGATGAGATTTCTGGAAGTGCTTTAGTTTTAGTTACAGTACCTATATTCCCTTATTAGTCAAGATGTCAGACATGTCAAAAGCCATTCATTGTAGCACAAATCAAAACACAATAATAAGACATCTGAAACCATAACTATGCTTACCTACTCATTAGACCCTATGAACCCAAACCTATGCTAGCCTACATACTAGACGTAACAATCAACCGACACAAGTGAAAACCAGATTCTAATGACAAGTTCAATAGGTCCAAAACTCCCTTAACTAAGTACTTAAGTTATCTACTTAAATAATTACATGCTTATAAATTAAATGTCCTTTGCGGGACAAAGGCAACCCGTTTGGGGATTGTTGGGTAGTCCTTTACGGGACTAGAGAAGATTAACACTCGTCCGTTTCGGAACGAAGCGCTACACTACACTTAAACCGAGTCCTTGACGGGACTATCTAAACCAAGCGGGCTGTACGTTGCTGGACAGTATTCCTTCACAGGAATTGCATATGTCCGTTGCCGGACAGAGTACTTCTTCATAGGAATCCCAGTTAACTAAACATGCCTTAATCTATCGTTGCCCACTGCCCACGGAGTCCGGCGCCCCTCTATACTGAGGAACTCTTAACTAAGTACTAATTAATCATTCAGTAGTGTTCGTTGATGGACAGTATTCCTTTGCAGGAATTCTAATTGAACTAAGTCATGCAGTATGTCCGTTGCTGGACAGTATTCCTTTACAGGAATTCTAACTTACTAATGTTCTGTACAGAACAGAGTCTTGAGTCTCTCTTGGGAAGAATGCTCCTATTTAATGTTCTTTGCAGAACAGAGTCTTCCCTTGCGGTTGCTAGGCACCGATATTTATACCCTCACCCCTAAGGGTGTGTTCGGCGTGCCTCTCTCCGAATGGCTTGGTACTTACTCGCTCTGACACTAGCAGGATTGCTGCCCACTGGGCCTGCGGCGTGCTGGAAATTGGTACTACTGTACTAAAACACTGAGCCAAATTATCTCCCCTGCTACAGGTCATCAAACTTTGTCGTGGCAGTTTAGCCACTTCAGTGAGGTATTGCACTGCTCTGCTTTAAACCGGCCGCGACAAGTTGCAGATTACACACGGTGAAGAAAGTTGCGCATCTGATGGTGTGGTGGTCAGTGGCCGCGATACTCCTGATGTCTGAGCTGCAACACTAGCCCCGTGCCTGCCGGTGACGTTTCTCTGGCCGATATTTGTCTTCTGGTGACTTATCACGGCTGAACGCAAGGTCAGTAACAATAGTTCTATTAACCCCCTTAAATGTCGGGGCAAGGCGAACGCTACCCATCTGCAAAAGACATTAACAGTCATGAGCCCCGCAGTCGCACTAACTGACCGCAGTCGCACTAACTGACCGCACTTGCACTAACTTACTCCAGTCGCACTAACTGAGAGCAGTTGCACTAACTGACCGCAGTTGTACTAACTGACCGCAGTCGCACTAACTGACCACAATCACACTAATTGACCACAGTTGCACTAACTTATTCCAGTCACACTAACTGACAGCCGAGTCGCACTAACTGACCACAGTCACACTCACTGACCGCAGTCGCACTAACTTACCACAGTCGCACTAACTTAGCGCAGTCGCACTAGCTGATGGCAGTCGCACTAACTGACCACAGTTGCACTAACTGACTGCAGTGGCACTAACTTACTGCAGTCGCACTAAGTGACCGCAGTGGCACTATCTTACCACAGGTGCACTAGCTTACTGCAGTTGCACTAACTGACCGCAGTGGCACTAACTGACAGCAGTTGCACTAAATTACTGCAATCACACTAACTTGCCGCAGTTGCACTAACTTACCACAGTTGCACTGACTTACCGTAGTTGCACTAATTTATCGCTGTTGCACTAACTTACCCCAGTCACACTAACTTACTGCAGTCGCACTAACTGACCACAGTGGCACTAGCTTAATGCAGTGGCACTAACTTTCCGCAGTCGCACTAACTTACCGCAGTCAATGTAACTTACCGCAGTCACACTAACTTACCGCAGTCGCACTAACTGACCGCAGTTGTACTAACTTACCGCAGTCGCACTAACTTACCGCAGTCGCACTCACTTACTGCAGTTGCACTAACTTACCACAGTCGCACTAACTTACTGCAGTCGCACTGACTGCAGTCACACTAACTTACTGCAGTCGCACTAACTGACCGCAGTCGCACTAACTGATCGCAGTCGCACTAACTTACTGCAGTCGCACTAACTGACCACAGTCGCACTAACTGACCTCAGCTGCACTAACTTACCGCAGTCACACCATAGTCGCACTAACTGACTGCAGTGGCACTAACTTACTGCAGTCGCACTGACTGCAGTGGCACTAGCTTACCACAGGCGCACTAGCTTACTGCAGTCGCACTAACTGACCGCAGTGGCACTAACTGACAGCGGTTGCACTAAATTACAGCAATCACACTAACTTACCGCAGTTGCTCTAACATACCACAGTTGCACTAACTTACCGTAGTTGCACTAATTTACCGCTGTTGCACTAACTTACCCCAGTAACACTAACTTACTGCAGTCACACAAACTGACCGCAGTGGCACTAGCTTAACGCAGTGGCACAAATTTTCCGCAGTCGCACTAACTTGCCACAGTTGCACTAACTTACCGCAGTCAATCTAACTTACCACAGTTGCACTAACTGACTGCAGTCGCACTAACTTACCGCAGTCGCACTCACCGCAGTTGCACTAACTTACCACAGTCGCACTAACTTACCTCAGTCACACAAACTTACCGCAGTCGCACTAACCTACCGAAGTCACACTAACTTACCGCAGTTGCACTACCTGACTGCAGTTGCACTAACTTATCGCAGTCACACTAACTTACCGCAGTCACACTAACTTACCGCAGTCGCACTAACTTAACGCCATTGCGAGGGCTCATGAGGGTTTGTGAGGAATCTATGCTTGTCACTGATTCTAATTTGTATCCTCGTTCCCTGCATGGCTGTGGCTTTTGATTGTTAAATGAAGGAAGATTTCAGAAACACAGCATGTGTCCAGTGGGAGGGAAGGGGTTAATTAGGCAGAGTCCTATCACCAGACCTTGATAACAGGTTTGTAGTTGTGTCCTTTGTTAACCTCTTCACTAATGGAAAAACTGAACACTGAACCAGCTGCAAGAGATACAGATCCTCATGAGCCGCCGCAGTTACTATGAACACATTTTACTTACACGGCCTGGTCTCCTGGGCTCTTGGTCTCCTGATCCCTTGGTCTCTTGGTCTCCTGCTCCCTTGGGTCTCTTGGTCTCTTGGTCTTCAGGTCTCCTGGTCCCTTGGTCTCCTGGTCTCCTGGTCCCTTGGTCTCTTGGTCTTTTGGTCTCCTGGTCCCTTGGTCTCTTGGTCTCCTGGTCCCTTGGTCTCTTGGTCTCTTGATCTCCTGGTCTCTTGGTCCCTTGGTCCCTTGGTATCTTGGGCTCCTGGTTCCTTGGTCTCCTGGTCTCGTGGTCTCTTGGTCTCCTGTGCTCCTGGTCCCTTGGTCTCTTGGTCTCCTGGGATCCTGGTCTCTTGGTCTCCTGGGCTCCTGGTCCCTTGGTCTCTTGGTCTCCTGGGTTCCTGGTCCCTTGTTCTCTTTGTCTCCTGGTCTCTTGGTCCCTTGGTCTCTTTATCATAGCACAGTCTGCTATTACTGGCAGTGAAGGGGTTATGCCTGTTGTGCTTACAGCCCCCTGTGTTGTTAACCCCTTGTGCGTGCGGCCGCCTGTGTTGTTAACCCCTTGTGCGTGCAGCCCCCTGTGGTGTTAACCCCTTGTGCGTGCAGCCCTGTTTTGTTAACCCTTGTGTGTGAAGCCCCCTGTGGTGTTAACCCCTTGTGCATGCAGTCCCCTGTGTTGTTAACCCCTTGTGCGTGCAGCCCCCTGTGGTGTTAACCCCTTGTGCATGCAGCCTAGTGCGTGCAGCCCCCTGTGGTGTTAACCCCTTGTGCGTGCAGCCCTGTTTTGTTAACCCTTGTGTGTGAAGCCCCCTGTGGTGTTAACCCCTTGTGCATGCAGTCCCCTGTGTTGTTAACCCCTTGTGCGTGCAGCCCTGTGTTGTTAACCCCTTGTGTGTGAAGCCCCCTGTGGTGTTAACCCAGTCGCTGCCAGAGAGCACCAATTTCGCGGCAGACACAACTGCACACTGACCGACTTTCGTGAGAGGAACACAGAGGTAAATGGACAACATTAGGCGTGAAGAACACAGGACTACCAAGAGACATAAACCTTCATCAGCCCCCGCGACAGCGGTAAGCTAGTGCGACAGCGGTAAGTTAGTGCGACTGCGGTAAGCTAGTGCGACAGCGGTAAGTTAGTGCGACTGCGGTAAGTTAGTGCGACTGTGGTAAGCTAGTGCGACAGCGGTAAGTTAGTGCGACTGCGGTAAGCTAGTGCGACAGCGGTAAGTTAGTGCGACTGCGGTAAGTTAGTGCGACTGTGGTAAGTTAGTGCGACTGCGGTAAGTTAGTGCGACTGTGGTAAGTTAGTGCGACTGTGGTAAGTTAGTGCGACTGTGGTAAGTTAGTGCGACTGCGGTAAGTTAGTGCGACTGTGGTAAGTTAGTGCGACTGCGGTAAGTTAGTGCGACTGTGGTAAGTTAGTGCGACTGCGGTAAGTTAGTGCGACTGTGGTAAGTTAGTGCGACTGCGGTAAGTTAGTGCGACTGCGGTAAGTTAGTGCGACTGCGGTAAGTTAGTGCGACTGTGGTAAGTTAGTGCGACTGTGGTAAGTTAGTGCGACAGCGGTAAGTAGTGCGACAGCGGGGGCTCATGAGGAGTTATGTCTCTTGCAGATGGGAAGCGATCGCCTTGCCCCTAAATAAATCTCTAAACAAAACTTCATAGTGCACATACCAAGGGAATTTACTCAGCACTGGACAGAAGAACGGTTATGTTCCCTACCCCCTCCTCTTGGGCACCCGATCGCCAGCCCGCAGAAAAAAAAGAAAAAAAAAGACACTGGTAAAGAACGAGACGGCCATGCTTTGCTTTGCCAGTAAATAAAACCTCAGATTCTGATTTTAGATCTGGGCTGACCGACCTTGACCCGCTGACCTTTGGAGGACGTTTAGGACAAGGTGTCGACAGCGATGTGGAGCGCTCTATCACTCGCCCGAAAAAATGGTGAGCTGTTGTTGTTGTTGGTGGTGGTGGTGGTGCTGGTGGTGGTGGTGGTGGTTGTGGTGGTGGTGGTGGTTGACGGAGATGGTTTTGGTTCCGGCGTGTTGGTGATTGTAATACAGTGTATCACGTGTGTTAAACTACACATCTACTGAGCACGAACACGCGGCGCACGCCTCACTCGCCCATGTCTTTAACCCATTCAGCCCCGACGCACTAAATCAGGAGACGGATTGACCATGATAATTCAAGGTTAGTGCCAGAATAGCTTGGCGCCATCATGTTGTGCATGTCGTAATGTTCTCGGTATGTCTTCCCATAGTGCTGCATACAACAGCTATCATTACTTAGTACACATACCAAGGGAAATTACTCAGCGCTGGACAGACAAACAGTTAGATCCCTGCCCCCGCCTATCAGACACCGAATCGCCAGCCCACAGAGTAATACGCAGGTATAGAACAAGACGATCATCTACATCCTCTAAAAATGGATGCATCAGGTCTCGCCTATAACCCATGTCTTTCTCCGGAACTTAGGAAGCATGCAGGAGAAACATACATACACAAACACGAAGGTGCACTACTAAATGTGTTTGGGTAAATACCCTGATTTACCACAGTAGATGCACAAGACAATACACAACAATGTAACGATACAAGTTTGCCTCGAGTTATAGATTCTCATAAACCAGATAGTTGATGCATCCTTTTTTTTAGAGGATGTAGATGATCGTCTTGTTCTATACCTGCGTGTTTCTCTGTGGGCTGGCGATTGTGTGCCTGATAGGCGGGGCCAGGGGATCTAACTGTTTGTCCAGCGCTGAGTAATTCCCCTTGGTATGTGTACAATTCTGCCAGCGCTAGCCTCACCTATCTGGTTTGTAACTATCATTACTTAGAAACTGTGAATGTGGCAAAATGAAGCACTTTTCTGCTCTTCTCCTTTGTACGTAGGAGAGTTCAACCGACATGAGTCAGGAGCAGTAGATGTGAATTTCCGTTACGCGTGTCAGCGCAAAAATGGCTTGTGAAAAAAAGGGGTGGGGTTGGGGGTGTGTGTGTGTGTGTGGGGGGGGGGGGGGTGGAGTTTTAGTGGAGACAAGACACTACTAATAACGCCTTGTATCGGCGAATTTTAATAATCAAAGCCCGCCATGGAGCAGACCGCTTTAAATACCGCACAACTGATGAAGAAATATACGCATATTAATGTAGGACGCTTAGTCTGTCATAAGTCGTGTTTTGTGTCTTTGTTCTAGCGTTGGTTTTGTCGCTAGCTTTGATTGTGTTGTTGTCGTTCCCAGAGTACCGGTGCCGCGGGGTCCTGTCAGAAGTTAATGCAAGTCCTCGTGGTCTCAGGGCTGCCAATAGCCATCTGATTGTCGACACGCATAGGAAGCACAGCGAGCAATAATCACCATGATACGTCTAATTAGGGGTGTAGGGGGCTCTGGATAGAGGTAGTACCTTTGCTGTTCGGCAGCTGCGTCCTACATAGGACGGACGGGCATCACTGGTCCTCATCCATCTCCTTAATCTCTCACGTGCTGGCTCCAAGCGCCACACCCTGGCAAACCACCTCAGCTGGTGGGCTAAACCACGTGAGGGGGTGGTGTTCACATTGCACCACTAGGCGGATGAGCTGTTTCTGACAGCCAACGGCTAGAGGACGGAGGAGATCAGGTTGGATCCAACGGCCAAACGTGGGGGAGTAAACCCTTCAAATCAGGAGTGGAGCCCCGAAGGCAGACAGCTGCCTGTATTCACGCACTGTTCTGGCAGCTCCTGCAGCCAAACTGGTGCCAAACGTACTGCTTTGCATTCCTTTGGATACACCAGCGAGGCCGAGAGGGGGATCTTGACGACTGGGCATCCCAGGATCTCCATACACTTCGCCCAGGCTTGGGCACTGGAGAGGTCACTCCAGTGACTGACCCAGCAAGCGCATACTCCATTGTCTTTCGAGACAGGATGCCGAACCACGTCTAATTACAAACAGAGAAGATGATTTTCCCCGGACGACGTTACGCACAGTAAGGCAAAGGTCTTATGGCCGAAGTCAGCCACAAATGGCCCGCGCTATGCGCGGGCCATTTGTGGCTGACTTCGGCCAGAGAACCTTTGACTTGCTGTGTGACACAGTTCGCAGGGCACACATTTCATTGCCAGCTACTGGGAATCCTTTCTGTGAAATCCGAACATTGCAGGACGCCTTAAAGGGTGTTTGCATACAAGGGCGCGACAGCCACACGAATGCGGTGGCCAGATCGACAGGAATCAAGTACATAGAAATAAAGGAGCGTTTCCATATGCGCGATTACGGTGCGACAAAACTGCATCGCGCCATGGAGCCAGTTAACGGTGATTCAGCCGTAATTTCGATGTGAAAGGAGTGTGGTTTTCAGTACGAGACAGCAACTTGCAACAGTTCTAAACAATTAATAGATGCTGTATGGAATACACGAAGCGAGTTTCTGCCTGCTGATCAAATACTCTTTGGTCGTGTCGCCTGCCGCATCGCTGTCGCGCAGCTATATGGAAACACGGCTTTAGTCCGCCGGAGGCACACACGTATGCCTGGGGACAGTGAAGTCCACCGCGTCCCAACGCAAGAGACATAGACCCTCATGTACACCTGCAGTCGCGGGGGATCAAAGGGTATCTGTGACTTTTGCAGTTCGTTTAACTCCATTCAAGACATGCCGCCTTCGGCTGAAGCCGCGTATCCGGAGGCGGCACGTCTCTAATGAGTTAATCAATCTGCTCCACGCCAGGCTGTGACGCATTACGCCGGGTTATCACTGTTGTCCTGTCTGAACTATGACTTTTCTGCCCTTCTTTTCACGGTCCACGTGACCGCCACACGCACCAGAGGTTGTCCGCCGCCTTGTGAGCGTAACGGAAGGCACTCTCCTGCGCGCACGGCAGAAAAAGAGCAGAATGCAAAGTCTTGCATTTTACGACATTAAAACTTCACAATTCAAGCCAGCCCTTTTGTCCTGCATTGCTGTGCGTCACATACCGTGTATGTGTGTGTGTGAGTGACTGCGTGCGTGTGTGTGTGTATGTGTGTGTGTGCGTGCGTGTGTGCGTGCGTGCGTGCGTGTGTGTGTCTGTGTGTGTGTGTGCGTGCGTGCGTGTGTGTGTCTGTGTGTGTGTGTGCGTGTGTGCGTGCGTGCGTGCGTGTGTGTGTGTGTGCGTGCGTGCGTGCGTGTGTGTGTGTATGTGCGTGCGTGTGTATGTGTGTGTGCGTGCGTGCGTGTGTGTGTGTGTGTGTGTGTGTGTGTGTGTGTGTGTGTGTGTGTGTGCGTGCGTGTGCGTGTGTGTACATGACTCTTCGTAACCCGTGTATTGCCTGGAAATACATTCCATGCCTCCTGTTAACATGACATTGCCCGCTCCGAACATTTTAACAGAACATATTGCCAACTATTCAATTGTTGATGTCTGGACTGGAGTAGACCGCTTTAATTGTGCGTCACACTAGGAAGATTAAACACAACATATTGTCAACTAGTCAACTGTTAATGCCTGGACTGGAGTAGACCGCTTTAATTGTGAGTCACACAAGGAAGGTTAAACACAACATATTGCCAACTAGTCAACTGTTGATGCCTGGACTGGAGTAGACCGCTTTAATTGTGAGTCACACAAGGAGAGTTATACACAACATATTGCCAACTAGTCAACTGTTAATGCCTGGACTGGAGTAGACCGCTTTAATTGTGAGTCACACAAGGAAGGTTAAACACAACATATTGCCAACTAGTCAACTCTTAATGCTTGGACTGGAGTAGACCGCTTTAACTGGAGTTTGTATTGTCAGTCACACTAGGAAGGTTAAACAGAACATAATATTGCCAACTAGTCAACTGTTAATGCCTGGACTGGAGAAGACCGCTTTAATTGTGAGTCACACTAGGAAGGTTAAACAGAACATATTGCCAACTAGTCAACTGTTGATGCCTGGACTGGAGAAGACCGCTTTAATTGTGAGCCACACTAGGAAGGTTAAACAGAACATATTGCCAACTAGTCAACTGTTGATGCCTGAACTGGAGTAGATCGCTTTAACTGGAGTTTTATTGTGTCGTTGTGTTATTGAAGGCTTAAGAAAGTAAATATTTTATTTACACTTGCACGCGGGCTTATTATTATTATTATTATTATTATTATTATTATTATTATTATTATTATTATTATTATTGTCGTCGGCGTTGTCGTCGTCGTAGTCGTCCATATTATAGTATTGTTGGTGTTTTTTTTTTATTGGTATGTGGTGACGATCTGCTGTCATCTTGTGGTGGAGCTAAAGAGGTGTTTACCCAGCACGTCTGCCAACAACAAACGAAAGCAAAATCACGCGGATTTGTGTGTGCTTGTGTACTTGAGATTTGTGTGTGCGTGTGTACGTGAGATTTGCGTGACCTAAATGTTTTTATTATGAGTGTACGAGTATTAATATCGTTTGCTAAGTCTTTCTTATTAGGCAGTGAAAATATGTGTGTGATATGTGTCTATAGGTAGTGGCAAGGTTTTGGAGAAAGTTGTTCTCAGCCAGTTGGTTGATCATCTGAGTAGAAATGGCCTGTTGGAGTTATATCAGTCTGCTTACCGCAAGAATCACAGCACAAAAACTGCTTTGCTTCACATCACAAACAGCCTGCTTACTCACGCTGATGTCGGACATGTGTCTGTGCTGTCACGTTTAGACCTGTCAGCAGCTTTTGACACCTTAGATCGCACAATTCTTCTTGATCGTTTGCATTTTTCCTTTGGCATTTCAGGTGTTGCACTTGCATGGCATAAGTCCTACCTTGAGGACAGGTACCAGTGTGTGAGCGTCAATGGTGCTCTTTCTCAGCAGGTTCTGCTGAAGTTCGGTGTACCGCAAGGATCGGTTCTGGGTCCACTGCTTTTCTCACTATATACTGAACCCGTGTCTGACATTATTAGAAAACATAATTCTGAGTTTCACAAATACGCTGACGACACTCAGCTTCTTAAGGCGGATCACCCTAAGAACTTCCAAACTGTTGTCTCTAGCATGGAAAACTGCATTAGTGAAGTTAAAGATTGGATGACTTTTAACAAGCTCAAATTGAATGATGACAAAACCGAAAGCATGGTTATGGGTACTCGTGCTCGTGCCTCTGTCTCTTGTATTGATCACATAACCATAGGTGGCCACGAAATTCCATTTAAAGCAGAGCGGAAGAATCTTGGTGTTTACCTCGACTCCACCTTATCTATGGAGAAGCAGGTTAGCCACGTTAGTCGCACTGCCTACTTAGAACTACGTAGACTCAGCATCATAAGACCCTTTGTGACAGAAAAGACCACTGGACAGCTTGTCTGTTCTCGCATCTTTTCTCGTCTTGACTATTGCAATTCGCTTCTTGCAGGCATCACCTCAGATCAACTTTGTCGCATTCAGCGCATTCAAAACAACGCAGCCAGATTAATTCTTCGCAAGAAACGCTCTGACCATGTTATGCCTCTGTTTAAACAACTCCACAGGCTTCCTGTCAAACAGAGAATTAAATATATACTGGCTACCCTGGCATACAAGCACTTTGACATCACACTTCCCCTGTACTTCTCCTCCAGTCTCTGCTCTCATAACCCTTCCCGTAGCCTAAGTTCTTGTTGCCAGAAATTACTGGTCCAGTCGTACAGACTTATAAGAGAAAGGATAACTATTGACTATTGACTTTATAAAAAGGTTTGTACACTAGTGTCTATATACAACGAACAATATGGCGAGTGCATCCACTGGCTCAGCCACTCAAGGACTGAAAGTCGGACATTTAAATGTGTATCATTTATATCCGAAAGTACATGATGTTTCCCTGTTTCTGAACCAGCCGTCACATTTCCACCTCTTTGGTCTCACTGAATCTCGTCTGGACTCTCCAAACACTGACGCATGTGTCAGTATTCCGAATTTTTCTCTTATTCGACGTGATGCAACTTCTCCTGGTCGTTACTTTTTGAGTGAAATGAAGCATGATAAGTGGAAGAAAATTGAATAAAAGTGATGAAAATGCCTGTAACTGAAAATCATGGATTTTTTTTTAAAAATTCGTAAATAGGAGCATTTTGCTGGGCAATACATCCCCTTAAGCGGATTAATTCTCTATACAAGCGCGCCTCCCAATCCCCTCTCTAACTTTGGAGGAAAAGCTTCAGGCAACAGGGCTCCTTCCTTTACATCAACACCTTACGTTTAATAAGTGCGTACTTATGCACAAAGCACTGAACGGGAAAGCCCCCCTCTACCTGGCTAAGCTTTTTTACTGAGAGCGAAAGGGTCTACAGCACTTTGAGGAACAGTCTCGTCATTGAACGGCCCCGAGTTAACTTGTTTAAATCCAGCCTGTCTTACGCGGGTGCCAATTTTTGGAACTCACTTCCTCCACATATACAGCAAACGAGACATCTTCCATTGTTTAGGACGAAAGCTTTTAAATACATCTCTGAGCAAACTTGAAAGAAACGTAGATAATATGTCCCAAAAAAGTCATGTCAATGATTTCCTGTGGTCCTCCGTTTTGCACTTATTAGCTTTTACTTAATATCTCTCTTTATCGTGGTATTTTGCCTGCTCACTAAATTCCTACACATGAGTAGCTGTATCATAAGTGTGCAGTAAACACACTTTACATCGCACCCCCCACCCCCACTCCCCAAGACCCTGTCATTTTGCTGTGTATGTGTGTAATCTTCAGCGAGTTTGGAACTTGTATCGGAATATAACACAAGTGACCTGTGGGTGTAGCCGCTTGTTTTGTGCTGTTAACATATTGTTTTAATGTTGCTTTTAATGTTGTAGTTTAGCAAGGACAAACATGAAAAGAGGCCTGTGCGCCTATTGTTTCCATCCTTGAGAAATAAAGTATCATTCATTCATTCATTCATTCATTCATTCATTCATTCATTCATTCATTCATTCATTCATTCATTCATTCTCCTCCCTCTCCTCTGGCTCACGTGAGTGCGAGGCGCATAGCCACCTCGCTCTATCTCCAGTGACAATTGTGTTGGCAGTGTTTGGTTGTGATGTGGCCACACAGGACAATTAGGTTACGTCCCCTTTTCACACACTATTCTCTATTAGCCTCTTGCAACACAAAGCAATGAACGAAGAACCTATCTGCCAAAACAAAACATCCACGCGGAGCATATCACAGGAGAAACATTTTCAGAAATTCTTACAAAAATTATCTGTTAGCGTTTTCCAAAATACTCTGATACACTAAGTACCCCATGACAAAACTGTCGTCTGCAAGCCTGCATACAACCGTGCACATGCCCCATTAAGGCTCCCATGAACACACTTAGGTCGACTAAAATTACCCAGATTTTGCTCTTTTTTACACCACCTGTCTTGCCTTTTGTTGATCAAAACGCCAAAAAAAAAAAGGCAAAAAAAGAAAAAGGTTTTACATCCTAAAACAATTGCAAAAAGGGAGGGATTTTTTAAAACTATTTCTTGCGGAAAAGTTACTACATGCACCGGAAGCAATTACCCCGTGTGGCCTGTAATGAAACCAAAGTAGATGCCAGCTGCAATCAAAACTATATCACTGATACACTTACCCTATAAGAAGATACACTGCGAAGTTTCAGACATGAATGGCTGATGGTTTTAGAGCTGCACCAAAATTACTACCTGCCCCCCTTGGTGCCCGGAGTACTATTGGCTCCTGCGGCTGACCGTTAGCACCACACATGTAAAGATCCGAAAATAAAGACTTATGTTAACGGTAGCAATCCCATATTTTGCAGACAAGCAAACACTCATGCTACTCATCCAAAACAACCAGCAACTACAATTTTAAACAGTGGGTTATTTTTGGGCAATTTGTTTTGATATCCTAACCCCCCCCCCCCCCCCCCCCCCAAGCAGGAACCATTTTGACAGTTCTTTCAACTTTGAAACAAACTTGACAACATAGAAAAGCCCTTGCACTGTTTAAAAAAATTCAGCAAACTGCCTAACCACAATTAGCCTGCATGCGGTGTCATTTTATTTTTTTTAATTCCCTCCTTCCAGCTTTAAACAAGGCTTACGATACTGAAGGCAACTGAAGCCATATTCCGGACTTTTTCTGAAAACGAATCACCAGCCAGCATGCTTTTTCTTGCAAAAACCTACAAATCCTTGTACCAGCCAACTCAAGGGACCAAGGTGCTTCTCTGACTTTGACTACTTTGCATGGCTAAGCAGCAGAATGCTTTAAATAGTGTAAAATGCTTGAAAAAGTAGCAAACATTTGACATGAACGTGTGCGCGCATGGGGGCGGGGGCTGGGGGGGGGGGAGGGGAGAGGGGGATGAGAGGGGGGCAGGGGGGGGGGGTGTTAATGCTTTGGGTTAGTATTATTAGGGTAAGCATAGTAGAGGTAGGATTAGGGTTAACATAGTAGTTTTAGGATCTGGGTTAGTATAATAAGGTTAGGCTTACCATACTGAGGGTTGGTGGTGAGGGACATTCTTTTTTTTGGGGGGGAGGGGGCAGGGGGGGGGAGGGGGGGGGATGCGTGGGTGGAAATGTGTGGAATGGATTTTAGGCATAATAGATATGCTCAGGATACAGCAGGATGATTTGTGTTTGAAAAAGGTAAAGAGATTTCTCACACACTAACTTCTCGATAATATTTATGACAACCGTGCCGTTTCACCGCACCACACCATCTAAACCGACTTCAGAAACCAGTCAAAACAACATGTTTTGGTGTCACCGCACTGAGGTTTGCAGTTTACAGCATGTTTTCACTAAGATGACCCTCACACAGCCTCAAATACACTGTGCAGGGAAAAAGGGTGTGTTTTAATGCAGTCAAAACAAAAGCAAAATATCGGCCACCCGACAACCGTCAAATTTAACTAAATTTCATCTAGATCGCACCGTAATGACTGTTACTTGTCAGGAGGGTTTTTGAATGACTATTATGACAGAAAATGTGACCTGGGATTGTTCCTGTGTGTTTTCTAGCCTCTTTTTTCACCTTCGCACAAATATGCACCATTTTGCAACAATAATCCTTATACAGCTAAATAAAGCTATCTGTATGGCATCAAAAGTGTTGACATGGCAGAAAAACACCTGATATCAGCATAAAAAGCAAAAAATTGTCGATTTTTTTGCACAATCTCCTTCCAAACACCAATAGTAGAAAAGTTCACTCTGCCTTTACAGGCCACACAGGGCAATTAGGTTACGCCCCCTTTTCACCCCTTGGCTTGACTTCGCGAACGAAGACTCTATAGGGGTTGCCCACGACGTCTGTAGGCATGCTCGTGGCTGCGGAGGCCAATCGGGGACAGGCAGGTTCGACCGCAATGGCTGCAGGGGAAGATCTGGAAAGGATTCTGAGTTGCGGCGTCTCTGTTTTTTCTCCTGAGCCGCTTGTCCTTAAGGCTAGCTATGCGAGAGTACTCAAAGGAGACGGCTGCCTTGTAAATGGCGGAGCGCCAGGTGTCACGGCCCACAGCAAGCGAAGACCACTGGTGGTGGTCGATTTGGCAGGCACTAAGTGACTTCTTGAGACAGTCTTTGTATCTCTTCTTTGGTGCCCCTCTGTCTCGGTGTCCTGTGGCGAGCTCGCCGAACAGGGTGATCTTGAGTAGGCCATGATCCTCCATCCTGGAGACATGCCCCGCCCAGCGGAGCTGTGTCCGCAGCAACAAAGCCTCGATGCTCACAGTTTCTGCCTGTTCAATGACCTCGACGTTGGTGACATAGTCACTCCAGTGAATGCCGAGAATGGTACGCAGGCAGCGCTGGTGGAAGCGTTCCAGGAGTCGCCCAGGACTCGGAACCATACAGCAGGTCGGTGAGGACGACAGCTCTGTACACGCTGATCTTGGTGCCTGTTTTCAGCTGTTGATTGTGCCACACCCGCTTGAATAGTCGCCCGAACGCACTGTTCGCTTTTGCCAGCCTGCTGTCCACTCCTTGTCCAGCTTGGCGTCTGACGTGATGATGCAGCCATGGTAGGTAATATATATATATATATATATATATATATATATATATATATATATATATATATATATATATATATATATATATATATATATATATATATATATATATATATATATATATATATATATATATATATATATATATATATATATATATATATATATATATATATATATATATATATATATATATATGGACCGCAAGAGAGCGACGAGAGGACGAAATGTAGCGGCCTGCGGTTGGTTCTGCGCAACTCCAGAGCATGCTCGCCCGTATGACCTGTCGTCCTGTCCATTTTGTTGTTTTTATCGTCGTTTTAGTGACTTTTTGTGACTAACTTCTCATCTCCGTGGTATATAAGTATCCTTGCTGTCGACCTATGTGTTTGAATGACATTATCATCTGTCCATTTGGCCGCAAGTTGCAACTTTTGTACAAGCCTGTTTTGGGCACCAGTGACACCGCCACTGCCATCATGCGGTACAGCCGTGAGTACTTGCTTTCCATGCAACACGGTATTCTGTACGCCCAGTGTCTACATATAGACTTGGGGTTCGAACTGAAAAATAAGGAGGAAAAGAGGGGCTCGATAGGAGGAGTGAGAAATAGACTTAAAAAGAGAGGAGTTCGTCTTCCCCTGCCTGCTATCACTTTATCCAATGTGCGTTCTCTGAAAAATAAAATATAGGAGCTGTCACTACTGATAAAACACGATGGCGACTATCGCTGTTGCAGTTTGTTTTGCTTCACAGAGACATGGTTGACTGAGAATGACCTGGATTTGGAACTGGATGGATACTCAATGATACGTTTTGACCGCAGTGAAAGGGCTACACAGAAACAAGTTGGAGGAGGATTGTGTATGATTGTTAACAAGCGATGGTGTACAAACTACACAGTACGGGAACGTGTCAGCACGAAACACTATGCAATTCTGACAGTGTCATGTAGGCCATACTACCTGCCACGTGAATTCCAGCAAATCACTGTTATCCTGGCCCAGATTTGTCTCTGGCTGCAGACTGTCTTGTCAAGTGCTACAACAAATATGTCAACGGGTCAATGGACCAGCCCGTGCTTTTGCTCGGAGACTTTAACAGGTGCGATGTTGGTAAACATCTGCCCAACTTACAGCACTATGTGTCGTGCCATACCCGTCTTGACAGAACGCTAGACTTGTGTTTTGGAAATGTGCCTGACGCCTACGTCCCCAAGTGCTGCCCGCCCCTGGGACGATCAGACCACAATACCATCCATCTGATCCCCACCTACCGACAAAGACTAAAAAGAGAAAAGCCACAAACGCGTGTAATAAAAGTCTGGACGCATGAGAAAGTCGAAGCACTCCGAGGTTGCTTCCTGTCGACGGACTGGTCAGTGTTCTTTGAGAGCTGTCCCGATCAGGGCAGCATCACTGACACCATCACCTCATATATCCAGTTTTGTGAGGCGGCTGTGATTTCCAGCAAACAGGTTCGCATCTACCCTAACAACAAACCCTGGCTGAGCAAAGACTTAAAACATTGCTTGAACGAAAAGAAACAGGCCTTTCTACACGGGGACAAACAGCTTACCAGGGAAAAGTCGAAAGAGTTCAGGGTCAAATCAAGAGCTGCCCGTGTGGAGTACATAAACAAAGTGGAGGCGCGCTTTAAGACGCGGAACGCACGGGAGGCCTGGAAGGACTGAACAGCATTATGGGGAGGGAGCAGAGGAACCAGACAGTCAAGTGTGCTGATCCTGTTACTTTCGTCAATGACCTGAATACTTTCTACGCCAGGTTTGACGTCAGGGACTTCAGCACAGAGATCGAGGATCTGTGCTCCCCTCTGCCGCCCACACCGCATGCAGCTCCTGTCACAGTGTGTGAGAAGAACGTTGTCAAGGTCCTGTCTCGTGTAAACCCCAGAAAGGCCGCCGGGCCCGACGGTCTGAAGGGGAGAGTATTAAAAGAGTGTGCCCCCGAACTGGGAGGTGTGGTGACCCTACTGTTCCAGCACCTCATGGACACTCACTATGTCCCTCGTACATGGCCCTCCTCAACGATCATGCCGTTGCCCAAGAAGCCAGGAGCAAAAGAATTAAAAGATTTCAGGCCTGTGGCCCTAACATCTGTGATGTGCAAGTCAATGGAGAGGGTTGTGTGCAGCCAAATGACCGCCGCTGTGGCCGATCGCATGGATCCGCTCCAGTTTGCGTACAGACGGCGCAGGGGGGTGGGGGGTGGGGGGGGGGGGGTGGAGGACGCGTGCCTTACCCTTCTTGACGCGGTCTGTCGCCACCTGGACACACCTGGCAATCAGACGCGCATTCTTTTCATGGACTTCAGTAGCGCATTTAATACTATTGAGCCATTTCTGTTGCTGCAGCGACTACTGGAGCTTGAGGTGAACACCAATCTCGTTCTGTGGATTAAGGCGTTCCTGTTCGACCGGCCACAGCGGGTGGGTCTGAAGGTCTCCGAAACAAGTGTCGGGCCATGCGAGTCTTCTAGATCCCTTGTCTCGGCCGGCTCGCCTGACAGAATGGTTCCATCTACTGATGGAGTGATTTTTTAGAGAAAGACAATAGGAGATTTAAAAGACAATGAATTCAATAAAGCCGCATCGGTCATTAAATTACATCATTTTTAATATTAAAATTTTTGACCCCCATTACACCCCCGTTATTTCCGAATCAACCCTTTGATTTTAAAAAGTGACGACCATGACCGATGCGGCCTTATTGATCTAATTATCTTACGGGTCTCCTATTATATTTCTCTATAACTATTGTCTCTGACAACACTTAAACATGTACTGTTAATTTTTTTTAAAAATCGCGACCATGGTCATGTTTATGAACATGATCCTTGCAGCTCTTTATTCATGGCTACCGTACACACTGAACCAGGAAGTAAAATCAACTGTAGAGTAAAACCTCCACTCTCTGACTGCCTTGTGCTGAGTATATGGGGGTTTACATAGTCTAAGATTCTCACGAGCCTAGATTTTTATAAGTGAACACAGGTCAGATCCTCAAGAACCTCGGACTCCAGGCGCGTTTACAAGTATTAGTCAACTTTTCTGTTAGCTCTCTCATTTCGAGTAGCTAATGGGTCTTGTTTAATATTATTTTACTGCAAGTACAATTTCTGAAAAGGTGACTGCCGTCTTATGTATACTCCGAATAATATGTTTACACACAGTACAAGGTCAGGCACCGTTCTATTATAAACAGATGTGCCAGCCTTGACTAGTCTTAAACATGGTGTACGCACACACACACACACACACACACACACACACATACACACTAAGGACACATATACAGGAAGAACACAGTAAACAACACGGCACGCAGGTTAACACACACTGTAACCAGCATATTGACCTTTGTATAGCTGAGCGAAGGTATTAAAACCTTCTGCTCTACTGCTTATACGAGGCATCGGACAACAAAGCCAACAAGTGTATTGTACAAATGAACATATCTGAATATAAACACCACGCTACGTACATACTCACACACACACACACACACATTAACACACACTAACAACATCACGTTACACACACACACACACATACACACAGACACACACACACACACACACACACACACACACACACACACACACACACACACACACAGATTGTAAGATATTTCTTTCGGGTGCATAACCGACTGAACATGCCTGACGCGAGCCATTGAAACACACCAGCCGACGTGAGACGATAATAACTCTTATTCAAGTTCACGCACTGGTGGGTTAGACTGGGGTAGGTCTACATGTTTAGACTGTGACTAAGCTTTCAAGCTGAAAAGAGACACATTACTCTTTGCTTTATACAGACATCCGACTGAGTACATAAACAACAGATCCTCAAGAGCCCGTGGGCCCCCGGGCTTGACTCTATTGTACAACAATTCAGTCAGCTGTACTCTCCGGGCCCTCATTATGAGTAAGTTTTGAAACTTGGCGACATGCTTTTGTCACAAGCCACGGCATAGACTAACAGTTCTGTTGAGTGCCGAACTCATGAGGGCTCCAAGATTTATGAATATTTGTAACGACATAATTTTCAAGTAACGACCTTTGTTCGGCTGAATGGGCTGTCGTCGCTCTTTTGTTTGGCTGAATGGGCCTGTCGTCTGCTTACTAATGTTTTGTGGTTACCCTTGGTACCGTCTGTAGGTAACATGAATGACGCATTTTTACCATAACATACATGTCTAATAGCCACCTCACACAGAGATTTTAAAGTCAGTATAGATGTGCATGCTATTACGCACACACACGCACACACAAACACAAACATGAATACTAACACACACACACACACATGCATACATGAATACTAACACACACACACACACACATGCATACATGAAGACACACACAAACACACACATGAATACTAACACACACACACAAACACACACATGAATACTAACACACACACACACACACACACACACACACACACACACACACACACACACACACACACACACACAGTGCCTGTTTTTGACTGAAGGAAATGTCTCCATAGCAGGATTGAAATTGAATAGCAGGTGTCAAGAGCTTTGATCACCTTACAAAAGGGCTTTCCACTAGCGTGCATGGCAAACAGGTGGGTAAACAGGTCTTTCTATGAAAGGTAGATTTGTTAATAAGATAATTACATAGACTGTGTGGGGTTTGTTTGCTTTAACATGAAGACCTTCAGGTGGGACAGGGTCACTACACATGACATCACAATTGATTTGTAAGACATTTCAGGCCCACTGCCAAGTGAATGCCAACCGGCGTTATGTCTTGACTAAAACTGTATTGTTAGTATTCACAATGGTGAGCCTGAGGTGTTCTATTAGGTTTATAACAGGGAGATGAATAAAAATGAAAGGCAACAAGCAACACATTCATTGTTTTAAGGCAGTCTCCTCTCAGCAGGTTAGAGTGACAGGGGTTGTCTCTTAAATCTGTAACGCATATCATTGTAAGCCCACCAAGGCCATCTTTGGGGTATGTCATATAATAGTCTATGGGAGACAACTTTTGTATAGTGGTTGTCTCTCCAGTGATTATGTCCCTTAAGACATTGAGCATAAGCAGAAAATAGTGTGTTTTATCCCTGAGTGAGTGTATCTATGGTTTGAATCTAAATCCATTTAGCTCACATAGAAGCGGTAACACAGTGTAAACGTAAAACGTTACTGACAATATTGCTGATTGGTGTAAATGTATAAAATTACTGTTCAGTGTAACTTCCTAGAAAAACATGATTTTGCTTGATAACAATTTTAAAGTTGCCTGCAATTTTGTTTTTTGTTTTAAATTTTTTATATTATGATAAAATGAACCAAGACAAACTCCTTCTATTGAATGATATCAATGCTGTAGAGAACAAAGACTTAGACTCCAAAAAACAGCGTCTTTTATCTGTAGTTGTTTCTGGAAAGTCAAAGACTTATCTAGGAAAACAATACATGACAGAGGATATTGAATCTCTCACCGCTGACGAGCTAATCAACCTTCATTCAAAATATGAAAACCACATCGCTTCACTAATGACTCGTGATTTGAGTCGATCTCTTGTATGCCTATACACAAAAGCAGTGAGTCACTTTCTACCTGTGGATAGTGACAGTCTATCACACGACCTTGAAAGTAATCCTATTGTTTCAAGTTCAATTGGTAAATTAGCATGCGTCATGTTTTACAAGTTTGGAAATTACCTTGCACCTGTTGTAACATTACTAGTTACTGGTAACCATATTGATTTTTCAAAATTAAATTTTACTGCAGAAGAAAATGGACGAAACCCAGATGACTCCACAACAGAACCCCGACCCTGTTTTGACACAGGTTCAAACTGTGACTAAGGCTAAAAGTCCTGGCAGGGTTGAGGCTGGAAAAAGATTAGCCGAATATAACAGACAAAAAAAAATTACAGCTTCAAGCACAAACAGAAAAGGCCATGTAACTGACCCGCCATCAGCACCGTCAGGACCGTCAGGACCAGTGTCAGTACCCACACAGTCACTACTATCACACCCTCATCAAAGTGAGAGACAAACAACCCAGTCTAACCCTGACCCTGACTCCGAACCTCAAACAACAAAATATATAGTTGCTGGGTTTGTTGTCGGATTTGGTTACGTAGGTTATCAATTATACAAAAAATACAAACCACAGACTCGTACAGTGACCAAAAAATCAGACACTCCAAAAACAAAACCAGAAGTCGCCACATTACCAGTAACACCCAAAGCCATTGACCCATTTTATATGGAGTAAATAAAAATATTATTTTAATTTTTATTGCCTAAGAAAATGAGCAACACAAAGAACTTAATGAACCTTGTCTATCACTCTGCCATGATAAGTGGACTAGCAGTAGCTTATTCTATGCTAGGAAAAAATCTACTCAAAATGAAATCAGCAGACTTGAGTAGATTAGACTTTGAAGACAGTGCTAAGCTAATTGCAGTTGTTACAGCGTCAATTGCTACGAAAGACTTTCTCGTCAAGCAGGGAATTATTCCCGAAAATGTTTCTATGTAAACTAGCTGTTATTGTGGGAGGTGCCATGGTTAATGCATTGGCTTTCAGTGGATCAAATTATCTCTTTTCAAAAGTGGGTAAAGAAGAATCAGCAGAAGAAATGAAACGTCACAATGAAGCTGTAGTAAAACTGTTGCCGCTAGGGTTTCACGTGAAAGAAAAACAGAAGATAGTGGTAGAAAACCCTTTAAAATAGAAACAAATAACGATGTTTCGGATCAAAGATCCTTCCTCAGGTGACATGGAAACAAACGTAGAACAGAAAAGAACACGACATAAAGAAAAGACGTCATCCTGTATAAAGAGAATTTAGAATGACGTATAAAAAAAAAAAATAATTAAAAAAAAATTTAAAAAAAACAAAACAAAAAAAAAAACCCACACACATAATGATGCAGCAGGCACGAGTGAATGCGAATGTATGCAGTGACGTGTATGTATATAGACGTAAGTTTTGTGGTACGTGTTTTGTGCATGTGTATTTGCATCATTATGTGTGTGGGTTTTTTTTTTTTTTTTTTTCTAATTATTATTTTTTTTTTATACATCATTCTAAATTCTCTCTATACAGGATGACGTCTTTTCTTTATGTCGTGTTCTTTTCTGTTCTACGTTTGTTTCCATGTCACCTGAGGAAGGATCTTTGATCCGAAACGTCGTTATTCGTTTCTATTTTAAAGGGTTTTCTACCACTATCTTCTGTTTTTCTGTCACAATGAAGCGTCTGAGAAACTTGCTCAAGCCCAGCAGGAATATGAAAAGAATAGAATAGAGAAACTTGATTTCATCAATGAAAAACTCAGACTTGAAGGTCACGCACAGCATACGTTTTCAAATACAGACGAAGCAATCCGTGAGTATTTTTTAGTCACAGGTGAAGACATGTCTATACCGAAACCAAAACTTAGTGACTATTACAAACCAAGTACAGAACAAAGAAACGGAGAGATAATCTTTGTTCTAGTGGGAATGACATTTGTATTTTTTACAGGACTTTATTTTGCTAGAAAAAATGAACCCCGGGTAGAAAATAAACTATCGAAAATATATTACTCTCCAGCAGGGTATTGGAAAGGAGCAACAGCTATTCAGAAATTACATGCCGCTGTGGGCGGAGATATAACACTCAATCAAGTCAAACAATGGTTACAAAAACAAGCAATTTGGCAAATATATTTACCTGCTCCAAGAAAAATAACAAGACCTCATTTTGAAAACACAACACCAAATGACACACATCAAATGGACCTCCTATTCCTATCACATGACACAACAAGAAAGAAATGATACAAGTACGCTTTGACTGTCATAGACATAGCTTCAAGATATAAGGACGCTGAACCCATATCTGACAAAACAGCCAGTACAGTTGCTACAGCATTAACAAAAATATATAGTCGTGGTCCTTTAAAATATCCCAGACTTGTGCAAGTTGATGATGGATCTGAATTCAAAGGTGCAGTTAATCAGTTATTTGCGAAGCATGGCATAATAGTCAGACGCGGTATTCCAGGTGTACACAGATCACAGGCAATTGTAGAAAACTTTAACAAACAGTTATCAGAAAGACTTTTTAGTTACCAGTATTTTAAGGAACTCATGCATGACACCCGGAACACTGAGTGGGTACAAAGATTACCACATGTGATAAAAGCAATGAACAATGAAGGCCATGTAAAACCTGCTGATGCTATTAAATTGAAAACAATTTCTATGACGTCAGGAACAGAAATAAAAACCCCAGCACCAGACACAAGTTTATTTACTAAACAGGTGAGATATTTATATCAACCCGGAGAATCAGAAAATGACGTGATGCGCAGAGCAACCGACCAGGGTAGAGAGTAATGTATAGCAAGAGTGTCAGTTAGGCTATAGTCTGTTTCAAGATAGTGACAGATATGGGGGTGATACGAAGATAGTTTATGAAGCACGTGTGTGTGTGTGAATGAACGTGTGAGTTATTTGTATCAGCCAGGTTACGTGACGTTTCTCATTGATCCAATATGTTGTGTGTTTAGCAAGTGTTACGTTGGGACTTTTGTTGTCTATTTAGAGTTCTTGTAACAAGAGTGGAAGACAGACGCCGAGACGTCGAGTCGCAGGTGGGACCTACGTGAGGTCATCCCTCCAGCTCTTCTAAGAGTGAGTCTGACTGGGAACCAAGACACCCAAATCCAAGCAAGAACTGAGTGTACCGTACGAGAACGAGGACGTCCGTGCCCAAAGAGACAGGACGGCAATACGCGTACGACGAAGGACTTTCACGCCTAGACGTGAGAAGGACCAACGTAACCAGGCAACAACATCAAACAGGTTGGAGACATTGAGAGACTGAAACCTAGCCTGGCAGAGATACTGTGATTTGAGTGTGTGATAGAGAGCCTTGTATATATAGTTTGATAGTCTTTAAAGCGTTTCTTTTCTTTTATAGTGTATAAAGGTTACTTTAGAAAGGGAGCCCGTGTGTTGTGTTTTACCGCATGAATGCGCCCGTCTGAGTCAGTGGCGGTGTATGCGTCTGTTGCGTGAGAGTCTGTGCGTACGACTGTGGGCAAGTCTGCGTGCGTTACAGTGGTGACCCTGTTTTAGCGGTAGGTTAAAGTATCAGCGGGCGATAGTGAGTAGCGATTTTAGAGTAGGATTTGTTGCTATGTGCATGTTGTGTTAGATTCCCCTCTCCGATTCTAGTGGGTGAGATCCGTTATTTCTGTAGTTTTCGGGATCTTACGAGGAGCTAGTTCTTGTTTCTTCCTTTTGTATAGGTAGTGTTCTTTTCCTTGCTCTTCTTTCTATCGTTCTTATTTTTCGTTCCATCTGGACATCAAAGTAGGTCATTGTTTTCTGCGTAGGTAGTTGATATTGTTGTGAGTTCTCATTTTAAGTTTTGCCGTTGATTTGGTTGTGGTATTTGTATATTTACATTTTCAAGTTTTAGGAGGTTGTTGTAGTAAGTATGGATTCAGACCCGGTAGAGGCTTACATTAAACAGGGTGAAAGGTTAGGACTTAGGGATGAGAAGCTTTTTGACTACGTAGAGAAATGTAGAGATAGAGAAGATAGGGCGAGAGAGAGAGAAATTCAGAGAGAAGAGAGAGTACTAAAAGAGAAAGAGTTAGAGGTTCAGAGGGTGAGGGACGAGAAAGAATTAGAAATTCGTAGACTTAGAGAGGAGAAGGAGTTGGAAATGCAGATACAGAGAGAGGAGAAAGAGCTAGAAATTCAGAGAGAAAGAGAAAAGAAAGACAGAATACTTAAGAAAGAGGAAATGGAGCTAAAGGAGAGAGAGTTAGAAGCTCAGAGAGAGCGAGAGGAGAAAGAAAGAGTCTTTAAGGAGAAAGAGTTAGAAGTACAGAGAGAGAGAGAAAGAGAAGAGAGAGCGTTTCAGAGAGAGAAAGACGAGAAGTCTCTAGCGTTTCAGAGAGAGAAAGACGAGAGGGAACATGCTTTAAGAGAGAAAGAACTAGACTATCAGAGAGAAGAAAAGGAGAGGGATAGAGAGGTGCAAATGCAGTTAGCTCGAGATGCGGGATATAGACCAGATAGTGATTCAGTAGGCCGAGGAATACGCAATTTTCCTAAACTGCCGATGTTTAAAGAGTCCGTGGACTCTATTGACGCTTTTTTGTGCCGTTTTGAGTCTCATGCGCAGGCGTTGAGTTGGCCACCTGCCAACTGGCCCGTTCTGCTTTCATCTGTGCTTGAGGGACAGGCCTTGAGTCTTTACCATAGTTTGACCGTTTCGGGGACCATAGATTACGAGACTTTGAAGGAGTGTCTCTTGCAGAAGTTCCAATGTAATGCGGAAGGTTTTAGGGAACGCTTAAGAGCTTGTCGGCCAGAGACAGGGGAATCGTTTATGTCGTTTGGCAAGCGATTGTCCCATTTGCTCGTACGTTGGGTCGAACTGTCAAAGATCGACCACACGTACGACGCATTGTTCGATCTCATGTTGGCTGAACAGTTCTTTGGAAGCGTTTCCAAGGATCTAGCGGTATTCTTGAGAGAGCGTAACCTCAAGACTACGGACGAGTTAGTGCAGCACGCGGAGGCTTTTCGGATGGCGCATCCTACGAAAAACCTCGCGCGTAGGACTGAGACACCGCCAGTCGGGTTGGTCGCTGCTAACACGTCTGGGGGTTACCCGGGGGTCAATACTTTACGTGGAGGCCAGCGGATTAACGGTAGAGGTACTTTGCGTTTTCGACGCGGTGATCGAGGTAACAGCAATGGCGGTAACGATTCGTACGCACGTGGAGGGACTTCTTTGCGTGGGTATGGTCGTGGTCGTGTTGCGAGTTCGGACACGCAGTGTTTTTCTTGTCGTGGGTACGGGCACTTCAGTCGGAGCTGTCCGTACTACAGTGAAGGCGCGCAGTATGCTAGTTATCAGGAGCACGGCCATCTGGCTCATCAAGGTCCTAATAATCCTGGTATGGTGGAGGGGGCGGCGCAGCCCACTCACGTAGCCAGTTTTGCGGTCCCAGTCGGGGAGGAACCTCAGCTGGGCGCAGTGTGTTCAGATGACGGAGGTGGTTGCCTACCACTGGTAGACGGAGTTGTAAACGGATGTCTCGTTTCTGTGCTCCGTGACTCCGGTACAACAACCGCTAGGGTCAGGCGTAGCCTTGTTCGGAAAGATCAGTACACAGGCGAGTCACAGAAAGTAGTTTCGTTTGGAGGCAGGATAGAAGTTTTTCCGTTAGCTAAGATAGAGATTGACACAGAGTTTTTTTTACAGGTAGTCTGGTTTCGTGTGTCATCGACAAGCCAGTAGTTGATTTAGTTCTGGGTAACATGAAGGGTGTGCAGCCAGTCATCAGTAGAGTCCAGACGATTACGCCATCTCAGGTTGATCGCAGTGTAGTCGCATCAGTCGCGACGAGAGCTCAGAGCAAGCGTGCTCGTGGCCAGAGGGAACGTGTTATTTCCGTCCAGAAACAGGGAATCGGTCAGCGGGTGTGGCCCAATAGTCGGGTTGGCTGGAGACGGCATACTTCTGTTGCGGACAGAAATGCGGCTCAGCACCCAATAATATGTAGGTAGATCGGAGATCGAAGTCTCGCGATAGTGTTTTTTTTGTGTGTGTGGGCAGTCGTTGGATCTTTTTCGTTTCTGGAGGTTTTGGCGCGTTAATTCGGTTTTCAAGTTCGCTGTGTGATCTGACGGTGTGCGTTAAGGCGTAAGGCTGTAATATTTTTCTTGTATTCTAGATAGTCAGTTAGTCCTTTCTTGTTTTCGGATAATATTACGTCGAGTAGTCTTAAAAAGAAACTCGGTCGTTTCTTTTTTTTCCCGAGGAAGGGGGAATTGTGATGAAGCTCTATGCTCGGGCATAGTGCTCATTTAGTAGGATTAGTACGGTACGGTTTTTGTTAACGGTTTGTTGCCGAAAGTCCGTGTTGGACTAGACGTACGTGAAATCTGTAAGACATGGTTAGCACGGTTTTTTTTAGTAAGTTCTGTTTAGTGAGTTCTAGGCGGAAGCTGTGACTGTCAGAGGTCTAGTTTGGTTATTGCGGGCTGTCTTGTCGTATGGAACGGTTGTGTTCGAGTTACCTAGCCCGCATTCCCTGACTCTGAAGCCTAGATTTCAGGTATGTTTCTATAAACTTAGTATTGATAGTTGTTTAGTTAAAGACAGTATGCGTGGTAAGATTAATGTGGTTGTATAGCGGTGTTCCGGTTGGGTTTAGTATAGTATGTTTAGAATTCGGTGAAGTAACCGGCGTTTCTGTATACAGTTGTTTACCGAGTTAGATGACTAAAGGAATATGAAGTGTGTATGTCTAAACCGCTATGAAGATAGTACGTGGTTGGTTAAGCATAGTCTTTTCCAGGGTAGAGAGTAATGTATAGCAAGAGTGTCAGTTAGGCTATAGTCTGTTTCAAGATAGTGACAGATATGGGGGTGATACGAAGATAGTTTATGAAGCACGTGTGTGTGTGTGAATGAACGTGTGAGTTATTTGTATCAGCCAGGTTACGTGACGTTTCTCATTGATCCAATATGTTGTGTGTTTAGCAAGTGTTACGTTGGGACTTTTGTTGTCTATTTAGAGTTCTTGTAACAAGAGTGGAAGACAGACGCCGAGACGTCGAGTCGCAGGTGGGACCTACGTGAGGTCATCCCTCCAGCTCTTCTAAGAGTGAGTCTGACTGGGAACCAAGACACCCAAATCCAAGCAAGAACTGAGTGTACCGTACGAGAACGAGGACGTCCGTGCCCAAAGAGACAGGACGGCAATACGCGTACGACGAAGGACTTTCACGCCTAGACGTGAGAAGGACCAACGTAACCAGGCAACAACATCAAACAGGTTGGAGACATTGAGAGACTGAAACCTAGCCTGGCAGAGATACTGTGATTTGAGTGTGTGATAGAGAGCCTTGTATATATAGTTTGATAGTCTTTAAAGCGTTTCTTTTCTTTTATAGTGTATAAAGGTTACTTTAGAAAGGGAGCCCGTGTGTTGTGTTTTACCGCATGAATGCGCCCGTCTGAGTCAGTGGCGGTGTATGCGTCTGTTGCGTGAGAGTCTGTGCGTACGACTGTGGGCAAGTCTGCGTGCGTTACACTCAGTGACTTGTTTGGATAATCAGACATTAATGCACCATCTAACACTTCCTTATAATGCTCATGACGAATGTCTTTATTTTTTATTGCTGTTTTTTTTTTTATTCCTTTGGCTTTCGACTGACTACCTTTCTGGTGCAGTATAGAATACATTTTTGATCTCAGTCCAACGTACTCAACTATCGGCACACCATTCAGTTCATCTTTAAACTTACCAGGCACTTTCTTGTTTTGTGTGCTGTACAGTGGATGATCTTTAGGGTAATCAGATGTGTCATACATGTGTAACTCTGTTTTCATGTCTTCATAAAAGTCTTCAGTACACACATCAATGATCATAGAGTCAGTGTCAGTGTATAACAATTGACACTCAGGATATTTTGGTTTGAAGTAATCATAATAAAATTCAAGCATCAACAGTTTTGACAATTCAAGTATTGCCATACCAATAAATACTGGCTTGTCCAGTTTAACAATCTTTTTTTTGAGTGACACTGCATACAATGATAAATGAAACTCCTTGTACCCTGTGTACTGTGGTTTACCTGTAAGTTTAATTGCACCCGATCCAGTTGTGACAAGTCTCACATCTTTTCGGTGATGAGGATTTTCCATAGTCTTCCCAAAACAGGCATTGTTCATAAGCTTAAAGAAGTCTTTGTCAAATGCAGTGTTGCCGTCTCTGGCACGCAATGTTGTGTTCTTCATTATGTAATCTTTCATAAAAGCACTCTGATCAAATTGAATTCCTCTGTGAACTTTCTTTAGTACTAACCCGTGTCTGATGTAAAACTGTAACAAGCGATAGTAGCAAACGTAATTGATTTTATCATTCAAATTTGGTACAAGTTTAGTGTCTTCTTTTTTCCCTGTCATACTCATTTTCTCAACAGCCAACGGATAATCATTATGGTAATCATGTAGATGGTGTGGGTACCCCAGGTCAACTTCAAAGATCCAACCCTTCACGTCGTTTCGGTCAAGAGTCATAATATAGTTTGTTAACCCTGACTCTGTTACATCATACTGTGACAAATCATGCAGACAAAAGTTTTTCAAGGGCAATAACTCACACATCGCCCAGCCATACAAATTGTTAGCGTCAAGGTACGTAATGAATGACCTTGACCCCGAGGGGTCAAACCCCTGGTCTGGGTCATCCAGATATTTATTATTTGCTCTGGCGTAATTATTTGCTGCAATACTTATCCCACCCCTCAATCCACGTTCCACCATTTCCCCCATCGTACGATCAGACAACAGGTCTATAAATATCTTACTGGATTTCAAAAATGCATCCCATGTCATGCCAGGACTAGTTATGTAGCAAGCTGGGTCAAGTTTGTAGTGCAATAGACCCTTTTCACGATAACTTTCAAATACGTCTGCTAGCAAGCAAACGTCAGCTTTCAAGTACTGGTCATGATAGTCACCAATCGTCTGGCATCCTAGTTTATCCCATGCATCAAGAGCATGCTGGTATTCAGAGTCAGAAATATCTTTACCATTTAGTGTGGAATAAAATTTCTCTTTTGATGGCAGTCTCCTTTCTTCAAACACAACCCACTCACTGATGTACTCGTACGGATAAACACCTTTCTTAATCAAGTCTGGCTCAAAATATTTACTCGTTATTGGATACTCAGTCAGTCCTTCTGCAAGACTAGCCAATCCTAAAGACAAATGTTGCATGGAGTCATAAAATGCTAATTTGTCTAAACTAAAAGTTAAGTATTTCTCAGTTGTCTGGGCAATGCAACTAATTTTTTTGTAAGACTCGTCTACAGCCTGCATGATAATGTGTGAATCATATCCTTTGAGATTATGAAAAAAGATAGGTAACTTATATGTCTTAGGATCTATTTTTAATAACAAGTTACAATTGTTAGAAGTCTGGTAATAGTCTGTCTCTAAACACGTTCTCCAATTCTCTTCTTGTGTTAACTGTGTGTTGTCATGTTGATATATATGATACATTAGTTATTTTGGGTTTAACGCCGAGCAGGCGACTAAGGCCATCTCACGGCGGGATGGGTAAAAATCTGGTCAGCCAGACTAAAAGCAAGGTCTTAAGACAAGATGTAAATATAGATTAAAAATCTCAGGCTAAAATGTCGCACATGTCTTTAAAAGAAATGTCTACAGACTCTCAAAAAGGGCAAATAAAAAAGATTCACATAGTCTATGAATGCTCAAATCTTGTTAAAAATATTGCATGCTCGCAAGAAATTGAAGATTTTGTCCGGGGGAACATCCCGGAACAAAACCTTCAAGGAGTCTGCTGTAAAGTGTTTATATCTGGTGTCAATTAGGTCAGCACAATACAGCAAAAAGTGTCGAACAGAAAACTGCTCATCACAGGCAAAACACCTTGGACGCTCATCCTGTTTAAGTAAGTAAGAGTGCGTAACATACGTGTGCCCGATGTGGAGCCGAGCAAGGACAGTCTCCTCACGGCGGCTGCCGCAGCGGAAAGGTAGACTGTCAGACAACTTAGGAAGAGCTTCATGAAGCTTGTTCCCTTCCTCTTTGTCCCACTCAAACTGCCACTCGCGGGCCACGTACGCACTAATCACAGGTTTAAAATCACTATAGACAGTCTGTGTGTCAGGGACAGGGTCACTGCGGGCACTGTTGGCAGCAGAATCTGCGATTCTGTTGCCTTCGATGCCCACATGGCCTGGGACCCAAATAAAAATGATGTCATAATATTCCTTCATCAAGTCCGCGTAGAGCTCTCTAATCTGCACCAGCAGTGAATGGTCTGTTCCCGCGCCCTGAAGGGCCTGCAGGGCAGAAAGAGAGTCAGACAGAATCAGGAAGTTCCTTTCCCGAGACTGATAGGCATGCTTGAGTGCTAGCAGAATGGCCTGCAGTTCTGCACTAAATACAGAGGAATGGTCAGGGAGACGGAGCTTAAATGGGCGTCTAGGATGGCGAGAGGACACTGCAGCCGCAGCCACTCTTCCATCCTCAGACTTGGACCCATCCGTATAAAGACGACAATAGCCAGGAAAAATTGAAAGGAGTTCATTGAGGCTCTGTTGGTATATGGCTGGTGGAGTACAATCCTTCTTGTGGGCAGTCAAGTCCAGCAAGATGTCAGGAACTGGTAGTAGCCAGGGTGGAGTGACGTGTTGCAGAGATTCCGAAACTTTGTCCAGGTCCACTCCGGCCGCCTGCAGATGAGGTCGGACACGGAAGGAAAGTGGACGGACAGCTCCCGGATGGGCATCGTAAATCTCTGCAAACGACGGGTTAAAAACACAATCATAGGCAGGATTTTCTGGATGGGCCTTCAGCTTCAGAACGTAGCTGAGCATGAGGCGGATGCGGCGGAGCCTGAGAGAAGGCTCCCCTGCCTCTGCATACAGACTAGGAACTGGAGATGTCCTGAAGGCTCCCAGACATATGCGCAGACCTTGATGGTGAATTGTGTTCAGACGCTGCAGAACAGACTTGGAAGCCGAGCCATATACCACAGAGCCGTAATCCAGTTTGGACCGAACAAGGGCCCGGTACAGTCGAAGTAAGACGATGCGGTCTGCACCCCAGTCAGTACGACCAACGACACGAAGAATGTCGAGGGCCTTCCAACAAGAGGTTCTAAGGTAGTTAACATGGTTGCAGAAGGTCAATCTTTTGTCAAAGATGACCCCCAAAAACTTTGCCTCTTCGGCCACCTTAATTGGCACACCAGCAATGCTCAGGCTAGGTTCTGGAAAAAATTTCGTCTGGTTAGTAAAATGCACACAGACTGTCTTGGAGGGCGAGAATCTGAATCCATTGAGAGACACCCACCCCTGGATTCGATCAACACACAGCTGCAAGCGCCTGTCAAGGGACGCAAGTCCTCGACCTCGTGCACACAAAGCAAAGTCGTCCACAAACAAAGAGCATTCAGAATCATCCTTGACGGCCTTTACAATGTTATTTATTTTAATGCTAAATAAAACAGGAGATAAAATACTGCCCTGCGGGACACCCATCTCCTGTTCAAAGGAGTCGGAGAGGGTGGAGCCCACACGGACATGGAACGACCTGTTGGACAAAAAATTGTGAATAAAAACGGGCAGATGCCCTTTAAAACCCATGTCCGACAAATCAGACATTATACCATGCTTCCAGGTAGTGTCATATGCCTTTTCAAGATCAAAGAAAATTGCATAGACATGCTGCTTGTTGACAAAAGCATCTCGGATAAAAGACTCAAAGCGGACTAGATGGTCAGTTGTACTACGGAAGCGCCGGAAACCGCACTGGAGGTCTGTGATGAGACCCTGTGACTCAAGATGCCACACCAGTCGGGCGTTGACCAAGCGTTCCATAGTTTTACATAAACATGATGTCAAAGCTATTGGCCGGTAGTTGCCCGGGTCGGAAGGATCCTTACCCGGCTTGGGAATTGGCACAACCACAGCCTGGCGCCAAGATGGCGGAAAATGACCGGTTATCCAGATATGGTTAAAGGCCTTGAGAAGTACAAGGAGTGAATCCTCAGGCAGATGTGTTATGAGCTGATAATGGATGGTATCTAATCCAGCAGCAGAGTCAGTACATTTCTGCATGGCTTGCTGCAATTCTGAAAACGTAAAAGGGGCATTATAGTCTTCCAAGTTATCCGATATAAAATCACAAGCACAAGATTCTCGCTTCTCCTTCTCTCTCTGGAAGAAAGGTGAATAATGCTCTGTTGAAGAATTATGGGCAATGGTGGAGGCAAGTAAATTGGCCACAGCCTTTTTATCTGTGACCAAACTGGCACCATCTCTAAGATGGCTGACAGAAGCCGAGCCACCCCTGCCCCTAATTCTTCGAACAGCCTTCCAGACTTTTTGGGACGGAGTCCTAGAAGATAAAGATGAGACGAAGCGTCTCCAGGAAGCACGGCGTTCACGTTTAAAAATATAACGGGCTTTCACCCGCTGTCTTTTAAAGGTTAAAATATTTGCTTGCGACGGATTACGAAATGCACGTCGCTGAGCAGATTTGCGCATTGTTTGGGCCTTGCGGCACTCTTCATTGAACCATGGTACTCTCGGCTTCCGAGGGAGTGATGTGGAAGTTCTAGGGATGGTTTCACCTGCAACCTCCAACAAAATAGAAGTAAAACAAGAAACAGGTTCTTCAGCTGACATGACCACCTCCTCTGTAAGACGAGACTGACAGAGAGAGGCAAACAGAGACCAGTTAGCTTTCTTGAGATTCCATCGCCCCACCGGCGAATCCTCCTCACAGCTGACCGAAGACAGGACTACTGGGAAGTGGTCACTACCACACAGGTCGTCGTGAACCTTCCAGTCAAAGTCCAGCATGAGAGAAGGATCACACACAGTGAGGTCTAGAACAGAACTAGATCCGGAACCTGAGTTAGAGTATGTAGGTGAGCCATCGTTAAAGACACATAGGTTAAGTTGAGAAAAAACATCTTCTAACATCTGACCTCTGCCATCATAGTGGTCACTACCCCAAAGGTGAGCATGACCGTTAAAATCCCCCATGAGAATAAAGGGAGGGGGCAGTTGATCTACTAAGTGAAAAATATCATTGCTACAGACCCGCAGTGATGGTGGCAGGTAAATACTGCATATGGTTATGGTCTTTTTTAAGGTAACCCGAGCAGCGACAGCCTGAAGACAGGTGTCGATGCTAACGGGGCTACATAAAATTTGGCTACTAATGAGAAGAGCCGCTCCACCCGAGCGCCTCTCCGAATCAGAGCCTTTATGTATAACATTAAAACCATTAAAAGACACAGGGTCAGAAGTCTTCAGGTAAGTCTCCTGAAGAGATATGACTGAGGGGTTATAGAACTTGACTAAAAGACGTAATTCCTCAAAGTTAGCTCGAAAACCACGACAATTCCACTGAAGCAAAGAGTCCATGATTAAGTCTGATCTGGGGGTAAGGAGTTTTTCCCCCCTTTTTCCTTTACCTTGGAAGGAGTTGAAGAAACAGAGGGGGGCCGGCTCCCGGGCCTCCTCTGGTTCTTCGGAGAGGAAGGGGGTGGAGCTGCCGCAGCATCAGCAACAACAACTTCCACTCCCTCCATCCGCTCCTCCAGTGCAGCATATTTGTTTTGAAGGGGCACATCTGTGTTCCCCTTCTGGGCCCGTGCGCACAGCGGTCCCATAGATTTCTTAGACTTCTGGTCCTGGGCAGCGTTCCTGCCGCTAGAGTTAGCGGCCTTAGAAGGCTGACCAGAGCCAGAAGCCTTTGGAGTTGACTGACTAACAGGTTTGGGTGGGGGCTGAGGCTTAGGGGCAACAGAAGGCGGCACAACCGGACCGGCAGTGTCCGCCTTCTGCGTTCCCTGGCTCCTTGTCACCACCGGAGGAGGGTTACTCTCCAGGGGCGAGATGAGCCGAGGCTCCGCCCCCAACCAAGAAGTTGGGGTCTGACATGAAAAGTCTTTGGTGGGGCGCTTGCCTGCCACCGCTGCACTAAAAGTATACACTGAGGTGTTAGAGGTTGGGGCAGCCGCAGCTGCACCAGGGCCTTCAACCAGTTTTTTGGCATCCAGAAAGGACAGCCCCTTCTCCACACGCACCTGCTGAATCTTGCACTCGGATATCCAACGAGGGCATTTCTTATCCGAAGCCATACGCGCCCCCTGGCAGTTCACACACAGGGGGGTGGCTGTGCACGACTCAGCAGAGTGTCCGGGCCTAGTGCAACGGGCGCATGAAGCCTCTGCCTGACGGCATGTCTTCTGCCCATGGCCATACTTTTGGCACTTAAAGCACCGGAGGGGAAGAGGGACGTACTTTTTCACTCTCAGGGAGTAGTAACCTCCCCAGATGGTAGTAGGAGGGGTGGGGGTGCCAAACGTCAGGATGATGGTAGGGAGACGGATCTCCCCACCACCTCGCTTGGAAGCGAAGCGCCTGACGCAAGTCACCCCCTGAGACTTAAGGTTCCTTACAAGTTCATCTTCTGACAGTTCTGCCAAAGCTTGATCTTTGATTACGCCTCTTGACGAATTCATAGTTTTGTGGGGTGTGACTTCCACAGGAGTGTCTCCGATGGAAGAGAGCCCCAGTAGCCCGCTGGAGTTTGCCCGAGTACGGCACTCCACCAGCAAGTCACCAGACCTGAGGCGCTGGGCGTCAGGCCTGCCAACACGGCTCCTGAGGGTCTCCCCCACCAGAAAAGGATGCAGCTTGGTAACTGGTTTCTCCTTCACCTTGCTATGGACAATGAGGAAGCGAGGCCATACGGCCGACGCCTGAGGCGTCGCTTCCTCACAGTCTGAATCACTGTCATGTGCAATGTCGGTGTCTATGCGCCGTTTCTGTGCTAGTTTTGGTTTTTTGGTTTTATCCATATTATATTAGTAGAGATATTCATCCCCCGGGGGTCCCCGCCCGCCACCGAGCCCAACAAGGGAAAGTGCAACTGTCGGCGGGTCTCCAGCCGACGCACAATGGAGACTGCCCGAAAGATATACTCAAGGGGGTAAGCCCGATTGAACCGTTTGAGCCACCGCCTTCTATCACACCGTTGAATGCAGGGGAATACTGGCGTAAAGCACCTAATCAGCAGCAGAAGCTATAGCATGGTGCTCCGTATAGCAACCCGCATGTCAACAGTGGGATAGGGCTCAACGTGACAAGAGCCGATTGACTAGGCCGGTACGACTAGCCTCCCGTTTAGGTAGAAGTCAAGGCCGAAGTGGAGTGTTGGCACCAGTGAGCCGCAGCCCAAAGGGAACCTCAGCCACCAGGATCCTCTTCTCCCCCGACACGGGTCTCCAAGCACGGCAAACACTTGGGATCCAAAGGACCAAAAAGTCACGAGTATTTTTAAGGACCAATCCAACATGGTACGACCTAGGTTAGCACAGCTCCTTAAAAACCGGACCAGTGAAAAGGCTGAACAACATATCTGCTGACATCAAGTCCTAATCCTGGACAAAGATGGCACCCGTCCGCTAGCCCACTCAGTCAGGGACTGAGCGGACTACCCACCTACGCCACGTGGAGGCCGGTGCCGGGTAGGCATATATATGATACAATCACTTCACCGTCTACTCTAGTAAATTCTATTTTGGCAACAATCTGAATCTTCACACTGCCTTTAAGAAGATTTTCTTGTATGACAGAAAAAGAATTTTCTATTGATTCATAAACATTATTAGTATTAGATATAGGCAAATCTGTTGTGTGAAACACGTTACGTAGGCCAGGGCTTGATGAGCCTGATGGGCTTTGAGAATTGTCCGTCATTTTTATTTGTCCGACAAAATAATAAATGAAAAAATATTACCGCTGGCTCACCTTGTGTAATACCACTTTATTAACTGTAACACTGTTAATATAAACATTTAGTTTGGGGAGTTGTTTAAATATGCTATAACAAACTTCCCCTAACCAACCATAGTTGGTATCATTAACTTTAAAAGTAGGTGTCTTTAAATCAACTGTCATGCACTCCACATAATAATAATAATAATGAGTATTTATATAGCGCTTAATCTTACTCAAAAGCTCTAAGCGCTTTACAATCTGTACACAAAAATAAAAATACAATGACATATGCACATAACAAACAAAGCACAATGCCCGAACACACCACTTTTACAATAAACTAAACAACAATACATACATAATAATTTATATTCTAATTAACATTCAGTCTAAACAAGGAGAATTGCAGAACTACAACTAAGGCATCAAACACTGGCAGTTATTCAAAGTAAAGCTTGAAGAGGTGAGTTTTCAACGACCTCTTGAAGCCAGAGACAGACTCACTGTTTCTGACCTCAAGAGGAAGTGCATTCCATAACACTGGGGCTTGATAAACAAAAGTGCGCTGACCAAATGTTTTAGTGTGGACAGAAGGTACACACAAATTCCGTTTATCAGAAGAGGAGCGGAGCTCACGAGAGGGTGTATACACATGCAGCAAAGAGGACAAGTATTCTGGGCTGCTGCCTGAAAGGCAGTTAAAACAGATTGACATAACTTTATATTGAATACGTGAGGACACAGGTAGCCAGTGAAGGGATTTCAAGATGGGTGTGACATGCTCAGTCTTACGGACTCTCACAACAAGCCGGGCTGCATTGTTCTGAATTTTTTGGAGGCGATCAATGAGATACTGAGGGCAGCCACAAAGCAAAGAGTTACAATAATCTAGCTTGGACAGCACAAATGCACAAACTAGTGTTTTATTGGCTTCCACGGTCAGCAGGTGACGAACTGAACTAATACGACGAAGTTCCAGATAAGCGGATCTACACATTGCACTGACATGCTGTGACATAGATAACTCACTGTCAAGTGTAACACCCAGGTTTCTCACACTCACAGAGAAGCCAATGAGTGTTCCATCCACAGACAATGATGACGGTAAAGGCAGGGACGAAGATAATCTTGGATTAGCTACCAACATTGCTTCAGTTTTGCCATCATTTAACATCAGTTTGTTGGTGGTCATCCATGATTTGACATGGTCAATGCACTGGCTTATACTTTGGACGGCATTCACAGCTCGCTCGACAGTATCACTTTTGTACATCTGCGTATCATCTGCAAATGCATGATGGGAAATGGAGCGACTACAAATCAGGTCGGACAGGGGCTGAACATACAGTAAGAACAATACAGGTCCTAGGACCGAGCCCTGGGGTACACCAAACCGAAGAGGTGATGGCTCAGAACGACAGCCGTCGACAGAAACAATCTGGGATCATTCAGTCAGGTATGAACTAAACCATGCCAAGACTGTGCCTTCAATGCCAAATACAGATTGAAGACGGCACAGCAAAATTTCATGGTCAATAGTGTCAAACGCACTGGACAGGTCCAGCAAAGCAAGGACTGTGATCTTACGCTCGTCCAAAGCACAAAGCAGGTCATTGAATATCTTCAGCAAAGCTGTTTCAGTGCTACGATGGGGACGATATGCAGACTGGAATACACTGAACAGACTATTAGAGTTGACATGCTTTAAAGTTTGAACAAGGACAATTTTCTCAAGAATCTTCTGGAAGCTCATCAACATAATCCAAAGTCACACTATATGTAGCATATATTTCCGATGGTGCTGAAAGGCTTATGTAAGTCTGTTTGGGTGATGTTATTAAGTCAGTAAAGTGCATAACATCTTTGAAACAGTGTGTGAGATCAAGCACTTGTATGATTTGTCCGTCTGTCATTTTTTATTAGACAAACAAAAGAATAAATTAATTTACTAACCCATACCCTGTGGGCTGATCTGTCTTTAAAATGAGCTTTAGATGCTTAGTTGATTTCAGTTTATTTTTTACATCATCCAGTTCATGCTTATTTGGGATGACATCGTTCTCTCTGAGACAGTCTTCAAAGCTGTCACGATCCTTACAGTAAAACAAACAGATAAACTTTAACTGTTCTCGAAAATCTTTCAGTACAGCATTATATTTTTGAGTGAGAATCCATACACTGACGTTTGCGTGTCTGCCACTGAAGGCAAGTTCTGCTAATGTGGTTCTCTTCTTGACAATGTCTTTCTCTGCAGAACAGTCATCAACAATAAACAATGTTGGCTGTCCTTCAAATTGCTTGTAAAAATATTGTAGGTAGTCATTCAGTTTTTTCTCAGGGTCGACTAAGTAAATGTTGCTGTCAGTCCAAATAAATAAACGGTTGTGATAAGCTTTGTTGTGTTTTATTGTAGGACAAAATATTACTATGTTTTCAAAATGATGGATGTATCTTGTTTGTAATAGATTAAGTACAAATTCAGTTTTACCACACCCTGTGGCACCACAAAATAATCCACAGTGTGGGTCGAGGGTCATTAAGTTCATTTTAATACACAATATAATTTTAATATATGTGTCCACTCAGTCTGCACTCTTGTATATTGAGTTGTGCATCATATATCAGGTATAAATATATATTTATTGCTTTGGCTTTTTCAACCTTCTTTTGTATCTGAATTGATATTCCGTCACTGCCGTTCTCAACAGTTCGACCTGACCCATGCAGGTAGTCATCATCTGTACTACGAAGGTCTAGCCAAAGTGCATACTTATTTGTAAGGTATTTACCAATCCTAACGTCATACAGATGTAAATCTTTGCACACAATGTTTGCTGGTTTATCTCTAATCCTTCCACCCGCAAAATACTTTGTGATCTCATCGTAGTGCTGGTATGGTAACATTCCAGATGCGTACACTTGATTAGGGCGGCCTTCGATTGTACAAGACAAATGTGTAATCTTAGGATTGTAGAATTTTCTGAATCCCTTTTGTATGGAGCCGCTGGTTCAACAAACAACATAAGTATACCTTTCAGTGATCTGGCAGGTGTGTTCAAGTTTATGTTCCACATTGGGTCACTCTTGTCTTTGGGTATTAAACTATGTCTAATCACTCAATCATAATAAATTGGAAGTCTTGACTGGTACTGATTTTGTATGAGTCTAGCTAGTTCAGTATGTGTGACAATTTCATATTCCAAGGAGATGTTAGAAATCTTATATGTTGCATTGAGATCAGATGATTTAATAATTTTGGAGTAATCATTGAAGGTTAGTTCAAAACTCAAACGGTCATTCAGTGCTCCTTGGTAATAAGGCAAATGTGCTGTCAGGATTTCAAACTCAAGTGGAATGTAAAACCTGGTTCCATATGTTTCAGCTATAATAACTTCCTTGGCTACCCCAGTAGTTACCTTATCTCCAGCATCGATTCGAAGTTTACCAACATTATCTGATTGTATGCCTTGATAAATACGATCCTCTTGTTCTTCTCTTGTGAGCCAAAGATCTTTGTAACAGTAAAACACATCAGCATCGTCAAGACTAAACACTTCCTGTCCTTCACGTTTTACTTTAATAGTTCTAACAATTGCTCTGCCAAGATTGTTAACTAGTGTTCTGTTTACATCTGCGTCTGATGATAGTTCAATATTAAATGCAAGGCGTGCAGTGCCAGGAACAATAACGTCACTGGGACCTAGGTTTGGAAACTTGACTGTAAGTGTTTGGTTCTGGTCTATGGTACTTGGATTGTTTGTAATGACGATTGTTTGTCGAATGCCCTTAACACCAAGAGGCTCACATAGTATTCTGTGTGGGTCTAACTTTGATCCGTAAATCTGTGTCATTTTTATTATGCACAATAAAAAATAATAAATTAATAAAACAATGGCAGTTGGAGGATTTAATCATGAAGATTTTGAAATGGATGACATGAATGTCTCAGATACCAGTATCACAGATATGACTGGAATGGTAACTAGTAGTAGTATGTATCATGAACTGTTAAAAGACAAAGTATACTCATTTTATGACAGTGTTGGTACACACCCAGATGTAATAGATCCTAATCAGTTTGAATATGATAAAGGACACTTATTTGTAAATACAGACAGAGGGAAAATAAATCTAACCCATAAAAATAATCCTTCTAAGTTTAGAGCTTTAAGTACAATTAAAGGTGAAATTGGTGGTAACTCTGGGTTGGCAAGGTACCTTGGTATTGGAGGGTCTCCCGCGCCACCACTTGCGCCTAGACTTGTTAGTACCCTTCACGACACGTAAACAAAGTTGCCAACAGGGCAAGAAATTGAAATGGCAGCAGTAACAAGCCTACCAGAAATAGCAAACACTGTGATACAAGAAACCTCATTTACTGAAGGACAAATAAATGACGCTATGAAAACAATAGATGATCCGCCTTTGTCAATGCGGGAGATAATTGGCTTGGATAAATCTCTACAGACAATAAGAGGTGAGATGGTAAATAACATTGCCAAACTAGGTGAGCTTGATAAACACATAGAACGAGAAAAAGAAAAACTGGCTACAGCTGACAATGGGAATCTTGACACAAAAATGAAAGAAAGAATCCAACACAGATTAAATGATTTGCAGATAGAAAGATCTGGACGATTAGAAGTGATTAGTATTGGAAGGCAAAAACTGAAAACACAGGTAAACAGAATTAGAGAAACTATTCAGAAAATACTTCATGAAGACACTACTCTGGCTGAGAGACTTAAAACACTTTTCAGAGAACAGGGTATCACAATTGCTAGTTTAATTACTGCTCTTGGATTTATTATCAGTACTGTTGTGTTGGCTGTCTCTGGCAGTGGTGGTGGTGGTAGTGGTCCAACACTGCCTGCCCCGGCACCACCAGCACCACCAACTGATCCAAAAGATTTACAGTCATGGGTAAAGAAACAACTGTCTCACATATCAGACTTGCTTAAGAAATTGGCTGTGAAAGCAATGGACGCGTTGCCTGGCATTATAGGCACTGTTGTCAGTTGGCTGATCAATACTGCAGCAAAGGTAGTTGGTTTTATGGCGGAGCATGTTTGGGTCTTTTTGGTGACAGTAGGAGGGTTAATCACAGGGTATTTAATGAAACAGATAAAGAAGTAATACTCCTAGTCACATTAGGCCTATTACCAATGCAGTTCTCTCTGACTCATGAGTGTCAGGGGACTGGAGTATTACATCTTGCGTTACTACCGGGGCAGGGGAAGTAACCACCTGTAATGGTTTTAACAACTGTACATGTGTGGTTGTGGCCCCCAAGTTTACAGATTGATTGAGTCCTAATTTTTGATCACGACCTGCAACAATGATTTCATTATTATAATTTGTTATTGTACCCATTTGAAGTTAAAGATCAGATGGTAACATGTATAACCCGATGCCAACTACAAAGTCAACTTTTGATCTGGCATATCTGAGTACGTCTTGGTAGCGTTGTATGCTAGACGGGAGATCAACTGTTGAATTAATTGAATCTTCAAGATTTGCGAGAAACTGTTTTTGAGATTCAAACTTTCCACTTCCATTCAAAATGTTTGATTTTGTTAATGATTGTGCATCTAATAAACACCAGACATATGTTCTGATAGACTCATTTACGCGCTCGACTCCTGATTGAGTAAAAACGTCACTCTTGTCTAAGATAAATGTGGTCCAGGCATTAGACTGTTTCTGTTCTATTGAGCCTAACCAAACTTCTGATTTAGATGAGAATGAAGTGTAACCAGGGTAGCAATCTTGTGGGTATTGTCTGTGACTCATAGCGTAATACAATGTACCCATGCTGTTGTGATCATCAAGTTTTTGTGTAAAGTCATACCTGGGGCTGATGTTAAATTCATTACAAATCCGTTCAAACGCTTTCATATCCATGGGGTTGTTAAACCTGTTGAAACTGGATTCCGTGGGTAGTGGTGTATGAAGTTCTGACAGTATACGTCTAAGCTGGTAATAAACATGAAAACGATACACAGATCTAATAAGTTTGTTTGAGTGATTCAAATGGTCTGTAAATGAAACACCACAGCCTGTAGTAGAACACAGTATAGCAAAGTTGAGTTGGTTTTGAAACATCTGTAGTGGTCTTGATGTCCACTTTCTTGCTGTAGCATCGTCTGTTATTGGAGGGTTTAGGTAATGGTCAAATGGATTGGGTACTTTGGCTTGAAATAAATCTTGTTCACTTACAGCTATATCAAGCTGATTTAGTTGAATTATTTTCTGTTCATAAGTAGGTGCAACATTATATTTGGCATCCACGTTAAATTGAAATGCGTTTGTTGTGGTAATGGTTGGTGATTTAAATTCCATGCTTCTTTTTATATGAGATAATAAAAATGTTTATTACCTTAACAAATCTTGACACAAGCAAACCAGTGTGGTTAACTAATGGGATTGATAATCGTGATGGTAGTAAGGGTGTAGCTATCCATGAAATGTTTTACACTGTTAAGTGGTTTAATGTTACAAATGATACAGATTATTATGTAGATGGATCTGTTATTGCTAGTTTAAAGAGAGTTAATGTTTTACGAGCTGGGTATTATGACTTTTGTACTTTAGCTGAATGGCTACAAAATGAATTTAAAATTAAAGCAACTTTAAATCCGGCTAACTTACTTGTTACATTAGATTTTCCAAAAGATACTGAGTATTCATTATCATTAAGTCTTATAAAATTACTTGGGTTTATGGGTAATGTAACATCTTTTCCAGATGAAGATTGGACAAAATGGTTAAGTCCAGACAGGCAACTACTACTAAAACCAAAAAAAGAAAAAATAATTGGAAGATATCCTGTTTATTTGTCAGTACACACAGTGCTAAATGTTTATTTGAAAGAACTAAACACAACTGAGAATGTTCACAATGGAAAGCCTTCAACTTTGTTGAGGTGCTTACCAACTGGAACTGCACCCTATTGTGAAAGTGTGGTTGCTAGATTTCCTAATTTACAGTTTAAGAAATTAGGTTCAAGTTTCTTTGAGTCACTGTGTATATCTGTAACTAATCAGGATGACAAACCAGTTGTTATGCATGATGTTAGTGTAGTGTTAGAAGTTAAATAATTTTATTTTTGTTTAAAAAAAAATGAGTGCTGGTCCAAAGTCGAGAATCATACCAGTTGCGTGTCCGGTAACAGAGTTGAAAGATTTGGCTGACGTACAGGATTTTGAGAAGGAAGGAGAGGTGGGGGAGGTGTATTGTTTTGAACTTGATTCAACTGGCATGTACAAGAGGAAAGTAATTGATGACATGAAAGAAGGAACAGACAGACCTATACCTAAACTTGGTCAGCTGCGTGATGTTACTGTACCTGTTCCAGTAAATAACGTACCCTACAACTCAATACATGTTGGTAATAAATGGGTTGTTTCACCTGTGCCTACACCTGCACCAACAATTGACTGGGACATAAAGTTGGAATTTATTAGTCCTTATGTATACACTGATGATGAAGGCGCCTTAGTGTTTAGGAAAGTTGTTAATTCCGGGCCGCTTATTGTAAGCCTTGTTCCAAGCTTTGCCCCAGACAACAATAGCAGAGATAAACTGAAAGTTGAAAATTATGAGAGACGGCGGTATCTTCTTACAACTAGAAAGGGAAGATCAGATACTTCTGTTGTGTTTATGCCAGCAAGCTTAGTTGTGGCTAGAGAAGCGACAATAGTATTTGAAATTATCTTGAGATCTTTAACTTCTGTGAAAGAGGCAAATATTGCACAGGGAATAAAACTTACATGGGATGAAACAGTATCAGAATCAACAAAGGTCTTTATTGCTATTACAAAAAGTACTGATGTTATTAATGTTTCGAGCAGTATTCCCGCTGTCAAGGTGGTGGTTGACAAAACAACTTTTGTTCATCTAAGTTACATAAACCTTGAACACATTGATCTTGTTTCATTTTATTATGCCAGCAAATTGTATACTTTTGACAAGTTGCAAAATGTAATTGCTGATTAAATAAAAAATATTTGTCAATAAAAAAAATGGTAAAATTCTATCCAATACTACCAACGCTTTAGACCGACTGAATCAATTGTGATGACTAAAACAACGCTTGCGCCTGATCCACATGCGACAGCTGTGCCAATTGCACCCAATAAAACATTACAGGCAGACGCATTCAGATTAAATAATATTACAGAAGCAATTAAATATTTGGAAAGTGAAGAGGCTAGGTACTCCAGATGTAAAAGGAGGTATAAGTCAGTATTTAATTCTGTTCAAAATACTTCAATGGCTGTTGGTGCAGTTTCAGCTGGATGTTCTGTAGGGGGTATTGTTCTGTTTGCCACAGGAATTGGAAGTTTAATTGGAATTGCAGTTGAGGGTGTTAGCGTTGCTACATGCCTGGCTTGCTTTGGTTTGGAGGCCATAAACAAGAGGTTTCATACGAAGTTACAGAAACATGAAGCGTTGAGTACTTTGGCGGGTGCGAAGCTGAGCAGTATGAAACTTATTATCAGTAAGGCATTGAATGATAATAATATTAGTGATGATGAATTTAAGCGGGTCCAGGATGATTTAAATAATTACAAAAAACAGAAGTCTGAAATACAAAATAAGATGCGTAGTCAATCTCCCGTGAATGTTGAAGAACTGAAGGCTTCTTTTTTAGAGATGGGGAAACCACAGAAAAGCTACACAATCTTTTAAACAAATAAAAATCAGATTTGGTAATCCTTTAATAATGTCATACACTTCACAGAAAGATGTCATGTCATTTACAACACTTGTGCCTGATTATTTAGCCCCATCTGCACCACCCTCAGAGTACTACTGAGAAAAACAAGTTTTTTTTTATTGTCCTTGTATCTTGACAAATCTGACCGAGTAAGTTATGACTTAAGTCAAGTTGTTGTAAGAACTTATAAGAACTTACAGTAAGTAATTAATAAGTTCTTATGATAAGTAATTAATAAGTTCTTATAGCAACTCACTTAAAGGTTACTTCTACAGGTTCTTAAAAGTTAGTTGTAACTTATTAGTAACGTATAAAGTTCCACTTAAAATCACTTAGACAGGTAAATGATTAGGTGTTGACAGAGACAATAGTTAAGAGAAAGACAATAGGAGATTTAAAAGATAATTAGATCAATAAGGCCGCATCGGTCATGATCGTCACTTTTTAAAATCAAAGGGTTGATTCGGAAATAACGGGGGTGTAATGGGGGTCAAAAATTTTAATATTAAAAATGACGTAATTTAATGACTGATGCGGCTTTATTGAATTCATTGTCTTTTAAATCTCCTATTGTCTTTCTCTTTTTTTTCCGGGGGGGGGGGGGGGGGGGGGGGGAGCTGGTGCAGAGCACGGGCGCGCCACAAGGTTGTGTGTTGTCGCCTGTACTTTTTTTTCCCATCTACACCAACCAGCTCCTCCCCCACCCGGGTCTGCCCTGGGGGACTTGGGTGGGGTTAACTACTTTTTAGTTCCCAGGGTCACCCTGGTCAGCCCCAAAGGGTGGGTTTTTCTCTCTATTCTGGGGCATGTGTTTCTGTCTACCCTTTGTCCATTCACCTGTATTTGCCTTTTTAAAACTCTCCCTACTGTCTGCGCTGCCTGTAGCTCTTGATATTGGATGTGTGTTGCTAAATGGTCTTAGCTTTATTTAGGCCCCATGTGTTAGGGTTTATTTAATATATTGGACCGGCTGGCGACATACATTCAATGTTCTTTTTAGTTTTTTTTTCACAAGCAGTGCAGGAACGTCCTGAGAAAGTCTTGTTGCTGTCGGGACGTTACGCAATGTACAATTAATCAACCAACCAGCTCCAGATCAACACAGCCCTACTAAAGCTGATCAAATACGCAGATGGTATGGCTCTCGTGGCCAACGTGAAAGACGAGGCCACCTTGTCACAGTATTCTGCAGCCGTCGATGACGTTGAACAGTGGTTTGATGACAGCTTTCTACAGCTGAATGTCGGGAAAACTGAAGAGATGGGGCTGGAGGGGGGGGGGGGCATGAGGGGGGGGGGAGGGGGGCGGTGAAGGAGGGTAAGAACTTGTTAAGTAAGCCTCTGAAAATCAAAGACCAGCAGGTGGGGATGGTTCCTGCCTTTAAGTACCTGGGCACCGTCATTGACAGCAACATAACATTCACAGCAAATGCTGATCACGTGTACAAGAAAGCCCAGCAAAGACTGCACCTTTTACGTAAACTGAGGAGTTTCAGCGTTTTTCCTGACATCCTGGTGACTGTGTACAGGTTTCTAGTAAAGAGTACCCTTGCCTTTAACTTGTCTCGTGGTGTGGCCACCTGACTGTTAAGGATAGGGCACGGCTGTCTAAAGTTGTTAACCAAGCCAACAAAATTGTTGATGTAAAAAGCTGCCACATCTGTCGGGCCTGTATCACCGGGCTGTCCGGAGGAAGGCTGTAGAGATCACCACAGATCAAACACATCCTCTCCATGGCCAGTTCCAACTGCTGCCCTCGGGACGCCGGTACAAAGTGCCGCTGGCGCGAAGGAATGTGTACAAACGATCCTTCGTGCCATCGGCTATCACTGTGTGTTAAGCTCTGCTAGCGTTAAGAGATAAGGCCTGATGTGATCTATGCACTGACAATCCCATTATTGCCCACCGTCCCATTTTTGGGACGCAACTTATTTTAATTACTGTATCTAAGTGCTTGTGTCACTGTGACTCAGCAGCCTATTGTGTTAATCAGGGGACATCACTGCATCCAGGCATTGTTTTTGTTTGAGTACTTTCCCTTCACACTAGCAGTGAGAGCTGCCATTTGCAGAAAAAAGCTGGTGCCTGCAGCATCAACATGGCAACCAAGAAAAGGTAAGGATTACTTTTTTTACATTACACTTTTATATATAACACTAAGAACAAAACCTAGAGACTATACTGTTATCTGGATATGTTTTTGTCAGTTTGATGATAGCTTGAATATGTACTGATCTGTATATGTTAGAGTTACCGTCCCAAAAATGGGACGGTGGGCACGAGAGGGGAGGGGTTTTTGCTTATACTACATACACTGTTTTTTTCTGCTTTTGTCCAGGATTTTTACTGTTCATGAAGTGGTATCAATGCTGGAAGATGATGCTAACTTTGAAGAAGCTGACATCTTTATTGAACCCCCTCCTACAAATGAAGACACCGATGAAGACAGCGGAGACGAAGATGAAGATGGTACTGTCTCCAACCTAAACAGAAATCAGCTGCAGGCTCCTGCTACTGTCACTATCCGGAGACAGGGTGAAAAAGTGTCCTATGATGAGATGGAGGAATCTGCTGATTTATCAGAGAATATCAGTGCTCCTATTCAGAGTGCTCCTGCTGCCACAGGGACAGTGCAAGATGCATCTGGGGATTCAGAATCCTTGGAGTCAGACGATGCAGCACCTATTCCTTCTACATCCATGGGGAGAAAAAGGAAAGTAACACGGCCTGCAGCAACTAAAGCTCCATCTTCAAAGAAAGCAGCAATAAATCAGCGAAAGTGGAGAAATACAGATCTGTCAAATAGGCAAAAGCAACGCTTTTCCTGGAACAAGACAGATGTTGACCTGTCGAAAATGCCTTCTTCTCCAGTTGATCGGTTTGAGTGCTTCTTTGACAAAGAAATCCTTGAAACCTTTGCTGATTTTAGCAACATATATGCACGGTCCAAGGGCAACTTGACATTTTCAACCACACCTGAAGAGATCCAGACCTTTCTTGCCATTCTACTCCTGTCTGGATACAGTCCTGTGCCCAGGTGACGAATGTATTGGTCTTCAGATGAGGATGTGGGGAAGGATGCTGTTCAGTCTGCTATGTCAAGAAACCGCTTTGAAGAAATGCTGCGGTATTTTCATGTCAGTGATAACGCACATCTGGATGCTGCTGACAAGATGAGCAAAGTTCGGCCGTTGCTGACACACATGAATGAAAAGTTTCTGACCTTCTTCAAAGCTGTCCAGACACAAAATCTCAGTATCGATGAGTCGATGGTGCCTTATTATGGACGGCACAGTTGCAAACAATTCATACGAGGCAAACCAATCAGGTTTGGTTATAAGATGTGGATGCTGAGCACGCCTCTGGGCTATGTCGTCCAGTTTGAGCCCTATCAAGGTGCAAGAGGACGCCAAACTGAATACCCAGGACTTGGAATGGGGGGTTCGGTTGTTGTTGATCTCATTGCAGAGCTGCAAGAAGAAGAGGGCAGCTCATACCATCTCACGTTTGACAATTTGTTCACAAGCCTGCAGCTGGTGGATGTTTTGACAGAGAAAAACATTGCATGCACAGGAGCGATACGTGCAAATCGCCTTCAGGATTGCCCTTTGAGGGATGTAAACGAGATGAAGAAGACACCAAGGGGAACCTATGACCATGCAACCGACACAAAGACTGGCCTCACTGTTGTTCGGTGGAATGACAACAACATCGTCAATATTGTTTCAAACAATGTAGGAGTGCATCCACTTCAGACAGCCAAGAGATGGTCAAGGGCTGAATCAAAGCAAGTCACCATTCCTCAACCCTTCATGATCCGCCATTACAACAACACTATGGGCGGTGTGGACCGCACAGACCAGAATGTGGCAAAGTACAGAACGGTCATTCGCTGCAAAAAGTGGTGGTGGCCCATCTTTGCCTATTGTCTGGACCTCAGTATCCAACAAGCCTGGCACCTCTACAGGAACACAGATGTAGCGAAAGACAACCCTTTGGACCTTCTCCTTATCCGCAGGAGCGTTGTCAGAGTCTATCTTGCACGAGCTGGTCATGCAGGGCCTGGTCGTCCAAGAGGATTTTATCTCTTGACAAGCGTGTCCCAACAGAGGTCAGGTTTGACCGTGTTGACCATCTTGTTCAAAGTTGGCCTACACAACTGAGATGTGCATCATGCGGGAAGAAGACTAAGCGCCGCTGTGCTAAGTGCAAGGTTGGCCTCCACGACAAATGCTTCCAGCAGTACCATACTCACTGAAACTCTTAACAGCTTATGTGGTGCTAAAATCACCTAAGACAGTGACAGCTGGACATAACAAAAAAATTGACAAAATTGAAACTGTCCTTTACTTGCAATTGTTTCTTCTTTTTTTTCCTTCTTTTAATAGTTATGATTTTCTTGTTTTCTAAAGATACCTAAAAGCAATTTAAATCAAAATATTGTTTTGTTGTGTTTACTTTGTTTTCACCTCAATTATTACATTTTCTTTCAATAAAAGTTTACTAGTTTCAGTATTTTTGTTCTTGTGTTCACTCTTTGAAAAATGAAAAACCCCTACCCATTCCTGCCCACCGTCCCATTTTTGGGACATCTACATTTTATTGTCTAAATGATAAATTTCAAAGTTTTAATCAAAATTTGATCAACACATGTCCATTGTAGACAATTATCCATAATATAAACTAATTTGCACTTTGAAAAAAAATTTGGGCATTAGTGGGATAAGAATGCGGTTTTATATATTACTTTTTCTTTTATTAATTATTTTAAATCCATCGCATTATAGTGTGTGTGTGTGTGTGTGTGTGTGTGTGTGTGTGTGTGTGTGTGTGTGTGTGTGTCTGTGTGTGTGTGTATGTGTGTGTATATGTGTGTGTGTGTGTGTGTGTGTGTGTGTGTGTGTGTGTGTGTGTGTGAGTGAGAGACCAGGGGCTGGTACCCTCATGAGCCGCCCTATTGGGGAGACTGGTGATGGTCCTTTCCCCTGACACAAACCAAAAGCTGTGATAAGTTGTGATAGCAAGGGATGGTACTGTGATAGAGGAAGTGGTGATAATGTGATTCAAAGTGATCAACAGAATGCGATTCGGCAAGGATTATAGATTCTAACAGGCGTGGGGAGGGATTTTATTGAAATATGTGTTTAATTGCTTGTTCATGTTTGTGAGCCGAAGACACATTTCCATTTTATACCAATATATTTAATGGACAATAAAGATTTTTGAATTGAATTGAATTTGAATTGAATACAATAAAACACGAAAGAGAATCATCACCAGACTTCAGTTGTTTTACGTGTCCATAGTACAACACGCAGATCCAAATACATTTATCTTTCAATGAATAAGAGTGATGGAGGAGAGTTCAAGTCAGGGGTAGGCCAGCGAGCTAGGCGGATTTCGGAGTCGTCTGCTGAGCAACTGTCTGCGTGTCATGCGGCATCAATGCACTGTGCGTGTGCAGAGCGTGAAATGAATAACAACAATGAAAGAAAAATGTCACCCTCACTCATTTAAACCCAGGGTCGCATTTCGCAAATTTTGAAGGTGTCCCTAGACGACAATGTACCACTTCCAAGAGATAGATCGACCATGATAATTCAAGGTTAGTGCCAGATTAGCTTGGCGCCGACAGGGCACGACACTCGAATTATCATGGTCGATCCATCTCCCGCCTCGCGCTGGGACCATATGGCGTTGAGGCGCGTCCCCTGGGTGGTGGATAGGGGGGTCCCTCGCGAGAGGGGTGCACCGAATGAAATAAGGTGCCGTGAACCAACATGGTCTAAGGGAAGGTGACCCCGACAGAAAACCCCTGGTCCTCCTGTAGTAAGGGGGTTGGGCGTGGGGGTAGCTTCCCCGACCTGCAAAAAAGGAAAAAAAGAGGTAAAACAGGACAGGAATCGCTGTAGGTCTCTCGTCGACGGCCTATACCCGGGTAGGGGTGACAGGCGTAAGTAAGTAAGTAATCCATCTCCCGCTGTAGTGCGTCGGGGTGAAATGGGTTATTGACAGGAAGTAAACACTAGAGTACACATGCAGTTCCGCAGTTTTTACACAACAGATTGGATCATCTCACCCAGTCACAGACACTCATCGCTCTAAGGGCTGCGTGATCGCCCGTGACAATCTACCACTGTTGCAGCTGCAGGGATTCATCAGTGAACGAAAGATGCCGGACTGATCTGTAGATGAAGGCCGGGGAAACAGGGCCGGCTGGTTCAAGAGGTGGTACTTACAATCATCTAACCTACATCAGCACGGACAATGAAACTGCAACAGGGATGTGAAACCAGTAACCCTTCGGGTCTCGGCAACGGTTTTTTGTCTCGAGGACTCCCGCACGAATAGTGGCGACAAAAACCGTAAGCGACAGCCAAAAGGTCGAAGCCCAAATGGCCGAGCGGGGTCGTTAATGCTAAACAGTTAACCCATTTATCCCCGGGAACCTGCAGCAGGAGATGGATTGATCATGATAATTCAAGGGTAGTGCCAGATGAGCTTGGCGCCTTCAGGCGCCAAGCTCATCTGGCACTACCCTTGAATTATCATGATCAATCCATCTCCTACAACTGGCACATAGTCGTTAGGCAACACCTCCAAAATTTGAGAAATGGGACCTTGTGGCTAAAACGGTTAAAGTTCAGGCTGATACATGGACTACCAGTTGGTAACCTGACTCCACATCACATTGAATGTCAAGCTTATGTCGTCTTCAGTGCTGAAATCTTAGTTAAGAGTAATGTGTCGGTCCACAGAATCGCGGGTACACACTGGGGGGAAAATTGTCACTAGATAATTATGATGATGAGTGTTAGAATGCAGCTGTTATGTCAAATCAGTAAAACACGTGGCGGTCGTGCCTTCTCCCATCTTGGCACCGCCAATTGGAACAGCCTCCCCGCCCCTGTCCGTAACTGTCAAACGCTCTCCTCATTTAAATCACATCTCAAAACCCACCTCTACAACGCTGCCTTTCACTAGTTCATTTCCCCAGCCATGCACAATTCATCACCACTGTTACGTGTGTGTGTGTGTGTGTGTGTGTGTGTGTGTGTGTGTGTGTGTATGTGTGTGTGTGTGTGTGTGTGTGTGTGTGTGTGTGTGTGTGTGTGTGTGTGTGTTAGCTGTTAACTTATTCATTGTATCAGCGCTTAGAGCTACTTTTAGAATAAGCGCTTAACGAAATCTCCGTTATTATTATTATTATTATTATTATTATTATTATTATTATTATTATTATTATATTATCTGCTTTGCGCGACAAAAGCCGAAAGAGTGATGGGTGAGGTTTTCCTGTAACCTGGATTGAAGTGGTGTATGTGGGAGAATCAATTAAAATATTTACTGGCTACATTGCTGCACCATTGAAATTCAGAATCAAAGCGACCTGGACCAGCCAGTACAGGGGTAATGGTTGGCAATGTCTCCTGTACAAATGCTCGTCGTATATCTGACAGTAATACTGGGCGAAAGGGAAAGCGTAATAATGGAGCTCGATTGTCGTAAAATGAAGGACTTTCTGCTCTCCTTGTCCTTTGAATACAGGAGAGTTTCCGTTGCGCTCAGAAGTGTAAGATCTCAGAAGTGTTAGATCTCAGAAGTGTTAGATCTCAGAAGTGTTAGATCTCAGAAGTGTTCGATCTCAGAAGTGTTAGATCTCAGAAGTGTTAGATCTCAGAAATGTTAGATCTCAGAAGTGTTAGATCTCATAAGTGTTTTAGATCTCAGAAATGTTAGATCTCAGAAGTGTTAGATCTCAGAAGTGTTAGATCTCAGAAGTGTTAGATCTCAGAAATGTTAGATCTCAGAAGTGTTTTAGATCTCAGAAGTGTTAGATCTCAGAAGTGTTAGATCTCAGAAGTGTTCGATCTCAGAAGTGTTAGATCTCAGAAGTGTTCGATCTCAGAAGTGTTAGATCTCAGAAGTGTTAGATCAATATGTAATCAATAAGCCGTTTAGCCCCCGACGCACTGCAACAGGAGATGGATCGACCAAAATAATTCAAGGTTAGTGCCAGATTAGCTTGGCGCCATCAGGCGCCAAGCTAATCTGGCACTACCCTTGAATTATCATGGTTGATCCATCTCTGCAACTGATACATAGTCGCTAGGCGACACCTCCATAATTTGGGAAATGAAACCCTGTGGTAAAATCAGTTAGAACACTTTGTTTTCAATATATTTCTAACATGGTATTAGAGTTCCGGCTTAATATTGAGTAGATGCCGGACTATCCGGCCCTCGACACGGCAATCAGCAGGTCACGCTGTCCCAAAACCAGTACAAATTTACACAACAGGATATGTTCAGCATACCACGGCAACTTTTGTATTACTATCAGGTGATGAAAGGTATTCCGTTTGTATGTAAAAACAGAAGTACACGCAAAGATTGGCTAACCCTCTTAGCGCCAACACCCTACAGCAGGAGCATGATCGACCATGATAATTCAAGGGTAGTGCCAGATTAGCATGGCGCCTTCAATAGCGCCTTGAATGGTCAATCCACCTCCTGCAACTGGGACATAGTCGTTAAGTAACACGAAATTTGGGACATGGGACCTTGGGACCAAAAGGGTTAAACCAGTGTAGCCTGTATTACATGCGACTCCAAACAAGTTAAGACGTGATACGACTCCAACAGTAATGACAAAAAGGAGTGTGTGTGTGTGTTTGTGTGTGTGTGTGTGTGTGTGTGTGTGTTTGTGTGTGTGTGTGTGTGTGTGTGTGATTGTGTGTGTGTGTGTGCGTGTGTGTGCGCGCGCGTGCGTGTGTGTGTAGGTGTGTGCTGAGAAAGGGAGCCAGACAGAAACAAGCCTGCTTCACTAAACACTTAGAACCAATCCATGACAAAGCCAATGAAAACAACAAACAATATGGAATGAACCATAACCCACAAGGTCCCTTCTATATGAGAGCTGTCCTCGCTGTCAATGGTCTCTACCTTTTGTGTTTGACCTGATTCTGATGTTGAATTATCTCCTATTGAAAAAGTCTGGCAAATCTGCTAATGCGTCAATGAGTTCTATAAGGGGCGCAGGACATATGCGTCATTGATTTGTCAAACGTCATTTGTCATGACGTAAGTTTTAGTTTTTACGTAATTTTATATTTTACGTGATATGAGTTTCACTTTCGCTTCATAGGCTTGAGAAAATGGTGACAAAACTAGAACTTCACGGTACAATTTCAGTCTTGCTATAATTTGTGAGAAAGCAGGTTGACTTTACCTAGCTACATGATATGCTAAGTACACGGGTCACCTGCATGCTCTTTTGAAAGCGTGTCCATGTTCGTGTGCGTGTTAGTGCGTGTATGCGCGCGCGCTCCAAACATCTCCAAGAGGAATAGATCTTCATGCGCCTGAAGGGCGAATGAGGGATCTATTCCTTCTGGAGATGCTCGCATGTTTGTGTGTGTGTGTGTGTGTGTGTGTGTGTGTGTGTGAGAGAGAGAGAGAGAGAGAGAGAGAGAGAGAGAGAGAGAGAGAGAGAGAGAGAGAGAGAGAGAGAGAGAGAGAGAGAGAGAGGCGCGCGCGAAAGAGAATGACGTCATATTTAGAGTATTATGTCAGTGTCTGCGTGGTGACGGAGTTGCCTCTTTTACGTCACCGCCACAGTCTGACTTTCTCTAGAAGTAAAAGTTTTTTTAGTGGTTTTAATTCTTTTCTGAAAGAAAATAATTTTTACTAAGAAGTTGAAAGGAGACAAAGCTGGTTAACGAACTCATCCAATGTCTTTCACCAAACTAGCTATATGCAAAAGTTGAAGTAAATATGACAAAAGTTACGGAATCTAATCTGGGTAAACCGACTTCCTATAAACTGTTGTTTAGGTCTTTAATGATACATTCAATTACAATATGCTCGGAGGCTCTCTTAGCCACCCACTTAGGAAAGTATTTCGCCAAGTTTCAAGCTTGTGTGTACAGAAATATCGGAGATTCTCTTGTTTAGATACATACGCAGACACATTCGCACATACATAAGCACATCCTGCGCTTCACGCCAAATGTACGTTCAGCAGCGAGGTTAGCGTAACTAGACATGACGTAATTTTTATCTTGTTACTTCAATTGTTAGAGGTTTAGCCTGCCCGCCTTTGAGATCATGAGATCATGGACATGCTATTAAATTCGCCCCACCGCGACCCGTCCTAAAAAGTCCCTTCTATAAATAGAAGGGACTTTAAAAAAAAAAAAATAAAAAAAAAAATAAAAAACACGCTTTTTCTCCTGCATACTCAAAAATCGTTGATTTCACAAGGCCATTTTCACAAAATAAAACATCAATTAAAACATATCTAATTCAGAGACCAAAGGCAGCACTACCCGAGTGAGTACGTGAGAGATTTCGTGTAAAAATTAAATTTAAAGACAACAGTAACTGTGTCTACCGGTCCACGCAGCTTTTCATCCCACGACACAATACACAATGTGGTACAAACCAGCCGACACGTGCACAATACACAATGTGGTACAAACCAGCCGACACGTGCACAATACACAATGTGGTACAAACCAGCCGACACGTGCACAATACACAATGTGGTACAAACCAGCCGACACGTGCACTGAAGACAGCTACAGGAAAGGAAAAACAGAAACAGGACTCGGGCAGTGTTAACTCACTCATTCCTGACGGCACTTAACCCTTTGGCTGTCGTCTGTTTTGTAGTGATGCTTGCTGCCAGAGTCATCGCGACAAAAAATCAGAACCGACAGCCAAAGGGTTACCATGCCAGCCGGTCAAACCGGGTTTCTGAAACCGCCCACGACTGCAGATACGCAGATGCCGGGTTGGAGCATGATAATTCAAGGGTAGTGCGTGTTTCTTAATATTATGAGGACGGCATGATGAGGACGAGAGCCGGGCTGCCCTGTGACGCGCGAGACAGCAGGTCCATTCTTGGGAAATGCACGATTATCATTGTACGACAATACAAATCTCGCTTTACACGAAAATTGGCTTACTGTCTTTTACCTTCATAGAGCAGATGGTATGCTCGGGTGGGACACGGGATGGGTGGGTGCCGGGGGTGGGGGTGGGGGGTGGGGGGGGGGGGGTGAGTGGAATGTGTGTGATGGGGCAGTATAGTTTTTGCCTTTGCTTGATACAGCTCGTAATTGTCACCTTACCTCTGCTGACAAACTTACATTTTGATATTGATCAACTCGCTGGATATCTTGCTGCTGTATCCGTGTTTCCATGGTGATCAGGTTGAACTGACCACATTCCACATTATACTGTATACGTCATGGCGGCTGGCAACTCTGCTCGATTGCAGACTCAGCAGCCTCGCCCGGCTTCTTTTGTGTGTTTGTGTTTTACTTTTGTCAATTGTAAGTAAAGACTGTTCTTACTGGGCCTCGCGTCTTTTACTTACGTCACAGTGTGCCAAAGAAGCGACACTCTCGTGATTTGGCAAAAGCCAGTATGTCCACAAGCGAGACTGTCCTGGTTGCAACTTATAGTATCAATATCTCATTTTTCAAAAACAAAAACTGGCTTTTGTCAAATTACGGCAGGTCAGATTAATGCGAATAATTACAATCCAACTGCAAGAGACATAGATTTTCATGAGCCCCCGCGTTTGCGGGGGCTCATGAGGATCTATGTCTCTTGCAGTGATTTCGACAGCCTAGAGCGATCAGGCCCACAACCAGCGACCAGCACAAATGGTCAGCACGTGTCTGCTCCTGTGACAACTGACGCCCTGCAGCAAGAGATGAAAGGAGCATGACAGCACAAGGGCAGTGCCTTGTTAAGCCAAATGCAAATTTTTACATGAACTTCATTGTCCAGTGTGATAGAAAATGTCTTTGGCTTCACAGCATCAGCATGTAAACACATAAAGACATCTGTAGACTAAACGTACGGTAACAGTGACTCTCTTGGCTTGACTTCGCGAACGAAAATTTTATAGTGGTTGCCCACGACGTCTGCAGGCATGCTCGTGACTGCGGAGGGCAATCCGGGACAGGCAGGTTCGACCGCAGTGGCTGCAGAGGGAGGTCTGGCTAGGGTTCTGAGTTGCGGCATCTCTGTTTTTTTTTCTCCTGAGCCGCTTGTCCTTAAGGCTAGCTCTGCGAGAGTCCTCAAAGGATACGGCTGCCTTGTAAATGGTGGAGCGTCCGTCAGGTGTCGCGGTCCGCAGCAAGTGAAGACCACTGGCGGTGGTCGATTTGGCAGGAACTAAGTGACTTCTTGAGACGGTCTTTGTATCTCTTCTTTGGTGCCTCTCTGTCTCTGTGTCCAGTGGCGAGCTCGCCAAACAGGATGATCTTGGGTAGGCGATGATCCTACATCCTGGAGACGTGCCCCGCCCAGCGGAGCTGTGTCCGCAGCAGCAAAGCCTCGATGCTCACAGTTTCTGCCTGTTCAAGGACCTCGACGTTTGTGACATAGTCACTCCAGTGAATGCCAAGGATGGTACGCAGGCAGCGCTGGTGGAAGCGTTCGAGGAGTCGTAGTTGGCTGCGGTAGAGAGCCCAGGACTCGGAACCATACAGCAGGTCGGTGAGGATGACAGCTCTGTACACGCTGATCTTGGTGCGTGTTTTCAGCTGTTGATTTGCCACACCCGCTTGTATAGACGCCCGAAAGCGCTGTTCGCTTTTGCTAGCCTGCTGTCCAGCTCCTTGTCCAGCTTGGCGTCTGACGTGATGATGCAGCCAAGGTAGATAAACTGGTGCACTGACCAGTTCAGACTCGCCGATGGTGATGTGGGAAGGGCGATGCTCTACCTTGGGTGCCGGCTGATAGAGGACCTCTGTCTTTTTCAGACTGACCTCGAGTCCAAAGAGCTGGGCAGCGTCTGCGAAGCAGGACGTGATGCGCTGCAGGGCTCTCTCTGTGTGTGCAACGAGGGCAGCGTCGTCAGCGTCGTCAGCAAAGAGCAGCTCACGAATCAGTTGGTCTAGGTTTTTGGTGTGGGCCTGCAGTCGCCTAAGGTTGAACAGGCTGCCATCGAGACGATACCTGATGTACACTGCGTCGACATCGTCGAGGTCCACTGTGGCCTGCTTCAACATCATGCTAAAAAAGATGGTGAAGAGGGTCGGTGCCAGCACGCAGCCCTGCTTCACACCGTTGAGAATGGGGAATGGTTCTGAGAGGTCATTGTTGAGTCTGACCTGGCCTTGCTGGTCCTCGCGTAGCTGGACGATCATGCTGAGGAATTTTGGGGGACAGCCAAGTCGCTCCAGGATCTGCCACATGCCTTGCCTCCTCACAGTGTCGAACGCTTTTGTTAGGTCGACAAACGTTACGTACAGCCCTTTGTTCTGCTCACGGCACTTCTCCTGAAGCTGTCTCAGCACAAAGACCATGTCGGTGGTGTTCATGTTGGCTCTGAAGCCACACTGGCCCTCTGGGAAGTGGTCTTCAGCGATGGCAGGTACCAGCCGATTCACGAGCAGCCTTGCGAGAATTTTCCCGGCAATGGACAGCAGGGTAATTCCACGGTAGTTGGAGCAGGCAGACTTCTCTCCTTTGTTCTTGTACAGGGTGATGACGACTGCATCGCGGAGATCCTTTGGTAGTGTTCCTTCCTCCCAGCAGCAGAGAAAGAGGTCGTGGAGCTTGTTGTGCAGTGCAGGGCCTCCATGTTTCCAGATCTCTGGTGGGATTCCGTCAATGCCTGCTGCTTTGCCACTCTTGAGCTGGTGGATGGCTGTGAGGGTCTCTTCAGCAGTGGGCGGTTCGTCCAATTCAACCTTTACTGGGAGGTGTGGGATTTGGAGGATGACTGCTTCTTGAACAGTGCGCTCAGCGCTGAAGAGGTCCTGAAAGTATTCCGACCACCGGTTTAAGATGGAGGTATTATCTGTGAGGAGTGCCTGTCCATCAGCGCTTCGCAGGGGACTTTGTATCAGGTGCCTGGGGCCATACACTGCTTTCATTGTTTCGTAGAAGCCCCTGTAGTCACCGTTGTCAGCGCAAAGCTGGGTCCTTTGTGCGAGTCTGGCCCGTCCACCACTCGTTCTGGAGATCTCTGAGCTTGTGCTGGAGACTGCTGCAGATGAGGCGGAAGGCAGACTTCTTCACAGGGCAGGAAGGCTGGGCTAGGTGGGCCTAACAGTGACTATCATAAAACTAAAACAATATACACATCTATAGCTTCCTCCCATAGCCACCCCATTAAATATTAACATCCATCCGATTGATTGATTATACATTGCTTAACGTCCCGACAGCAACAAGACTTTCTCAGGACGTGCCTGCACTGCTTGTGAAAAAAAACCCCTAAACATAACATTGAATGTATGTCGCCAGCCGGTCCAATACATTAAATAAACCTAACACATGGGGCCTAAATAAAGCTAAGACCATTTAGCAACACACATCCAATATCAAGAGCTACAGGCAGTGCAGACAGTAGGGAGAGTTTTAAAAAGGCAAATACAGGTGAATGGACCAAGGGTAGACAGAAACACATGCCCCAGAATAGAGAGAAAAACTCACCCTGTGGGGCTGACCAGGGTGACCCTGGGAACTAAAAAGTACCTAACCCCACCCAAGTCCCCCAGGGCAGACCCGGGTGGGGAACATCCATCCGGCCTTCACTCCCTCACTCCAACCTCACACACACGCACGCACACACACACACACACACACACACACACACACACACACACACACACACACACACACACACACACACACACACACACACACACACACACACACACACACACACACACACACACACTTTCGCTAACCTTAATGGTGCATTTCATTTTGTTTTATTTTCTTTTTGTATTTTACTGTACGACAGAGGAAAAGAGCAGACAGAGATAAACAAATTCACGCGAAGCAGATTATCAACAACAACCAGTCACAGGGTCACGTGACAAAATCAGTTTTAGCTGACAGAGATCCTCCGTGAGTCGGCGTTAGTCGTCTGCTCGGCGTTAAACCCAAATAATTTTTCTCTTCTGCGATAGAGGGAGGCATATGTAAGACGTTTGGATTCTCAACGGCTTCTGTAGTGATTGGTGAGAATATATATACCTCCTGTAGTATGTCACTGTCCGCCTTGAACTATTCAGCCTCGACACACTGAAATCTAATGGAATTCATGTCATGAATTCTTTGAATCTGGAATAAGGTAGCGGATGGATCAATCATGATAAGGCAAGGGTAGTGCCAGATTAGCTTGGCGCCTGATGGCGCCAAGCTAGTGTGACACTGCCCTTGAATTATCATGATGGATCGATCTTCTGCAACTGGTACATATCGGGAAACGCGGCAATGGGGCTAATTGGGTTACAAGCTGAGGAGGGGCTTTTCCCGCAACTGCCACAGGTGGAGGGAATCGATGATTTTCTGCCGGTAAGAGTTGTGTGTTACTGGGATTGTCAAGATGTAGAGATATTCAGGGTCCGGTAACCAGTAGTTGCAGCGAGAGAATTTTTAAAGTAGTGCACAGGTGCTGCCGGGACGTGGTGAAGGCTTAGCAATTAGTTATAGCGGGGGCAGGGTCTGGTTACTGTCCACTGTCAGATGTCATAGATCAAGGGTCGGGTAGTTTTAATCAAGAGAGAAAGGAAGGGTGTAGAGTGTGAGAGAGTGGAAGAAGGAGTTAGTTGAGAGCTGGCGGCCGGCAGAGAAGGACTGTAAACCAGAATAAATTATTTTGAAAGGACGGAGAGAAGAGAAGCCTTCCATAGTGGTGGCAGAGAAAAGGATTATACAAGAAGAGGCTATTTCTACCAAATATATTTCGAACCCAACAACTCTTGGACAAACTGGGTAGACCGGCCAGCTAGCTAACTACGCAACAGGCGTCATTCAGGTGTTGCGTAACGGATACAGAAAGACTCTATCGTGTTTAAGTAGACAGAATAACCTGTTGTGGTGGTGTCGCCGTGGTCACGGTTGGAAAGACGCTATCGTGTTTAAGTGGACAGAATAACCTGTTGTGGTGGTGTCGCCGTGGTCACGGTGCATTAGACGCTATCGGGAACTTCTTCAGTTTTTCCTTCTTCAGCGTTCCCGAGGTTGCCGGGAACGATGTTATGAACAGGCTGTCATATAACGTTAGAGTGACACAGAGAGACGTACAGTGGACACGTTTGGTTTGTGACGCATGTGTGAGCCGGTCGCCGAGTAGTGAGTACCTTGCATGCTTTCTGGTTCCACCGCTTAGTAGAGTATCAGACGATATCGTTAGAATTAGTGGTTGCATGTACATCAAGGTAATTTCAGTATAAGTTAGGTTTTTTTCAGACCTTTGTCTGTTTTGATAGTATGCTATAGAATCCTTCTATCTATCACGTAGTCTTGCCGACCGTAGGGACACCACTGATGACTTGGCAACCAACTCCCTCCATTCCACCCTGTTCTCTGCCATTCTTAGTGTGTCGCTCAGCTTCAGTCCTGTCCACTCCGCCTGAGATATTGTCCTCCCATCGTTTTCTCTGTCTTCCTCTCATTCGCCCTCCTTGCACAGTGCCTTGCAGGATTGTATTGGCAAGTCCTGCTGATCGCGTGGCATGCCCATACCATTTCAGTTTGCGTTTTATTCACAATGGCTAACAGGTCTTCATAGGGCCTGATGGCGTGCCTGATTCTGCTTCCCACTTCCTCGTTCGTGATGTGATCTCTGTATGAAATGCCAAGCAGCCTTCGAAAACATCTCATTTCAGTGGCTTTCGAGGTCTGCAGTGAGGGTCCATGACTCACAGGCATATAAGAACACTGAAGTGACTAAGGAGTGCATCAGTCTGATCTTGGAGCAGAGTGTGATGTTTCTGTCCTTCCATATGGTCTTCAGTCTTGTCAGCGCTGTTGTTGTCTGCGTGATCCTGGACAGTATTTCTGGTTTTGATCCCTCATCTGTCAAAATGGCTCCTAAGTATTTGAATTTCTTAACTGTTTCCAGTTTTTGGCCTCCAACCATGATTTCAGTGCCAAAGCCACTGACGTTATTGGTCATCAGTTTGGTCTTCTCTGCGCTAATTTCCATCCCAAACGCATTGGTTGTACTGTCCAGATTTACCATCAGCTGAGTGAGCTCCTCTTTAGTTCCTGAAAGGTCATCAATGTCGTCCACGAAGCGCAAGTTCTTGAGTGTTCCGCCTCCAATACTGACAGTTCCTTCATGATCTTTCAGAGCGTTCGTCATGATTCTTTACAGGAAGATGGGTCAGGGGTTCTTTCTCCGGGTACTCCGGCTCTTTCCTCCCCTCACGAATTCGGTATTAATATCAGCCCATTTAATCAAATTTCAAAAATATAAAAAAACGATTTAGATTTCCAAACTTTCAGTAGCTTGCTTGAGCTTGCCCTTAGCACCACGTGAATGTTCTGTGTTTATGTTCATAGTGTGAGGGAATGCGCGTGATTCACGTGAGCGTGCTTGTTGGGCTCAGTTCGCGGCTATGTCCTGCGAGTGAGTTATATTTATAAATATGAGAAATGCGCCATATAAATACTATGTATTATTATTTTACTATTATGTTGAAAAGAGTAGGCGAGAGCAAGCAGCCTTGTCTGACTCCGACTGTTGTCCTAAACCAATTTCCTATTTTGCAATTGAAGCAGACTGCACTAGTGGCCTTGTTGTAAAGGTTTTCTATTACTTTGATCAGTTTGTTGTAAAGCTTCATGGTGGACCAAAGGGCTACATGCCACATCCTGTCAAACGCCTTCTTAAAATCCACAAAGACATGATAGAGGTCTTGCTGGTGCTGGAGGTACCTCTCATATAGAACTCTCAGGATGAAGATCTGCTCCGTTGTGCTGCGCCCTGATCTCAAACCTGCCTGTTCCTCAGCTATGATTTCCTCTGCCTGTGGCTTCAGCCTGTTCAGTAGGATCTTTAACATGACTTTGCTTGGGTGGCATATAAGACTGATGGTGCGATAATTCTAGCATTTTTGTAAGTTGTCTTTTTTTCGGGAGAGTTATTTTAAGTGATTGGGTCCATGGTGTGGGGCATTCCCCTGACTGCCAGATCTTATTGCAGATAGTTAGTAAGGCGGTTATCATGTCGTCTCACCCTTCTTGGAATAGTTCTGCAGGGATGTTGTTGTTTTTGCTATTAGTTTTGTTCAGAATTTCTTCTACGAGTTTACACTGGTCTTCAATCCACCTATCCTTTGGCGTGTTCATGTTTTTCTTAATATCCTGGTTAATTTTCCTGTATTGTTTAGCTCTGACTTCTGACTTCTTTTTCGTTAATTCTCGACGCTTGTCACACTGATCAAGGATGTCAGCCGTAACCCAAGGTTTCTATGCTTGTCGGTGTTTGCCAAGGATCTCACTGGCTGTTTGGGTTACAGCAGTGTTAAATGTGTCAATCAGTGTGTCCATGTCCATGTCTTCTGCACCTAGATGTAGCAGTGGTGCGAATTTTCCTCCTGTCCTTGCCTGGAAGGCTTCCTCTACCTCTGGGTCTTTTACCTTCTCGATGTCGAACTTGATTCTGGTGGGACCCTGCTTGTTGGCCTTCTTTAGGCGGAGTCGGAAGGTCATCATCACCAAGCCATGGTCGCTTCCAATGTCTGCTTCTGGAAAACTTCTTGCCTTGGCAATGTTCACACTGGTTTGGAAGCGTCTCATCACCATGATGTAGTCAATTTGGTTATGGTGCTCTACATTCGGGCTGTGCCATGTCCACCTTCTGGATGCTTTGTGCGGGTCAAACGTGTTCATCAGCTTTATATCATTTGCGCGGGCAAATTCCAGGAGCCTTAAGCCTCTGTCGTTGGTCTCTGCATTGCAGTAGCGTCCACATGTGCCTTTCCAGTTCTTAACAGCATCCTCTCCTATTTTGGCATTCCAGTCTCCCTGCACCACAAGAATGTCTTTCTTGGGGGTCTGGTCCAGGACTTCTTGCAGTTGGTCATAGAAGTCGTCTATTTCCTCATCATCATAGTTTGTTGTTGGAGCATAAACTTGTACAATGGTGATATTAAATGGGGTTGCCGTCAAGAAGATGGTGATAAGCCTGCTGAAGACTGGCCGACAACTCATGACAGTGTTCACGGTGTCTTTGTGGACGAGAATCCGACACCCTGTTCGTGTTTGTCTTCTCTGCCACTGTAGTAAAGTTTGTGGTTTTCCTGGGTTGATGTTTCCCCAAGGTTCTTCCATCGTACTTCGCAAAGTCCTAGGGTGGTCCAATGGTATCTGTTCATTTCGTGTGTCAGTCCCTCTACCTTTCCAGGCGGTTTTAATGTTCTTATGTTCCAAGTGCCAATGCTGATATTGTTTCTGGCACGGTGTTTTGATGGTGCACCAGTAACACACTTAACACCTCTGTCCTGACGCAAGACAGAAGGCGCGGTCCTTGTTCCGGGCGACGACCGATCCGGTATGGATTGAGGTAAGGTTGTCATTGCATGTGGTGTGTCTTGGGCAAATCAACCTGGCGGAGCCCCTCCTTCTCAGGCTGTTGACCACAACCGAAAATCCACATAACTAGTGGCTCGCCTTGGTCCTGGACACATGGCCGATGAGACATTCATGGGACTCCTTCTCCCTGGGTGGTGACTTCATCAAGGAAGTTCATACGCCCAATCAGGTACCGTGTCAGCACACTAGTCTTTGGTTATTCAAAACCTAACCTGCAAGGCAGCAGGGGACTCGTGGAGGGTTGGGTCGTCTTTGTCCCGTGCAGATGTGAACATCTGCCCATTGCAGAATCCTTAACCACCATAAAGCATGTCAGACGAGAGGAATCTAGCCAGGGCAGGTTTCGCTACTCCTCGGTCAGCTCAGGCGGCTAACGTCCTGGTGGGCATGGCAAATGCGGGGACGGAGTGGGACGCCTCGGAGCTTGCCATGAGGGAACAACAGCTCCGATTAGAACATCAAACTAGGTTAGCGGAGATTGAGCTTAAAGCCGCAGAAGAAAGGCTAGAGTTCGAGCGGGAAAAAAGAGCGTACGATCAGAAAGGGGCTCGGTGTCCGAAATAATTGCACATTCGGATTATGGGGGGCTAAAACACTTAAGGTATACAGAGGGAGATGACATTGATGTCTTCCAAGGGACTTTCGCGAAAGTGGCGCGATCATACCGAATACCGGAGATGGAGTGGGCGACGCGCCTAGCCCCGTGTCTGTCAGGAAAGGCCCAGGAAGCCTACAGCAGAATGGGCGAAGATGACTGTGAAGACTGTCAGACGTTAAAGAAGGCCATTCTCTGCAGGTACGAACTGAGGGCAGAGACATACCGCGAGCGGTTCAGATACAGCCGACGCGAAGCGGACGAATCTTTCCGCGAATATGCCGTTCGTCTTGGAAATCACTTAGACCGGTGGATTCAGGCTAGTGACGTCAAGGTGCGCGATACCAGACTTCGCGATCTCATCCTTCGGGAACAGTTGCTGGAAAGTTCACCAGGCCACTTAAAAGACTGGCTTTGCATCCGTCCTCCTTGAGCCAGCTGATTTCTCTGGCAGATCAGTACTTATCGGTCCATAAGCCCCGTGGAATAGAGGGTATAAATACACCCCATACAGCATCAGAGCTTGGGGAGCAGGACAGGTCGAGTTCCAAAGATGTGGTCTGTTTCCGGTGTCGCAAGAAGGGACACATTGCTGCTAAGTGTCCAACTCCTAGGGGGGATTTAAAGGGGTCGAGACGGACAATAGCTCCGAAAGAAACCCAAGGGGACAATGACCCGTACACAGAGCAAGGGACAGTCAATGGTAACTCCGTGACTATTGTGAGGGACACGGGTGCTCGAGGACGTTAGTGAGAGGAGAGTTTGTTCCCTTCAGCTTTTATTGGAGAGTCCATAGAAGTACAGTTGGGAGATGGTCAAACTTCTAAAATCCCGCTTGCATCCGTAGACCTGCGTTGTAGCTATGTTAACGGGCCAGTGACTGTTGGCGTTGTAGACAGCTGCCCAGATGAGGTTTTGTTATGAAATGATTTGGCGGTCTGGGTAGTGGCTGAAACTAGTCAAGGACGCAAAGATCGCGTGAGGGAGGGAACCGAATCCGATGAAAGAATGCAGGAATCATGGATAAACCCATATCTCTGATGGATGATGAGGACTTAGGCTCTAGCGAGGTCATTGGTACCCTAAGGCCACTGATAAGGAAACAGGCATCTCTCAGGAAGTCCCTTTATACGAGATGGGGTCAGAAATTCTGAAAATAATGCAGGCTGAAGACGTCGCCTAGCGGAGGTGTGGAAGATGGTTACTTCACTGACTGAGGTGGAGAATGCCAGGGTGTGTTTTTACAGCAAAGATAGTCTGCTGTACCGGAAGTGGACACCCCGGCATGGAGAGGTTGGTGAGGTGCATCAGTTGGAAGTGGACACCCCGGCATGGAGAGGTTGGTGAGGTGCATCGGTTGGATGTGGACACCCCAGCATGGAGAGGTTGGTGTGATGAAATTCTATGCTCACGCATAGGGTTCACACAGTGGGTTTAATATGGTACAGTTTTTTGTTAGCGGGTTGTTTTGTGCCGAGATTCCGTGAGGGACGTGGCCCACGGGGAATCTTTAAGAAACGTTTGGCACGGGGAGTTTTTAGTGAGTTTATGCGAACAGAGCTGTAGGAGCGTTAGTACGGGCTTTACTGTCAGTGTGGACAGACGTGTGTGAGATACCTTAGCCCGTATTCCGAGACTCTAAAACCTAGAATTCAGGTATGTTTTATATGTATTAATGTTAGTTGCTTAGTTAAAGACAGCATGCGTTGGTACGAGTAATTTGGTTGTGTAGTGTTGACTGGTTTGGTTCAGTTATGTTGGCTTGGAAGTTATTGAGGCAACCGGTGTTTTCTATGTGGTTATTTACCGAGATGGATAACTAAGGAATGTGAGGTGTGTACTCAAGTCGTTATGAAGGTTGTACGTGGTTAAGTATAGTCTTTTCCAGTGTATGGGATAATGTATGGCAAGAGTGTCAGGTTATAGTCTGTTGCAATGTAGTGACAGATATGTGGTGTTACGAAAGTAGTTCGTGTTATGAAGCACGTGTGTGTGAATGAACGTGTGAGTTATTTGTATCAGCGAGGTTACGTGATGCATCTCATATTATCCAATGTGTGTGTGTGTGTGTGTTTAGCAAGTGTTATGATGTAGGACTTTCTTGTTCAGAGTGCTTGTCGGAGACTGGAGCGACGGACGCCAAGACGTCAGTCACCAGGGACCTATTGTGAGGTCATCTTCATCTCTTCACTCAGGGAGTGAGCGACCGGTGCCGAGACACCCGGGTCACAGCAAGGACTGCGCTACAGAGCGAGTTACGAGGACGTCCACGGTACGAGAAACGGGACGACTCGGGAGCGTACGACAAAGGACTTGCACGCCTAGAAGTGAAAGGGACAGAGTGTAACCAGGCGAGAACACCAAACAGGTTGGATTGTGAGAGACAACTACCTAGCTGGCATTTACATTGTGTGTGTGTATGTGGTGTTGAGGTGCTTGTAGTGAGGAAGGTGTGGTGTACATAGTTGTGATAATCTTTTGAGCGTTCTTTTATTATTTGGTTATAAACGTCTTTGTTAGAAAGGAAGCCCGTGTGTTGAGTTATACCGCGTGAATGCGCCCGTCTGAGTCAGTGGCGGTGTATGCGTCTGTTGTGCGAGAGTCTGTGCGTGCGACTGGGGGCAAGTCTGCGTGCGTTACACTTGGTGAAGTGCATCAGTTGGAAGTGGACACCCCGGCATGGAGAGGTTGGTGAGGTGCATCAGTTGGAAGTGGAGACCCCGGCATGGCGAGGTTGGTGAGGTGCATCAGTTGGAAGTGGAGACCCCGGCATGGAGAGGTTGGTGAGGTGCATCAGTTGGAAGTGGACACCCCGGCATGGAGAGTTTGGTGAGGTGCATCAGTTGGAAGTGGACACCCCGGCATGGAGAGGTTGGTGAGGTGCATCAGTTGGAAGTGGACACCCCGGCATGGAGAGTTTGGTGAGGTGCATCAGTTGGAAGTGGACACCCCGGCATGGAGAGGTTGGTGAGGTGCATCAGTTGGAAGTGGACACCCCGGCATGGCGAGGATGGTGAGGTGCATCAGTTGGAAGTGGACACCCCGGCATGGAGAGGTTGGTGAGGTGCATCAGTTGGAAGTGGAGACCCCGGCATGGCGAGGATGGTGAGGTGCATCAGTTGGAAGTGGACACCCCGGCATGGAGAGGTTGGTGAGGTGCATCAGTTGGAAGTGGAGACCCCGGCATGGCGAGGTTGGTGAGGTGCATCAGTTGGAAGTGGAGACCCCGGCATGGAGAGGTTGGTGAGGTGCATCAGTTGGAAGTGGACACCCCGGCATGGAGAGTTTGGTGAGGTGCATCAGTTGGAAGTGGACACCCCGGCATGGAGAGGTTGGTGAGGTGCATCAGTTGGAAGTGGACACCCCGGCATGGAGAGTTTGGTGAGGTGCATCAGTTGGAAGTGGACACCCCGGCATGGAGAGGTTGGTGAGGTGCATCAGTTGGAAGTGGACACCCCGGCATGGCGAGGATGGTGAGGTGCATCAGTTGGAAGTGGACACCCCGGCATGGAGAGGTTGGTGAGGTGCATCAGTTGGAAGTGGAGACCCCGGCATGGCGAGGATGGTGAGGTGCATCAGTTGGAAGTGGACACCCCGGCATGGAGAGGTTGGTGAGGTGCATCAGTTGGAAGTGGACACCCCGGCATGGCGAGGATGGTGAGGTGCATCAGTTGGAAGTGGACACCCCAGCATGGCGAGGATGTTGAGGTGCATCAGTTGGAAGTGGAGACCCCGGCATGGCGAGGATGGTGAGGTGCATCAGTTGGAAGTGGACACCCCGGCATGGAGAGGTTGGTGAGGTGCATCAGTTGGAAGTGGACACCCCGGCATGGCGAGGATGGTGAGGTGCATCAGTTGGAAGTGGACACCCCGGCATGGAGAGGTTGGTGAGGTGCATCAGTTGAAAGTGGACACCCCGACATGGAGAGGTTGGTGAGGTGCATCAGTTGGAAGTGGACACCCCGGCATGGATATCTTGGTGAGGGGCATCAGTTGGTTGTTCCAAAGGCGTACATAGAGCAGATTTTGCAGATTGCAGGCCATCTAGGAATTGAGAAAACAAATAGCCGTGTGCTTAGAACTGTTTACTGGCCAGGTGTCTTCGGAGACATAGCCCGATACTGTCGCTCGTACGACGCGTGTCAAAAGTGGCCAAGAAGCGGAGTAATGATCGAGCCAAGTTAGTCACCGTTCCTGTGGTGGGTGTCCCATTTCACAAGGTCGCTATCGACTTTGTCGGACCTTTACCCAGGTCTTCTCACGGGAACAAGTTCATCCTTGTCATGGCTGACTATGCCACCAGGTACCCGGAAACTGTGGCCATGTCATCAATGGACGCCAAGAAAGTCGCTGACGAACTCATTACAGTTTTCAGTCGGGTTGGCATTCCAAATGAGTTGCTGTCATATTTCATGTCAAAACTGATGCAAGAGCTCTGCAAACTCTTGGGCGTGAGGAAGCTGAATACCTCTCCTTTTCACCCGGCTGGGAATGGTCTTGTGGAGAGGTTCAATGCTACATTGAAGTCTATGCTGAGGAAGTATGCGTCGTCATCCAAAGACATCGGACTCTTATCTCCCATATCTCTTGTTTGCGCACCGTGAGGTTCCGCAGGCGTCCACATGATTCTCCCCCTTCGAGCTATTGTTCGGGAGACCAGTGCGCGGTCCGATGGATATTGTACGAGAGGCCTGAGAAGGAGAAGCCATGGTGAAAGAGAAGAACCTCATTGAGCATGTGTTGATGATGAGGGACTGTTTGATTGAAATGACTGATCTGGCGCAGGAGAACCTGTCTGAGTCTCTCTCTAAACAAAAGGTGTGGTATGACAAGAAGGCCCATACACTGACTTTCGACGCTGGGGACAAAGTGCAAGTTCTTTTGCCTAGCGCCACCAGCAAGATACACGCGGAGTGGCAAGGGCCCTATAAGGTCACCAGAAAGATCTCTGAGATCAACTACGAAGTAGACAACGGGAAAAGGCGCAAGACAAAGCGGGTCTATCACGTGAACCTGCTGAGAAAGTGGCAGGAACGGGTCCCAAAACGCTAACGCAGACGGTCTGTCGCGCCCATCAGACGTCTGAATCGAACGGCAATTTTCTGTAACGTTGTAGAAACATCAAACTCTATTTAGGCACTGATATGTGCCTTGTCATTAAATATTTATCTTTACACTTTTGTTGATTATGATTTAAACCTCTGACGTGCTTTAATCATGGTGGGGGTGTCAAGATGTAGAGATATTCAGGGTCCGGTGGAACCAGTAGTACAGTAGGGTGTGACTGTTGCAGCGTGAGAATGTTTACAGTAGTGCAGAGATGCAGCCGGGACATGGTGAAGGCTTAGCATTTAGTTATAGTGGGGGCAAGGGTCTGGTTACTGTCTACTGTCAGATGTCATAGATAAAGGGTCGTGTAATTTTAATATAGAGAGAAAGGAAGGGTGTAGAGTGTGAGAAAGTGGAAGAATGAGTTAGTTGAGAGCTGGCGGCCGGCAGAGAAGGACTGTAAGCCAGAATAAAGAAAGCAGAAAAGAAGTTCTGTAATTTAAGTATTATTATGAAAGGACGGAGAGAAGAGAAACCTTTCACAGGGATAGATATCAGAGCTAGTCAGAGGCACACAACTCAGTCGTGGCAGAAAATAAATCTTGGATTCTCTCCCCTTGTGCTCTCAACAGCATGCACCTGCCTCAATGGATTGTATCCTCGTTCCACACGAAGTCACCGGACTATTTAAAGTCTGTTAGAATTAATCATAATAATAATAATTACGGTATTTATAATGCGCTTATCTTATAATAATTATAACTCTTAGCGCGCACTCACAACTCGCGCACGCAGGCGCACGCTTTAGACAATGACTCACGAACCACAAATAGTGAAATACATTACGACGGTCAGCTTGGGGTGGGGAGGGTGGTGGTATAGTGCTAGAACTGTTGAAAGAGGTGAGTTTTGAGGGAGGACTGAAAGGAGGAGAGAGAGAGTGTTTCTGACGGAGAGAGAGTGGGAGAGTGTTCCAGGTGGATGGACCGTAGACGGAGAAGGAGCGGGGGCCGAAAGCGTTGAGTTTGGTGCGAGGAATGTGGAGGCGGAGAGGGTCGGAGGCAGAGCGGAGGGAGCGGGAAGGTGTGTAGGGGTGAAATACGTTGGAGAGATAGGCAGGAGCGCAGTTGTTCAGGGATTTGTAACAGAGAGACAGAATTTTGTATTGGATGCGTTGGGGGATGGGGAGCCAGTGAAGGAGTTTGAGCAGGGGAGTGATGTGGTCGGATTTTTTCTTTCTGAGGACGAGGCGGGCAGCGTTGTTCTGGACGCGTTGGAGAGTGAAAGTGGTGGAGTGAGGGAGGCCGGAAAGGAGAGAGTTGCAGTAGTCGATGCGAGATAAGATGAGAGAGACAGCAAGTTTGGTGGCAGCTTTGGTAGTGAGGTATTTTCTGATCTGACTGATGCGGTGGAGGTGAAAATAGCATGCCTGGGCCGTGGCGGAGACGAAGCTGGTCATGGACAGAGAGGAATCGAGGATGACGCCGAGGTTCTTGGCCGAGTCAGAGAGGGAGATGGGGGTGCTATCGAGTTGAAGGTGGAGAGTGGGAGGGAGCTGGGAGAGTTTCTGGCGAGTGCCTACCAGCATGGCTTCCGTTTTGTCGTCGTTCAGTTTAAGCTTGTTTGCTGTCATCCAGTTTTTCACGTCTTCGTAGCAGTCAGCCGTGCGAGTCAGTAGTGACTGAGTGTTGTCGAGTTTGTCTTTGTCTAGCAGTTGTGAGTCGTCAGCGTAGAGGTGGTGGTGTATGCGGTGAGACTGGATGATGTCGGACAGAGGAGAGGTGTAGAGTGTGAAAAGGACCGGGCCCAGGAGGGACCCCTGTGGAACTCCGCAGGAGAGCGTGACTGGGTTGGAAGAGACGCCGTTGATAGTGACGGACTGCTGTCTGTCGGAGAGGTAGGAGAGAAACCAGGAGTGAGCAGAGTCAGTGATGCCGAAGGAGTGGTGGAGTCGGTAGAGGAGGATAGAGTGGTCTATAGTGTCAAAGGCGGCAGAGAGATCGAGTAGTGTAAGAAGGGAGATGTTGTCCGAGTCGGTGGAGAGAAGCAGATCGTTTAAGATATGTAGAAAGGCTGTTTCAGTGCTGTGGTGTTTGCGATAGGCAGACTGGAATGGACTGAGGAGGTTGTTGTCGGTGAGGTGCAGGTTGAGCTGGTTGAGAACAAACTTCTCAAGAAGCTTGGACAGGAAAGAGAGATTGGAGACTGGGCGATAGTTCTTGAGTTCGTTTGGGTCGAGGTTGTGTTTTTTGAGGAGAGGACGGACGATGGCGGACTTGAAGATATCGGGGACGGATCCGTTTTCTAGAGATGCATTGATGATGTCGGTAATGAAGGGCAGAAGTTTTGGAAGGCCGTCACGGTAGAGAGAAGCTGGGAGGGGGTATAGTTCGCAGGTTTTGAAGGGCATGGACGGGGGAAAAAATAACAAACAGCAGACAATCCCGGTCGGTCAGCGGCGAGCTCGGACAAAGGGCGAAATGTCGACCAGGGATAACAAATTTGGGGCTGCACACGTAAAACCTATAGGACGGTAGGAACACGGACAACAATCTAGCGACAGATGTAACCGCGTAAGGCAGACAGACTCGCACAGTAAACACTTCACACACTAGCGCGCAGCACTGACATAGAACAGGGCAGCGGAAAGGCCCGCGGATCAACGCGGACCCACGCTGCGGAAGAGGCAAAAATGGGGACGTAAACAACGGTTGAAACGACAGACTATTTAATACGATACCACTCGAACAGCATCCAGATCCGACGAAAAACAGGCATACAATCCTCATCAGCACACTCTTATACGATACTCAGCATACTTTCAGCACACATAAACACAGTACATCCAAGAACAGGCACTAAAACACTGAGAGCACAAAAACGTGGTGGTCGCACAAACAAGATGGCGCCCAAGAATTGTACTTGAGGCTCTGGCGAGCATCACTTTCCATGTCGGCCCGGCACTGTCGAAATCGGACAACGTCTATCTTGGATCCTCGCTGTCTGAGACAGACACACCCGAATGAGACCAGCCGAAAAGGCACAGGTCCAGTTATCGTCTTCCCTGTCAGTCTGTAGAAATAACGGGTCCCAAACTATCGCAGTCAGTGGCGGTGAACAGAGTCTGCCTGAGTCACGCACTGTATGACTGGCCATGCAGCCAAAGGCGCGTATCCCCGGTTGGTTAGTTCGGGTTTAACGTCCACAGCACCGAGGTGATAATGGACGGCCCTGACGGGCGGGTTATGGGGGACAGGGAAATCTATTGCCTATGGAGTACGACCTGAACACTGATCAACTCAGGCGCACTCCAACTGTGCCACTTTGATTTACCAGGACCTTTCAACGGACATGCTATTGAACAAATCCGTTTTTTACCCCTGGATTGTGAGTCCAGCTACCGGGGCCGAGACGGGATTCAAACCCACGACCCGGCGATTCCCTTCGCTCTCCTGCTCCGACGTTTAACCGCCTGAGCTATTTCGGACTCTAGCGTATCCCCTCAGTGTGAGGAGCATATATAATGCACTCTGTCTGATGAAGCGTACAAATGTGACATTGTCATGTAAACCGTCACGCACCACTGGCAGTGGTTTCCTCCCTGAGGGCCTCAACCCTTTGCGTGTGGGTAGCGGATTGTGTCGCGATGATTCCTGTAGGAAAGACCGCTACCCACATGCAAAGGTTAAATGGTCCAGGGATGCAAACGGATTGTCTCCCTTGGGACACTCTTACATTTGCTGGCCAGTGCTGTGTGACAGTCGGACGTGCTTTGTCTCTCTGGTAAGTCAGAGTGGCACGAGTGCGCCTGAATTGATTAGTGTTCAGGTCGTACTCCGTAGGCAATAGCTGTCCCTGTCCCCCATAACCCACCCGCTAGGGCCGTCCATCATCACTCCGGTGCCGTGGACGCTAAAGCCGAACTCACCAACCTCTCGACTGAAATCCCTGGTCATAAAGAGCGAAGGGACAAAAAGTAAAGTAGTGGTAGGTAAGCCTCTCGAAATGATGTTTTCCTTCGCGACGGTTAACTGTTTCGAGACGAACGGAATCCGGATATGCCGCTTCAGCGGCGTATCCGGTTGGCGTTTGTCTCGAATGAGGTAATCAACCATTATACAGGTTCAGTCACGTGACCCAACTCTCTACTGCCTGACTGCGCTTTGGCTCCAGAGTCAAAACTGCCGTGTTGAAATACGGCACTAGGGAAACACAGATATCAATGGGGTTAGCAAAAGGCGTACATCCACATGAGTTCACGCATATGCAGGGGCCCATGAGGCTCTATGCCTCTTGCATGTATGTCCTGCTCGCTGTCCCGACAGTGGACGAATCTTTGAGGTGTTTATTATCTGACACTGGCTGTGTTGTGTCTGCCAGAACGCGCTTAACAACGTGTCAGAACCTTCCAGTCTGTCAAGTCAAATGTTCTAGTGTGATTATGCATGAACGTCGACTGAAACGCTCGACCTGCTCTACAGTCAAAAGTCTTAGCCTGCTGTAATATAATAATAATAATAATAATAATAATAATAATAATAATAATAATAATAATAATAATAATAATAATAATAATAATAAAGAAGATTTGTTAAGCGCTTATACTAACAGTAGCTCTAAGCGCTGATACAATGGAAAGGCTAAAAGCTAACTCGCGCGCGCACACACACACACACACCATACGTACGCACACACACATACACACACACACACACACACACACACACACACACACACACACACACACACACACGTGACAGTGGTGACTGTGCATGGCTGAGGAAATGACCTAGTGAAAGGCAGCGTTGTAGAGGTGGGTTTTGAAAAGTGGTTTAAAATGAGGAGAGCGTTTGACAGTTACGGACAGGGGCGGGGAAATGTTTCAAGTGGTGGGGCCAAGATGGGAGAAGGCACGACCGCCACGTGTTTTACATTTGAAATTGGGAAGGCGAAATTTACGTGTGTCATAGGAAGAGCGGAGAGTGCGAGATGCAGTATACAGATGAAGTAAGTCAGAGATATAGGCAGGAGAAGTCAGGCTGATAGAGTTAAAGCACATGCAAGACAGTTTATACAGAATGCGTTCTTGTACGGCAGCCACTGGAATTTTTCAAGCGCGGGGCGGATATGGTCACGCTTACGCACGCGCAGAACTAAACGGGCAGCACTGTTTTGCACTCTCTGTAGTTTATCTAGCTGGGTTTTAGGTAGGCCGGAAAGGAGGGAGTTACAGTAGTCGAACCATGATAAAACAAAGGAGACAAGGATTGCAGTTGCTTCGGGCGTCAGATACTGTCTAACACTGCTAATGCGCCGAAGTCCAATAAAAGCTGATCTGCACATATGACTAACATGCTTATCCATTTTGAGGTCTCTGTCAATGAAGACACCAAGGTTTTTGACACTGTCTGAGAAAGTGATTTGATTTTGACAGACAGAGATGTGACTGGGAAGACAGGACAACTGCGAAGGACGCACACCAGCTGTGATAAGCATGGACTCTGTTTTACCATCATTTAGCTGGAGTTTATTTATAACCATCCAGTCCTTAACTTCTGTCAGACAGTTTTCCATGTTGGAAATTAAAAGACCAGCTTCATCGACGTGATCAGAATCGTGCAACTGAGTGTCATCAGCGAACATAATATGATGACTAACAGTATACTTTGAAAAAATAGTAGCTAACGACTGCGTATACAGAATGAAGAAAATCGGCCCGAGCACAGAACCTTGGGGCACTCCGAAAAGTAGTGGGGCTGGGGCAGAGTGACAACCGTTGACAGAGACAACTAGACGCCGGTTTCTGAGATATGACTCCATCCAGAGTAAAGCACGGTCAGAGAAGCCATAGTCAAAGTGAAGACGAGACAGAAGATTGGAGTGATCGATAGTGAGAGTCAGGACAGACAGCTCATTATTATCAGCAGCACAAAGGAGATCGCTTAAGATTCTAATCAGGGCAGTTTCAGTGGAGTGGCCAGGTGCGTATGCGGACTGGAAGGGATGTAGGAGAGAATTTTCTTGGAGGTACGTCAACATCTGAGATAAAACAACCTTCTCGAGGATTTTAGAAATAAAGGGAAGGGTGGAGATAGGTCTGTAATTTGGCAGTACATTAGGATCGAGGTTTGTTTTTTTCAGCAATGGTCTAACTAAGGCCGTCTTGAACTCGTCCGGGAATACATCAGTGGACAGAGACACATTAATGATGTGGGTCATGGGATCAATCAGCAGATCAATGTGTTGGTACAGAAGAGGCGTGGGTATGGGGTCTCTATCACAAGTCTTGGGAGGCGTCTTTTTTAAAATGTCGAGAACAGTCGCCTCTGTAACTGGTTCAAAACGTGCGAAAGAGGTCCCATGACCGAAACAAGGTGACGGCGACAAAACAATAGACAAACTAAGCTTATCCAGTTCGTCGCGGATATGTCTGATCTTATCACAGAAAAAGTCGCAGAAAACTTGAGGAAGATCGCTTGTAGGGATGATAACGGGAAGCGGAGAAGTCTTGCACTTGCCAAGCAAGGAGTTCGTAATACTAAACAGTTTCTTGCAAGTGTCACTCTCAGCTATTTTACTGCTGAAAAAGAGTCTTGGCATGAAGAACCAGACGCGTGACGACATGCTTGGCGGCGTTGTAGATCTGGCGGTGTACTTCCAAGCAGGACGTCTCTCTTGCTTCGCTGTCCAAATTTCAGGGACGAACCACGGAGAGCACTTGGATCTTCTCACAGTCCTCGTGGTGGCTGGCGTGTGGCGGTCGATAAGAGTGGAGAGATCAGCGTTGAGGGTGGAGGCTGTGGGGGAGGGGGTGCTGGACAGGACACCAGGTCAGCGTGGAACGACTCATGGTATATGTCACGGAGGTTCCTGCTTGTGATGGTCACGGGAGAAGGGGGAGGGGTAATGAGATTCAGATCACATCCAATGGATATGTGGTCGGACACAAGATGATCGGAGACACAGGCTGACGAAAGGAATTGTCGGTTTCTCTGTGGATAACCCAGTCCAGTATATGAGAAATGCGCCATATAAATACCATGTAATAATAATATGTCCAGAGCAGTGTGTATGTTCACTGACGGCCTGGGTTAGACCATACTGCAGGAGAAGATCCTTCACTCAATGAGAGCAGTAAGCTGATTTTAGCTGTCATAGTTAGTTAGTTATTGGGGTTTAACGCCGAGCAGGCGACTAAGGCCATCTCACGGCGGTATAGCTGTCATAGCAGTAAGCTGATTAACCCTTTGGGTGTCGGTAGCGACTTCTGTGAGGTGATACCTGTATGAATCACCTCGACGAGAGTTGCTACCGACACCCAAAAGGTTAAACCCAGGCCGACTGTTTGCGTGCACGCACATGCAGACCGCTGTCGACTCGTTCAGACGCTAGTCATGGCTTTCAAACTGCTGTCCGTCGTGCTGTGGCCCTGACTGACCGTGGTCTTGGTTCCTCTCATCATCTTCATGCCCTCCTCCCTGAACCGGGACCCCGTCAGAATGTAGAGGAAGAAGTTGATGGCGCTGTTGGTCGCCCACATGATGCCGGTGACGCTGAACCAGAAGTAGAACAGCCCGTCACTCTTAAGGTCAGCGTTGAATTGGAGGGCGATCTGCATGGCGTACATGGGCAAGGTCAGGACGATGAAGGTCAAAGACACCACGATCAAGGTCATGGTAATCTGATGCACGATGTCCTTCTGCCCGCTCTTCTTGGCGGAGTTTCGGCTTCGCGCCCTATCGGCGGACTGCTTGACGGCCTGGATCATCAGAACGTTGCACACGACCATGATGGCGGAGGGCAAGAGCGAGTTGAGGACGATCTCCAGCCAGACCAGCGCATGGCGGATGTTGTAATTAAACGTGGTCTCCCAGTAGCATTTACCCTCCTCTGCGGGGTCCCTCGTCGTCATGCCGTCCAGAACGAAGGAGTTGAAGAGGAAGCTGCAGGCGGTGAGGGTGACGATGGTGACGACAGCCTGGCGGCGCGGCCTCATTGCTCGCATCTGGATGGGCCAGACGATGGTCATGGCACGCTGGGCCGTCATGGTCGCCAGAAACCACGCCGACAACGACGTCAGGGAGTACTCCATCCACGTCAGGAACTTGCAGGCGCCCTCGCTCTGATCTATCACCCATTTGCCAAACTGCTCCGCGATCCACCTGCAGAACAGGACAGAAAAGTCAGTTCCCGCCAGGGTTCGGACAATCCCAAAACACCTTAACGCCGTCGCTAACACTGGACGCCCACTGTGTGTCTGATATCCGTCACTAACACTGGACGCCCACTGTGTTTCTGATATCCGTCACTAACACTGGACGCCCACTGCGTGTCTGATATGCGTCACTAACACTGGACGCCCACTGTGTGTCTGATATCCGTCACTAACACTGGACACCCACTGTGTGTCTGATATCCGTCACTAACACTGTGGACGCCCACTGTGTGTCTGATATCCGTCACTAACACTGGACGCCCACTGTGTGTCTGATATCCGTCGCTAACACTGGACGCCCACTGTGTGTCTGATATCCGTCACTAACACTGGACGCCCACTGTGTGTCTGATATCCGTCACTAACACTGGACGCCCACTGTGTGTCTGATATCCGTCGCTAATACTGGACGCCCACTGTGTGTCTGATATCCGTCACTAACACTGGACGCCCACTGTGTGTCCGATATCGTCACTAACTCTGGACGCCCACTGTGTGTCTGATATCCGTCTTCATTTAACGCCCAGAGACCCCCCGCCGTCCTAGGGACATCGATACAAAGTGGTGTGAGCACGAGGCATAGATCCTCATCAGCACCCGCAACTGCGGTAAGTTAGTGCAACTGCGATGGCTCATGAGGATCTATGTCTCTTGCATTCGGATTGTGTTCAGTTGTCCTCGGCAGTTAACTCATTAAGCCCGAGGTAAGAGAAACCCACTTTACCCAAGACTGCTTTACAATTCCAGAGACAGATCGACCATGATAGTTCAAGGGTGGTGGCAGAATAGCTTGGCGCCTAGAGGCGCCAAGCTATTCTGCCACCACCCTTGAACTATCCTGGTCGAGCCATATCTTGCTGTAGTGTGTCTCGGGCAGAATGAGTGAAGTGGGACTATGTACAATGCAAGTAAACTAACCGACAACGAAAGAAACACGCTGCAGAAGGACCACGACAAAACATCTTCAAGATAAACGTGTTTTAGTCTCTCTTAACTGAGTGTGCCCGAGGTTGGAAGTACCCACATTTTGGCGTTATCCTCTGAGGACTGCATTACAATTCAGGAGACAGATCGACCAGGATAGTTCAAGGGTGGTGGCAGAATAGCTTGGCGCCTACAGGCACCAAGCTATTCTGCCACCACCATTGAACTATCGTGGTCGAGCCATAAATGCTGTGGTGTGTCGCGGACAGAGTGAGTTAAGAGTGTTTTTTGTAAACACAATCCTCGGTTGTGAAAAGAGAGAAACAAGTCGCCACTGATCGGATGTGCCAAGTTGTCTCGTATTTAAAATTGTTCACGGCAAAGGATTGTGTTTGGACTTTTGTCTTCGTCATTTGAAAAAAAAAAAAAAACCAACAAAAAACAACAAAAAACAACGCTGCCCAGCTGCACGTGACATGAACCCTCATGAGTCCCTTGTTAGGCCTGTGTTCATTATCTCTATGTCTGGGCCCATTTACATCTATGTTTGGCCCAATTTACATCTATGTTTGGCCCCATTTACATCTATGTCTGGGCCAATTTACATCTATGTTTGACCCAATTTAATCTATGTTTGGTACAACGCCAATTTACATCTATGTCTGTGCCAATTTACATCTCTGTCTGGGCCCATTTACATTTATTAATTAATTAACCCATTACACGCTGAGGCTGATTTTTGTGTACCGCATTTCAAAAATACGATAGACTTTGAAATAGGGCTGGGTCGGAGGGCATTCCGGAGCATGCACATGACGTTGTTGCCGTGCCGCGCAGAAATTCTGGCAAAGAAGTAACAAGAAAAAATGACGTCACGTCTAGCTACGCAAACCTTACTAGAGAACGACTTTTTGGCGCCAGTGTGTGTGTGTGTGTGTGTGTGTGTGTGTGTGTGTGTGTGTGTGTGTGTGTGTGTGTGTGTGTGTGTGTGTGTGTGTGTGTGTGTGTGTGTGTGTGTGTGTGTGTGTGTGTGTGTGTGTGTGTGTGTGTGTGTGTGTGTGTGTGTGTGTGTGTGTGTGTGTGTGTGTGTGTGTGTGTGTGTGTGTGTGTGTGTGACAGCGACTAGAGCCCGCGTTTGAGGACGGACAAGTTTGAAACTTTAGGATATTGTCCCTAAAAGAATTCTCTCGAGACATTTAAAAGAAAATGTTTGATTAAGATGCTCATTGGCGAGAAAATGACCGTTTCACAAAAACCGGTTGATCCACGCTGGGGTCTGTAATTTTTCTTATTTTTACTAGATATTTTGCTTAATCGCTAGATAAAAGGGAGATATTGAATGAGTTCGTTAACCAGCATTGTACCTCTCGAACGTTTTGAGTGATAATTAAATATTTTGGGGAAAAATATATTTTCACGTTTTGGGATTAATTTCACGAATTATATGGGTTAATCTTAAGACAATTGAATCTTTTTTACGAAAAAAACAATCTTTTCATTAATTATCGCATGATGTTTCGTATACGGTATTTACATAAGCCTACAGTTTGTCTCGTCTGTCGATTAGGTCCATTGTGACCTGTATGCTCTAGGTGTGAAAATCAGACAATGTTCTGCGCCACTTTTTAGGAGTCATTTGAAAAACAGCTACCATGACTTTAATTTTTCTTTTACGAAAAAAACTCTCATTAATACCCGCATGATTTTTCATAAACAGTGTTTGCATAAGCCTGCTGTTTGTCCCGGCCCTGGGGTGGGATTAGGTCAAATTGTGACCTGTAAGCCCTAGGCGTGAAAATCAGCAAGAAAATTGCAAAGTTCATCCTCTGATACGTAAAATGTGAGTACTGCGATGAGTGACGTATAACATCGAGTCCTTACTATGAACACGGCGTCGTGGGACTAATAATGCCATAACCTGAAGCTTGAAGTGACGTCATTTCGCTGCTTGTGCTATTATTCTACTTCAGAATAGCTATGCTACAATACAATACAATACAATACAGTACAATAGAATACAATACAATACAATACAATACAACTTTATTGTCTGTTCCAGTCAAAGCACGACAGAAATTTGCCTTTTGGCTCGTCATAAAACAACAAAACAAAACACTAATAAACACCATAAGAACATTCCATTAAAATTATGGTTGCAGCAATCTATCACTAGCAATCTATCACAAGATGGGAGGTAATATTAAGTAGATCACACATTATATATCACGTCGTTATAAACAAGAGTTTAAAATCAAGTACACCAGATCACAGAGCTTCCGAATGGCGGGAATCGCCGTGTGGCCGTCTTTATTTCTGTGTGCCAGTGTGTGTGGATCAGAGGGTGGGTTAGAGTAGAAGAAGATGGAGTCCTGTCGCTACACGAGCCCACAGAGCATACTAATGGCGGGAAGCGCCGTGTGTCCGTCTTTATTTGTGTGCGCCGACGTGTGTGTCGATCAGGGGTTGGCTGAGAGAGAAGGGAAATGGATCAGCATAATAAGCCTAAACATATGAACAACCCTGAATGTTCATGTAGATAACTGAAGTACTTAGTTAAGTGTGTTAGGGGCCTATAGAACTTGTCATTAGAGTCTGGTTTATATCTGTGTTGGTTGCTACGTCTAGTGTGCAGGCTAGCATAGCTTTGGTTCATAGGAGTTCTAATGAGGCATAGTTATGATTGCAGGTGTTTTACGAGCGTCTGTATTTACGTTTGGTGCATTATTGTGTTCCGCTTTGTGCTAGATAGTGAATGGTTTTTGACATGTCTGAAATCATGACTGATAATGAAATGTATATACTGTAAATTAGTAAAACTAAAGCACTTCCAGAAATCTCATCACTGAGAGACTGACGGATTCGAGCGAGTCAGTACTGTTTGTACACGTTTGTGTGAAACGGCAGTGCAAAAGTGTGTGTATGTGTGTGACTGAGAACATGCTGAGAGTTTGTTGACATGCTTAGTTTACCCGTTCAGTGTCTCACTCATGTCAATGCACACTCAGTCGGCACTACGATCATACCAACTAGGGTTTCTCTGGATACTGTGGTAGGTCCATTGCGCTATTAGTATTCACACAACGCGAAGCAGACACACATCTGAGAGTGCGCATGCGACACCAGTGTAAGACAAGAGGCTAAGTAGTTGAATTACACTCCACAGCAATCTCCAGCCCTTCCCTAGACCGAAAAAGGGAAACGGACTAAACGGGCACTTGCACGTTAGATGAGCAGCCCCCGCACTGAGTCTGACCATCTGATAACAAGTCAGCCAGACTAGTCCGGTTACACTTTCTAAAAATTATTGACACAACCTAAACTTACAATTAATCACATTGAGTCGCTTTTACTTTGGGTCACCATGCATGTGTCATTTTCCCCACTCAAGATCGCATTTTGAGTTTTCTGGGCGTACATTTCAGATGTTCACGCAGGTCTGGGCTAGGCGCCTAGGAGGTTAGTTATATAATTAGTCAGTTAGGTTAGTTAGTTTGTTCATTAGATAACTGGGCTTAACGCCCAGCAGGCAATTAAGGCCATCACGGTAGGCGCTAGAATGGCCTATTCAGTGGCACCATGAAGTGAAAAAGGGGCATTACGAATTCCGTTTGACCTTTGAATGGGAAGAGGAAGGATGGCGCAAAGGTTAGACTATCATCAGAGACAGCGACACTGCATCACCAACTCAGAGACTCAGCTCTTGAAAGGTCACTCCAGCCTACAAACAAGGTTCCGGAGCAGTCAAGCCAGATCTTCACACGATATCTGCCAGTGACCGCACGTTGTGTTTCTGGATTCTTCGTTAACCCACTCAGCCCTGACGCACTACAGCAGGAGATGGGTCGACCATGATAATTCAAGGGTAGTGCCAGATTAGCTTGGCGCCTGTCGGCGCCAAGCTAATCTGGCACTGCCCTTGAATTATCATGGTCGATCCATCTCCTGCAACTGGTACATAGTCATTAGATGACGCCTCCAAAATTTGGGAAATACGGCCGTCGGGCTGAATGAGTTAACTGAATATTAATGAGCCCCAGATGTCCAGGGAATATGGGTACAACCAAATATCTGTCACTCGTTGAACTGTTTAGTTTCTTTATGTGTTTGGCGGTTGTTTCAGAACGTATAAAACAACCGCCAAACACAACCAAAAATGAAACAGTTGGACGAGTGACCGATATTTTCGGAATGAGTGAATCTTCTTACCTTGCTGTTCGTTTTGGATTCCTCAGTGGCATTTGATCGTGTGCATGAGGAGATGCAGTTTTGGCCATTGTTTTAATAATAATAAATAATAATTACGGTATTTATAATGCGCTTATCTTATAATAATTATAACTCTAAGCTCGCACTCACAACTCGCGCACGCATGCGCACGCTTTGTACGACTCACGTACCACAAATACATTACGACAGTCAGTTTGGGGTGGGGCGTTGTTTTTTTGTGTTTTTATGGCGGGGGGGGGGGGGGGGGGGGGGGGTGGGGGGTGGGGGGTGGGTGGGTGGGGAGGGTGGGTATCATTTTTTTTCTTCTTTTGGGTTTCATGTATTCAGAATGTGTAAGAGAGATTCACAAACACACACACACACACACA
>BTPG01000001.1:1685401-1702715 GCA_036245525.1 Semisulcospira habei | reverse complement strand
AGTGTGCGTGTGTTTGCAGGCGTGTCTGTGTGTGTGCGTGTGTGTGTGTGTGTGTGTTTGCGTGCGTGCGCGTGTTTGCGTGCGCGTGTTTGCGTGTGTGTGTGTGCGCGTGTGCGTGCGCGTGTACGTGCGTGTGTCAGTACTGTTTATAATAAAACGGTTGAGTTGTACTGACAGTGTTGTACAAAGCACATTTCGAGTATGCATAAGAGGACATTCACCGTTTCAGAAATTGTACTGCAGTAAAATAATATTAGATAAGACCCGCCAACATACTCGCTAGGAGAGAGCTAACAAACGAAAGTAGACTAATAGTTGTAACACAGGTTATGCCTGGAGTCCGAGACTCTTGAGGATCTGACCTGTGTCCACTTATAAAAATCTAGGCTCGTGAGGATCTTAGACTCTGTAAAACCTCATACACTCGGTGCAAGGCAGTCAACTACTGAGGGTTTTACCGTCTACAGTCGATTTCACTTCCTGGTTCAGTGTTTACTGTAGCCATGAATGCAGAGCTGCAAGGATCATGGTTATGGTCGCGATTTTTAAAACAAATTAACAGTACATGTTTAAGTGTTGTCAGAGACAATAGTTATAGAGATATATAATAGGAGAGGACTAATGTATCAAATTACAATAAGGCCGCACTAATCATGGTCGCCACTTTTTCAAAAAACAAAAGGGTGATTATGTGATAATAGAGAGGTAATAAGATGTCACAGATTTCAATATCAATAAAGGCGAGATTTAATGATGGGTGCGGCCTTATTGAAATTTGATTCTTAGTCCTCTCCTATTATATATCTCTCACGTGGTCAAGTCATGTGACACGAAAGACGTACTTGAGTGTGCAATGTAAATGTCAGATTCTGACAACCGTCCTGGGGTATTGTGTAATGGACAATGGACACAAGTGACGTACAGCTGGTCAGCTACTGCACGTGTATCATTTTAGAGGTGACGTACATCTGGTCATCTAGTCCACGTGCATCATTCTAGAGGTATAGTTGGTCAACTAGTCCACGTGTATCATTCTAGAGGTATAGCTGGTCAACTAGTCCACGTGTATCATTCTAGAGGTATAGCTGGTATAGCTGGTCAAGATAGCTGGTGAAGATATTTATAAAAAAAAAAACCGCCAAGATTGCGGACTGAATCAGAAAAGGGAATAGGTGCGTCACAAATGCACATAGAGTCAGGAGGATTGGGCAGCAGTCGACAGGCACTGACAAGAAGAGTTTCTGCCTTGCCCTCGTTTAACTGCCTTTTATTTTTCACACATCCAGGACTTAAAATATGAGATACAGTTCTGAGCATCTGAAACAGCATGACTGGAGCTGTTTGGAGGTGCAGATTTCTGAAGTTGGGTATCGTCCTCATACATGTGGTCATCGGTTAAATGCGATGCGATAACCTGAGACAGAGGCTGGGTGTACAGTGTAAATAAAATGGGGCCCAGGACAGACCCCTTAGAGACACCAAACTCTAGTGCAGCAGCTTCAGAAAGAGCGTTCTTGACAGAGACGTTGATCTGACGGGAAGACATATAAGAGTGAAACCAGGTGAGAGCTTTACCCAAAATACCAAAGTAGTTTTCTAGACGGTGGAGCAAGATGGAGTGGTCAATGGTGTCAAACGCAGCTGATAGGTCTAACAGGGCAAGAACTGAGATCTGGTTTTCATCATAGGCACTTAGGAGGCCATTAACGGCACAGAGGAGAGCAGTTTCAGTGCTGTGCCCGGCACGGTAAGCAGACTGAAGCGGATGGACGAGATTATTTGACTGTAGATATTTAGTGAGCTGTGTCAGAACGACTCTCTCAAGAACTTTGGACAGAAAGGGTAGGTTTGAAACGGGGCGATAGTTTTTTAGCTGGGTTGGGGTTGGGGTCGAGATTTGTCTTTTTCAGGAGATGGTTGACAACGGCTGATTTGAATTCTGATGGAAAGATGCCTGACATGGGACTGATTTATGATTTTGGTGATAGTGGGCAGAAGAATGCCAATGTTTTAAAAAAAAAAACAGTGAAGTTGGCATGGGGTCGAGCTCACACGCATTAGGCGGGCATTTCTTAAGAATGTCAAAAACAGCCTGTTCAGAGACGGGAGTGAACTCCACAAAGGGGTGATCAATATGGGGAGGGTGGGTGTCAATATGGGCGCACCGCACAGCATCAAGGCTGTCTCAAATAGACTTCACCCTGTCAGTGAAAAAGCTACAAAAGGCGTTGGCTAAGTGAACAGCTGGGATGTTGGTGGGAAGGGGAGAGTCACGAGATCTACCAAGCAAGCTATCAGCAAGGGCAAACCATTTTTACAAGTGTCACTTTGAAGCATCTTGGAGCAGTACAAATCATTCTAGAGGTACAGCTGGTCAACTAGTCCACGTGTATCATTCTAGAAGTGACGTACAGCTGGTCAGCTAGTCAACGTGTATCATTCTAGCGGTATAGCTGCTCAACTAGTCCACGTGTATCATTCTAGAGGTGACGTACAGCTGGTCAGCTAGTCCACGTGTATCATTCTAGAGGTGACGTACAACTGGTCAGCTAGTCCACGTGTATCATTCTAGAGGTGACGTACAACTGGTCAGCTAGTCAACGTGTATCATTCTAGCGGTATAGCTGCTCAACTAGTCCACGTGTATCATTCTAGAGGTGACGTACAACTGGTCAACTAGTCCACGTGTATCATTCTAGAGGTGACGTACAACTGGTCAACTAGTCCACGTGTATCATTCTAGAGGTGACGTACAGCTGGTCAACTAGTCCACGTGTATCATTCTAGAGGTGACGTACAACTGGTCAGCTAGTCCACGTGTATCATTCTAGCGGTATAGCTGCTCAACTAGTCCACGTGTATCATTCTAGAGGTGACGTACAACTGGTCAGCTAGTCCACGTGTATCATTCTAGCGGTATAGCTGCTCAACTAGTCCACGTGTATCATTCTAGAGGTGACGTACAACTGGTCAGCTAGTCCACGTGTATCATTCTAGCGGTATAGCTGCTCAACTAGTCCACGTGTATCATTCTAGAAGTGACGTACAACTGGTCAGCTAGTCCACGTGTATCATTCTAGAGGTACAGCTGGTCAACTAGTCCACGTGTATCATTCTAGAGGTACAACTGGTCAACTAGTCCACGTGTATCATTCTAGAGGTGACGTACAACTGGTCAACTAGTCCACGTGTATCATTCTAGAGGTGACGTACAGCTGGTCAACTAGTCCACGTGTATCATTCTAGAGGTGACGTACAACTGGTCAGCTAGTCCACGTGTATCATTCTAGCGGTATAGCTGCTCAACTAGTCCACGTGTATCATTCTAGAGGTGACGTACAACTGGTCAGCTAGTCCACGTGTATCATTCTAGCGGTATAGCTGCTCAACTAGTCCACGTGTATCATTCTAGAAGTGACGTACAACTGGTCAGCTAGTCCACGTGTATCATTCTAGCGGTATAGCTGCTCAACTAGTCCACGTGTATCATTCTAGAGGTGACGTACAACTGGTCAACTAGTCCACGTGTATCATTCTAGAGGTGACGTACAGCTGGTCAACTAGTCCACGTGTATCATTCTAGAGGTGACGTACAACTGGTCAGCTAGTCCACGTGTATCATTCTAGCGGTATAGCTGCTCAACTAGTCCACGTGTATCATTCTAGAGGTGACGTACAACTGGTCAGCTAGTCCACGTGTATCATTCTAGAAGTGACGTACAGCTGGTCAGCTAGTCCACGTGTATCATTCTAGAGGTGACGTACAGCTGGTCAGCTAGTCCACGTGTATCATTCTAGCGGTATAGCTGCTCAACTAGTCCACGTGTATCATTCTAGAGGTGACGTACAACTGGTCAGCTAGTCCACGTGTATCATTCTAGAAGTGACGTACAGCTGGTCAGCTAGTCCACGTGTATCATTCTAGAGGTGACGTACAACTGGTCAGCTAGTCCACGTGTATCATTCTAGCGGTATAGCTGCTCAACTAGTCCACGTGTATCATTCTAGAGGTGACGTACAACTGGTCAGCTAGTCCACGTGTATCATTCTAGCGGTATAGCTGCTCAACTAGTCCACGTGTATCATTCTAGAGGTGACGTACAACTGGTCAACTAGTCCACGTGTATCATTCTAGCGGTACAGCTGGTCAACTTTTCCACGTGTATCATTCTAGAGGTGACGTATAGCTGCTCAACTAGTCCACGTGTATCATTCTAGAGGTACAGCTGGTCAACTAGTCCACGTGTATCATTCTAGAGGTGACGTACAACTGGTCAGCTAGTCCACGTGTATCATTCTAGAGGTACAGCTGGTCAACTAGTCCACGTGTATCATTCTAGAGGTGACGTACAGCTGGTCAGCTAGTCCACGTGTATCATTCTAGAGGTGACGTACAACTGGTCAGCTAGTCCACGTGTATCATTCTAGCGGTATAGCTGCTCAACTAGTCCACGTGTATCATTCTAGAGGTGACGTACAACTGGTCAGCTAGTCCACGTGTATCATTCTAGCGGTATAGCTGCTCAACTAGTCCACGTGTATCATTCTAGAGGTGACGTACAACTGGTCAGCTAGTCCACGTGTATCATTCTAGCGGTATAGCTGCTCAACTAGTCCACGTGTATCATTCTAGAGGTGACGTACAACTGGTCAGCTAGTCCACGTGTATCATTCTAGAAGTGACGTACAGCTGGTCAGCTAGTCCACGTGTATCATTCTAGAGGTGACGTACAACTGGTCAGCTAGTCCACGTGTATCATTCTAGCGGTATAGCTGCTCAACTAGTCCACGTGTATCATTCTAGAGGTGACGTACAACTGGTCAGCTAGTCCACGTGTATCATTCTAGCGGTATAGCTGCTCAACTAGTCCACGTGTATCATTCTAGAGGTGACGTACAACTGGTCAACTAGTCCACGTGTATCATTCTAGCGGTACAGCTGGTCAACTTTTCCACGTGTATCATTCTAGAGGTGACGTATAGCTGCTCAACTAGTCCACGTGTATCATTCTAGAGGTACAGCTGGTCAACTAGTCCACGTGTATCATTCTAGAGGTGACGTACAACTGGTCAGCTAGTCCACGTGTATCATTCTAGAGGTACAGCTGGTCAACTAGTCCACGTGTATCATTCTAGAGGTGACGTACAGCTGGTCAGCTAGTCCACGTGTATCATTCTAGAGGTGACGTACAACTGGTCAGCTAGTCCACGTGTATCATTCTAGCGGTATAGCTGCTCAACTAGTCCACGTGTATCATTCTAGAGGTGACGTACAACTGGTCAGCTAGTCCACGTGTATCATTCTAGAGGTACAGCTGGTCAACTAGTCCACGTGTATCATTCTAGAGGTGACGTACAGCTGGTCAGCTAGTCCACGTGTATCATTCTAGAGGTGACGTACAACTGGTCAGCTAGTCCACGTGTATCATTCTAGCGGTATAGCTGCTCAACTAGTCCACGTGTATCATTCTAGAGGTGACGTACAACTGGTCAGCTAGTCCACGTGTATCATTCTAGCGGTATAGCTGCTCAACTAGTCCACGTGTATCATTCTAGAGGTGACGTACAACTGGTCAGCTAGTCCACGTGTATCATTCTAGAGGTACAGCTGGTCAACTTTTCCACGTGTATCATTCTAGAGGTGACGTACAGCTGGTCAGCTAGTCTACGTGTATCATTCTAGAGGTACAGCTGGTCAACTTTTCCACGTGTATCATTCTAGAGGTGACGTACAGCTGGTCAGCTAGTCTACGTGTATCATTCTAGAGGTACAGCTGGTCAACTTTTCCACGTGTATCATTCTAGAGGTGACGTACAGCTGGTCAGCTAGTCGACGTGTATCATTCTAGAGGTACAGCTGGTCAACTAGTCCACGTGTATCATTCTAGAGGTGACGTACAGCTGGTCAGCTAGTCCACGTGTATCATTCTAGCGGTATAGCTGCTCAACTAGTCCACGTGTATCATTCTAGAGGTGACGTACAACTGGTCAGCTAGTCCACGTGTATCATTCTAGCGGTATAGCTGCTCAACTAGTCCACGTGTATCATTCTAGAGGTGACGTACAGCTGGTCAGCTAGTCCACGTGTATCATTCTAGCGGTATAGCTGCTCAACTAGTCCACGTGTATCATTCTAGAAGTGACGTACAACTGGTCAACTAGTCCACGTGTATCATTCTAAGTGACGTACACTGGTCAGCTAGTCACGTGTACTCAGAGCTAGTCCACGTGTATCATTCTAGAAGTGACGTACAACTGGTCAACTAGTCCACGTGTATCATTCTAGAAGTGACGTACAACTGGTCAGCTAGTCCACGTGTATCATTCTAGAGGTGACGTACAACTGGTCAGCTAGTCCACGTGTATCATTCTAGAGGTACAGCTGGTCAACTTTTCCACGTGTATCATTCTAGAGGTGACGTACAGCTGGTCAGCTAGTCCACGTGTATCATTCTAGAGGTGACGTACAACTGGTCAGCTAGTCCACGTGTATCATTCTAGAGGTACAGCTGGTCAACTAGTCCACGTGTATCATTCTAGAGGTGACGTACAGCTGGTCAGCTAGTTCACGTGTATCATTCTAGAGGTGACGTACAACTGGTCAGCTAGTCCACGTGTATCATTCTAGAGGTGACGTTTACACCCAGCGACTCCCAACATTGAAAGAGAGCTACGTCACGCTGATAACGGCTGATAGCCAGCTTGTAACATAAACACACGCAACAATTGAAACATCTCCAAGAGAAATAGATCCCCATGAATCCTGAGATAATTAGCTTGTACCACAAGAATAGACAACACTCCAACCATCCCCAAGAGGCATAGATTTTCATGAGCCTGGTTGGCTCATGGGGATCTATGGCTCTTGGAGATTTGAGTGTTGTTGATACATTGTGCACAAGTTGGTGTGGTTCCGCTCTGGTGCATTGTTGCCAGTCATGCGTGGCAAACGAAACGTGACTATATGTCAACTTAGCGTGACACAGAAAGACACACTCCGGGCAAATAAAGGGTATACTTTACCTCTCCACCAACCCCAACGATGGCGGGCCGGGTATCGAAACACCAGGTTGAGGAGTGGGTCGCTGTCGCTGTCGTAGCTGTCGCTGTCGCCCGAAGCTCCGTCAGTCTCATAGCTCTGAAGTTTGTCAAAACGGTCACCACTGACGGGCGACAACGTCGACAACACCAGTCCCACCACCATCACGGACACCAACAACATGTGTAGTTTCTTCATAGTCTGAACAATAATACCAAGAATGACGACAGGAACATGAACAGCAACACTTGAATACATTAGTTTATTCTTATCACCATTATTATTATTATTATTATTATTATTATTATTATTATTATTATTATTATTATTATTATTATTATTATTGCCATCATCCTCATCATCGTTATTATTATTATTATTATTATTATTATTATTATTATTATTATTATTATTAGCTTTATTCAGCAGTAATCAGAGCGAAGGAAAGGTTTCAAAACAGTGTATTCATTGACACAATACAAACGTCATGCTCAGTCTGTTAAAAAAAACCAAAAAAAAACCCACATGATAATGTGACATTAATAAAACAAACTGAAAACCACACTTTGCAAAAATCCCAATGAGAGACAGATCCTCGGGCAGACGTAAGCTTCAGCTGGCTGACGTCTGCCTAAAGACTTTTTTTATTTAATGGGACAACTCAAACCTTACTTAGATTTCAGACCAGCGAGCTGCGTGTTTCAGGGCGGACCAGCTGTGCAGACCGTGTGAACGCTGTCCTCAAGTCGCTGGCTGCCTCGTGTGCCAGGGTTCCGTTCGGACCGTCCTTTATACACGGAGCTGTCTGGCACCCCCCGCCCCGCCCTCCCCCACGCATTTTAACGGCTGAAGCGGAGATTCTTATTAACTCCTTCACTGCCGAGTAAAACTTCACGCGATCCAACTGCAAGAGACATAAGTACTGATGAGCCCCCCCGCAGTTGCTGGTGAGAATCTGAAGGGATCAAAGCAATAGAGGATAGGCGACAGACCAACATAGGACTGCGGCTGCAGTACTGGGGCTCATGCCATCTATACCTCGCGCAGGTTTATCTCATTCAGGCCGACGCACGAATTTCCCACATTTTGGAGGCGTCATCTAATGACTATGCACCAGTTGTAGGAGATGTATCGACCATGATAATTCAAGGCCAGTGCCAGATTAGCTTGGCGCCGACCGGCGCCAAGCTAATCTGGCACTGGCCTTGAATTATCATGGTCGATCCATCTCTTGCTGTAGTGCGTCAGGGCTGAATGGGGTAAGGTATTTAGCTGGGAGACTGATTGCGAAGAGGATGTGCGGTTATAGACAATGCCCAGTTACTTGACACAATAATCGAAACAATGGGGGGAAAGTTCGCCTTAGCGGTCAAGTGCGTCCTGAATGTAAATGTCAACATCCTGATATGCACGTATATTAAAAGTGCACCTGCACTGGCAGCGGATAAAGTAACCCCTTCACTGCTGAGTACAAGATGCATAGATCGGAATAAGACACCGCAACTACTGGGGCGCATGACGATGTTTGAATCTGGCTGACTCTAATTGTATACCGCGTGCCTTGCAGGCATGCTCGTGTTCCTTACATCCGAACGTGCAAGGATTTCATAAGCGCAATTGGTGGTCCCTGAAAATGAAAGGGTGAAGAATGGACGTATGCTGAATGCCTGGTGAGTTAGAACTTAAAGGGGAGGTCATGGAGGGTTATGCCGCACATCCGCATGCGGCTGGCCACGAATGAGTTAACCTGGTTAGTGACAGCCAATAAAAGGTTACCCCGCACAGTGCCCTATTTCTGCAATCATTGGCTGATTCAACATCCAAACCCCGAGCTGACCCACAGCACGGATTCAAAGTGGTATCAGCCAAACAGGGGGCTCATGGGGGATCTATACCTTTAGCAATTGGGTGGGGTTCAGATGTTCTTGGCACTGAGCACGTTAGCAGTTAGCTTTTTTTTTTTTAATTAAATGTAAAAAAATGTTCGGTGTATGTCGTACGGTATTACCAGGCTAACAGGCTAAAGTTAAAGCGACATGTTCCGTGTATGTCGTACAGTAATGGCGGGCTAACAGGCTAAGGTTAAAGCGACATGTTCCGTGTATGTGGTACAGTATTACCAGGCTAACAGGCTAAGGTTAAAGCGACATGTTCCGTGTATGTGGTACAGTATTACCAAGCTAACAGGCTAAGGTTAAAGCGACATGTTCCGTGTATGTCGTACAGTAAAACCGGGCTAACAGGCTAATTTATTTTGTATCGGTTAAAGCGACATGCTCCATCGCGGTCTTTGCAAAAATTCCCAGATACCACGGGTTCTCAGTGTTGTCTTGCCTCAACTAAGACTTGTCTACCCTTCTTTTCACAATCCACGTGAGTACAGGCGCACGTACCAGATGACATTAGTACAGGCGCACGTACCAGACGACATTAGTACAGGCGCACGTACCAGACGACATTAGTACAGGCGCACGTACCACACGTTTTTCACTGTCTTTTGGTTGTAGCGCAAGGAACTCTCATGCCTACAACGGAGAAAAAGGGCAGTAATGTATGAAATTTACGACATTCAACGTTCAGTTTCATTGTCAGTCCTTTGTCCAGCATAGTTGTCAGACACGCCAAGAACATTGGTCACAGAGACACTTCCATCCATTAACACTTTACTGGCTGGACCAGGTCGCCGCTTAACTCATTCAGCTCGGCGCACGTATTGCCCAATTAATTTCGGAGGCGTCATCTAACGGCTATGCACCTGTTGCAGGTGATCGACCATAATTCAAAGGCATTGCCAGATTAGCTTTGCGCCATCAGGGCCGAGCTTATCAGGCACTACCCTTGAAGTGTCGTGGTCGATGCATCTCCTGCTGTAGTGCGTCGGGACAAAATGGGTTAAGTACACGTGGTCAATGTCTGCCGCTCTGTGTCTAGTGTGAAGTACACGTAGTCAATGTCTGCCGCTCTGTGTCTAGTGTGAAGTACACGTAGTCAATGTCTGCCGCTCTGTGTCTAGTGTGAAGTACACGTAGTCAATGTCTGCCGCTCTGTGTCTAGTGTGAAGTACACGTAGTCAATGTCTTCCGCTCTGTGTCTAGTGTGAACTACATGTAGTCAATGTCTTCCGCTCTGTGTCTAGTGTGAAGTACACGTAGTCAATGTCTTCCGCTCTCTGTCTATTGTGAACCGTAGTCAATCTCTGCCGCTCTCTGTCTGTCGTGAAATATCTCATTCAGGGATTTTTCTATCCAAAAATGTAATGAAATGTGCAGTATTTTCCTTTCTAGACGTGTTTCTTTTTTGTTGTGTATTTTCAACTGAGTAACCCGTGAATGTGAATAAATGGGGCCATTCAGCGGCAGAGACGGACACACACACACCGCACACACACACACACACACACACACACACACACACACACACACACACACACACACACTGGCACACTTATACACGCACGCACACACACACACACACACACACACACACACACACACACACACACACACACACACACACACACACTGGCACACTTATACACGCACGCACACACACACACACACACACACACACACACACACACACACACACACACACACACTGGCACACTTATACACGCACGCACACACACACACACACACACACACACACACACACACACACACACACACACACACACACACTGGCACACTTATACACGCACGCACACACACACACACACACACACACACATATATATATATATATATATATATATATATATATATATATATATATATATATATATATATATATATATATATATACACACACCTTGTTATAAAAATTGATTTGCTCAGTGCATATTAAAATGATTTATTATATTCGCAACAGACACAAACCTTGATCGGGGGCACACCAAGGCAACGCGACTGTCTTTGACTCATTCAGCCCGACGCACGTATTTCGACAGGCGCCAAGCTAATCTGGCACTACCCTTGAATTATCATGGTCGACCCATCTCCTGCTGTAGTGCGTCAGGGCTGAATGGGTTAAATCTGTGACACTGACTGCACATAAAGTGTGACCACATTGACTGATGACAAAATACCAGCACACTGCACGGGCGCCTTCCCAATGACCAGAGGTAAGTGGCAAAGATTCTCGTGAGCCCCTGCATCTGCAGGGGCGCACGAGAGTCTATGCCTCTTTCCAAATAAGCCGCAGAGGTTCATGGCAATTTTTCGTCTCTTTCTGACGAAGCTTCTGCAAGTCATGCCAACCCTCGGCGCTTGCTGACGGGACCGTGCACAGAGGGTTCAGAAAGGCAACCAGTGTGAAGAACAGATTGTCTTGGGGGTTGTCGAGCTTGGAAGGTCATTGCAAGGCCACCCACATTTAACCTCTTGACTGCTAGCGGCCGCAACATGATGTCTTTGAAAGCGTGGCCAATTCAACGCCGAGTAATCCCCTCGATCCAAGGAACATGGATATGATTAGGCTCAGCAAGAGACAAAGAACCACGTGAGCGGGGAGTGGGGGGGGGATGGGGGGGGGGGGGGGCATCTGCGGGGGCTCATGTGGTGCTTTGCCTCTTGCAGGTGGGTGGTGTTGGAATTGTTCCGACAGTGAAGGGGTTACACGTGGAAGGGTCAAGTCTTCAGACGTGTCCGGCCATCTCAAGAAGCTGGGTGACCGGTTCTTACACTCCTTCAGTTTATATCCTGAAAAAGAAAAAGAAAAAAGAAATGACTGAGTATTGTATATTCATTGAACTGCTTTGACTCATTCAGCCCGACGCACGTGTTTCCCAAATTTTGGAGGCGTCATCTAACGACTACCCGTCTGTTGCAGGAGATGGATCGACCATGATAATTCAAGGGTAGTGCCAGATTAGCTTGGCGCCGACAGGCGCCAAGCTAATCTGGCACTACCCTTGAATTATCATGGTCGATCCATCTCCTGCTGTAGCGCGTCAGGGCTGAACGGCTTAAAGGCCCACTACCGCCGTAATTGTTCAAAGATTCACTTCTGTAACAGATGGTTACGAAACGCTACACACAGGTCTGGTTACGGTTCATTTAGACACAGGGCAATCCAGTTCAGCACACGTCGTCTTTATATCATGTAACCTGACAATGACTCTACTCCGTTCTAGAAATACAACGCTATCAGTACGAAAAACAGCTAAAATTAGATTGACACGCTAAGGGCAGCTTCAAATAAATAAGTTGCGATTACGCGTGTGATTTTGCTGCGTGTCCCAAACTGCTGTTAAAGTTCATTAGGTGTGTCGACAAGGCATAACAAACACCAATGGTGCTGAAATGTGTCTTCACATTTACGCGTTATGGTACTTTAACACATTGCTGCCTAAGGCTGTCGGCCGCTGAAGGGTATTTTACAGTTCAGAATTCAGGCCAGCCATGATAGGTCAAGGTAGGTGTCGTAATTGCTCAGACAGCACCACCCTTGAAATAACACGGTTGATCGGCTATTCGACACTACCCTTGCACCATCGTGGTTGATCGTTTCTTCTTGTGATCGGTCAGTAATGGCTAATAATGGGACAAAGAAAACTGTAACCTTTTCGTCATCTGTGGTAACAAGAACTGCGTGTCGAACGTCTGCCCACTGACGGACACACGCTTGGAAAACACAGATGTAAATGACACCTAAACAGAGCTAAAGAACATGGGACTAACAAGAGAAGAAACATAGACCCTCATGAGCAATAGCGACTGTAGAAACGCATCATGAAGGTTTCTGTCTCTCGCACTTGGGTAGCGCTCGCCTTATTGAAGGTTTCTGTCTCTCGCTAATGGGTAGCGCTCGCCGTGCTGAAGGTTTCTGTCTCTCGCTGCTGGGTAGCGCTCGCCGTGCTGAAGGTTTTTGTCCCTCGCTGCTGGGTAGCGCTCGCCGTGCTCAATGATTTCTGTCTTTCGCTGCTGGGTAGCGCTCGCCTTGCTAAAGGTTTCTGTTTCTCTCTGCTGGGTAGCGCTCGCCCTGCTAAAGGTTTCTGTCTCTCGCTGCTGGGTAGCGCTCGCCTTGCTGAAGGTTTCTGTCTCTCTCTGCTGGGTAGCGCTCGCCATGCTCTGGCAAGACAGGTGTTACATGGTCCAACTGCAAGAGGTATGGATCCTCATGAGCCCCCGCGACTGCGGGGGCTCATAAGGATCTATGCCTCTTGCTGAGATCAATGTGTACCCATGGTTCGTGGACTGTGATAGCGTTTGGTCGGCGGTGTGCGATGTGCTCCCGCGTGCAGGCAAGTTTGAACTGAACTGAGACAGTTATGAAGTCTAGTGTTTGAGACGAGCAAGCTGATCAGCTTTTAACCCTTTTCATCCTGATACACTCTTGCCTGAACTGAATAAATTGGACTATGACAGTTCAAAGGTGGTGCCGGAATAGCTTGGCGCCAAGCTATTCTGGCACCACCCTTGACTGAACTAACAAGGTTTAATTATCTCCTTATCTGTAATCAGTTGCTTTGATAGGACACTAAACACGTTCACCCTCAGGCGCCAACTATTCTGGCACCACCCTTGAACTAACATGGTTTAGTTATCTCTTTATCTGTAATCAGTTGCTTTGATAGGACACTAAACACGTTCAGCCTCAGGCGCCAACTATTCTGGCACCACCCTTGAACTAACATGGTTTAGTTATCCCTTTATCTGTAATCAGTTGCTTTGATAGGACACTAGATGAAACACGTTCAGCCTCAGGCGCCAACTATTCTGGCACCACCCTTGAACTAACATGGTTTAGTTATCGCTTTATCTGTAATCAGTTGCTTTGATAGGACACTAAACAGAATGGAAGGTTCAACACACTCAACACTGTGTGCGGCGAAGAGAGAGAGTGAAGGTCACATTACATAGTCAAATTTGGCCAGTTCAGGCAGTGCAAGGACCGGTGTTTTTAAAAATAATTTTTGCCTTGTTTGAAATGTTGTAGTAGGGCTGAATGTTAGAATTTGCTGGAAATTTCTGGTTACATGAGAGGAGAGATGTTTGGTGCTTTGATTCATACCATCCTGAGCTTATCCAGTGGACAATTGTGGGCCTATGTTGAGTTGCCGTTGACGTAGTGATTTGAGGGGCACGCTGATTTCAGCTGTGCTTGGGTGTGGGGTTGGTAAGGAATCGGGTTCATAGCCAAGAAATGAGACTGTCAATGTGCTGTTTTTATTGTTATTTTGTGCATGGCAAATGTGCAGCTGGTGGGCAGTAGTGTTTTTTTTAGGGGATTGAAATATTAGGGGATGCCTGGGACTGACTATGGCTAAGAGACTGTACAGTACGGAAACGGCACTGTGTACCGTGGCCTGAAGAAGCAACTTACTTCTGTCTTAAAGGCCCGCCAATCCTGTTCCCTCAGCATGTCGTCCAGACTGGCCTCCCTTCGTTTCCTATTGCACACAAAGAAAGAAACATACAGCTGAAAATGTAACCCCTTGACTTCTACTGACGACACCGCTCGTTAGCGGTGAAGGGGTTCGCCTTTAGAGGCCTGTGACCAGCACTGATCGCAGTTAGTTAGTGATTGTCCCAGGGCTCAGGAGATCCTCTACACAATCCACTGACCAGCGTCGTAACAAATCACATGGATCCTCCGTTTTTACACATTGGTACATCTTTAGTTCGATCAACACGTATATAATTATGGTCAGGAAGTCTACTTTACTGCCCCAGCTACACTTCAGTCTGCTGAAACTGCAAAGCATTGATAGTAAAGCAGTTAAATTAGCCCTTGGAGTGCCAGTTCATACTAATACTGTAAAAGCCTACAAAGAAGCAGGTATTCTGTCTTTATCTGACCAACGTAAATTAGCAACTACAAAATACATTGTCCGAAGCCTGTACATTCAGTACGTACAGACATATGTTTAGACGCAGATGTGGATTTCCCGAAGAGAGCGCAAACAATCCCGTATCTTATACCTATACGTAACTATGTCAAAGGTGCTATAGAAAACTGCAAAATAGATATCAAGTCTATACCACTGTTACCAGTAACACCTACTATACCTTCGTGGGAACATATTAATGCTACTTTTGATATAGATTACACAGCTTTGAAAAAAAGATGAGGACTGTAAACGTTTTTAGCAAATTTAGTGAAAGAAAAATTACAAAAAAACATATTTTAAACATTTTAAAATTTTCACAGATCTTAGATTCTTCGGTCTTAGATTCTTCAGACTGTGGTGCAGGCTTTGTTATTCCAGATCTCAAAGTGAAGAAATCGTTTTATCTCGGTAAAGGATTTTCTATATTTGCGTCTGAACTGTATGCGATTCTCATGGCACTAAAATATATTCAACTTATACTTTATGATATATTTAACATTTTGATATGTGTCGATTCTAAATCTGTCCTATATAGTCTAAAAAGCTGGGATTGTAACACTAGAAAAGACTTAGCATATGAAGTAAAACATATTATGAGCTGTATTATGTCCAGAGGAATAAGGGTCGATTTTCTTTTGATACCCTCACACTGCGAAATTTATTGGAATGAAATTTGTCAGTGACAGACAAGAACAAAAGGGAGCTATTAATACAGAAAACGCAGCAGTTTGTCATAATATGAAATTATTTCTACATGAAATGTACTCTGTGCTAAACAGTTTTTTTCACAAAGAGCAAAACTGACCAGAATGACAAATATCCAAACATAAATATTTACCTGCCCCTCCTTCGAGTTGTGGTTCGGCCCCTTTTGCAGCAAGATCGCTTGGTCCGTGAAGATGGAACCAATTCTGACTCATCACACCTGACAGGTGACAACGTGGACACCAACAGCGCCACAACCAGGGTGGACACCATCAACAGGTGCGCGGTCTTCATCCTGCGCGGTGATGTGGAGCTTTGTCAATTACTACGGCTACACAATTTCAGGTCGTAACGCCTCAGGCCGTTCACTGCTGCTGTGTCTCAGTCAATAGGATGGCAGCGGCAGATTCCGCAGAGTTCAGGACTTTGATCCCCACGCGATTTGGTGACATAAGGGTAGTGACCGTGTCTCCACTATTAGCGTAGGTGTCAATGTAAGTAGGCGTATATATATGCACTTTGAAAGAGACTTACGGACTGTGATGAAGAAATCTGTCGTTGATTTGGGGGCGGGATGGGGATGAGGGAGACGGCGGGTGGGAGGAGGGGGGGGGGGAGGGGTCAGGCGAGCAAACATCTTGGCACTGATGACGTAAACTAACCTAACGACGTAATGACCCAGTTCGCCCCCCCCCCCCTCTCCGCCCCCTTAACCATCCAGTGCTTTAATACGCATTAAGGTCCGGCAGAACATCGTGGCACTGATGACGTAGACTAACATGACCCAGTTCGCCCTTCCTCCTCCCCTTTAACTCATTCGGGACGTGCCGCCTCCGGATACGCAGCTTATGCGTGCTCCATGTGTACACCCGGCTTATGCCGCGTATCCGGGGGCGGCACGTCTTGAATGAGTTAACCATACAGTCGCTTAATACGCAGTAAAGTCCGGGTCTTGTGTCAAGTGAAAAGTGTGGTCGGAAACAAGTTAGGGTCCTGAAAGGACGTCAGTCTTCCTGTTGTTGTGCAGAGAGAGAGAGAGAGAGAGAGAGAGAGAGAGAGAGAGAGAGAGAGAGAGAGAGAGAGAGAGAGAGAGAGAACAATAAACAATGAACAATGAACCTTTATTTTCCAACGGTAGAAGTTATTGGTAACAGGACCAGTTTTCAAACTTGCCGTTGCTACTTTTTTTTTTCTTTTCTACTACATAAATGATATAGACATATAAACATACACATACCACACACTGACGCATGTATGCATTCGCTCACGCACGCACGCCCGCACATACGCACGCACACGCACGCTCTCTCTCTCTCTCACACACACACACACACACACACACACACAAACACAAACTTGCACACGCACGCACTTAGACACACACGCACACATACACACACACGCTCTCGTACACGCGGCACTCCAGACATACGTACACGCATAACGCGTACGCACAAAAATATAAAATGAGTAAAAATGCAAAGTAAAGCAATACACAGAAAATCATTAAGTACATTAGAATTCATACAGCAAAAGGATCCACAAACACCACGTAGTTTAGAAGGAGTTACACTTTTAATCTATGCACAAATTCATAAAAGTTTCATGTCATCAGTAATGACGCACTAATATCATGAACTTGTGCACGTGCTTTTGTACCTTAGTCTATATATGTGAAAGTATTACGATAATTTAGAATTTGAAAGTGCATTCTGTATCTATTTTGACGCTCTACA
>BTPG01000001.1:1612901-1680401 GCA_036245525.1 Semisulcospira habei | reverse complement strand
TCCAATGTCAATCCTGTGGCTTCACACCAGCCGTCCAATGTCAATCCTGTGGCTTCAGACCAGCAGTCTAATGTCAATCCTGTGGCTTCAGACCAGCAGTCCAATGTCAATCCTGTGGCTTCAGACCAGCAGTCCAATGTCAATCCTGTGGCTACAGACCAGCAGTCCAATGTCAATCCTGTGGCTACAGACCAGCAGTCCAATGTCAGTCCTGTGGCTTCAGACCAGCAGTCCAAAGTGAATCCTGTGGCTTCAGACCAGCAGTCCAAAGTGCATCCTGTGGCTTCAGACCAGCAGTCCAATGTCAATCCTGTGGCTTCAGACCAGCAGTCCAATGTCAATCCTGTGGCTTCAGACCAGCAGTCCAATGTCAATCCTGTGGCTTCAGACCAGAAATACAATTTCAATCATGTGGCGTCAGACCAGCAGTCCAATGTCAATCCTGTGGCTTCAGACCAGCAGTCCAATGTCAATCCTGTGGCTTCAGACCAGCAGTCTAATGTCAATCCTGTAGCTCCTGATCAGCAGGCGTGTGGGTGGGACACACACTTGTAAAGTGCGTAAGTACATTGCCTACAAGATCAGGGATGACATCGCAGAGTTCAGGACAAACGTCTCATCCCGACAACAGTCCCTCGGCCATCTTCCTTCCATCTGCAAGAGGCCTAGACTCTCATTAACCCCTGCGTCAGTCTAACCGCGCGTCAGCAGCGGCTCATGAGAATCTGTCAATCTTGCTGTCATTGAAGTGTCATCATGCCTCAGTCCTCACAGTGAATCACCGCGAAGGCCAATCGTCCACTTCCTGAAGACAACGGCACAGTAAGCACAGGTCCTATGGCCGACGTCGGCCGCAGTGTGCTCCTGCATAGCTGTGCCAGCCACTCGGGCCCAGTTGCATGAGCGAGCTTAGTCCTGCGCCAGCCAGAGAGCAAGGTGCCCCGCTATAGCGCCACAACACTCACACCGCTATAGAGCCACAACACTCACCCCACTATAGCGCCACAACACTCACCCCGCTATAGCGCCACAACTCTCACCCCGCTATAGCGCCACAACACTCAGCTCGCTATAGCGCCACAACACTCACCCCGCTATAGCGCCACAACTCTCACCCCGCAATAGCGCCACAACACTCACACCGCTATAGCGCCACAACACTCACCCCGCTATGGCGCCACAACACTCACCCCGCTATAACGCCACAACACTCACCCCGCTATAGCACCACAACAATCACCCCGCTATAGCGCCACAACTCTCACCCCGCTATAGCACCACAACACCCACCCCGCTATAGCGCCACAACACTCACCCCGCTATAGCGCCACAACACTCACCCCGCTATAGCGCCACAACTCTCACCCCGCTATAGCGCCACAACACTAACCCCGCTATAGCGCCACAACACTCACCCCGCTATAGCACCACAACACTCACCCCGGTATAGCGCCACAACACTCACCCCGCTATAGCGCCACAACTCTCACCCCGCTATAGCGCCACAACACTAACCCCGCTATAGCGCCACAACACTCACCCCGCTATAGCGCCACAACACACACCTCGCTATAGCGCCGCAACACTCACTCCGCTATCGCGACACAACACTCACCTCGCTATAGCGCCACAACACTCACCCCGCTATAGCGCCACAACACTCACCCCGCTATAGCGTCACAACACTCACCCCGCTATAGCGCCACAAAACACACCTCGCTATAGCGTCACAACACTCACCCCGCTATAGCGCCACAACACACACCTCGCTATAGCGTCACAACACTCACCCCGCTATAGCGCCACAACACTCACCCCGCTATAGCGCCACAACACTCACCCCGCTATAGCGCCACAACACTCACCCCGCTATAGCGCCACAACACTCACCCCGCTATAGCGCCACAACACTCACCCCGCTATAGCGCACCCCGCTATAGCGCCACAACACTCACCCCGCTATAGCGCCACAACACACACCTCGCTATAGCGCCACAACACTCACCCCGCTATAGCGCCACAACACTCACCCCGCTATAGCGTCACAACACTCACCCCGCTATAGCGCCACAACACACACCTCGCTATAGCGCCACAACACTCACCCCGCTATAGCGCCACAACACTCACCCCGCTATAGCGCCACAACACTCACCCCGCTATAGTGGAGCACCTTGCTAAGTGGCTGGCGCAGGACTAAGCTCACTCATGCAACTGGCCCGTGAAGATGACTTAGGTCCGATGACGTTTTACTTAGCAGGACATTAAACTTCCACAGCGCCATGGCAGATACTTGCCCACGTCTATGAACTCCTCCCCTCTGGCCGCAGACTCCGCACGCACAAAGCTAGAACACTTAGACTACAGCACAGTTTCATCCCCAAATCCATCACTCTAAGCAATCTGTAGGTACATCCACGCATACCCAAACCTAACTCCTCCCCCTATTCCCCTTTACCTGTGCAATCAGTAGGAATGGAGCTTGTTGATTTTAGAGAAGTGATTATATTGTGTTTCATTTGGTGGTGAACATGGACATACTGGGATTGTTGTTACTGAGTGTTTACCCACTAATTATTTTACTATGGTAGACTTTAATTATGCAGCTTGTGTAATAATGTGTAATAATGTACTGAGATGTTTGTATAATAAGTAGTGAGGGTTAGGACTAGGATAAAACACACGTATTATGTATGCATATGTAGAGGTGGGTGTGAATGTATAAGTACCGCTCAGTTCAGTCCATAAAAGATGTTTGTGTGAGATGTGTAAGAGTTATGTGTAAAGATTTTGTAGTGTTTACTTTATATCCATTTGGAATTTGTAGCTGTGCAAGTGCAGGGAGAAAAATGTTCATAATTATGCTATAATGTTTTTATGTCTTGTTTGTACTATTTGTTATAAATGTACCACAACCGAATTTCTCTTTTCGAGATAATAAAGTACTCTTATTCTTATACTGAAGGAACCTACACGGGCAAGTTTTCTCTGATGAGATCATCCATGACCACACGCAACATGTCACTGTCGACAACTGCTAGTAACAATGTCAAGTCACAGGCGAGGTCACAATACATTTCCGCAGCTATTGATGCGGTCTACTTACATGAGTTAATACACTGAAGACGTGCCGCATAAAAATGATACGCCTCAAAAATCAAGCATTAAGTCGCGTCTCTGTAGAAAACACGTCTCCCGTGTATTACAATGTCCCGACTCTCCCTCGGAAAAAAACCCCAAACCTTCAGCTTTGTAAGAGCGTCTAACCTTCTACAGCAAGATTTGGGTATTTGTAGACCATGTGAATTTTACTGTATTGAACTTTTCAAGAGTGTGAAGACATATCCCTTAAAGACTTGTATGACATTTTAGCCTGAAATATTTTCTGAAAACACCTTTTTGTCTACCGAATTAAAAAATACGGTAGACTTTGAAATGGGGCTGGGTCGGAGCGCATTCCGGAGCATGCACATGACATTTTTTTTTTCAAAATTCAATTTAAAAAAACCCTTTATTTATCCCTCAAAGGGCAATTACAGTTTCGCCGCCTCAGGTGCTGCTCACATTCACTCACTCGCTCATTCCACAAATTACAATGAGCTACTCAATGGACAATGACTCGGGACGGATGAAGCGCATCGCCAAGGCATCTAATGGCCGGCGCCAGTGGCCTCATCCGGACCCGAACCTCCCTGACAAAAACAGAATGCTAAGACAGCCCTCTGTCTCCTGAACACACTAGTATATGTTCTTTTGTAAAGTTTCTACTTGACTAAATTTAGTACATGAAAATACAAGTTAACAACAGAAACAAATTACCCTCGATGGGGAAATGATCTCCGATTTAGGCAACATAAAACAACGGTCAACGCTGCCTCTGGGGGCCCGTCGCTATAGTACAGCGCTGGGGTTTAGAGGGCACCGCTCCGACAAAGTCCGTTAACACTATTTATAACATATAAATGTCATGATGGTAACAGCCATGAGTCATTATAATACAATAAAACCAGCACCCCCACCCACCCACCCACCCACCCCCCCTCCCACCCCCCCCCCCCCCCCCCAAACACATATACAGTCATGTTCACTGGCACCCCGCTTGTTGGGAAGTATCTGTCAACAGCAAAGGTCGGCGGGCTAGGCAGTACTGACGTACTAAAAAAAAAACTCGGCCGCCACGGTGAAACGCAGTAAATAAGAAAGTAGTAGGCTACAGCGCGCTCGTAAATTCTTCTCTGAATGCTTCCACGCTTTTCTGTGGCGTCAATCAGCATAACGAAAATCAGGCAGTGCGTTTGTCTGTGACTAATGTAGGATGAAGCCCGGAATAGCACATGTTTAGTAGTTCCACAGTTCATCTGCACGCTCTTCTTGAATACATAGGCTGGCACGAAATGTCCGACTGTTACAAGATGAAGACGATGTTCTAGTCGATACACCATTACTATCCAATAAAGTTGTCGAAAAAGTACATCACTGTTTCCTCCGCACTTGATGGCACAACACTGCCTGGAAAAAAAATAATGATAGGCGTCCCTTCAAAGCACAGTTGCCAACGGATTCTGTCGGAGCGGTCGGCCAGGACTGAGATGGTGCCTGGCCGCCATTTCCCCCCTTTTCGATGTTTTTGGCGTGCGGCGCAGAAATTCTGGCAAAGAAGTAACAAGATAAAAATGACGTCACGTCTAGCTACGCAAACCTTGCTAGAGAACGTCTTTTTGCCGCCAAAGCGCCGCATGTGTGTGTGTGTGTGTGTGTGTGTGTGTGTGTGTGTGTGTGTTATGCGTGTGTGTGTGAGTATGTGACAGCGACTAGAGCCCGCGTTTGAGGACGGACTAGCTTGAAATTTTAGGATATTGTCCCTAAAAGAATAATCTCGAGACCTTGTTTTCGATGTTTAAGATGCTCACTGGCTAGAAAATGGCCGTTTCAGTCACAAAAACCGGTTGATCCACACTGGAGTCCGTAATGTTTCTTAATTTTACTAGATATGTTGCATATAGCTAGATAAAAGGGAGATATTAAATGAGTTCGTCAACCAGCATTGTACCTCTAGAACGTTTTGAGTTATAATTAAGTATTTTTGAAAAAATATATATTTTCACGTTGTTGGGATTAATTTTACGAATTATATGGGTTAATCTTAAAACAATTACATCTTTTTTATGAAAACAATCTTCTCAATAATAATCGCATGATTTTTCATATATGGTATTACATAAACCTACAGTTTGTCTCTGCTGTCGGGTACGATTAGATCAATTGTGACCTGTATGCCCTAGATGAGAAAATCAGACAATTTTTTGCACAACCTTTTGGGAGTCATTTGTAAAATAGCTAACATAACTTTAATTTTTCTTTTACGAAAAAATCTATCTTCTCATTAATACCCGCATGATTTTTCATAAACAGTGTTTGCATAAGCCTGCTGTTTGTCCCGGCCCTGGGCCAGGCTTAGGTCAAATTGTGACCTGTAAATCCTAGGCGTGAAAATCAGAAAGAAAATTGCAAAGTTGATTCTCTGATACGTCAAATGTTAGTTCTGTGATGAGTGACGTATAACATCGAGTCGTCACTATGAACACAGCCTCCTGGGAATAAGGATGCCATGACGTGAAGCTTGAAGTGACGTCATTTCGCTGCTCGTGCTATTATTATTTGATCTAGTCAATCGTGGACTTTTGCTGCAGAAGCTAGCGACGTATCATATAAACACAAATTCTTTAGCTTTCTTTCAATCCTACTTGGACAATAGGTGTCAGTATGTGTTTGTTAACGGTAGACGTTCTATGGAACAGGTCATAAAGCATGGAGTCCCTCAAGGTTCTATTTTAGGTCCCCTTTTATTTCTATTTATATTAACGACCTACCACTACATATTTTACAGCCAAATGTAAGGTGTACCCTAGACGTTTCATCAGCCGACATCTCCAAATTTAATTCCTCACTTCAACGCAGTATTAACGATGTTTCTAGATGGTGCCATGAAAATTATATGATACTTAACCCATCAAAAACAGAGTGCATGTTAGTCACTACACGCCAGAAGCATCAGCTGCACCCGCCTCAACTCAGCCAGAGCCGATTAGGCAAGTCAGAGCACAGGTTGTTGGGCTTCACTATCGACGATCAGCTTACTTGGCACGCTCGTGTCAATCCCGTGTCCAGAAATTATTCTCCTCTCTAAACTTACTCATTTTACAGACACGCCTACAACAAAAATCTTCTATAACGCTCACATCCAATCACATATAGATTATGCATCTACAGTTTGGGATGGGAGTAGCGATGCGTGCTTAAAAAGGCTTAATGCTCTCCACCGGCGGGCAGCTAAGTGACAGCACTGACGACCGACTAAACGCCCTTGGCATGCTGCCTTTACGTAAGCTACTTATATACAATAAGGGTATGTTGATGTTTAAAATCAGCCTCTCCAAAACTCCTCGCTACTTAACGGATCTCTTTAGTCCCGCTAGCACCCCGTACAAGACAACGAGAAACAATCTGTACGTACCTAGGCCACCCTCGACATATTTAAAACGAACCTATCTTACTCGGGAGCACGCTGTGGGACTCATTACCAGCAGATATTGCTGCCGCCCCATCCCTGTCTACATTCAGGACCCGTCTAGCACAGCACCTAAATAAGCTATGAGCACATAATGTCATGTTTTATGGTCACAAACTCTCAGTAAACTCTCGCCCTGACTATAAGCCCACTGTAACATTGCCTGTTTTCTTTTCAAAATCTGGACTCTTGATTTGCCTTTACAGTAAGAACAGCGGTGTCAGTTTGTGCATACGCCCGCGAGCGCATGAGTGTGTGCGTGCGTGCGTGTGCGTGTATTATGGATTGAATGAGTGGATGTGTAACTTGATTTTTCCCCCTCTCATATCATTTTTGTTTGTTTGTTTGTTTCTAGTACTATTGATTTGATACATATGTACATTTATATGAATATGTAACTGTAGTCTTATATCCTGCCCATATGTGTATCTTTCTGTACTATTAGGCCATTGACCTGTGGGGGTACATAAGAAAATGAGGTGTGCTGGTGTGTGTGTGTGTGTGTGTGTGTGTGTGTGTGTGTGTGTGTGTGTGTGTGTGTGTGTGTGTGTGTGTGTGTGTAACTGTTATATTTGTTGTAGTGTGTAGCAAGGACAATATTGAAATTAGGTCTGTGACCTAATCTTTTATCCATGTAAAATAAAGTTTCATTTCATTTCTTTCTTCTTCAGAATAGCTATGGTACGTCAGGCCACGGAGCTTACGAATGGCGGGAATCGCCGTGCGTCCTTCTTTATTTCTGTGTGCCAGTGTATTTGGATCAGAGGGTGGGTTAGAGTAGAAGGAGATGGATTTCTGTCGCGACACGAGCCCGCAGAGCGTACTAATGGCGGAAAGCGCCGTGTGTCCGTCTTCATTTGTGTGCGCCGACGTGTGTGCTGATCAGGGGTTGGGTTAGAGAGGAGGGAAACGGATCAGCATTATACGCCTAAAAATATGAATGTTTGTAAAGGATAAACGCATCTGAGCTCCAAACAATGCGGTAGAGTTTGGGATAAAATCCTCATCTTGTTTTAAGGTTTAGTTGGCCAGATTTGTACACTTCCGGCCGTGATATGGCCTTAGAATCGCCTGCCCGGTGTTAAACCCAACTAACTAAGCTCCTTGCCAGTGGACGCAGAGTTTGACTGTGAAGTTTGTGTTCATCCAAAACTAACAGCTCCACACGCGCAATCACCATGGATACCAGCTCCACACGCGCAGTCAACATGGATACCAGCTCCACATGCGCAATCAACATGGATACCAGCTCCACACGCGCAATCACCATGGATACAAAATGATTTGACTGTGAAGTTTGTGTTCATCCAACAACCAACAGCTCCACATGCGCAATCAACATGGATACCAGCTCCACACGCGCAATCAACATGGATACCAGCTCCACACGCGCAATCAACATGGATATCACCTCCACACGCGCAATCAACATGGATACCAGCTCCACACGCGCAATCAACATGGATACCAGCTCCACACGCGCAATCAACATGGATACCAGCTCCACACGCGCAATCAACATGGATACCAGCTCCACACGCACAATCAACATGGATACCAGCTCCACACGCGCAAACAACATGGATACCAGCTCCACACGCGCAGTCAACATGGATAACAGCTCCACACGCGCAATCAACGTGGAACTAAATGATTTGACTGTGAAGTTTGTGTTCATCCAACAACCAACAGCTCCACACGCGCAATAATAATAATAATAATAATACCGTTATTATATAGGCGCTTTTTCTCAATTTTGGGGAAATCGACTCAAAGCGCCGCGCCTGAAACCCAACACACACACACTCACGAAACAGACACGGATTTACGCCATTTAAGACAAACACAGTACAAGACAAACGAAGGGCCAGTCAGCTACTGAAGTTACAGAGATTTTTGATCGCTTGTATTTGAAATTTGTAAAGTGGCCTGAGACCAGTACCAAAGTGGGGGGGGGGGGGGGGGGGGAAATGGATACCAGCTCCACACGCGCAATCAACATGGATACCAGCTCCACACGCGCAAACAACATGGATACCAGCTCCACACGCGCAATCAACATGGATACCAGCTCCACACGCGCAATCAACATGGATACCAGCTCCACACGCGCAATCAACATGGATACTAGCTCCACACGAGCAATCAACATGGATACCAGCTGCACACACGCAATCAACATGGATACCAGCTCCACACGCGCAATCAACATGGATACCAGCTCCACACGCGCAATCAACATGGATACTAGCTCCACACGAGCAATCAACATGGATACCAGCTGCACACACGCAATCAACATGGATACCAGCTCCACACGCGCAATCAACATGGATACCAGCTCCACACGCGCAATCAACATGGATACCAGCTCCACACGCGCAATCAACATGGATACCAAATGATTTGACTGTGAAGTTTTTGTTCATTCAACAACCAACAGCTCCACACGCGCAGTCAACATGGATACCAAATGGTTTGAGCAAGAGGCATATATCCTCAAGAGTCCACGCAATAGCGGGTGCTGATGAGGATCTATAACTCTTGCAGGTGGATCGTGTTCTCTTTGTTCTCTGCAGCGAAGGGGTTACAATGAACTGAGTCCAAACCACAACACATGGAAGCTTTACGACTGGCTGGAGATAACAGTGGTGACTTTTCCCGTCTGGACCAGATGGTGACATACGCAATTTAAGGAGATGCGTAGATATGGAAACGACGGATAACATCCTCCAATGATAATTAGGATGTCATCGGAGCTGCTGGCCAATCATTAAATTTGTTGCTTGTCCGCCAACCGTCATACCTGATTGTGTCTTTACTTACAATGCAATTTGAGAGATAGATGAATGATCACGCCCGTCGTAGATTTCACAAGGAGTCTTTGTTTCGGGATCTTCCCAGTTTGACAAACATTCGACTCCTGATTTGAAGCGATCGTCTACTGTAATTATGTGAATGTGATGTCTACTGTAAGTATGTGAATGTGATGTCTACTGTAATTATGTGAATGTGATGTCTACTGTAAGTATGTGAATGTGATGTCTACTGTAAGTATGTGAATGTGATGTCTACTGTAAGTATGTGAATGTGATGTCTACTGTAAGTATGTGAATGTGATGTCTACTGTAAGTATGTGAATGTGATGTCTTTTGTTGAGTGTTTCACCCATTCCGCTCTGACGCACTACAGCAGGAGATGGGTTGACCATGATAATTCAAGGATAGTGCCAGATTAGCTTGGCGTCTGATGGCGCCAAGCTAATTTGGCTCTACCCTTGAATTATCATAGTCGATCCATTTCCTGCAACTGGTAGGCTGTCGTTCAGTGACATGGGTATTTTTTTTTTTAAAAGAACAACAGATTACAAGTCAAGGCAGGTAATGAAAAACCCAAGCCTTTATTTATTTATTATTAACAGTATATAGATTCGAATGCAGCGTTGCTCATGAAGCCTTCTCACGTAAAAGGATTTTGAGAAACTTTGCTCCACATACACTGAATGTTACGGTGGCACGTTCTTACCAAATAAAAGTTAATTATTGGCAGATATTATTGACACAAAAGAGAACTGTACAGTGGCGGATCCAGGGGGGGGGGGGGCAGGGAGACCTGGCGCCCCCACCCCCGTCAGCCCTGACAATTTTTTTTTTGATGGTTATTTTGGGAAGTTGCGTTTTACTAATCGATGGTTCTTCTTTTCTTGTACGGTGTATTTTACAATTATCTCACGGAATCGGTGAGTGAGCATAGTGTGTTCATGGACCAAATATCAAATATCAAAATATCCTCACTTGGCACTCCTTACCTGCACCTGTCACAGTACTTCACGCAGACATAGAGTGCCATGTGCCCCGCACTCACAGGGGCTCATGTAAATCAGTGCCTCTTGCTGTGCGATACAATCTTCATTGCATCCTCAGACTGAGGCAACCATCTGGCAATAAGCCGCTGACTGCTGGTCAACCCCAGCGGTGAAAAAGTGTCCGCCTCTGCTATATAGCATTCTTTTGATAAATGGTTTGATAAATGGTTTTATCGGGAGACGGAGCGGAGAGGGGGTGGGCTGTTGTGGGGTGGGGTGGGAGAAAAGGGGGGGGGGGTGTAGGTAGGGGTGGGAGGGAGGGGAGGGGTGGGGTGGAGTCGCGGGTAGGGGTGGGTAGGGGTGGATGGGTGGGTAGGCGGCCTTTCTCTCCATATGTTATTTGTTTAGTTTTGTTGTAAAAAGAACCAAAGGCTAAATAATCATCGATGCAGAAAAAGCTTTTGTTAACCCTTTTAGCCCCGAGTCCCTACAGCAGGAGATGGATTGACCATGGTGATTCAAGGGTAGTGCCAGATGAGCTTGGCGCCTGAAGGCGCCAAACTCATCTGGCGCTAACCTTGAATGATCATGTTCAATCCATCTCCTGCAACTGGTACATAGTCGTTAGGCAACACCTCCACAATTTGAGAAACGGGACCTTGGGGCTAAGAGGGTTAAGGTGTCATTGTCTTACGACGTCTGTCCTAAAGAAAATCCTGTAGTCCGGCGTGTGACCGGCGTGTGACCGGCGTGTGTCCGGCGTGTGTCCGGCGTGTGTCCAACAAGCGCACAGCACACTCTCACCAGCAAAGGACGAACATTGTTAGTTACAACATTCGGCAGGTGCTGACAGTTTAGGAGACAGATCGACCATGAGAGTTCACGGGTGGTTCCGGAATAGCTTGGCGCCTGTAGGCGCCAAGCTATTCCGGAACCACCCGTGAACTATCCTGATACATCCAGTTATTATTGTAGCGTGTGAATTGTGAACAGGTTAACGCTACGTTTGCGGTGCTACAGATGAATGGACCATGACAGCTCAAAGGTAGTGTGACTAGTGTGGCGCTAGGAAGAAAGTCAGATGGTCCACTAACTCAACAGAAGTGAACTGCTGGCGCTTGAAGTGAAAGAGGCTCATTTTGGGCGGGATCAAGGAAGGACGTCAGGCCACAGTCATGACGAATGAGTGCTGGTCTGTGATTTTGGTCCTTTCGGCTGAAGCTGTTAGCTACAAAATCACAGCCCCACACAGACGTAAGCCGGTACACAGCCTGTGAGTGTCCATCCGGTGTCGTCCCGGTAGAGTGCAGTTGACACGAGGAGAGAGGCGCGTGGCCGTCTCCACGTAGGCTACAGTAGACCATGTCAATGACAATGACAATGACAATGATTCTATATTTTACAACGGTGAAAGGTTTGGCTGGCACAACCAGTTTTCGAACTTGCCGTTGCTAATCTAATTTACAGATTACAGTGCTATTATCTACTTTACTTTGTAACCTTCCTAAAATATTAGTACTGGCAGTCTCCCCTTTTCTTTTCATTTATTACTACAATATCGACTGCAACCCTTTCCCCCCTTTTGGTAGGTTCTCTTTTAGGGTGCATGGAAATTTAGCTCTAGGTGGTGGCATGGAATGTATGCCCCTGCAGACACCACAGTAACAATATGTGGTTGTCATTGCAGGTAGGCAGAAATTCCTGCCTCCTCCAGTATCGCCGATGGTGTGCTGAAGAGGTCGCCAAGACCGAAACAGCTGTCCACACCGGCTAAATGTCTGGACCCCCCTTGGGGGGACCTAGATTTAAATTTCCATGCCGACTGAGTGGCTGGAACAGTGGGATATGTGATACGCCCCCCTTGGGGGGGGGGGGGGGGCTTCCATATGCATTGCTTTCAGTCACTTTTTTTAGCGCCCCCCCTCTCTTTCTTATCTCTTTTTTGAGCTATGGCCACAGTAGATCTATGATCACTGGTCGATCATGCACACTTCTCTCCCCTGACAGTGCTATTATCTACTTTACTTTGTAACCTTCCTAATTTACAGATAATGCACAAGGTATGAAAATATTATACTGAAAATAAATTTTAAAAAATACAAAAATGAATTAAAAACAAAAATAACACACACACACACACACACACACACACACACACACACACACACACACACACACACACACACACACACACACACACACACAAACACGCGCGTGAACGCACACACTGAATAATATAGGGTCGCAATCAAAGTATTACGATAATGACGTGAGGTAATTGAAAATACTGGCTCTAAAATACGAAAAGGTTGTTGACGTTGTAACCTTCCTAGGCAAAGTGTTCCACAGGCTATGGCCTGAGAACGCTAAACATGTCTTGTAGAGATCGATTCTAGGTCGTGGTACAATAATGAATTGCCTTGATCTTGATCTTGAAGAGAGAGGCACGTGGCACAAGCTGTAGACTGAATTGTTTGAGAATCATAGATGTAAATGGAATAGATCCTTTTCCAAAGAGGCATAGATATTCTCATGAGCCCCTGCGTTGTAGAGACTGATGACAATCTATGATTTTTTAACACCATATTACAGGATCCTCGAGAGCCGGACAAACAGAAGCTTAAACCAGTGTAAGCTAAGTTTGTGTCAGTTCAAGACTTAACATTTGTCCTCGTCATCGTTGTTGTCGACACGGTTGTTGTTCTGATAATGATGACATGCGATTGGATGCATTTCACAGCTTTTATGTTGATTATTCCGAAAATAAGAATTAACAATCTGTTGAATATCGCTATTTATGACAAGCAGTGAAATATCGCATCGTTTAAAGAAAATGGCTATTTTCACGAAAATCAAATTGAAATAGATGACAGTGGGAAGCGTGTCAAACACGGAAAGTCTCAAACGGGGCGGTACGTGATGCAGCGGTAAAAGCACCTGACACCAATGCTATAGGTGCGAGGTTCGATACTCGGTTTAGGCGTCGGACTTTTCTCCTCTAGTAAGTGTCTCCGTTAATTCGGGCGGACCGTCGGGGGTTCTTTCTCCGGGTACTCCGGCTATTCCTCCCCCAAGACTTTGGTATCAATTCCAGCCCACTTAATCAAAATTCAAAGTATGGTATAAACGATTTGAATTTCCAAAACTTCAGTAGCTCGCTTGAGCTTGCCCTTAGCACCACGTGAATGTTCTGTGTTTATGTACAGTGTGTGAGTGAATGCGCGTGATTCACGTGAGCGTGCTTGTTGGGTTAGTTCGCGGCGGCGCTTTGAGCCGATTTTCAGTTGGGATAAAGCGCCTATTTAATGGCACTGATTTATTTTATTTAACCAAGATTGACGCACTCACCATTAATCCGTTCAGCCCTGACGCACTACAGCAGGAGATGGAGCGACCATGATAATTCCTGTCGGCCGGCACCAAGCTAATCTGGCGCTACCCTTGAATTATCATGGTCGAGCCATCTCCTGCAATTGGTGCTTAGTCCTTAGATGACGCCTCCAAAATTTGGCAAATGCGGCCGTCGGGCTGAATGGGTTACATGAGTCAACTCGTTGTGTTATCACGATAAATACATTCCTATAAAAATATAAGTGTATTTTGTCTGTTTGCCTTCAGGTGGCAGACACAGCAGCACGGCCCTCCTGTACTACGTCAACAGAAACAGTAGCACGGCCCTCCAGTACTACATCAACAGAAACAGTAGCACGGCCCTCCAGTACTACATCAACAGAAACAGTAGCACGGCCCTCCTGTACTACATCAACAGAAACAGTAGCACGGCCCTCCTGTACTACATCAACAGAAACAGTAGCACGGCCCTCCTGCACTACATCAACAGACCGTCATGGATTCCACTCTCTCACCCGATACAACCGGAAGCAGTATATGGAACGAAACAGACTATACCTACGGCAACGGGACAGACTATGATGGCGACTACAACAACCCCTACGACGACAACTACTCGCTGTGGGCGGACAGGAGCTCGATGATGTACAAAGTGCTGTGTCCCATCATCCTCATCATCGGGACGACGGGCAACGTGCTGACCATCATCGTGCTGACCAAGATGTTGTCGGACGCCTCCGCCTTTCCCCTGCTGTTTATGGCGCTGACCGTCACAGACCTGTTGCTGCTCTACCTCGTGCTTTTCTTCAGGTTAGTTGTTATTTGGGTACTTGGCTGGTTGTGAGTTAGTCAGTCAGTGAGTTAGTTAGTTGGGTACATGACTGGTTGTGAGTTAGTCAGTCAGTGAGTTAGTTAGTTGGGTACTTGGCTGGTTGTGAGTTAGTCAGTCAGTGAGTTAGTTAGTTGGGGACTTGGCTGGTTGTGAGTTAGTCAGTCAGTGAGTTAGTTAGTTGGGGACTTGGCTGGTTGTGAGTTAGTCAGTCAGTGAGTTAGTTAGTTGGGTACTTGGCTGGTTGTGAGTTAGTCAGTCAGTGAGTTAGTTAGTTGGGTACTTGGCTAGTTGTGAGTTAGTCAGTCAGTGAGTTAGTTACCTATATGCTGCTTGCAATCTTTTCCACAGTCAACAGGGGTCATGAAACAGCTGTGGCAATTTAAACATTAAGTCTACTGAACTAACCCACAGACAAAAGACTACACAAAACAGCCAAAACTATGCTACGCGGGACACACTGCATACCCAAACAAGTGTCTGGAGTGCTTATTTAGTAGGTAGCAGGGAAAAATGGTTATGTACAGTTCATTTTTAAATAAAACACACCTGTCAGAGTCTCAGAAGACCTCAACTCATGTTGCAAATGCAGCAGGCATGTGTGTGCCAAACCTGTGAACACTCCTGTAAAAGCCTGTACTGGTAGCCGCGACTGCTGGTCCCATAACAATGCACTCAAATGAGCTTTACGCAGTGTAAAAGTGGTTGTGTTTGGCTCAGAATAGACACCAGAGACATCCTTAATGACAATTACAGCAGAATGCCACCTCAGATGCAGCCAGTGTAGCTGGATCATGCAACATAACACTTCTGCATTTCACACTATTTTGGCGGCTTATTTCACTCTGAGGTCAGCTGGCTGATGAAATGAACATGCTGACACTGTTTCATTGTAGTTTTCATCTTAACCTGTGACCTTAAGCAGTTAGCACCCCCCCCTCCTCCCCCCCCCCCCACACACACACAACTTCAATAACTGAAAAAGTGCATTTTTTGTTTTAAAAAAATTTACGCATTTATCAAACTGAACGCCCCAAACCCCACCCTTTCAAGGTCAAGGTCAAAGCTCAAGGTCGAAAGTCAGACACATGACTACCTGTAAGACAAAAAATAAATGAACAAACACACTAACCATAGCTCACAGTGCAGGTAAACAGGGTGTTGCGACGCAAATCATCCAAAAATGCCTATAAAACTGCAATCGCAGCTGCATTTATAAACAGTTTGTGATCGTAGGAGGTTCAAACAAGTTTTGTGGCGAAACAAATTTTCCTGTACGTGACAACATGTATTTGGAAGAATAAAGTTTATTGATTGATTGATTGATAGATTGACCATTATAATTCAAGGGTAGTGACAGATTAGCTTGTCTCCTGAAGGCGCCAAGCTAATCTGACAGTACCCTTGAATTATCATGGTCAATCCATCTCCTGCTTCAGGGACCCGGGCAAAATGGGTTAAGACACAATCAGAAATACTGCCGAAATGTTCTAAGAACACATCACAGGGTCGGATCACACCTTACTCCAGAGGAGGGGGGGGGGGGGGCAAACTTCTTGTTTGGGAACATGAACCTGATACAAAAGGTCTCCATGACCCTACACTTTGCTTCGCAGAGGGCCAAAAAATCAAACAGTGGGGGGGGGGGGGGGGGGGAGTAGGCATCAGGCTCTTGCTTCCAGGGGCTGATAGATCAGACAACAGGGAGGGGCGGGGGGGGGGGGGATGGTACTAGTAGTCGTCAGACCTTGATTCCATTGGCCGCAAAATCAAATGGGGTGGGGTGGGTGGGGGGTGTTGTCAGACATTGTAATCAAACAATAATGTGGGGGGGCGTCACACCTTGCTTCCATGGGCAGAAGAATCAAACAAAGGCGGAGGGGGGGGGGGGGTATTTGACGGACCTTGCTTCCAGGGGCTGCAAAATTCAAACAACCCGATAAGGGGGGGGGGGCCAGACCTTACTTCCAGAGGCCAAATAATATAACAACGGAGAGAGGGGGGGGGGGGGGCAGACAGACCTTACTTCCAGACTTGCACAGAGGACCCAGCTTTGTGCTGACAATGGTGACTACAGGGGCTTCTACGAAGCACTGAAAGCAGTGTATGGTCCCAGGCACCTGGTACAAAGTCCCCTGCGAAGCGCGAATGGCCAGGCACTCCTCACAGATAATACCTCCATCTTGAACCGCTGGTCGGAATACTTTCAGAGCCTCTTCAGCGCTGAGCGCACTGTTCAAGAAGCAGTCGTCCTACAAATCCCACACTCCCAGTAAAGGTTGAATTGGACGAACCGCCCACCGCTGAAGAGACCCTCACAGCCATCCACCAGCTCAAGAGTGGCAAAGCAGCAGGCATTGATGGAATACCGCCAGAGATCTGGAAACATGGAGGCACAGCACTGCACAACAAGCTCCATGACCTCTTTCTCTGCTGCTGGGAGGAAGGAACACTACCAAAAGATCTCCGTGATGCAGTCGTTATCACCCTGTACAAAAACAAAGGCGAGAAGTCTGACTGTTCCAACTATCGGGGAATTACCCTGCTGTCCATTGCTGGGAAAATCCTTGCAAGGCTGCTCCTGAATCGGCTGGTACCTGCCATCGCTGAAGACCAACTCCCAGAGGGCCAGTGTGGCTTCAGAGCAAACAGGAGCACCACCGATATGGTCTTTGTGCTGAGACAGCTACAGGAGAAGTGCCGCGAGCAGAACAAAGGGCTGTACGTAACATTTGTCGACCTAACAAAAGCGTTCGACACTGTAAGCAGGCAAGGCATGTGGCAGATCCTGGAGCGACTTGGCTGTCCCCCAAAGTTCCTCAACATGATTGTCCAGCTACACGAGGACCAGCAAGGCCAGGTCAGACTCAACAATGACCTCTCAGAACCATTCCCTATTCTAACGGCGTAAAGCAGGGCTGCGTGCTGGCACCGACCCTCTTCACCATCTTTTTTAGCATGATGTTGAAGCAGGCCACAGTGGACCTCGATGATGACGATGCAGTGTACATCAGGTATCGTCTCGATGGCAGCCTGTTCAACCTCAGACGACTGCAGGCCCACACGAAAACCCTAGACCAACTGATTCGTGAGCTGCTTTTTGCTGATGATGCTGCCCTCGTTGCACACACAGAGAGAGCCCTGCAGCGCATCACGTCTTGCTTCGCAGATGCTGCCCAGCTCTTTGGACTCGAGGTCAGTCTGAAAAAGACAGAGGTCCTCCATCAGCCGGCACCCAAGACAGTGTATCGCCCTCCTCACATCACCATTGGCGAGTCTGAACTAAAGTCAGTGCACCAGTTTACTTACCTTGGCTGCATTATCACGTCGGACGCCAAGCTGGACAAGGAGCTTGACAGCAGGCTGGCAAAAGCGAACAGCGCTTTCGGGCGACTTTTCAAGCGGGTGTGGCACAATCAACAGCTGAAAACAGGCACCAAGATCAGCGTGTACAGAGCTGTGGTCCTCACCACCCTTCTGTATGGTTCCGAGTCCTGGGCCCTGTACCGCAGCCAACTACGACTCCTCGAACGCTTCCACCAGCGCTGCCTGCGTACCATCCTGGGCATTCACTGGAGTGACTATGTCACCAACGTCGAGGTCCTTGAACAGGCTGAAACTGTGAGCATCGAGGCTTCGCTGCTGCGGACACAGTTCCGCTGGGCGGGGCATGTCTCCAGGATGGAGGATCATCGCCTACCAAAGATCACCCTGTTCGGCGAGCTTGCTACTGGACACCGTGACAGAGGGGCACCAAAGAAGAGATACAAAGACTGTCTCAAGAAGTCACTTAGTGCCTGCCAAATCGACCACCACCAGTGGTCTTCGCTTGCTGCGGACCGTGACACCTGGCGCTCCACCATTTACAAGGCAGCTGTCTCCTTTGAGGACTCTCACAGAGCTAGCCTTAAGGACAAGCGGCTCAGGAGAAAAAACAGAGATGCCGCAGCTTAGAACCCTGGCCATACCTTCCCCTGCAGCCACTGCGGTCGAACCTGCCTGTCTCGGATTGGCCTCCGCAGCCACGAACAAGCCTGCAGACGTCGTGGGCAACTCCTATAAAATCTTCGTTCGCGAAGTCAAGCCAAGAGTTAGTTAGTTGGGAACTTGGCTGGTTGTGAGTTAGTCAGTCAGTGAGTTAGTTAGTTCGGGACGTGGCTGGTTGTGAGTTAGTCAGTCAGTGAGTTAGTTAGTTGGGTACTTGGCTGGTTGTGAGTTAGTCAGTCAGTGAATTAGTTAGTTGGGTACTTGGCTGGTTGTGAGTTAGTCAGTCAGTGACTTTGTTAGTTGGGTACTTGGCTGGTTGTGAGTTAGTCAGTCAGTGAGTTAGTTAGTTGGGGACTTGGCTGGTTGTGAGTTAGTCAGTCAGTGAGTTAGTTAGTTGACCCTCTTCATTCTGATACACTACTACATGAAAATAATGTAACTATGATAGTTCAAAGGTGGTGCCAGAATAGCTTGGCGCCTTAGGCGCCAAGCTATTCCGGCACCACCCTCGAATTGAAATGGTTGACCTGTTTTTTAATCTGTAAGTTGGCCTTCATAGGACAATCATTTGGAGTATTTTTTAAAAATCAGCCTCAGGATGTAATGGGTTAATTAGTTAATATGTTAATTAGTCAATTATTTGGTTAATGTATTTTTAAAAAAATGTTTATTATTTAGTTCGAGAGTTAGTTGTTAGTAAGTTAGTTGGTTTCTTGGTTGGTTGGTTATTTGGTCCGGAGGTGAATTGGTTAGTTGCTGGTTGGATCATTAATTAGTAAGAGAGGTAGTTAGTCAGTTAGATAGCAATTTAATTAGTCAGTTGGCTGTTTGGTTGGATGGTTGAAAAGTTAGTTAGTTAGTTAGTTGGTTAGATAGTTAGTTCGTTAATTAGTAGTTAGATAGATAGTTAGCTAGTTATTTAGTTAGTTAGTTAGATAGATAGACAGACAGACAGACAGACAGACAGACAGACAGACAGACAGACAGACAGATAGATAGATAGATAGGTAGATAGATATTGGACCCTTTTGCTGCCAGCGGTCAGGAAGTCGGCGTCTGAAACAACAACACACTGACCAACAATCGCGTGAACACATAAATGTAAATGTGACCAGACATAAATGTAAATGTGACCAGACATAGATGTAAATGTGAACAGACATAGATGTAAATGGGACCAGACATAGAGATAAAGAACACAGGCCTATCAAGAGACACAAATCCTCATGAGCATTGGCGACTGCGGGCCTGATGAGGGTTTATGTCTCTTGCAGATGGGTGGCGTTCGCCTGGCCCCGGCAGTCAAGGGGTTAACACCGTTGTTTGTTTTCAAATGACGACGACGAAAGTCCAAACCTTGTCCATACAATCCTTTGCCATGAACAATTTTAATAAGGGAAAACTTGACACAGATCAGTGGTGACCTGTTTCTCTCTGTTCACAATCGAGGATTGTGTTACAAGAAAATGACCGACCAAGCGTGAAAATAATAATAATAATAATACCGTTATTATATAGGCGCTTTTTCTCAATTTTTGGGGGAAATCGACTCAAAGCGCCGCGCCTGAAACCCAACACACACACTCACGAAACAGACACGGATTTACGCCATTTAAGACAAACACAGTACAAGACAAACGAAGGGCCAGTCAGCTACTGAAGTTAGAGAGACTTTTGATCGCTTGTATTTGAAATTTGTAAAGTGGCCTGAAACCGGTACCAAAGTGTGTGGGGGGGGGGGGTGGGGTGGGGGGTGGGGGGTGGAAGAACCGGAGTACCCGGAGAAAGAACCCCGGACGGTCCGCCCGAATTAACGGTGACACTTACCAGAGGAGAAAAGTCCAACGCCGGAACCCGGTATCGAACCGCGCACCTTTGGCATTGGTGGCAGACGCCTTAACCACTGCGGCACGGACCGCCCCTAAACACTTTTAATACAGACTAAAGGCCGTTCTTAATTAAACGAACCTTATTTCGCGAACTCTGACGATCAAGAGTTTACGATCTCGGGCAAACCAGGTTGGTTCTTGGACGATCCTAGTTCGAAGTAGTTCACGAACCTCGGCAAACCATAGTTCGCTGTCCGAAAAAGATCGCTCGACATGTCGAGCGATCCAAGGCGAACCTTTTCTCTGATTGGTTCAAACTTTGACCCTCTTCTGCGTTGGAGATAAGAAGATAGTCACCGATTCAAACAACTATGGCGGAACGCGATATTTCACTCGTGCGAAGAACAAGACCTATTTTTATTGATTTGTGGGAGGCGCAACGCTGTTTGTGGGATCGCTACTGCAAGGAGTACAAAAAAAAAAATTGTTCAAATCGCGAAGCGGCATAGCGGCAGCCATTCTGAACACCTTCGCAGACAGTAAGGACGCCAAATCAAGCACTTCAGTTAAGAGTGAGAACCATGGCAATCCTGGTTTGCTGAAGTTCGTGTAGGTTCGTTCAACCTCAATTAAGAAACAAAACAAAAGATCGCCGACCTTCTCCGATCTAGGTTTGCCGATCAAAAGTTCGTCCAATTAAGAACAGCTTTTAGACAAAACGTTTATCTTCAGTACTCATTCTGCCCGCCACACACCACAGCAAGATATGGCTTGAGCATGATAGTTCAAGGATGGTGGAAGAATAGTTTGGCGCCTATAAGCGCCAAGCTGTTCTGCCACCACCCTTGCGCTATCCTGGTCGATCTGTCTCCTGAATTGTAATGAAGTTCTCAGAGGATAACTCCAGAATGTAGGTACTTCGAACCTCGGGCTCAATGAGTTAACTGCCGAGGACAACTGAACACAATCCGAATGCAAGAGCCATAGATCCTCATGAGCCATCGCAGTTGCACTAACTTACCGCAGTCGCACTAACTTACCGCAGTCGCACTAACTTACCGCAGTCGCACTAACTTACCGCAGTCGCACTAACTTACCACAGTTGCACTAACTTACCGCAGTTGCACTAACTTACCGCAGTTGCACTAACTTACCGCAGTTGCACTAACTTACCGCAGTTGCACTAACTTACCGCAGTTGCACTAACTTACCGCAGTTGCACTAACTTACCGCAGTTGCACTAACTTACCGCAGTTGCACTAACTTACCGCAGTTGCACTAACTTACCGCAGTTGCACTAACTTACCGCAGTTGCACTAACTTACCGCAGTTGCACTAACTTACCGCAGTTGCACTAACTTACCGCAGTTGCGGGTGCTGATGAGGATCTATGCCTCTTGCTGACACCACTTTGTGTCGATGTCCCTAGGACGGCGGGGGTCTCTGGGCGTTGAATGAAGACGGATATCAGACACACAGTGTGCGTCCAGTGTTAGTGACGATATCAGACACACAGTGTGCGTCCAGTGTTAGTGACGATATCAGACACACAGTGGGCGTCCAGTGTTAGTGACGATATCAGACACACAGTGTGCGTCCAGTGTTAGTGACGATATCAGACACACAGTGGGCGTCCAGTGTTAGTGACGATATCAGACACACAGTGTGCGTCCAGTGTTAGTGACGATATCAGACACACAGTGGGCGTCCAGTGTTAGTGACGATATCAGAAACACAGTGGGCGTCCAGTGTTAGTGACGATATCAGACACACGGTGGGCGTCCAGTGTTAGTGACGATATCAGACACACAGTGGGTGTCCAGTGTTAGTGACGATATCAGACACACAGTGTGCGTCCAGTGTTAGTGACGATATCAGACACACAGTGTGCGTCCAGTGTTAGTGACGATATCAGACACACAGTGGGCGTCCAGTGTTAGTGACGATATCAGACACACAGTGTGCGTCCAGTGTTAGTGACGATATCAGACACACAGTGGGCGTCCAGTGTTAGTGACGATATCAGAAACACAGTGGGCGTCCAGTGTTAGTGACGATATCAGACACACTGTGGGCGTCCAGTGTTAGTGACGATATCAGACACACAGTGGGTGTCCAGTGTTAGTGACGATATCAGACACACAGTGGGCGTCCAGTGTTAGTGACGATATCAGACACACAGTGGGCGTCCAGTGTTAGTGACGATATCAGACACACAGTGGGCGTCCAGTGTTAGTGACGATATCAGAAACACAGCGAGCGTCCAGTGTTAGTGACGATATCAGAAACACAGTGGGCGTCCAGTGTTAGTGACGATATCAGACACACAGTGGGTGTCCAGTGTTAGTGACGATATCAGACACACAGTGGGCGTCCAGTGTTAGTGACGATATCAGACACACAGTGGGCGTCCAGTGTTAGTGACGATATCAGACACACAGTGGGCGTCCAGTGTTAGTGACGATATCAGAAACACAGCGAGCGTCCAGTGTAAGTGACGATATCAGAAACACAGTGGGCGTCCAGTGTTAGTGACGATATCAGACACACAGTGGGCGTCCATTGTTAGTGACGATATCAAACACACAGTGGGCGTCCAGTGTTAGTGACGATATCAGACACACAGTGGGCGTCCAGTGTTAGTGACGATATCAGACACACAGTGGGCGTCCAGCGTTAGTGACGATATCAGACACACAGTGGGCGTCCAGTGTTAGTGACGATATCAGAAACACAGTGGGCGTCCAGTGTTAGTGACGATATCAGAAACACAGTGGGCGTCGATTTTAGTGACGATATCAGACACACAGTGGGCGTCCAGTGTTAGTGACGATATCAGACACACAGTGGGCGTCCAGTGTTAGTGACGGATATCAGGCACACAGTGGGCGTCCAGTGTTAGTGACGATATCAGACACACAGTGGGCGTCCAGTGTTAGTGACGATATCAGACACACAGTGGGCGTCCAGTGTTAGTGACGATATCAGACACACAGTGGGCGTCCAGTGTTAGTGACGATATCAGACACACAGTGGGCGTCCAGTGTTAATGACGATATCAGAAACACAGTGGGCGTCCAGTGTTAGTGACGATATCAGAAACACAGTGGGCGTCCAGTGTTAGTGACGATATCAGACACACAGTGGGCGTCCAGTGTTAGTGACGATATCAGAAACACAGTGGGCGTCCAGTGTTAGTGACGATATCAGAAACACAGTGGGCGTCCAGTGTTAGTGACGATATCAGAAACACAGTGGGCGTCCAGTGTTAGTGACGATATCAGACACACAGTAGGCGTCCAGTGTTAGCGACGGCGTTAAGGTTTTGTGGGATTGTCCGACCCCTGGGGGGAACTGACTTTTCTGTCCTGTTCTGCAGGTGGATCGCGGAGCAGTTTGGCAAATGGGTGATAGATCAGAGCGAGGGCGCCTGCAAGTTCTTGACGTGGATGGAGTACTCCCTGGTGTCGTTGTCGGCGTGGTTTCTGGCGGCCATGACGGCCCAGCGTGCCATGACCATCGTCTGGCCCATCCAGATGCGAGCAATGAGGCCGCGCCGCCAGGCTGTCGTCACCATCGTCACCCTCACCGCCTGCAGCTTCCTCTTCAACTCCTTCGTTCTGGACGGCATGACGACGAGGGACCCCGAACACGAGGGTTACTGCTACTGGGAGACCACGTTCAAAGCCAACATCCGCCCGGCGCTGGACTGGCTGGAGATCGTCCTCAACTCCTTCCTGCCCTCCGCCATCATGGTCGTGTGCAACGTTCTCATGATCCAGGCAGTCAAGCAGTCCGCCGATAGGGCGCGAAGCCGAATCTCCGCCAAGAAGAGCGGGCAGAAGGACATCGTGCATCAGATTACCATGACCTTGATCGTGGTGTCCTTGACCTTCATCGTCCTGACCTTGCCCTTCTACGCCCTGCAGATCGCCGTCGAGTTCAACGCTGACCTTGACAGTGACGGGCCGTTCCACTTCTGGTTCAATGTCACCGCCATCTTGTGGGCGACCAACAGCGCCATCAACTTCTTCCTCTACATTGTGACGGGGTCCCGGTTCAGGGAGGAGGGCATGAAGATGTTGAGAGGAACCAAGACCACGGTCAGTCAGACCCACAGCACGACGGACAGCAGTTTGAAAGCCATGACTAACGTCTGAACGAGTCGACAGCGGTCTGCATGTGCGTGCACGCAAACAGTCGGCCTGGTCCTCGACGTTCATGCCTAGGCGCCTAGTGCATCTTACCATGTATAGGCGCCTTATAAATCTTCCTTATTATTATTATTATTTATATCACACCAGAACTCAGACCATTTGTCTTGACAGACTAGAAGGTTCTGACACGTTGCTGCGCGCGTTCTGTCAGACATAACACAGCTAGAGTCTGATTATATACACATCAGAGATTCCTTCACTGTCGGGACAGCGAGCAGTACATACATGCCAGAGGCATAGAGCCTCATGAACCCCTGCATATACGGGAACTCATGTGGATGTACGCCTCTTGCTGACCCCATTGATATCTGTGTTTCCCTAGTGCCGTATTTCAACACGGCAGTTTTGACTCTGGAGCCGAAGCGCAGTCAGGCAGTAGAGAGTTGGGTCATGTGACTGAGTGAACCTGTACACATGGTTGATTAACTCATTCGAGACGAACGACATCCTGATACGCCGCTGAAGAGGCGTATCCGGATTCCGTTCGTCTCGAAACAGTTAACCGTCCCGAAGGAAAAGAACATTTTGAGAGGCTTACCTACTACTACTTTACTTTTCGCCCCGTCGCTCTTCAAGTGATCAGGGATTTCAGTCGCGAGGTTGGTTAGTTCGGCTTTAACGTCACTTCACGGCACCGGAGGATTATGGGACAGGGACGGCTATTGCCTATGGAGTACGACATGAACACTGATCAATTCAGGCGCACTCGTGCCACTTTGATTTACCAGAGAGGCAAAGCACGTCCGACTATCACGCAGCACTGGCCAGCAAATGTAAGAGTGTCACAAGGGAGACAATCCGTTTGCATCCCTGGACCAATTACCCTTTGCATGTGGGTAGCGGTCTTTCCTATAGGAATCATCGCGACACAATCCGCTACCGACACGCAGAGGGATAAGGCCCTCAGGGAGGAAACCACTGCCAGTGGTGCGTGACGGTTTACATGACAATGTCACATGTGTACGCCTCACCAGACAGAGTACATTATATATGCTGGTCACAGGGGATACGCGCCTTTGGCTGCATGGCCAGTCATACAGTGCGTGACTCAGGTAGACTCTGTTCACCGCCACTGACTGCGATCGTTTGGGACACGTTATTTCTGCAGACTGACAGCACCTCAGATGTCGCAGTGGCATCTTGCAAGTAGCAGACTCACTCCTATACCACTAACACTATGATCATGTAGTTTCAGTTGTTGTTGTTGTTGTCTTTTTTCACCATTGTCATGATTGTCATAATGTGGCTAAAACCGTACGCGCGCATGTGATTCATACGAAAGAAAATTTGTCGGCTAGACTGACACAATAAAGATTTTGAATTTGAAGACCAAAACTGGCTGGACCTGTGCTTTTTCGGCTGGTCTCATTCGGCCGTGTGTGTCTGTCTGAGACAGCGAGGATCCCAGATAGACGTTGTCCGATTTCGACAGTGCCGGGCTGACATGGAAAGCGATGCTCGCCAGCGCATAAAGTAAAATTCTAACAGACTTTAAATAGTCCAGTGACGTCATGTGGAACGAGGATACAATCCACTGAGGCAGGTGCGTGCTGTTGAGAGCACAAGGGGAGAGAATCGAAGATTTCTTTCTGCCACGACTGAGTTGTGTGCCTTTGACTAGCCCGATATCTATCCCGAGGACGTTATGAGCCAGTCAGGGACCACAACTCTTGCCGGCAGAGAATCATCGATTCCCTCCCCGTCCTCGACTTGTAACCCAATTAGCCCCCTGGCCGTGTTTCCCAATATGTACCAGTTGCAGAAGATCGATCCATCATGATAATTCAAGGATAGTGCCAGATTAGCTTGGCGCCATTACGCGCCAAGCTAATCTGGCACTACCCTTGAATTATCATGATTGTTCCATCTACTACCGTATTCCATATTAAGAGAATTCATGAATCCCATTAGATTTCAGTGTGTTGAGACTGAATGGGTCAAAATCCGGTCCGTGGCGCAGTGGTTAAGGCGCCTGCCACCAATGCTAAAGGTGCGAGGTTCGATACCGGGTTCTGGCGTCGGACTTTTCTCCTCTAGTAAGTGTCACCGTTAATTCGGGCGGACCGTCGGGGGTTCTTTCTCCGGGTACTCCGGCTCTTCCTCCCCCTCCACTGTGGTACCGGTTTCAGGCCACTTAATAAAAATTTCAAATACAAGCGATCAAAATATCCCAAACCTCAGTAGCTGAGCTGACCCTACGCACCACGCGAATGTCCTGTGTTTGTCTTGTACTGTGTTTGTCTTCAGTGTGTATGTGTGTGTCACGTGAGCGTACGTGTTGGGTTTAGTTCGCGGCGCTTTGATCCAATTCGCAGAACTGGGTAAAGCGCCTATATAATAAGCGGTATTATTATTATTATTATTATTATTAATGGTCCAGGGCGGACAATGACATACTGCAGGAGGTATATTTATTCTCACCAGTCCCTACAGGAGCTATTGAGAATCCACGCGTCGTACATACGCCTCCCTCTATCGCAGAAGAGGAAATTATTTGGATTTAACGCCGAGCAGGCGACTAAGGCCATCTCACGGCGGATCTCTGTCAGCTAAAACTGATTTTGTCACGTGTCCCTGTGACTGGTTGTTTTTGGTAATATGCCTCGCGTCAATTTGTTTGTGTTCTCTGTCTGCTCTTTTTCTCCGCCGTAAAGTGAAATGCAATAAGAAAATAAACAAAATGAAATGCACAATTATCTTGTGCCTGAGGCTGTTTGGTGCAGGACTTCGGTCTTGTTGAGACTGATGATGAGGCCAGACAGTCGAAGGACTTCCGAGAACCTGTTGACGATGATCTGGAGGTCAGACTCCATGTGCGACATCAGCGCACAGTCATAAGCAAACAGCGCCTCAAGGATCAGTCTCTCGATGGTCTTGGTCCTGGCGTTCAGTCGACAGAGGTCAAAGAGAGAGCCGTCTAGTCTGTACTTCAGGTACACTCCCTTCTCAAGGTCACGTACTGCATGGGTCAGGACACACGTGAAGAACAGGTTGAACATCACGGGGTCATGAACACAATCTTGTTTGACACCGTTGGAAATGTCGAAGGGTGCGGATGTGTCGCCATTTGACTGGACAACTCCTACCATTCCATCATGGAAGAGGCGGATGATGTTGGTGAACTTCCTGGGGCAGCCGAGCTTTGCGAGGATGACCCAAAGCGCTTCTCTGTTCACGGTGTCGAATGCTTTGGTCAGATCTATGAAGACAGCGTAGAAGTCCATGTGCTGCTCAATGCATTTCTCCTGGACCTGTCTCACAGAGAAGACCATGTCGACTGTGCTGCGGCCGGGTCTGAAGCCACACTGAGCCTCTGGGAGTGCTTCCTCAGATACAGAGCTCGCGAGGATGATATATATACAAGACAAACACGTCATGATCACAGAGTAGGCATGGAGGTCAGTGTTTGGTCTGTCAGATGACTTAGGCCCGATGAAGTTTCGCTTAGCAGGACATTAAACGTCCACAGCCTCATGGAAAATACTGAAGGAGCCTACACGGGCAATTTCTCTCTTAAACAAAGAAGCGACTTGGTTTCCGGGCATTTCACAATGCGGACCTAGGCTGTGGAATGGACTACCACAATCCTTGAGGGACATTGACTGCATTGGCACCTTCAGGATTCACCTCAACAGAGACCCAACTCTTTCTTGACTTAATTCTAGGACTACTGTGCACCAGAAGTTGCGTGTGTTGTTTTTATTATTTATTTATTTATTTATTTATTTATTTATTTATTTATTTATTATTTTTTTACGCCCTGAGCATGCTGCTAGCATGGAGTGGATGCGCATTACAAATGGACATCATCATCATGAGATGATCATGACCACACGCAGCATGTCACTGTCGACAACTGCGGGTAACAATGTAACGTCACATGTGAGGTCACAATACGATACTTCCGCAGCTATTGATGCGGGGAGACTTGTATAACTGAAGACGTGCCGCATAAAAATGATACGAAGCAAATATCTAGCATAAATTCGTGTCTTTGTAGAAAAACACGTGTACCGTGTGTTACAATACCCCCCTCCTCACCCCCCCCCCCTCCCCCGAAAAAATCTTCCATTTTTTGAAAGAGTCCAATATTTACAGCAAGATTTGTGTATTTGTAGACAATGTGAATTTTACTGTTTTGAACTTTTCAAGAGTTTGTGGACATATCCCTTAAAGACTTGTACGAAATTTTAGCCTGAAATAGTTTGTTAATTTGTTTAAAAATAAAAATGATCTGGTTGGCCAGATATGTACCCTTCCCGCCGTGAGATGGCCTTAGAATCGCCTGCCCGGTGTTAAACCCAACTAACTAACTAAGGTCCTTTCCAGTGGACGCAGAGTTTGACTGTGAAGTTGTGTTGATCCAACAACCAACAGCTGCACACGCGCAATCAACATGGATACCAGCTCCACACGCGCAATCAACATGGATATCATCTGCACACGCGCAATCAACATGGATACCAGCTCCACACGTGCAATCAACATGGATACCAGCTGCACACGCGCAATCAACATGGATACCAGCTCCACACGCACAATCAACATGGATAACAGCTCCACAGTGCAATCAACATGGATAACAGCTGCACACGCGCAATCAACATGGATACCACTCTTCACGCACAATCAACATGGATACCAGCTCCACACGCGCAGTCAACATGGATACCAGCTCCACACGCGCAATCAACATGGATACCAGCTGCACACGCGCAATCAACATGGATACCAGCTGCACACGCGCAATCAACATGGATACCAGCTCCACACACGCAATCAACATGGATACCAGCTGCACCCGCGCAATCAACATGGATACCAGCTCCACACGCGCAATCAACATGGATACCAGCTCCACACGTGAAATCAACATGGATACCAGCTGCACGCGCAATCAACATGGATACAGCTCCACACGCGCAATCAACATGGATACCAGCTCCACACGTGCAATCAACATGGATACCAGCTCCACACGTGAAATCAACATGGATACCAGCTGCACGCGCAATCAACATGGATACAGCTCCACACGCGCAATCAACATGGATACCAGCTCCACACGCGCAGTCAACATGGATACCAGCTCCACACGCGCAATCAACATGGATACCAGCTCCACACGTGAAATCAACATGGATACCAGCTGCACGCGCAATCAACATGGATACCAGCTCCACACGCGCAATCAACATGGATACAGCTCCACACGCGCAATCAACATGGATACCAGCTCCACACGCGCAATCAACATGGATACCAGCTCCACACGCGCAATCAACATGGATACCAGCTCCAAACGTGAAATCACTATGGATACTAAATGGTTTGAGCAAGAGGCATAGATCCTCATCAGCCCACACAGTCGCACTAACTTACCGCAGAGGCGGAGGCTGATGAGGATCTATGCTTCTTGCAATTGGATCGTGTTCACTTTGTTCTCTGCAGCGAAGGGGTTATAATGAACTGAGCCCAAACCACGACGCATGGAAGCTTTACGACGGGCTGGAGATATCTGGTGCTGACTTTTCCCGTCTGGATGGGTTATAATGAACTCAGTCCAAACCACGACGCTTGGAAGCTTTACGACTGGCTGGAGATATCTGGTGCTGACTTTTCTCGTCTGGATGGTGACGTGCGTCATTTAATGAGATGCTTAGATATTGGAAAAACGCATATCCTGCATGATAACTGCGATCACAGTATCTGACCAATCATTGATGAGCTCTCCTGGCCGCCACCAGTCATACTTCAATCTGACTTCACTATAAGTTTAATTTGACTGACAGTAGATTTCACACGGAGTCTTCGTTTTGGGATCTTCCCAGTTGTACAAACATTCGACCCCTGTAACGCACGCAGACTTACCCAGTCGTACCTACAGACTCTCGCACAACAGACGCATACACCGCCACTGACTCAGTCGGGCGCATTCACGCGGTAAAACACAACTCACGGGCTTACTTTCTTCTACGGAAATGTATAACAGATAAACAATAAAACAACGCTCAAAGATTATCAAAACTGTGTACAACACACGTTCTCACTACAAGCACATCAGCCCCACATACACGCACACAATGTAAATGCCAGGCTAGGTAATTGTCTCTCACAATCCAACCTGTTTTGGTGTTCTCGCCTGGTTTATTTGTGACCTTTCACGTCTAGGCGTGCAAGTCCTTCGTCGTACGCTCCCGAGTCGTCCCGTTTCTCGTACCCTGGACGTCCTCGTAACTCGGTCTGTAGCGCAGTCCTTGCTGACCCGGGTGTCTCGGCACCGGTCGCTCACTCCCTGAGTGAAGAGATGGAGATGACCTCACAATAGGTCCCTCGGCGGTAGCCTCTGGTGACTGGCGTCTCGGCGTCCGTCGCTCCGCCCCCAACAAACACTCTGAATAAATAATAAAGTCCTAAATCATAACACTTGCCAAACACACACATATTGGATGATACATTACATTACATTACGTAACCTGGCTGATACACATAACTCTCACACGTTCATTCACACACACACACACTGCTTCATAACCCGAACTACTTTTGTAACACCCATAACTCTGTCACTACATGGAAACAGACTTTAACCTGACACTATCGCCATACATTATCCCATACACTGGAAAAGTCTATACTTAACCACGTACTGCTTTCATAACGACTTAGGCATACACACCTCACATTCCTTAGTTATCCATCTCGGTAAATAACCACTAAGCAAAACACCGGTTACCTCAACGAGTTCCAAACCCACATAACTGAACCAAACCAGACAACGCTATACAACCGATTTACCTCCTACTAACGCATACTAACTTTAAGTCAGTAAGCACCTATAATACATATAAAACACATACCTGAATTCTAGGTTTCAGAGTCTTCGAATACGGCTAGTGTATCTGACATACATCAGTCCACAATGACAGCCTAGCCCGCACTGACGTTCCTACAGCTCTATTCGCCTGAACTCACTAAAAAAAACCGTGCCCAACGTTTCCCTACGGTCCCACGTGGGCCTCGTGCCACACACGAGATATCTGTCCAAAAACAAACCGCTAACAAAACTGTACCGTACTAAACCCTCTGTGTGAACCCTATGCGTGAGCCCTCTGTGTGAACCCTCTGTGTGAACCCTATGCGTGAACCCTCTGTGTGAACCCTATGCGTGAGCATAGAGTTTCATCACAACCCCTTATTTGTATCGATCGTCTACTGTATGTGAAAGTGATGTCGTTTGTTGAGTGTTTCACAAATTCAGCCCTGACTCACTACAGCAGGAGATGGCTCGACCATGATAATTCAAGGAAAGTGCCAGATTAGTTTGGCGCCTGATGTCGCCAAGCTAATTTGGCTCTACCCTTGAATTATCATAGTCGATCCATCTCCTGCAACTGGTAGACTGTTGTTAAGTGACACCTACACAATGGGTAATTCTTTTTAAGAAAAACAGATTACAAGTCAAGGCAGGTAATAAAGAACAAAGTCTTTATTTATTTATTATTAACAGTGTATAGATTCGAATGCAGCGTTGTTCTTGAAGCCTTCTCACGTAAAAAGGATTTTGAGAAACTTTGCTCCACATACACTAAATGTTACGGTGGCACGTTCTTACAAAATAAACGTTAATTAATGGTAGTCGTTTTATAGAACTCCCAGAGTGACCTCCCCTCCATTCCCATAAGGCCCCTTGGGCCTATCCACCAGTCATACGCTTAGCTGCCTCGCGAACGGACGTTTCGGTTTCGGCTTACGTTTACCTCGTGGTCTCTGTGTGTTTTCTCAGATTCGCTTGTGTTTTTTTCTGAATTTCTTCTTGTGTGCGGTTTCCCATCCTGCATAGATTCTTCTGCTTACGGAGTTCTGTTGGGAGTTTCTCCTTTGAACGGCGCTCCTTCCATTTTCGTGGCGGACATGAGGTAAGGTCTCTGGTTATACATAAGCCGGCCATTTTGTAACGGTTTCGGTCTGACTCGAAGGGGTGACCTTTGGCACCTTTTTTCTTAGAGAATAGCGCGGCGTTACGCTGCTTTCGATTTTCTCGCGAGCGCATTTTTGCTGAACCGTACGATATCCAAATTGTTAGTCAGTCGCTTTTCCAACAGCGTACGAAGTCGGTCGTTTTCCAACAGTCTCCTAGGGGGGTCTTTCAGGCGTGGTTTCTCCATTAGCTGAAGGCCTCAAGCAGCTCGCTTGTAACGGCCCTGTGATACGGCTCGGGTCGCTCCGGAGCCGGTGTCCGAGGAAGGAGAGGAGAAGAAGAGCTGCGACGACTGAACCCCTGGCTTGTCTTGTCTTTGTCTTCGTCCCAGCCGGGGCGTCTTCACTGATGGCAGCAAGTACACGGAACAATTCTTTGGTGGCCATTTGTTCGGGGGGTTTGTTTGTGTTTGCTTGTTCTGTTATTATTAGTTTGGTTAGGGCGTTTTGGGGGGCAAGTGTAAGAATGTAGAGATAAATGCTATTTATCGTATTTGGTAGTATCTAGCGTCGGAGGGTGAATTCGGAAGTGAGTCATGTGGTAATGTGTAAATATGCATTTCGTTGAGTTTGAATGTATTATTGTGGGAGAGAGGTGAAGGAATATAAAGGACCGCAATTGACATTGCGGGAAGAGTGATGTGATTACTTTTCTTTCTTTTGTTGTTAGTTATTGATATGTGTATTTTTTACACCTGTGTTTTGGTGCATCCAAATCCAACGGTCTAAAACATCCAAAACCTAAAGATCTAAAGAATCGGCTGCGTCCGCCGCCGTGCTGTGCGGAAGGTCTGGGTGGTTCATTGTGAGTGGAGGCTGGCTGTGTCACTCCGCCTGGTGGGTCTACCACGCCGAACCTGAGCGCTGTTGCGAGTGTCGCGGCACGCCCCGTGTTTAGCCAGGTCGGGTCGTCCCATTGAGTAATTTCTAACTTACTTAAGTAAAGTCTTGTTTATTTGTACGCTCGTAAAGGACTTGTGAGATTGATTTCATCTCCTCGTAGTGACAATGTTGTGAGAGGAACTTTGTCGCAGTGACAGAAAGATTTTGAAATATTGTATTATTTAAAGGTAGCCATGTGTTACGAAAGACCTTATCGCGGAAGCAAGAGCGTTAAGCTGAGCTGAGCGTGACGGTTGTACTTCCGTCGAGAAGGTCCAGTGACCTGTGAACTATTAATTTTGCTCAACTTTCATTTGTGCTTTATAAAGGGTACTTGTTTCACTATAATTATGTTTGATATTGTGTATTCTGAATATTGTGTTTAAAGGAGCCATGTGCTATGAAGGTCTTTATTGTGGAAGCGCAAGCATTAATTTAACTTGAACTTGTTGTTCGTGCTCCCGAGGAAGAGATTCAGTAGCGTGTGAATTGTATTAGTTTTCTCAATTGTTTTTGGTATCTTATTAAGGATATTTGTTTTGTTATATATGTGTTGTTATTATGTATTGTGTATAATGGAATTTCAGGTTGGGGAGTTTAGACGTGTGTGTGTGTGTGTGTGAATGTGATGTGTGAGTGCGTGGTTAGGATTGCGTGAGGATATTTCGGGATTATTGTTAGTTTTATATGTAATAAATGTTGTCTTAATTGTCCCTCTGGTGTTTGTGTTAGTGTGGGGTGGTTGTTCTCGAGTGGTAGCGCTCATAGTTCGCGTCCCGGAAGCAGGGGTCGTGACAGCTTCCATGCCTTGTGGTTTGGAGTGAGTTCATATTAACCCCTTCCATGCCTTGTGGTTTGGAGTGAGTTCATATTAACCCCTTCGCTGCCCACAAAAAAGTGAACACGATCCAACCGCAGTTGCTGGGCTCATAAGGGTCTATGTCTCTTGCAGTGATTGGACCTAGAGCGATCAGGCTCAAAGTCAGCGACCAGCACACAGGGTCAGCACGTGTCTGCTTACTGTGTCAACTGACAGCCTGCAGCAGAAAGGAGCATGATAGCACAAGGGCAGTGCCTGGTTAAGCCAAATTCAATTTTTACATGAACTCTATTGTAAAGTGTGATAGGAAATGTGTCTGGCTTCACAGCATCAACATGTAAAGACACGAGCGTCATAAAGACATTTGTAGACTAAAGGCACGGTAAACGTGACTATCATCAAACTAAAACAATATTCTATAGCTTCATCCCGTAGCCACCCCCTTAGACACTAACATCCATCCGGCCTCCACCCCCTCACTCCAACCACACGCGCGCGCGCACACACACACACACACACACACACACACACACACACACACACACACACGCACACACGCGCGCGCGCCGCACACACACACACACACACACACACACGCACGCACGCACGCACGCCCGCACACACACACACACACACACACACACACACACACACACACACACACACACACACACACACACACACAACCTTAACTGTACATTTCATTTTGTTTTATTTCCTTTTTGCATTTCACTTTACGGCGGAGAAATAGAGCAGACAGAGAAAAATAAATTCAAGCGAAGCAGATTATCAACAAGAATCAGTCACAGGGTCACGTGACAAAAACAGTTTTAGCTGACAGAGATCCGACGTGAGATGGCCGTAGTCGTCTGCTCGGCGTTAAACCCAAATAATTTCCTCTTGGTTTAAATAGTTTTTTTATATTACTTTGCAAAATACATAAAAAATATACATCAATTATCATCAGATCAAAACAAGCCCACAGGCTTATATGATGATCTGGACACTCAGTTATACTATTTGCAAAATTTGCATGGCGGTGGTATGTAGATTTTAAATACAATACAGGTAAGTGAATCAATATTTCAAATATTATAGTGGAGAGAGAGAGAGAGAGAGAGAGAGAGAGAGAGAGAGAGAGAGAGAGAGAGAGAGAGAGAGAGAGAGAGAGAGAGAGAGAGAGAGAGAGATGATGATGAAACTTTATTACATAACGGTAGAAGTTTTGACAGATACAAATACGTCATTTTTCAAACTTGCCGTTTCTAACGTACTACAACATGAAATATAATGAAGACAAACAAAAAAATATTTAACGCAAACAAAAAACATAACTAAATAAGTACAGACACACGCAGTACAGAAAATGATACTACTAAGGTAGCAATAAACAAATACAAAAAAAAGAAGAAAGTAACACTCCTCAGCACAAATTACATAGGGGGAAAAATCATAGCACAGCAAAATCAAGCACAAACTACCAAGAATCAAACATACATACACACACCTTTACAGCCGTGTAACTGCACGCACTAACATATATACATTTACAAAACCTTTCATCAGAATGACAGGATAAAAATAATATATCTAAGCAGTTTCCATCAGGTATATGTGTAGTTTTGTTTTAAAGGAGGAAAGGTGGGTTAGTGTTTTTAAATGTTGAGGAAGAGAATTCCATAAAAGTGGTCCCGAAAAGGCTAGGCTTGATTTGAATAAGTCAGTGCGAGGTAATGGTAATCGAAGTGTACTGTTCCTCGAGGACCTTTCACACTGTCGTGGAGTAAATTTAGCTGTTAGATACTGTGGAGCTTTCTTGTGGAGAATTTTAAACATAAGTATGCACTTGTATTAAACGAGCTGTTGACGAAGGCCAAGAAGTTTGAGATTTTGCAGTTTTACAGCGGTAGGAATGGGTCTTATATCTACATTTTTAATGGCTCTTTTGTATAGTGAATTTAGTTTTTTGATATGCACATCACCGCTACCATCCCAAACAGTGGAGATGTAATCAACATGAGATTTAATGTGCGCATGAAAAAACATTTTTCGTGTATTTATGTCACCCACACTTCTCAATTGTGATAAAAGAAATATATTTTTTGATATCTTCTTACATATATTAGTCACATGTTTCTCCCAACTTAGCTGCTCATCTATACATATTCCAAGGAAGTTGCGTTCATGAACTTGTTCAATAGGTTGGCAATTAAGACTGAGCGTTAGTGAAAGGGGGTGAAGTTGATGTTTTTGTCGTGAGGTGATTAACATGCTCTTCGTCTTATCAGGATGTAGTACCATGTGGATTTTACAGCACCGATCAGAAACTTCGTCAAGACTGGATTGTAAATGACGACTAATATCATGACTGTTCTTACCAGGAACGTGAAGGCTTGTGTCATCCTCAAAGAGATTACAATTAACGTTAGGGTCGGAAATATGTAAAGGAAGGTCATTTATGAAAAATAAAAATAGGAGGGGTCCTAGAATTGATCCTTGAGGAACTCCAAATTTAACATGGCCTTTCCTAGAGTACTGACCATGGACGTATACGTTTTGCTTTCGGTCTTCCAAATAGGATCTGAGAAAAGTTATTGTAGTTTCGTCCATGTGGTATATTGTAAGCTTATGTAAGAGAATCTCATGGTCCACAAGATCAAAAGCTCTTATAAGATCTAGGAAAACTGCTCCCGACATTAAATTTTTATTAATTGACTCTAGCCAGCAATCTACAATATGTGTGAGTGCTGACTGGCATGATTGGTTTGGGCGAAAACCGGACTGATGAATGTTTAGTAAATTACCCTTCTCAAGGAAATTAAGAAGATGCTTGTGAATGTGCCGCTCTAATGGCTTTGACAAGGCTGAGAGCAAAGAGATCGGTTGGTAATTATGAATATCTTCAAGGTTTTTAGTTTTGGGGATCGGAACTACATTTGCTTCCTTCAGGACTGTAGGAAAGTACTTTTATTTATACACAGATTAAAAATGTATGTAAGGGATTGTATTGTGTAAGGCAATGACAATTTTAGCGATTGGTTATCAATATCATCAATCCCTCTACTTTTCTTATTCGGCATGTCAGAAATATACTTACCAATTTCTGCTATTGATATATTAGGAATTACGAATTTTTGTGTTATATTTGTTGCTTCGCTGAAAGATCTCAGAAGACTTGAGATACTATAGAGAATCAATGAATCAATGAAATCAATGAAACTTTATTTTTTTAACGGTTTAGGCATTGACATCGTCATCGACACAGCCATTTTACAAACCTGCCGTTGCTAGTAACTACAAGACTAACTACAAATATACATACATATAAGTAAACATAATACTTGCAAACAGATGACTACACTGTTCACATAGACAGACATACTCATAGACTCACAGACACCCCCCCCCCCACTACCCCCACTCCACCCGCCCCCCTTCACATATAGACAGAGCTAAGTAGTCCAAATGATAAATGAAAAGGATAACATACTTAATTGGGAATAAGTTGGACAGAGCTAAGTAGTCCAAATGATAAATGGAAAGGATAACAGACTTAATTGGGAATAAATTGGACCCAGCATAAAAAGAAAAATATAATACAAGGGGTTAAGGCATCCCTACGAGTGATCCACAAAATATTTGCAGAGACCCTTTTTAAAACAGGCTAGCGAGGAGGTGGATTTTACATGGTCGGGAAGAGCATTCCAGATAAGTGCCCCTGAGAAGGATAAGCTAGTTTTACATAGATCGATCCTTGGTTTTGGGACTATGAAAAGCTTTCTGATGTTTCCAAGCTTGGACTCAGACTTACGGAACAAAGTGGAGATGTACTCAGGTGTTTTGCGTTTCCACACTTTTAACATAAAGATTGCTTTGTTATATTTAAAATGACCTTGAAGAGGCAGGAGACCTGCTTTTGAGAGCTTTTCTTCAGTGCTTAGGTGTGGATCAGGGCAGATTATTTTGACCGCTCGTCTGTGTAGAGAATTGAGTCTCTTTAAATGGACTTCACTACATCCATCCCATACCGTTGACGCGTAATCGATATAAGAACGTATGTGAGCGTTATAAAATAGTTTACGGGTATCTGAATCAGTATAATATTTCAGTTTTGATAACATAAAGAGATTTTTGGCTACTATTTTGCATAAGGCTTTTGTATGAGCTTGCCATTTTAGCTGACTGTCGTTTGTAATCCCCAGTACTCGATGTTCATTTACCTGTTCTACCTACCTTTAAGTGAAAGATTAAGTAATAGAGGCGTTATCTGCTGTTTTTGGCGTGTGGCGACTATCATCGATTTCGTTTTGGCTGGATGAACAACCATAGAATTGTTTATACACCAAGCTGATACTTCATGAAGACTTTGTTGTAGGTTGTCGGAAATTACCTGTATATCTTTACTAGTAGTATGAACTGAGGTGTCGTCAGCAAAAATGTCGCATTGTACATCTTGGCAAGTAATATGTAGAGGCAAATCATTGATAAATAAGCAAAACAGTAGGGGGCCCAGTACAGACCCATGGGGCACACCGAAGCTTACATCTTTGAGAGAGGAGTATGAGCCATGAACAAGAACCTTTTGTTTTCTTTTAGTAACGTAAGATGTGAAAAAAGCAACTGCGTCTCCGTTATTGAGGTATGTGTGAAGCTTAGCAGTCAGAATAGTATGGTTAATCAGATCAAAAGCATTCTTAAAATACAGATAGACTACTCCTTTTAACTGTGACTTATTCATACCCTTGAGCCATGTGTCAACAAGGCGTGTAAGTGCTGTGTGGCATGAATGCTGCAGACGAAATCCGGATTGGAAAGGGTGGAGGAGCTTCCGGTTTTCTAGGTAAGCAAGCAGGTGTTTATGAACGTGCCTTTCCAGTGGTTTGGACAAAACAGATAATAAAGAAATAGGCCGATAATTATTAGGGTCAGAACGATCTTTTGTTTTTGGAAGTGGAATTACTTTGGCATATTTAAGTTCGTTAGGAAAAGTGTTATGCTGGATACAGAGATTATAAATATAAGTTAAGGATTCTACAATGTATGGGAGAGACAGTTTAAGTATTTTCGGGCTGATGTCATCAGGCCCCGAGGACTTTTTATTTGGAAGGTTACTTATGAATAAACCCACTTCATGAACAGCTAACATAGGGATGTTGAAGGGGGCTGTGCCCATTGTTCTTTGTTGACAAAACTCAGACAGCAGATTTGAACGGTGATAAGTGTTATCCTGGCTTGGAGATATTAGAGATTTGGCAATCAAAAGAAAATGGTCATTGAATGTATCAGCAGTAAGATTAGTGGGAATGGTAGTTGCGGTACTTGGAGACCCCCTAGTAAGTGTGTTTAGAAGGCGCCATATAGTAGAGGTATCTTTGCTGTCTTTAACCGTGTCACGAACTAACTTTTTTCTTGCCTCTCTGATCATGTATTTAACACGGTTACGCTGTTGCTTATATTCAGTGAACATTTTATTGCTACGTAGATCGTTTCTAAGCGCCATCGCCTGCATGATTTCCGGAGTAAGCCAGGGAGGAAGAGTGTTAGATTTTACCCTCCTCTCGCGTAGAGGAGCATGTTTATTAAGTACTTTTAGGAAAAGAGAGTACCAAATACTGAGGGCGTTATTAGGATCATAGGACAGGAGCACGTCATTAAAAGGAGCATTTTCTAGATCAAATAGAAATTCGTCTTTCCTGAAGTGTTTGAATGTCCTATACGTTATAGTTGTATGGCCGTTCTTTTTTGGTTTAGGGAGTTTAGAAGACCAGGAGCAAGCCACAGGATAATGATCACTAAGATTTGAGACATCAACGTCAGAGACGGCGTTGGGTTTATTAGTATATATGTGGTCTATAAGCGTGGAAGTAGTTGGAGTAATTCTGGTGGGTGATTTCACTAACTGAACTAAGCCAAACAGAGATGACGTTGAGCCCCAGGCGGGGTGCGGCTTAAGTAAATCTATATTAAAATCGCCCAATAGAAGAATGTCGGCCTTCTTTTTTAAAGCTCTGTCAAGGTTCTGACTAAACTGATCGTACCACTCAAACGTTGAGGCGGGATTTCTATATAAGAACCCAATTAATACCGGTTTTGATTTCGGACACTTAACTTCGACCCATACGCACTCCACCCCCATCATTTCTAGGTCGACGCGTCGATGAACTAATTGCTGGATAGAATTATGAATATAGACAGCGATGCCAGTTTGACCGGGAGACAAGGGGTCTCGTCTAATAACTGAGAAATTGGGGATACTGATTGCTGCATCGCTCACACAGGAACTCAGACGTGTCTCAGTGAGTCCAAACAGGTGGAACGGTGTAGGATCGTTAATATATACAGATATGTCGGCTAGTTTGTTGTACAGATGAAACACATTGAGGTGCCCTATTCTCATAACTGCACCTTGGATGGAAAATTCGCTTGGACTTATTATAAAATACAGAGTGCACAAAATAAACAATGAAAAAATAATTGAATACAGAAAAACACGGAGAAAAAAAAAACTATAAAAATATAAAACGATACTAGGCCACGTAATTGAATAAAAGTCCGAGGCTCCAGAGAACAAGTAGCAGTTAAGCTACTGAGCACTCAAAAACTTGCTGCGGGAGTGACTGAACCACACAAAAAAAAAGTGACGCAACTTGAAACGCCGCATGGAACACCTGTATGTTCGGCTGTCACTAAGTTCACTTCTTTGTCGTTCCAGTACAATTTAGATTAAATCACTCAAGCAAATAATCTGTCCAGTTAAGCTACTGAGCACTCAAAAACTTGCTGCGGGAGTGACTGAACCACAAAAAAAAAAGTGACGCAACTTGAAACGCCGCATGGAACACCTGTATGTTCGGCTGTCACTAAGTTCACTTCTTTGTCGTTCCAGTACAATTTAGATTAAATCACTCAAGCAAATAGTCTGTCTCACTGTAAAGACACGAAAGAGACTGAAAATTAAAGTCTTTCTTTTGAAATGAGCATAATCTTTACAGTGTAAACTAACACTGGCACAGTCTCTGGTGGTGACACTCAATCTTACTGTCACATCAATTTATGACCAACGCGGCTAGAAGGCAGAACCAAAGTAATCAATAAACAGCACAGTGTAACCTTTTGGATGCAGACAATAACGTTGGTAGTCAGTCTAACTGATTTATGGTAAGAACAAGTTACATCTGTAACAATAGCAGTCAGCTTGCCGTGCTCGAGTTCACAATCACCAAATATAAACGTCTAATTAAAGCGTCAGTAAATCAGTGATGAACACCGCCTACTAGTTCAACAATGAAAATTAACCCTTTTGTTCATGCATCCACCGGTGCTGTTTGCAGCATCGGTGGTTGCATGCACAACGGGGTTAAGCAAATTAGTGGCCGATAAATCCCTGAAGGAAAGGCTGCGGTTAACTCTTGTCAGTTGATATCGCAGCTAATCAGTTAATAGTAGACACCACCTATTAACCCAACAATGGACAATTAATCCTCTTGTTCATGCATCCATCGGTACTGTTTGCAGCACCGGTGGTTGCATGCACAGGAGGGTTAATGCGATTATTAGCCGGTAAAGCCCTGAATAAATGGCTGTAGGAGCTGCGCAAGCATGCGCATCCTCTGCGTTGCGTCTAATCCGGGTGTAATTGCAGGGCTCTCCCACCCTCTGGTCGATGTGGGATTAGCGGCGGCGAGGGCGTGAAGGGCGCTGTTAGAGCTCGCGGTGCCTTGGTCGGAGGGTGGAATGCGCGGAAATTTGCGTTCTGACAGAATGAACTACAGGTGATCTACGCAAAGCGTGGCAAAGTCTGAAGGCTATGGCTGGGACTCAGCAGAAACAAAATGCCTCCACCACAGGTCTACACTGTGATGACAGCCTACAACTCTCCAATCAGTTGAACGACCATTTTGCTCGGTTTGAGGTGAACGTCCAGTCAGAAGTGCAGACCATCAGAAATGAACTCCAGGCTCTTTCTGATGACCGCAGAGTTATAGAGATCAGCGAGGAAGAGGTGTTGATGGTCCTCCGCTGCCTTCAGCCACACAAAGCCCCAGGCCCAGACGGAATCAGTGGTAAGGTGCTGCAGTCCTGCAGTGCCCAACTGGCACCAGTCCTCACACAGATCTTCAACGCCTCCCTCACGTCAAACTCAATCCATCAGTCTGGAAACACTCTCTGATCTGTCCAGTTCCCAAGAAACCAAACCCCTCTTGCCCTAATGACTGCAGACCTATTGCCCTGACCTCTATCGTCATGAAGTGCCTCGAGAGACTTGTCCTGAGTCGACTACTCAGTCAGACGAGCGACCAGCTCGACCCCCTACAGTTCGCATATCGCCACAACAGGGGTGTGGATGATGCAGTCATCACTCTCCCGCACCTAATCCTCACTCACCTGGAGACACCAAAGTCCTTTGCCAGAGTCCTCTTCGTTGACTTTTCCAGCGCCTTCAATACGATGAGGCCTCACCTTCTGGCCGACAAGCTGCGTCACATGAATGTCAGCCCTTCTCTGATCCTATGGATCTTGAACTTCCTAGTGGAGAGGACGCAGCGTGTTCGTGTAAACAACTTGATGTCCTCTGTCATCACCACGTCCGTGGGCAGCCCCCAAGGGTGTGTGATCTCGCCTGTCCTCTACATCCTATTCACAAATGACTGTACCAGCTCCAATGACAGGACTCACTGTCAAATGTGCAGATGACACTGCAGTAGTATATCTGTCAAACTCAGATGCTGACTACTTCGCAGAAGTGGGTCAGTTTGTTTCATGGTGTCATAACAACCATCTCAGTTGAACGTAGGCAAGACTGAGGAGATGGTTGTCGACTTTCGGAAGCCTGGCAGTGGGCCAACTTCCGGGAGCCCACTCCCACCTCCTCAGTCCCTGGTGATTGACGGCACTTTTGTCACACGCACAGAGGTTTACAAATACTTAGGGACCTTGATTGATTCACGGCTATCCTTCACCGACAACACAGACCTCATCTTTAAGAAAGCCCAAGGGAGACTGTATATGCTGCGCAAACTCCGCTCCTTTGATGCGAGCCCCAAAATCCTCAGGCAGTTCTACCTCTGCTTTATAGAAAGCATTCTTACATTCTCCTTTGTCTCATGGTTCGGCTCCCTGGGCGAGAAGAACTTTAGGAAGCTGAATAAGATAATCAGGCTTATTGAGAAAATCGTTGGGGGCAGGTTGGAGAGCCTTGACGGCCTCTACAGGACGAGAATGATACGCAAGGGCCTGAGGCTGGCAGCTGACACTTCCCACTGCCTTTCTAAGCACCTTCAAAAGCTCCCGTCTGGCCGTAGGTTCAAGGCTCCTCTTGTTAAAACCAAACGCTACAAGGGCAGCTTTGTACCCTCGGTCATCCGTCTCCTAAATGAAGAGTGTGTTAACTAGCGTATCTCTCTCTCTCTTTGTTGACGCCGTCGAGGAACTTGCACCCCAGATGTCGCAGTGGCATCTTGCAAGTGACAGACTCACTCCTATACCACTAACAATGTACACTGTGGTCATGTGTGTGTGTGTGTTTTTTTTTTTTTTTTTTTTTTTTTTTTCACCATTGTTATAATGTGGCTAAAACCGTACGCGCGCATGTGATCCCAACGAAAGAAAATTTGTCGGCTAGACTGACACAATAAAGTATTTGAATTGAATTGAATTGAATTGAATTGAACTGCCCGGCGTGACCTTGCTGGGGACAGAATGTCGGGGGGTAACCAGGCTGGGCAGAGTTGTAAATGGCATTGTCAGACATGTTGAACTGGGTTTGAGCAGAATGGGCTTGGCAAATTTGTGACTGTTGAAAATGGGCTTGAACGTGGTTGGAATTAGCTTGGCCGGGAGGGGTTTGGTTGTTGTGGGGGTGGGCGTTGGTGTGGGCCTGGTTGGGGTTGGAATGGGTATGGACTTTGAAATTGTTTCCTCCATTTGCTTGTCCCCATCCTGTGCCCCTGCCAGCAGCCTGATTCTGGTAGTGCTGTGGCCCTCGATTTTGAGGGTTGGTAGGCGCATGACGATCCGCTTTCGGCACATCGTATCCTGGTGAGCGGCGTGCTGATCCGGCGAACCTGATGGCGAGTGCCAGTCGCTTGGTGCCTTCCTCTGTCAGGTGACTTCTGTCTCTCTGGAACAGAGTCTGACGCGGCGCAAGATTAGCTGTCAAGAAACGGGGGACATAGTCGATGAAGGGGATCTTGGCCTGCTCACACACAGCCCTGAGGTTGTCGTTGGAAGCAAACACAGCCTTTGCCAGGTAATGTTCAGTTCCACCTGGAATGATGCAGGATATGTACACAGCGGCGCTGGGAAAGGCTGAGCGTAGGAAACGGAAGAGCTGGTCCCAGGACTGCTTGCTGACGGCGCCCACTTTGCAGCTGTTGATACCAACATGCGTCGTCACACGGCGGATGTGGGGCATTTGTGGCAAAGTGCGGAGCCACTCAGTGACATCAGCTACAGTCAGGCCGCAGACAGACAGATTGCGCGCGTCAACACCTTTCAGCACAGAATCCCCAATTAACAGCGTGTTGACACCTGGTCGTACTTGCAGGAGTTGAAGCTGTTCTAGGGGTGCATTGTCCTTAGCGCTGATGTTACTGTCGTTGGTAATGCGGGTGGAGGTATCGTGGCCTCGTCTGTTCTCATCCAACTCAGACAATACAGAGTACCGGTTTTTTACTGGAACTTGCACGAGGAGTGTGTTGTCGGTCGTGATAGAGTCTTTAGGGGGAGGGGACATGAGGGATTGTGAGACACTATCTTCTTGGGGTGAGCATTTGGGGGCGTTGGGGGTTTCGTTAGCTGGTTCAAAATTCTGGGTGTTGCTGCAGGCACTGGCTTTAGACAGGGATTCCACTTGCTTTTTTAGGTCTTTTAGTCTACTGTCATGGTTGTCTCTACTGCTAGCCAGTTGAGTCACTTTCTCATTTAGCCTGACGTGGTCTGCTGAGAGTCCTTCTACAGCTGAGTTAATGCTTTCTGCATATTCCTCAACTGCCTTTCTCCCACTCTTCGCCTTGACCTCGTTATCTCGCACAAGGCAGGCCATCTCTGCCAGGGTCTTAGTGTGTGTAGCACACTGGTTCTTGACATTAGCCAGTTCAGTTCGCACATCTTGTAGCTGGATTTGGAGGCACCTAATAGTAGCCACGTTCAGGGCTAGTTGCTGCTGCATTCGCGCAACGCACGTCAGTTCTGGGTTTTGTGCTATTTGTGCTAGAGTGACGAGTGAAATGGGCTGATCAGCGGTTGTTGTCGAGAGGTCGCAAGACTGGTAAAATGTAATGGCCGGCTGGCTGACCTGGGTTAAGGACACATGAGTAATCAGGTCAGATAAAGAGGGACTGCTGTTATTTCCCGAGGCGCTGCTGGGGACTGAAGAGTCGGCATCTTTGGATCCACTGACATCAGTCGTGTCACTGGCCGACACGTCATCTCCCGAGGCGCTGCTGGGGACTGAAGAGTCGGCATCTTTGGATCCACTGACGTCAGTCGTTTCACTGGCCGACACGTCATCTCCCGAGGCGCTGCTGGGGACTGAAGAGTCGGCATCTTTGGATCCACTGACATCAGTCGTGTCACTGGCCGACACGTCATCTCCCGAGGCGCTGCTGGGGACTGAAGAGTCGGCACCTTTGGATCCACCGACGTCAGTCGTGTCACTGGCCGACACGTCATCTCCCGAGGCGCTGCTGGGGACTGAAGAGTCGGCATCTTTGGATCCACTGGCGTCATTCGTGTCGCTGGCCGACACGTCAGGATTAGTTTCGATAGCCTGGGCTGGAGTTCTGTGAGTCTTGTCAGATTCAGATGCAGTGTGTTTCGCTTCCGTGGCTGGTGGCTGCGGGATGTGGGTAGCGCTTGCACTAATCTCCTTTGTGCATTCAGCCGAAACGTCACTGACGGCATCTTTGGTCAGATATGAGACTGCACTAAACTCATCAGTGCAGTCAGACGGAACATCGCGGGCGGTGTCAGTGGGTAGAGGGGACGGGATTTCAGGTGCGGACTGGGATTGAGAGGAGGCCATGTTGTCTACAGTGTCTTTTAACATCTGAAATTCTTCATCGACCCATTCTTGGCAGCAGTTTCCTTGAATAGTAACCGTCCCTGTGGTGTAATATACAGTTATTGTGACGAGTTTCTTCGATCCATTCCACAGTTGCACAAGTGTTTCAAACAGTTTGTTGGTGTACGGAGGGTTAATGGGAACAGGTGCACTCAGTACGCTTTGCTTCTTGTCTCTATCTTCCCAGCGCAGATTCACACCTCAACATAGAGCGTATGCAGGACACGTCTCCATAAGGGAACTCTTGCTATGTCGGACTCAAACTTTACTTGGATCGGGTCTCTCGTTCGGATAATCTTTTCAAGGGAAAGGCGAGAGTTTGCTGAAGAGGAGCGTGTGGAAGGGCCCATTGTAAGGAGATGGTGGTGTCGCCATATTCACTTACTCGAGGTGTGACGACATGTTGATCGCTAATCAGCTGGACACCGAATTGAAAGGATAAGTCGCAAGTCAGTGCGTCCGTCAGTTACAAGGTCACTCAACCATGATGCCACTCAGCTTCACAGATCACGGCTAAGCCAGAGTTGTATCACACACGAAGCGTGACGAGAGTGTGGCGCAGCATCCGCATGATCGTGGCCGATGTTTGTAAACACTGGCGAGTCAACAGCAGAGCCGAGTTTAGCAGAGCTGAGTTTTACTGTAGAGTTTGACAGACTCAGAGGCGGTGTGATGTATGCCAGACCGGCACTGACCCCAATTCCATGCTCCGAGTGCGCGCAGCGATAAACCACCTACAACAGAGAAATATAGGAAGCGCGGTTTTCGACTTCGCGCCGTGTACAGCCGCTGTAGACTGGGCCCATATCAGTGAAGACTGAACAAAGAAATCTGTGAGAAGTATAAATAATCCACGAAAATAATATCACCATTGTGTAGAGGATCATATCACAAGTCCACTGGTGTCACGACACGCCTGACAGAGTCAGGGCGCCGTGGACAATGTAAGCGCTAACGCTCGAGAAGCCCACCCGCTCTAAAAATCACACAACGCCAGTGATAAACAACAAACAAATCTTTTATTACCTACTCTTACTCTAACCCCCACCCCAACCCGCTAACGCCCCACACCCTCACACATACCCACGCATGCACTCATATAACGTATTTAACACATGAAGAAGATTAACTTATAACAATGACTAACAGGTGAAAATGACTAACAGGCGAAAGTGACTAACAGGTGAAAATCGGCAATGGCTATACAAGGCGGGTACTTTGTCCCTATACAGTGTCCTCTGTCCCACACTAGACAGGGTGGCTCGTAACGTAAGAGTACTACCCCTACACCGCAGAGCACCGTAGCCGCGCTTGCCCACGCACGCCTGTGACCGACGCGCAGAACGTAGAATCAGCCTGCTGTAGCCCAACGTCAAAGTACTTGTCCAACAGGACTGGCTAGCGAAGGCGTTCCGGCTCCCGATGATGCGTCACCGTTGGTCATGGAAGATGAAGAGATCGAAGAACGACGAAATCTTCGAAGTGCACTGGAAAAGGGCGCATTGTCAGTCAAAGTGCCAACACAGTTAATTCTGGCCCAACACGCATCTACTCACAAACCACGTGAGTTGTGTCTCATCTCACCCTAATACCCGCCTTGGCCATATTAAATATACAATCGTGGATAAAAAAGATTCCTATGTGCATTCCACATTTACCAGGCCTGCACTATTCCATTACACTAACATTAAGCTAGCACAACCACTTTTGTATAATAACATTGCCACTGCTAAAACCAACATTATCAAAATATCCACATTTACATAATCACCAGCAACCACCCCACTTGCCAATCTTATTACATTACATCTAGGACTTAATACAAATATATTTGAACGGATACCCACTTCAATTCATTTTGACAACATGGCCCTTTAAATCTACTCACTCGGCGACAGCCGAACATAAACAATTAAATCCGACACCCACCGCATTACAACCCAACCTAAAAAACATGGTTAAAGACTTGATTAAAACATCACTCAAAAACTAGACGAACATACCCTTCCGAACCTATGTACACATTCACACACCCGAGAGCACAGCAGCTAACTGAGAAAAATGGCACGAACAATTACCTGTCACTGGTGAGTCCTCCGGCAGGACGAGACAAACTAGACGAACACGAACCGGAGGAGTCTTCTGTTGAGTAGCAGCCGTGGTAACTAGTCTCTCGGACACCCACACCCAGGAACTCTCGCCGTGGTCTTGCATGGAGGGTAACACAACCCTCGCACAGCTTGTCAAGGGCTCCAAACGAGGCCGCACCCTGACCCAGACTTTCACTGCGCTAGCTAACTCCGCTGACTGACTGTACTATCCCTCTGATACCTCGCAGTTTAACTTTACTCTGAACACTCCTCGGTTAACGCTACCCGGCGAAAGCGTGCAACCGCTGTACTCGCTCACCGTTAAGCTTGCTGCACGGGCTTTACGCTTACGCTCACACTACATTTATTAACTTCCCTAACCTAAGGCTATTTACAGAAGTCGGCGACCTACATTTATTAACAAAAAAAAAAAAAAAAAAAAAACGACTTGGCGAAAAAATAAAACAACATGTCACATCCGATACGTGGCATACCCCCCTCCCAGATCAAACACCCGGGTTTGATTCCTGTATGACTGTCCCAATACTGCTTCCACATTTACTGTTTCTACCACCCTGTCCTACTCAAAAAGTCGGCAGGAACATTTACTTTACCGGCAATGCTTTCCACTCTAATGGAAAATGGCTGCAACTGCAAAGCCCACCTCATCAGTCGACTGTTTGTGGATTTAGCTTGTTGCAAGTACTGCAATGGTCTATGGTCTGTCTGCACGACGAATGTCCTACCATACAGATACTGACGGAATTTTTTAATTCCCCACACGATTGCAAGACACTCCTTTTCGATGGTGGAGTAGTTACGTTCTGCTTTGGACAGTTTCTTGCTCGCGCATGCAACAGGCTGTAATCCGCTACCATGGTCCTGACATAATACGGCTCCTACACCCCCTTCGGACGCATCTGTCTGCAACACGAAGAGACGATCAAAGTCTGGCAATGAGCAGACAGGACCCGAACACAGTCGCGCCTTCAGCGTCTCAAATGCTGTCTCACATGCATCGTTCCAACCGATCTGTCCAGTCTTCCCTCCCTTGGTCAGCTCGGTTAGTGGGGCTGCTATGGCCGCAAAGCTAGGAACGAACCGGCGGTAATAATTTACCAACCCAAGAAATAATCTCACTTGTCTCTTCGGTTGTGGTCGCGGCGCGTCTTTTATCCGCTGCATCTTGTCTCCCTCTGGTTTTATCTGACCGTTACCCACTGTATGCCCCAGATATTCCAATTGCTTGAACCCCAAGTAACACTTTGTAGGTCTGGCCGCCAACTGGACCTCTCTTAACCTACAAAAGAGCTGGGCCATACATTGTAAGTGACGTTCTTTAGTGGAGGAAGCAATCATGACATCGTCCATGAAATTGCTAACTTCTGTCAATCGCAAAGGTTCTAGTAACCTCCTCATCATTCGGGAAAAGATTGCCCCTGCCGTCTTTAACCCAAAAGGCATTACCTTCCACTGAAATTGCCCGGCCGGTGTGGTGAAGGCAGTTTTCGGTTTGTCGCTCTCTAACATGGGTACCTGCCAGTAGCCTTTAGCTAGGTCTAACTTACTCAAGTACTTAGCCTTGGACAGTAAGGAAAATAGGTACTCCACGTCAGGCATTGGCTCCGCATCGAACACGACCTTTTGATTCAGTTTTCTAAAATCCACACAAAACCTAACAGTGCCATCTTTCTTCTTCAACAATACGATCGGGGAGCTGTATGGGGAATTCGCTCTCTCGATTACTCCCATTTCTAGCATAGCATCTACTTCGGCTTTGACTACTTCTAGTTGAGAATGAGGTAGAGGATATTGCTTCGTTCTCACCGGCACTTCATCAGTCAAACGAATTTCACACGAGTCTAGTGTCGTCCTCAACGGATAATCTGTCAAAATATCCTTAAACTGGACAGTCAGAGCTTCTATACTAGAATGGATCTCTGGACAGTTAGGATCAAGATGGACGTCAGAGGGTCCTTCAGACGCTACTAAAGGAATGGTAGGTACTTCCTTTACCACCATGCATACCTCTCCCTCCTCATCTTCGTCCTTCTCATCTATCACTACTGTAGCTACTGACACTCGTTTTTGGAACTTTTTCAACAGATTTGCATGGTACAGTTTATTTTTACTGCCCACCCGTACCCTGTAGTCACACTCTCCGACTCTCTCTAGAACCTCGAATGGCCCCTGCCAAGCCATCTCCAGCTTGTTGTGTTTAACTGGAAGTAACAACAAAACCTTGTCTCCTGCACTAAAACTGCGTGGTTTGGCTCTGCGGTCAAAGTGTTGTTTCTGCTTTTTCGAAGCCAGCTTCAAATTCTGTTGCGCTAACCTGCACGTCTCTTCAATGCGATTCCGTAAATCTACCACGTACTGGCTTGCATCTCTCACCTCTTCTCCCATCTGCTCTTTCGTCCACAGATCCCGTAGAACTGACATGGGCCCCCTTACAGTCTTGCCGTACAATAACTCGAACGGCGCGAACCCCGTCGATTCCTGAGGAACCTCCCTGTACGCAAACAGCAATGAGGGAATGTATCTGTTCCAACATCGAGGTTGCTCGCTAGCTAGCTTCTTCAACATGGACACCAAGGTACCGTTGAAACGTTCTACTAGGCCATTTGCCTGCGGATGGTAAGGAGTAGTACACTTGCCTCGTATGCACAGCAAACGGTTGACTTCATACATCACTTGTGAGGTGAACTGGGACCCTTGGTCGGTGAGTACCTCCCTCGGAATTCCCACCCTAGACCAGATTTCTAACAATGCCTCGGCGACCCTTTCTGCTTCGATCCCCTTTAAAGGTACTGCCTCGGGGTATCGAGTGGCGTAATCGACGGTCACGAGAATGAACCGGTTCCCTCTGTCGGAAGCTGGAGCAATAGGCCCCACAATGTCTACCGCTACTCTCTGAAATGGTTCTTCCACCAGCGGAAGCTGTTGCATAGGAACCTGTGGTACTCTCCCTCTTGGTACTACTTTCTGACATTTTTCGCATGACTCACAGTACCTGCGAACTTGAGCACACAGTCCCGGCCAATAGAAAGTACCCCAAATGCGTTCCCGGGTTCTCTTGCCTCCCAAATGCCCCCTCCCCCCCCCCCCCCATCGGTGGGTCATGCGCTAAACGCATTACAGTCTCCCTCAAAGGCTTCGGGACGACTAACTGGGATATTTGGCTGCCTCCTTTGCTATAGACTCGATACAGAATTCCCTTCCTCCTGCCAAATTCTATCAGACTTTTCCCTCACGGGATTGCTCGGCCCTCTTCGGCCAACTTTCTAGCGCGAGCTAGAGTTTCGTCCTGGTTTTGCCACTCTATCAGTTGGGCAGGAGTCACATTAAGATCGGCCTGCTTAACGACTTTAAGCGCGCTCTCTCCCTCCTTTTCCCTCTGAATCTGAGCTCGAGTTTGGACCGCTGCTGCCATAGCACACTTACTGGCATCGATGGATACGGGACTACGTTTCCCATCTGAAAAAGTCACCCAGTTCCCTAGGATTACGTCCGGTCCCATGCGCTCCATTACGATAAGTTCGATCGTCCCTCGCACGAATGGGGAATCGATTTCAACCCATGCAGTCGGATACTTATCGGACTTAGTATGGTCTACGGGATTGACGTCGATGAACCGACCTGTAAAATCCTTGGGTTCTATCCACTTGGCGGCGATCGCACCCATGTCTGCGCCGGTATCACGCATAACACGAACTTCTTTTCCCTGGGCTAATCCCTTACTCCACGGGTCGTAGGGCCGGATCGTCCGCATCCCTACGGTCACGGGCTCTGTCATTACGGCTACTGTCTCAGGGGCAATGGTGACTTGGTTAACTGACGCCTTACTCTGACAGTTCCTTGCTAAGTGCCCTGGTTTGTTACACTTAAAACACAGCCGTTCACCAGTCCCCCTGCCTGAACTAGCTGGTTCTGTCCTATGTTCTGCTTTGGTCTCAGGGGGTTTATTCGACCCTTTGTCCTTCTTGAACGGCGGACGAATCGGCCCCCCACCCAATGGACGCGAGACTGCCCGTTTGGTGTCGAGATGGAGCTGTGCTAGCTCCGCGGCCTCTTCACCATTCCTAGGACGTTTTTCCCTAACGAACATTTCAAGGTCTGCGTTCATAATAGCATAAAGTTGCTCAGACAGAAACATGTCTAGCACTTGTTCTACGTCCTCTATGCTCTTATGGGCTAGAGTGAACCAACGCTTGACCGAGGTCTTCAACCTAACGAACAACTGGGGAAACGTTTCGGGACTCTCCTTTTTGGCTTCGCGAAACTGGCGTCTGTAATATTCAGCGTCACGCCTGAATCTTCTCAGTAAGGTCTCCCTCACCACCTCAAAATCTTTCCCTTGCTCTACGGTCAGCCTAAGGTATGCATCACGGGCCTCCCCCTGCAGTAGAGGTGCTAACCTGATCCCCCATACCTCTTTCGGCCACCCCTGGGTTTCGGCTACTCTCTCAAAGAGCTGAAGGTAAGATTCCACATCTTCCTTATCCTCTAACGGACGCATCTTGAGCGAGTAATGCTGACTAGCCTCCGTAACTGACTTCTTCTCCGATGCTGCTAACTGTAATTTAAGCCGCGTTTCGGCCGCGACGAGCTCTTCTTTCCGTGCTTGTTCCGCGGCAGCTAGCTTACGTTCGGTCAATGCTAAGTCATCCCTCCTAGCCTGCTCAGCCATCTCACGGTCCATCTGGAGCCGTCTCTCTACCGCCTCACGGTCCGTCTGGAGCCGTCTCTCTACCGCCTCACGGTCCATCTGGAGCCGCCTCTCTAACGCCCTACGCTCTAGGTCACGTTCCCGTTTTTCTTCCTCTCTCCTAACTTCGGACAGGATGAACTGGGTTAGGGCTCCCCCACTAAGTCCTAGGCCCTCTCCTAGCACTTTATACTGTTCATATGGGTTTACCCCCACCCCTAACCCCTCTTTACTCTCCTGATCCCTACTGGGTGTCAGTCCTGCTGCAGTGAGAGTACGGGTAAGGGTACTCACCACCGTTTCCTTCCGAGAGGGAGTGGCCAAAGTGGCTCCTCTCTCTCCTGGACCCTCATCCCCTGCACCACCACCCTCGGATTCAGGGTCGTGCCCCGACGTGGCACGGGTGGCCCTGGTCTCCCGTTTAGGGGGCATCCTGATGTGGGTGTCACGGAGGCAGTGACGACAACTGCTCCCCAGTAGGACCCCTGCCAAAGAAAAAATAAAACAAATAAATACACAAAATACAAACAACGAATAAGGACTAGACAGTGACAAGAGCCGAAGGGTCCTCACCACTCGGTACCTGTGTAATGAGAGGCAACCCCTCATGCCACCCCCCCCCCCTCCCCCCGTTTATGCGCACTGCACTCTCTGGCCGTGGCCCCTGGCGCAATACGCCCCCACTCCCGCCAACCGCCCGCTAAATCTTACTCGTACCACAACACGAACAAACGGTGACTGGCGCACAAAAATACCCTAATCTACCTAATCTGTTACCTCCCCCTAATCCATATCCCACCGCTGCCACCAAATATGTCACGACACGCCTGACAGTCAGGGCGCCGTGGACAATGTAAGCGCTAACGCTCGAGAAGCCCACCCGCTCTAAATAAATCACACAACGCCCGTGATAAACAACAAACAAATCTTTTATTACCTACTCTTACTCTAACCCCCACCCCAACCCGCTAACGCCCCACACCCTCACACATACCCACACATGCACTCATATAACGTATTAACACATGAAGAAGATTAACAGATAACAATGACTAACAGGTGAAAATGACTAACAGGCGAAAGTGACTAACAGGTGAAAATGACTAACAGGCGAAAGTGACTAACAGGTGAAAATCGGCAATGGCTATACAAGGCGGGTACTTTGTCCCTGTACAGTGTCCTCTGTCCCACACTAGACAGGGTGGCTCGTAACGTAAGAGTACTACCCCTACACCGCAGAGCACCGTAGCCGCGCTTGCCCACGCACGCCTGTGACCGACGCGCAGAACGTAGAATCAGCCTGCTGTAGCCCAACGTCAAAGTACTTGTCCAACAGGACTGACTAGCGAAGGCGTTCCGGCTCCCGATGATGCGTCACCGTTGGTCATGGAAGATGAAGAGATCGAAGAACGACGAAATCTTCGAAGTGCACTGGAAAAGGGCACATGATTGTCAGTCAAAGTGCCAACACAGTTAATTCTGGCCCAACACGCATCTACTCACAAACCACGTGAGTTGTGTCTCATCTCACCCTAATACCCGCCTTGGCCATATTAAATATACAGTCGTGGATAAAAAAAGATTCCTATGTACATTCCACATTTACCAGGCCTGCACTATTCCATTACACTAACATTAAGCTAGCACAACCACTTTTGTATAATAACATTGCCACTGCTAAAACCAACATTATCAAAATATCCACATGTACATAATCACCAGCAACCACCCCACGTGCCAATCTTATTACATTACATCTAGGACTTAATACAAATATATTTGAACGGATACCCACTTCAATTCATTTTGACAACATGGCCCTTTAAATCTACTCACTCGGCGACAGCCGAACATAAACAACTAAATCCGACACCCACCGCATTACAACCCAACCTAAAAAACATGGTTAAAGACTTGATTAAAACATCACTAAAAAACTAGACGAACATACCCTTCCGAACCTATGTACACATTCACACACCCGAGAGCACAGCAGCTAACTGAGAAAAATGGCATGAACAATTACCTGTCACTGGTGAGTCCTCCGGCAGGACGAGACAAACAAGACGAACACGAACCGGAGGGGTCTTCTGTTGAGTAGCAGCCGTGGTAACTAGTCTCTCGGACACCCACACCCAGGAACACTCACCGTGGTCTTGCAGGGAGGGTAACACAACCCTCACACAGCTTGTCAAGGGCTCCAAACGAGGCCGCACCCTGACCCAGACTTTCACTGCGCTAGCTAACTCCGCTGACTGACTGTACTATCCCTCTGATACCTCGCAGTTTAACTTTACTCTGAACACTCCTCGGTTAACGCTACCCGGCGAAAGCGTGCAACCGCTGTACTCGCTCACCGTTAAGCTTGCTGCACGGGCTTTACGCTTACGCTCACACTACATTTATTAACTTCCCTAACATAAGGCTATTTACAGAAGTCGGCGACCTACATTTATTAACAAAAAAAAAACGACTTGGCGAAAAAATAAAACAACATGTCACATCCGTTACGTGACAACTGGTATAAAATTCCAGCATGTACACCTTGTATAGCCTACACAAATCACTGCTCAATCAGAGCGAAATCGGCGGAGCACCTTGCCACTTCGTGGCTGGCGCAGAGAGAGAGAGAGAGAGAGAGAGAGAGAGAGAGGTTGCGAGAGAGAGTTGTCTCAACTGGTCTTTATATTTTCTTTATTTCCTTTATTTCTTACTGTCCTATTTTATAACTCAATGAAATCTTTTTGCTGCAGTAATAAATTCGTGTACAGCTGGAAATATATCGTTATTCACTGTGGATGGTAGGCTTTTACTTCCATTAAGGAGTAAATATATATTGGTGTATTCTGGTGGAAGTGTAAGTATTGTTGAACGTCTTATTACATCGTAATTACTACTCTGGAGTAAAAAATGGTCGGCGGTTTCAGAACTGGCGCCACAAGAGCAGGCAGGAGAATTGGACAGGTGACGACTAACCAGGTCATAATTGAGGTCGCTCATGTTGAGTCTAATTTTACAGTGGATTATCTGTGTTATTCTACAACCTAGATAGTAATATGGGGGTACGACACAATCGTCTCGTGACAGGAATGATTTAAATTCGCTTAAGGATTGACTACGCTGAATGCGATCATTTGTAAGTTGTTCCAAAGGCTCGTGGTGGATAGGAAAAAATAAAGTTTTGTACAGTTCAGTTTTACAATGGGGGACTTGGCGTTCAAGTGGACGTCGTTTGTGGTAAGGATTTGATGCGGCTACTAACTGTGGTAGGTCTGGACCTAAGTACGCGGGGGTTATACCATTGACTATTTTAAAATAAAGGATTTGATGCGGATACTAACTGTGGTAGGTCTGGGCCTAAGTACGCGGGGGTTATACCATTGACTATTTTAAAATAAAAGATTTGATGCGGACACTAACTGTGGTAGGTCTGGGCCTAAGTACGCGGGGGTTATACCATTGACTATTTTAAAATAAAAGATTTGATGCGGACACTAACTGTGGTAGGTCTGGGCCTAAGTACGCGGGGGTTATACCATTGACTATTTTAAAATAAAAGATTTGATGCGGACACTAACTGTGGTAGGTCTGGGCCTAAGTACGCGGGGGTTATACCATTGACTATTTTAAAATAAAAGATTTGATGCGGACACTAACTGTGGTAGGTCTGGGCCTAAGTACGCGGGGGTTATACCATTGACTATTTTAAAATAAAAGATTTGATGCGGACACTAACTGTGGTAGGTCTGGGCCTAAGTACGCGGGGGTTATACCATTGACTATTTTAAAATAAAAGATTTGATGCGGACACTAACTGTGGTAGGTCTGGGCCTAAGTACGCGGGGGTTATACCATTGACTATTTTAAAATAAAAGATTTGATGCGGACACTAACTGTGGTAGGTCTGGGCCTAAGTACGCGGGGGTTATACCATTGACTATTTTAAAATAAAAGATTTGATGCGGACACTAACTGTGGTAGGTCTGGGCCTAAGTACGCGGGGGTTATACCATTGACTATTTTAAAATAAAAGATTTGATGCGGACACTAACTGTGGTAGGTCTGGGCCTAAGTACGCGGGGGTTATACCATTGACTATTTTAAAATAAAAGATTTGATGCGGACACTAACTGTGGTAGGTCTGGGCCTAAGTACGCGGGGGTTATACCATTGACTATTTTAAAATAAAAGATTTGATGCGGACACTAACTGTGGTAGGTCTGGGCCTAAGTACGCGGGGGTTATACCATTGACTATTTTAAAATAAAAGATTTGATGCGGACACTAACTGTGGTAGGTCTGGGCCTAAGTACGCGGGGGTTATACCATTGACTATTTTAAAATAAAAGATTTGATGCGGACACTAACTGTGGTAGGTCTGGGCCTAAGTACGCGGGGGTTATACCATTGACTATTTTAAAATAAAAGATTTGATGCGGACACTAACTGTGGTAGGTCTGGGCCTAAGTACGCGGGGGTTATACCATTGACTATTTTAAAATAAAAGATTTGATGCGGACACTAACTGTGGTAGGTCTGGGCCTAAGTACGCGGGGGTTATACCATTGACTATTTTAAAATAAAAGATTTGATGCGGACACTAACTGTGGTAGGTCTGGGCCTAAGTACGCGGGGGTTATACCATTGACTATTTTAAAATAAAAGATTTGATGCGGACACTAACTGTGGTAGGTCTGGGCCTAAGTACGCGGGGGTTATACCATTGACTATTTTAAAATAAAAGATTTGATGCGGACACTAACTGTGGTAGGTCTGGGCCTAAGTACGCGGGGGTTATACCATTGACTATTTTAAAATAAAGAATGAATTTACGACGACGACGTCTTTGCCACAGTGGAATAAAACCGGTTTCTTCATAAAGTAATTGGTGGCTAGTGCCACGGACTGCGCCAGTAATGGTTCTTAAAGCGTGTAACTGGAGACTTTCCAATTCATCCGAAAGTGCCTCTGTACAATTATACCAGATCACATCAGCATAGTCAGTGTGTGGCAGTATAAAAGATTGGAACATAGTCTCCAGAGATCGTCTCGATAATCTATATTTATATGAATCTAGGCAAGCTATAAGTAATCGACTTCTGGCTATAATAGATTTGATATGGATATCCCATTTACAGTTATTTTGCAAGATGATTGCAATGTGTTGTGTGTAGCAGTACTTTGAAGTGGACTGTTATCAAAGAGTAGGGGAAGTGGTTGGAAGTTCTGGCTATGTGACATGTTCAATATTTCAGTCTTTAGGTGATTAAAATTTACTTTCCACTTATGGGCCCAAACACTAATTTTCTCGAGATCCGAGTTCATTATATCAGCTCTAATATTATCATTATTCAGAGACAAATATATACTGGTATCATCTGCAAACAATTTCACTTTAGATTCAATGTCAAGTACAATGTCGTTAATATAAATAAGGAAAAGGATAGGGCTCAACAATGACCCTTGCGGGACGCCCGCCTCCACGGGTATATATGTAGATATACATCCTTTGATAACAACAGCTTGCTTGCGATTACGCAGGTAATCAGCCAGCCATTGTAGAAGCTTCCCACGTATTCCTATTACATTTTTTTTTTAAGCAGACCATAATGCCACACTTTATCGAAGGCTTTCATTCATCATTCAGTCCTCTCTGCGCCGTCTGGTGCTTGAGGCGACGGCAAGGGAGCGCCACTTTTGTCTGTCAGCTGCTATTTTGGGTGCTGTTTGCAGAGTAAGGCCTCTGTTCTTGAGCTCTCGCTCCACGGTTCGGCGCCACGTCTCCTTTGGTCGCCCACGGTTTCTCTTCCCTTGTGGTGTCCATCTCAGTGCCCCCCTTGGTAATAAGTCGGGTGACATTCTGCAAACGTGGCCTAGCCATCTCTATCTCCGTGTGGCGATGGTTTCAGCGATGCTGTCTGCGCCTGCTCTCTTCCGTAGTTCCTCGTTTGTAATCATATCGAAGGCTTTGGCTACATAAAAAAAATACAGCTTGGTAATGTATGCCTCTATCCAATGACTTGCAGAGGTCGTTATAGACACTAAGGCGTTGGTAGACTGTTGAGTCCCCAGGTATAAAACCTGATTGGCTAGCAGTTATCAGAGCATTCGAATAAAGATATTGGAATATATGGCGTTGGATGCATTTTTCTAGAATTTTACCAATACAGCTTAGCAAGGATATAGGGCGATAATTGCTACATTTGCTTTTGTCACCTTTTTTATAGACAGGAGTTACATGAGAAGTTTTCCACACAGATGGAAATATACATTCGTCAAGCGACCGGTTAAAGATAACGGTAAGAGCATCTGAAATAAGCGTACTACTAGCTATCACATTTTTATTGTGTATAAGATCAGGACCCACGGCCTTAGTTGGGTCTATATCGTTTATAACATTAAATACCTCTGTAGGACTAAGATATATGTGGGAGATTGATGTAGGTACATATTGCATGTCAAGTACTGGATCGTTGTTACCTTCTACCATAGATTGGCTTGTAAAGTGATTATTAAACGCCGTTGCCTTCTCCTCGTTAGAGTAATAAATTTTACCGCTTTCCTCGATAGGGGGTATATCCTCTATCGTGAATCCCTTTTTTGACATGAACGATTTGACTTTTTTCCACCAGTTCTTACTTTCGAAGTTTCTATTACAAGAAATGCGATTGTCTAACTCTAACATGTACTCTTTCTGTCTTTTGCGTATTGCATCTGTGTAAGTATTACGAGCATGACGAAAGAGTTTCCAGTCAGCTTCTGAGTTGGTATTTTTGGCCTTCCTGTGGAAGTTATCCTTTTTAAAAAAATAAATTAGCTAACTGCTCGTTGTACCATGGAGTATCTCGTTGTTGGACTATTACAGTTTTGACTGGCATACATTTCTTGGCAGTATCTAGGAGTGTGTCGCCAAGTGTCTTGGCAGCAGATTCAATAGACGAATAGTTACTATGGCTATCCAGTCAATTCTAGCGAGTTCTCGAGCAAATGTTTCCCTGTCAAGCTTGGTATAATTGAACATTGTTCGTTTAAATCGTACATTTGGACACATGGCCTTTAAGCTTGATAATAAGGACAAAATGGTCACTACACAAGGGAGGTAGAACATCAACACATGAGACTAATTCTCTGCTAGGAACTAAAAATAATGAGGTCAATACACGTTGCGGTTGTAGATGTTATGCGGGTAGGAGAGGAAACTAATTGCATAAGGTTGTTCTTAACCAAGATATCAGTAAGATATGGCGAGGGGTTCCGAAGTGTATCAGAATTGAAATCTCCCAATATAATAAATTTGTGCGGAGTAGAGATTACATTTTAATTGACTGGTCAACAAGACGCCAGTAGTCAACAGAGGAGTTAGGTGGGCGATAAAAGGAACATAATTATACGAATAATTTGCTGGGTCAGTCTAGTTTCGACCCACACAGCCTCGAGCGATGGTACAGTAAGGTCAGGTCTAGGCTTACACACAAGATTATCTTTAACATAAATGGCAACGCCACCATGCTGATCAGGTCTGTCTACTCGAACAGGGGGATGGAATCCATCAATACTTATACTACCACTATTTATATTATCCGAAAGCCAAGTTTCTGACATAGTAACAATATCATAGTCTTTAATTTCACATTTTAAAATGTCAAGTTTATGGCAAAGACTTCTCACATTAACATGGATAATTGAAGGATCTTTTGAGGATGAAGTCTGGGTCGGGCCAGGGTTGGGGTGTATGCCATTGGAAATAATAAGAAGTAATCCAATCACCTGAAGAATTACGATGATGCACGTGGAAGAGGCTGTAAATAGGAAAGAAGCCTTCATGTACTTTCTCTTACTGAAAAACTTCATCTTGCAACACAATAACTGGGGTTTTATTCGAGGGGAGGAAAAGGGACGTAAATCATTAACTGAACTTGTTGTTTTAAGAAGGGCAACCATGAGGGCAAGCGCAAGCCCTGCGTTGCCGAAAATGATGAGAATAAGGAACGGTCCAACGTTGTTAACGTTAATAAAGTAAAGTTTTTGTGTGGATAATCTGACTGCACTGGTATAAAATCCGCCGGATCTGGTTCTATGGTTTTGCACACTGTCGGGCATTAGGTTACGTCTTCACAACGGTAACAAAGCTCTAATTGAACCAGAACGGGCGGCATGTCATAACGTAGCTTAACTTTGCTACGCATTTTGACCAGTAGAGAAAATAGTGAGAAAGGACGAGGCAACGAGAAAACAATTAAAAGAAAAAGGAACAAAAACGTCATATAGTTATAATGACGATGTGTTTCTCCGCAGAATCTACTGAAATACGGAGTATTAAATTTTACAAATCAGTGTATAATATCAAATTAAACATGTATTCTGCAAGGAAGAGCAATCATAAAGGGATCGCGTTCCACTTCGCTTGGTTTCTCTCGTGCGTGTCACAAGCTTACTATTCCAGTGAATAATGATAAGCAACAGAATGGGGGAAAATTAGTGCTACCTAGAAGGAAGCGGAAGAAAAAAAAATTTCACTGTGCAGGCAGGCCGTTAGACAGGTCGAACAAGACTGCCCTGGGACAACTGTCCCGAGCTATCGTGGTCAACTCGTCCCCCACGGCCTATTTGTGGTGCCTGTTGGAGACAAATTTAATAACCAAACAAATAACCAAACGGCAACCACTGTATAACAGTATAGCATAAATAATTATGGTGCGTATCCAAGAGAAAACGAGAAAGAAAAGAAAACGAATAAACGAAAAAACGAGAAAAAGGGCTCTTGTGAAATCAAACGTAAAGCGATAACCATATTATTATACACACTGTGCGTTGGAAGACGAAACGAACATGACCGCCCTGGGGCAACACCCCTCAGCCATCATGGTCGATCCATCTCCCAATGCCGTAATGTAGCTCATTAGCAAGACCGTGACTACACAAAATAAAAATACACCAGACAATATATAATCCGGTCGCCGAAGGCAAGTCAACCATGACGGCACTAGAAAGAACCCAGTGCCGACATGGTCGATCCCTCTTCCGCGTGAGACAGTATGCGACCAGTCCATGGAAGGCAGGTCAAGCACGACCGCCATGGACAATACCCCTAAGCTGTCTCGATCAGACCAACCTCCACGGTCTGTTTGTAGTAGGTCTAAAAATCAATATGCAACCAGCCCGCGCGAGACGAATCAAACACGACCGACCTGGGACACAACCCCGAGCTGTCGTGGTCGACCGGCCCCGCCCGGCCCGTGCGTTGCACCAGTCCAAACCTTGACAGGTCAGGACACAAAATGATAGCAGCACGTGTGCCACTTCGCAGTAGGCCCTCAGGAGGTAGGTCATAGCAGCACAACCCCGAGCTAGCCCAGTCGATCCGCCTCCGAGGGCATACACATGGCGCGTGACGAAGACGAAAACAATCGTAAGGGGATAACGCTAAATCTAGCGCGCATAAATATACATCAGCCCCGTCAGCTCCGTGGGAGACAGGCCAAACATGAATGCCCCGGAGTAACACTTCCGAGCTTCCATGGTCGATCCAACTCCCAGTGCATGTCCAAGATAAAACATAAGCAGCAACCATTGTGCAAAAGTGTGCATTCAGCGCGAAGGAGCGCCCTGGTTCAGTATGGTTGATCCGTCTTCCACCACCTGTATGTGTTGCCTGTCCAAAACAAAGTACAAAGCAGCGACCACTATGCAAGAGTGTGCATTAAGTCCACTGGAGACAAATAAAACACGACCACCCCGGAGCAACATCTCTAAGCTACCATGGCCGACTCGCCTCTCCTAGTCTTTGCGTGGTGCATACGCGTACAAGGTCATGGTTGAACAAAATAAAAGAACGGTAAACAATACGTTTATCATCTCAATCCGTAAACGACACGTAGTCTGGTCACGGAAGACAGGCCGACCATAGCGGCTACAGGAAACATCCTCGAGCCATCACGGTCGATCCGTCTCCCACAGCCTGCTAGTGGGCTATATCACTATACAGCCTGCTAGTGGGCTATATCACTATACAGCCTGCTAGTGGGCTATATCACTATACAGCCTGCTAGTGGGCTATATCACTATACAGCCTGCTAGTGGGCTATATCACTATACAGCCTGCTAGTGGGCTTTATCACTATACAGCCTGCTAGTGGGCTATATCACTATACAGCCTGCTAGTGGGCTATATCACTATACAGCCTGCTAGTGGGCTTTATCACTATACAGCCTGCTAGTGGGCTATATCACTATACAGCCTGCTAGTGGGCTATATCACTATACAGCCTGCTATTGGGTTTTATCACTTTGTGCCCCTGTTGGATATCAGCGCTGCTTTCGATACGCTGGACCATTCCATTCTCATGAAGAGGCTTGAAATAACTTTTGGCCTGCGTGAAACGGTTCTCTCTTGGTTTGAATCTTACGTTTCCGATCGGTGCCAGTTTGTAGGTGTAAAAGACAGTGTCTTTAGACCTTCCATTCTGGAGTTTGGAGTGCCTCAGGGCTCTGTCTTAGGCCCTGTATTGTTTACGTTGTATTCACAACCGCTGTCAGATGTCATTTCCAGCCATCAGTGTTCTTATCATAAGTATGCAGATGACACCGAAATCTCTCAGAGTAGACCACATGGGGAAATTAAGTCTGTTGAAACTGGCATCAAGTCTTGTGTTGACGATGTCACGACATGGATGGACAGTAACAAACTTATGTTAAACCCAGAAAAAACAAAGTTACTACCCGTTGGCTCAGCATCTCGGCTTCAACAAATTCACACTGAATCTCTACGCATAGATGACACTGCTATTCCATTTCAGTCTTCGGTCAAATATCTTGGTGTCAAGCTCGATAAGGGTTTGAGTATGCAAGATCACGTCGGTGAAATCTGTCGTGGTGCTTCATACTCTCTGAGACGCATCGCATGTGTCCAACACAGTCTTTCTGAATCTGCTACTGCAAAGTTAGTGAATGCTTTAGCCACGAGCCGTCTTGACTACTGCAATTCTCTGCTTTTTGGTCTTCCATCTGAGCAGATTAGCCGCCTTCAGCGAGTTCAATATAATGCCGCAAGGTGTGTGAAGCGCAGGCGAAAACGAGGCCACGTAACCCCTATACTGAAAGACCTTCACTGGCTTCTAATCCAATCCCGCATACAGTTTAAGATTGCGACCCTTGCATACCGCCACTTTGATGGCAGTCTTCCGTCATACCTTTCCTCCAGTCTGATCACTTACCAGCCCTCTCGCTCACTGCGTTCATCGGGAGAGAAACTTCTTAAAGTCCCAAAGTACCATCTCAAATCTGCCGGTGATGTACTGCTCCTTTAATTTAGAATTCCTTAACGACTGAGCTGAGAAATGCCTCCCCCCTTACGCAGTTCAAAGCAAAGTTAAAAACTCACCTTTTCTCGCAGACTTTCGTGCGATCTCTACGGTTTTCTGTACCCCCCCCCCCCCCTGCAGACTCTGTGTGTGTCTGTGTGTGTGATGGTGTGTGTGTGTGTATGTGTGTGTGTGTGTGTGTGCGTGTGTGTGCGTGTGTGTGCGTGTGTGTGTCGTTTTCGCCTGCGCATTGAGTTATATTATAAATATGAGAAATGCGCCATATAAATACCATGTATTATTATTATTACTATAACAAAACACACTGTAACAAACACAAAACACAAAACAGAGGCCACTGAGTGACAGTGTGCATTCTGCCTGCTGGAAACAGGTAGACCACGACCGCCAGAGGCAACGACTACAAGCCGTCGTGGTCAATCCCTCTCCCACACACTGTACCTGGCGCATGTCCCAAGATTGCCAATTGCCAAATCAAGCACAGGATTGCCAACCACCAAATCAAGCACAGGATTGCCAACCACCAAATCAAGCACATTATTGCTAACCACCAAATTAAGCACAGGATTGCCAACCACCAAATCAAGCACAGGATTGCCAACCACCAAAGCAAGCACAAGATTGCCAACCACCAAATCAAGCACAGGATTGCTAACCACCAAATCAAGCACAGGATTGCCAACCACCAAATCAAGCACAGGATTACCAACCACCAAATCAAGCACAGGATTGCCAACCACCAAATCAAGCTCAGGATTGCTAACCACCAAATCAAGCACAGGATTGCTAACCACCAAATCAAGCACAGAATGATAAACCCAAAATATACCACTGTAATCTAGTGTAATCTAGTCCGTGGGAGACAGATCAAACATGAAAACCTCCGGACCACACCCCCGAGCTTCCATGGTCGATCTATCTCCCACAGCCTGCTTGCAGAGCATGCTCAAACTAAAGCAGAGTATGTTCAAACTAGAATTCAGAGCGGCGACCACCGTGTACAGCGTGCATTCAGCCCGTGGGTGAGAATTCGAGCATACTAAGTGCCCAAGGGCCGCACCCCGGAGCCCCAATGGTCGAACTATCTCCCATAGTGCATGGTCGAGTCAAATTTCCTCTTCTGCGATAGGGGGAGGTGTATGTAAGACGCCTGGATTCTCAAGAGCTCCTGTAGGGACTGGTGAGAATATATATACCTCCTGCAGTATGTCATTGTGCGCTTTGACCCAGTCAGCCTCGACATACTGAAATCTAATGGAATTCATGAATTCTTTGAATCTGGAATACGGCAGTGGATGGATCGATCCTAATAATACAAGGGTAGTGCCAGATTAGCTCGGCGCCATCAGGCGCCAAGCTAATCTGGCACTGCCCTTGAATTAGCATGATCGATCGATCTTCTGCAACTGGTACATATTGGGACTAATTGGGTTACAAGCCGAGGAGGGGCTTTTCCCTCATCGGCCACAGAGGGAGGGAATCGATGATTTTCTGCCGGCAAGAGTTGTGTGTCCCTGACTGGCTCAGAACGTCCTCAGGATAGATATCGGAGCTAGTCACAGGCACTCAACTCAGTCGTGGCAGAATAAAAAAAAATCTTCGATTCTCTCCCCTTGTGCTCTCAACGGCACACCTGCCTCAATGGATTGTCTCCTCCTTCCACATGACGTCACCGGACTATTTAAAGTCTGTTAGAATTTTACTTGAGGCGCTGGGGAGCATCGCTTTCCATGTTAGCCCGGCACTGTCGAAATCTGACAAACTCTGTCTGGGATCCTCGTTGTCTGAGACAGACACACCCGAATGAGACCAGCACTAATGGCACAGGTCCAGTTATCGTCTTCCCTGTCAGTCTGTAGAAATAACGTGTCCCAAACCATCGCAGTCAGTGGCGGTGAACAGAGTCTGCCTGAGTCACGCACTGTATGGCTGGCCATGCAGCCAAAGGCGCGTATCCCCCGTGACCAGCATATATAATGCACTCTGTCTGGTGAGGCGTACACATGTGACATTGTCATACAATACAATACAATACAATACAATACAATACAATACAATACAATACAATACAATACAACTTTATTGTCTGTTCGAGTCAAGGCACGACAGAAATTTGCCTGTAAACCGTCACGCACCGCTGGCAGTGGTTTCCACCCTGATGGCCATAACCCTTTGCGTGTGGGTAGCGGATTGTGTCGCGATGATTCCTGTAGGAAAGACCGCTACCCACTTGCAAAGGAGAGAGATGAAAATAGGAGAGTTCAAGCCCACCCATTTACTAATCATGATATTGACCTTCCGTAATATTTGATGTCATGCTTACGTCCGACAGCAACTTCAAATAAACAAACGCACTTGACCAAATACCTCCAACAGATTTATTTGCCCAGTCAGGCCACCCGGCCCCTTGGAAACAAAGGCTAGTTAAAATATCAATGCTGTCACAGCCAATGCATTCCCTCACTGCGCACACACAAAACACAACTGTTACCTAAATAACACACAAGGCTCGTCAGGCCACCCGACCCTTGGAATGTCTGTGTCATTGCATAGTCACTTACACCCCACCCAGCCCCCCTACCTCCACCCCCCACCCCCCACCCTACAAAGCCCCACACACCCCACCCACCCCACCCCCCACCAACCTCGCACACAAGCACACACAAACATATTAGGCCAAATTATTCCGTTCTGTGTCAACGCATCAAATTTATGTCACTATGTCACTAGTACAAATTTTTAATGTAAGGCAAACCTTAAATATAGGTTTTTTTTTCCAAATATGGAGCACCAAGTCGTTCCTAAATAAATAAAACTCGCCAAGTTAGTAGTTGTGTGGAGGAAAAAGAATTGTTTTTCTGTTTCGACGTCTGTGTGGAGAAAAGTTTCCACTCATCAGCACATCGTGAATGCTGCGACGCATTTAAAATAAAAGACAAAACCCATAACTCTACTCCCAGTGAGAGACCTCTGTGATTCAAAGTCACTATACACCCACCCTGTTTTACGAGTGTTTTGAGGTTAACAACTCACGCGAGGAGAAAATTGG
>BTPG01000001.1:1515506-1608810 GCA_036245525.1 Semisulcospira habei | reverse complement strand
AGTGGGCAGAGGGGTATGCAGTTCTGACAGTATTCTTCTTAATTGGTAATACGTGTGGAAACGGTAGACAGACCTAATCAGTTTGTTTGAATGATTCAAGTGGTCTGTAAATGAAATGCCGCATCCTGTAGTTGAACACAGTATGGCAAAGTTAAGTTGGTTTTGAAACATCTGTAATGGTCTTGATGTCCACTTTCGTGCAGTAGCATCGTCTGTTATTGGAGGGTTTAGGTAATGATCAAAAGGGTTGGGTACTTTGACTTGAAATAAATCTTGTTCGCTTACAGCTATGTCGAGTTGATTTAGTTGAATTATTTTCTGTTCATAAGTAGGGGCGACATTATATTTGGCATCCACGTTAAATTGAAATGCGTTTGTAGTGGTAATGGTTGGTGATTTAAATTCCATCCTTTTTTTATGAGATAATAAAAATGTTTATTACCTTAACAAATCTTGACACAAGCAAACCAGTGTGGTTAACTAATGGGATTGATAATCGTGATGGTAGTAAGGCTGTAGCTATCCATGAAATGATTTATACAGTAAAGTGGTTTAATGTAACAGATGATAACAATTATTCTGTAAGTGGAACTCTTGATGGTTTAGAAAAGGGTGATATTTTACGAGCTGGATATTATGACTTTTGTACTTTAGCTGAATGGCTTCAAAATGAATTTAAAATTAAAGCAACTTTAAACCCAGCTAATTTACTTGTTACAATTGATTTTCCGAAAAGTGGTCAGTTTCTTTATCAATTAGTCTTTTATTATTACTTGGTTTTTTAGGTAAAAAAATAACATATCCAGATGAAGATTGGTCACAATCAGATGGACGTCTACTATCACCAAAAAATTAAGAATACCTGGCAGATATCCTGTTCATTTGTCAGTACACACAGTGCTAAATGTTTATTTGAAAGAACTGAACACTACTGAAAATGTTCACAATGGAAAGCCTTCATCTTTGTTGAAATGTGTGTCGACTGGAACTGCCCCATATTGTGAAAGTGTGGTTGCTAGATTTCCTAATTTGCAGTTTAAAAAATTAGGTTCCAGTTTCTTTGAATCACTGTGTTTATCTGTAATTAATCAGGATGGTAAACCAGTTCAGATGCATGATTTTACTGTTGTGTTGGAAGTGAAATAAATTTTATTTTTGCTAAAATAAAAAATGAGTGGTCTTGGTCCAAAGCTGAGAATTGTTCCAGTTGCATGTCCATCAATAGAGTTGAAAGATTTGGCTGACGTGCAAGATTTTGATAAAGAAGGTGAGGTAGGAGAGGTGTATGGCCTTGAACTTGTTTCTGTTGGTTTGTACAAACGAAAGGTAATTGATGATGTAAAAGATGGCGCGTTTCCTAAACTTAGTCAACTTCGTGATGTTACTGTTCCTACTCCTGTAAGTAATGTGCTCTACAGCTTAAAACATGTGGCTAATAAGTGGGTAATTATTCCTACCCCTGTTCCGCTTGCACCTATTCCCATTATATGGGATGTAAAGTTTGTTTTTATCAGTCCTTATGTTTATTTTACTGATGAAGGTGCCTTAGTATTTAGAAAAGTTGTTAACTCTGAGCCAATGCTTGTAAGTCTTGTGCCAAGCTATTCCGAAACCAATAGCAGAGAAAAACTAAAACTTCAAGAGTATGGGAAACAAAGGTATTTTCTTACAAATAGAAAGGGTAGAACAGATACTTCTATTTCGTTCATACCAGCAAATTTTACCATAGATAGAGAAGCGACAATAGTTTTTGAAATTCTCATGAGATCTGTGGAAGCTGTGAAAGAAGCAGATATTGCACAGGGAATCAAACTTACGTGGGATAGCTCAGTAGCAGAGTCAACAAAGGTTGTTATTGCTATTAGAAAAATCAATACAGATTTTGAAGTTTCGGGTAGTGTCCCTGCTGTTAAGGTAGTGATTGATAAAACAACTCTAGTTTATCTAAGTTTCATAAACCTGGAACACATAGATCTTGTTTCATTTTATTACGCTAGCAAATTGTATACCTTTGAAGAGTTGCAAAATAAATTAGAAGATTAAAAAAATATTTGCCATAAAAAAAAATGCCACCACTGTATCCGCAAATACCGACTGAGCCGCTTGATCCTATTGTTCCAGATAAAACATTACAGGCAGACTCATTCCATTTAATAAATATTACAGAAGCATTGAAGTATTTGGAAGGAGAACAAGCAAAATACTTAAGGTGTAAACGACGTTACAAAACGGTTTTCAATTCTGTACACAACACATCAATGGCCGTGGGTGTGGTTTCAGCTGGATTATCTGTAGGAGGTATAGCTCTGTTTGCCACTGGAGTGGGAAGTGTCATATGAATTGCTATTGAAGGTGTTGGCCTTGCCACAAGCCTGGCATGCTTTGGTATGGAAGCCCTTAACAAAAGATTTTATACAAAGTTGCAGAAGCATAAATCCTTGAGTACGCTCGCAGCAGCTAAGCTCAGCAGTATGAAACTTATTATCAGTAAATCTTTGGAAGATAATAAAATTGATGATCACGAATTTAAGAGAGTCCAGGATGATTTGGCGAATTACAAACAACAAAAATCTGAAAGACAGAATAAGATGCGTAATCAACCCGTGAACGTTGAAGAGCTAAAGAAATCTTTTTTAGAGGAAGGAAAAAAAATAGGCGTAGAAGAAGCTATGAAAAAGGTTTAAGGACTTTTAGGCAAGTAAAGATCAATTGTTCATTAAATTTGTCATACTCTTCGCAAAGAGATGTCATACCTGCTCATTTAATGCCATCAGCTCCACCACCAGAGTACTAAAAAAAGTTTTGTTGTTGTCCTGTAACTTGAGAAATCTGTCCGAGTGTCTTATTGTCTGGAGTCAAGAACTTGTGACAACTAACTTCAAAGTTAAAGTCAAAGTTACTTGTAAGTTGTAGGTAACTTTGAAATTAGTTATCAAGTAAGATCATAAGTTATTCACAAAGCTGTGTTATTTTTTTATTTTTTTTTTTCATTATAAAATGAACCAAGACGAATTACTTCTTCTAAGCGATATCTGTGCTGTAGAAAACAAAGACTTAGACTCGAAAAAACAGCATCTTCTTTCTGTAGTTGTTTCTGGAAAATCAAAAGCTTTTCTCGGTAAACAATACATGACAGAAGACATAGAATCCCTCGCCGCTGATGAGCTAATCAAACTTCATGCTAAATATGAAAATCACATTGCTTCACTAATGACACGTGATTTGAGTTGATCTCTTGTCTGCCTATATACAAAAGCTGTGAGTCACTTCCTGCCTGTTGATAGTGACAGTCTATCACATGATTTAGAAAGCAACCCCATAGTTTCAAGTTCAATTGGCAAATTAGCATGCCTTATGTTTTACAAGTTTGGCAATTACCTTGCACCTGTGGTAACCTTGCTCGTTACTGGGAGTCATATCGATTTTTCTAAAATAAATTTTAAATTAGAAGAAAATGGACGAGACCCAGACGACTCCACAACAGAGTCCTGTGTTGACACAGGTTCAAACAGTGACTAAGACTAAAAGCCCAGGTCGAATAGAGGCGGGGAAAAAATTAGCTGAATATAACAGACAAAAAAAAATTACAGCTTAGAAAAGAAATAGAAAAGGGTCATGTAACTGACACACCATCAACAGCACCAGTGTCACTACCGTCAGGACCAACACACCCCCCACAAAGTGAGAGACAAACAACTGAGTCTAAACCTGAAACAACAAAATATATAGTCGCTGGATTTGTTGTCGGATTTGGTTACGTAGGTTACCAATTATACAAAAAATACAAACCACAGACTCGAACAGTGTCCCAAAAATCAAGCACTCTAAAAATAAAAGAAGTAGTCGCCACATTACCAGCAACACCCAAAGCCGTGGACCCATTTTACATGCAGTAAATAAATTTATTATTTTAATTTTTGTGGAATAAGAAACTGAGCGACACAAAGAACATAATGAACCTTGTCTATCACTCTGCAGTAATAAGTGGACTAACCGTTGCTTATTCTATGCTGGGGAAAAGTCTTCTCAAAATGAAATCAGCAGACTTGAGTAGATTAGACTTCGAAGACAGTGCTAAGCTAGTAGCAGTTGTCACAGCATCAATTGCCACAAAAGACCTTCTCGTCAAGCAAGGAATTATTCCAGAAAATGTTTGTATATAAATAAAAATATGGCAACTATAGCTATTATGATTGGTGGGGCCGTTGTTAACGCACTTGCATTTAGTGGTTCAAAGTATCTCTTTTCAAAAATGGGTAGAGAGGAATCAGCAGAAGAAATGAAGCGTCACAATGAGGCATCTGAAAAACTGGCACAAGCTCAACAAGATTATGAAAGGCAAAGAATAGAGAAACTTGATTTCATCAATGAAAAATTGAGGCTTGATGGTCACGCACAGCATACATTTTCAAATGTCGATGACGCGATCAAAGAATACTTTCTTGTTACTGGTGAAGACATGACCATCCCACGACCAAATCTTAGCGACTACTACCAACCAAGCCCAGAACAAAGAAATGGAGAAATAATATTTGTTCTAGTAGGAATGACATTTGTATATTTTACAGGAGTTTTTATTGCTAGAAGAAATGACAGACGTCGGAGCTAAACTATCAAAAATATATTACTCCCCTATTGGCCACTGGAAAGGAAAAACTGCAATAGAAAAATTGCATGCGGCTGTGGGTGGTGATGTCACACTTGACCAAATAAAACAGTGGCTTAAAAAGCAGGCAATTTGGCAAATATATCTTCCTGCTCCAAGAAAAATAACAAGACCTCATTATGTAAACACTATCCCTAATGATACCCATCAAATGGATCTCCTGTTCCTACCACACGATACAATAAGAAAGAAACGATACAAGTATGCATTAACTGTTGTCGACATAGCTTCAAGGTACAAGGATGCCAAACCCATAACTGACAAGAATGCTAGTACAGTGGCCACTGCGTTAACAAAGATATATAGTCGTGGTCCTTTAAAATTTCCTAGGCTTGTGCAAGTCGATGACGGATCTGAATTTAAAGGCGCTGTTAATCAGCTATTTGCAAAGCATGGAGTGCTAGTGCGGCGAGGCATACCAGGCATGCATAGACCACAGGCCATTTTTGAGAACTTTAACAAACAATTATCAGAGAGACTTTTCAGCTATCAGTATTCTAAGGAACTGGGGTCTTTTGTCATCCAGTAAAGAGTCCGCTGCTATCTTTTCTGAACCTCCGTTGGTGGCTTTCAAGAGGGATATTAATTTACGAGACATGCTTGTTCGCTCTACTCTTAAGCCTCGTTCTACCACCAGACCCTCCGGCTCCACACCGTGCAATGTTCCAAATTGCAAGACATGTCCTTTTATTTGCCCTTCTACAGTGGTGAATGGTCCACGCTACAAATTCAACATAGACAGATACTTCACATGTCAAACTACCAACGTGATTTATGTCATCTCCTGTGTGAAATGCGGCCAACTCTATGTTGGAGAGACGGAAAGAACCATCAACGACCGTTTTAAAGAACATCTTCAGTCGGTCAAGTACCATTACAATAGACCGGTCGGGCGACATTTCAACCAGGCCGATCACTCCGTCTCGGACATTCGTGTTAAAGGCCTCTGGCTTATGCAAGCCAGTAATGTCTGGGCCAGGAAAGACCGAGAAAAATTTTTGATTAATAAACTGGGCACTGTGGCGCCACTTGGGATGAATATGAAAGATTAACTTTTTGGACCTTACCTGTGTCTTCTGCTAACTGTCTTTTACATTACCGAGTCGCTTCTGTATGTCTACTCACTAACCAGATAGGTGCGGCTGGCGCTGATTGATATGTACTTTGTGCCTCCCTTGGGGACTTTTTCAGCGCTGGCCATACGTTAAGTTGGATCCCTTGCCCTTCCCTGTCGGGCGCTTGGTCGCCGGTCCTTGGATTTATGCGCGGGTGTGGGGGGCGATCATGTGCATTCCCTTGGGGATGTATGTGGTCGTCTTGTTCGCATGCCTGTGCGTTCGTCCGTGGGCTGGACGATGCCTGTTGGGCGGGGCTGGTGGCTCTGTTTGTTTGCCTTCCCCGCCCCCCCCTCCCTTTTTGTTTTCTCTCTCTCTCTCTCTCTCTCTCTCTCTCTCTCTCTCTCTCTCTCTCTCTCCCTCTCTCTCTCTCTCTCTCTCTCTCCTCTCTCTCTCTCTCTCTCTCTCTCTCTCTCTCTCTCTCTCTCTCTTTCTCTCTTCCCCCTTTCTCTCTCTCTTCCCTTTCCTCCTCCCCTTCCCCCGCCCCTTTTGTCTTTCTCTCCCCCCACAAGCGTTTTTTTTTTTTTTTTTTTTTTTTTTTTTTTTTTTTTTTGTTTGGAGTTACCCTTGAAGATGGTTTCACAACTACCTACTCTCCTCTTATACCATTATTCTCTTACTGAATTTGATTATTTGCTTTGTTTCATCGATATTCCTTGTTGTGTACCATGCTAAATGCTGGGGTTTTTTTCCCGGGGTCCTCCCGTTTTTCCCCGAGGTAGTCCTCAACTCGATGGTGATATACAGTTTGCCTTCGGGTTGGTGTTTAGCTGGCTTTGTGTATTAGACACTCAGCCTACTTCGTGCCCAAGGGTACTCCCCGTTCGTTCTCTCTCTCTCTCTCTCTCTCTCTCTCTCTCTCTCTCTCTCTCTCTCTCTCTCTCTCTCTTTCTCTCTCCCCCCCCCTCTCTCTCTCTCTCTCTCTCTCGCTGTCTCTCTTCTCTCTCTCTCTCTCTCTCTCTCTCTCTCTCTCTCTCTCTCTCTCTCTCTCTCTCTCTCTCTCTCTCTCTCTCTCTCTCTCTCTCTCTCCCCCCCCCCCCCCCCCCGGCCTCACACACGCGCATTTACTTTTGCTCGCTCCTGCGCGCGCTTACACACACTCTTGTCTCTCGTGTTTAGTTTCTCTCGGAGTCTTTCTCTTACGATTTTTTTCTTTGACGTCATTTTTACTTTTGTTCTTCCTTTCCTTTTCTTTTTCTTTTTCTTTTTACGTCACCTTCAGTTGCCACATTCCTTCTGCATCTGAAGATAAGTAGCGACTAATGTCTCTGTTTGTTTGTCTATTTTGACAAAGGGTATTTACCCGAAATATTAATAAATTGTGTTGTACCGTTTTTTCTAAGCGTGTTTCTTTCTCCGTTGGGTACTTCTTTGCTTTTCTAAGGAACTCATGCATGACTCACGTAACACTGAGTGGGTTAAGAGATTACCGTCTGTGATAAAAGCAATGAATAATGAAGGTCACCCTAAACCTGTTGATGCTATTAAATTAAAAACAATACCGTCAGGGTCAAAAATAAAAACAACACCTCCAGACACAAGCTTGTTTACAAAATAGGTAAGATATTTGTATCAACCTGGCGAAGCTGAGAATGACGTCAGACATAGGGCAACTGATCCAATTTGGTCTACGTCTGTCCACAATATTAAAAAAAATAGTTCTTTCCGCTAATGCATCGATTTATTATCTGTATGAGCCCACCCCAAAGAGGGCATTTGTTAGAGAAGAATTACAGATTATTCCCCCAGACACTGTTACGCATTTTTAACCATTTCATCAACTAATTCATCGATTAGTTCATTGGCTATTTCTTCAGATAACTTAAGTGCATAATGCCCAGGTGCATAAGCCTTTTCCTTAGTGTGAAACACTCGTTTTGTGTCCCCTACTGCTAGAGACTTTTTATGTGTTTGGATCATTTCAATATTATGTTTGTTTGACCTATTGTTTGGATAATAAGGCATTAGTTCTCCATCTAATACTTGCTTATAATGTTCATGGCGAATGTCTTTATTTTTTATGGCTGTTTTTTATACCTTTGGCTTTTGACTGACTACCCTTCTGGTGCAGTATATAATACATTTTTGATCTCTGTCCAACGTACTCAAATATTGGCACACCATTCAGTTCATCTTTAAACTTACCAGGCACTTTTTTGTTTTGTGTGCTGAACAGTGGATGATCCTTAGGGTAATCAGACGTGTCATACATATGTAACTCTGTTTTCATGTCTTCATAAAAGTCTTCAGTAGGTACGTCTATGATCATAGAGTCAGTGTCAGTGTATAGCAGATGGCACTCAGGATATTTTGGTTTAAAGTAATCATAATAAAATTCAAGCATCAGCAATTTTGATAACTCTAGAATTGCCATACCAATGAATACTGGCTTGTCCAGTTTGACAATCTTTTTTTGAGTGACACTGCATACAATGATGAATGAAACTCTTTGTACCCTGTGTACTGTGGCTTGCCTGTAAGCTTAATTGCACCTGACTCAGTTGTGACCAGTCTCACATCTTTGCGGTGATGAGGATTTTCCATCGTCTTGCCAAAACAGACATTGTTCATAAGCTTAAAGAAGTCTTTGTCAAATGCAGTGTTGCCATCCCTCGCACGCAATGTTGTGTTCTTTATTATGTAATCTTTCATGAAAGCACTTTGCTCAAATTGAATACCTCTGTGAACTTTCTTTAGTACTAACCCATGTCTGATGTAAAACTGTAACAAGCAATAGTGGCAAACGTAATTGAATTTGTCATTCAAATTTGGCACAAGTTTGGTGTCTTCTTTTTTACCCGTCATACTCATTTTCTCAACAGCCAACGGATAATCATTGTGGTAATCATGTAGATGGTGTGGGTACTCCAGGTCTACTTCAAAGATCCAGCCCTTTGCATCATTCCGGGTCATGACTCATAATATTGTTTGTTAACTCTGTTATGTCATACTGTGACAAATCATCCAGACAAAAGTTTTTCAAGGGCAATAATTCACACATCGCGAACCCATACAAATTGTTAGCGTCCAAGTACGTAATAAATGACCTTGACCTTGAGGGGTCAAACCCTGGGCCGTCAATATATTTCGAGGGTTCCGGGCGTAAGGGCCGTAAATCGACATTTTGGCGATTTTGTGATTTTTATATCGCCAAAACCGTTTTTGTGTGTAGATTTATCCTGTGATATCCATATTTCAATCAGTCACATATATAATGTGTTATTGATGAGAACTTAAATCAATTAACGGTTTTGGGTGAGACAGCTGCATGCCAGACAGCCGCATCTTGAATTACGGCAGTGTATAAGAAGCGCGCTATTACCAGTGGCGGGGGCGTAAAGGCCTTATCTGTATGTGCCTGGTCCACCGCGCGCGTGTTTACATTCAGGCACTCGGCGCATCGTGCATGCTGAAGAGCCGTAACTCCAGCTACCATTTTTAAGCAGGCAGAAGTCTGAACAAAGCACACTGATTTCGAAAGCTTAAAGACGGTAGATGCCGTTACGATCGTCCAGCTGGCAAAGAAACAATAAAAGTACCTGCTAAAAGGACAGCATGAAGACAGTACCATGCCTGGCTTGCACGCATTTTAGAGGCATGCCATTAAACAACAAAGATAACTGACGATTTCCGACACTGTGTTTAACCGTAGACTATTATGAAAAGCGGAATATAATTTGGCAAGTCACCAAATCCATATACGTATATTGGTTACCAAATCAATGCTAGCTTATTAGTAAGTACATACACGCATCAAAGATGGTAACAGGAGGCAAACTACTGTTCAAAACTGAAAAGATATCGTAGTGCCGTGAAAAGAACAAAAAAAAAAAAAAAAAAAAAAAAAAAAAAATGTTACGCTGACTACACTAGAGACATGTATATAGATCAGTCTCTGTGTCCCTGACAGGCCAGAAACTGAATTCCAGACATTCCTAACTTGACAGGCCTGCACAGTTTCAGTCCCCAGGTGCAGACTGACACATCCTTTCAAACCGGAAGAAACCGTTGGCTTTACGAATTATACACACGTTTTTATTCTTTCATCCGACCATCCTGTGCCAGGACGCTGATTACGGGACGAGTTTCTACCACGGTAAGCACACATACACACACACACACACACACACACACACACACACACACACACACACACACACACACACACACACACACATGGACAAACACACATTTTCCAACTGATCTGAATGCTAGCGTGGTAACTTGGATAACTTACACTCCTTTTAAACTGATTTATACATAAATAAAATGTAGGTTTCTGAACACGGGCACTAATTAATCTCTTGTTCTCGTTTACAGGCACTCATCTATGGAATCAGACGACAATCATGTATTCCTGCATCTTGCTGCTTCACTCACTGCAGAAAAAAATGATGACAGTTTCAGCACTTCGGACGACGAGCCACTGAAAAACACCGTTCAGTTTAATGAATCTGATCTGGAGCCCCTTAAATGGCAGACTGGTTTTGACACATCAGATGAAGAAACTCTGCATATGAAAGCTAATCACGATATCGATGACCTGATCACGGACCCTTCCTACGTACCTTCTGATTTTGAGCAGGTTTCAACAAGCAAGAAAAGAAAAGCAAACAAAAGAAAAAAGAGGAAGAGAAACAGTGATCCCGATCTTCAGACCGCAAAAGAAAGCAGTCTTCAAGCCCACCTGAGCCATCAGAGAAATCTGCATGATCACACAGGCAGGTTGGACAACTTTTTGGCGTCCAATGGATTGTACAGACAAAAAATTGTTCCTGATGGTAACTGCTTTTTCGAGTCATCTGTCGTTCATCTGGAGGACATCAGCCATTTGGAACTGAGACACTGTCTGTGTGACCATCTGATAGAAAACATTACAGAGTACATTCATTTCATGGTCAACAGAAGTGAAGAAGATGAAAATGAGCGTTATCTCCGGTATCACTCAAATGTCAGTGAACTCAGAAAGCCGGGAAGATGGGTCAATGATGCTGCTGATTTACTTCCTCGTGCTCTCGCAGACTGGGCAGAAAGGACTGTCATCATATACTTCAGTGACGTCTTGAAGTCTCAGCACGAGATACACCCCTCATCTGGCAGAAACAGTCAGCCAGTTATCCCCCTCGCTTTCATTGACTTTGATCCAACTCACTATGATGTTTGTCTTCCCCTCCTTCGTGCAAGAGCTGATCCGGCAGGTGAGAACACACGCACACACACACACACTCACACAAACATACACACACACACACACACACACACACACACACACGCACACACACAGAGAGAGAGAGAGAGAGAGAGAGAGAGAGAGAGAGAGAGAGAGAGAGAGAGAGAGAGAGAGAGAGAGAGAGAGAGAGAGAGAGGGAGAGTTGCACAATTCAGCCATACATGCATTTATCACGTTACAGTCACCATCCTTCATACCCCAGCGCCCAATCTTCTAATCACATGAAGTGATAATTGTGAGTAAAGGGCCTGAAACACGTTTGTGATTTCTCATTTTGCTGTCTTGCAGGCCCGTCTACTTTGCATCACAGTGAGACGTGTACCGCAAGGCCCTCCAAGTATACAGATGAGGACTTGACTCCAAACGACGCAGGTACCAGCACTCCTCCACACGACGCAGGTAACAGCACTCCTCCACACGAAGCAGGTAACAGCACTCCTCCACACAACGCAGGTAACAGCACTCCTCCACACGACGCAGGTAACAGCACTCCTCCACACGACGCAGGTAGCAGCTCTCCTCCAAATGACGCAGGTAAAGGCTGTACTTCAAATGAGGCAGACGCTGCATTGATTAATGATGAGAGATGTCCCTCTCCTGAACCAGACAGCTCGATTTCAATATCTAATAAAGTGACACCAAGGAAACAAGGAATGTATTCCAGTCCGCCCAAAATGAAGCTAGCGCGACAACGGGAAGCCAGACCAGAAAAGTGGAAAAAAAATGTTCGGAAGACCTTGCACCTGCAAGGCAAACAATACCTTTCCCAATCTGGCAAAACAGTACCATCAAAGGTGATGAGGGAGGTGGACTGTACAAAGTGCAGGTACAAGTGTTCTGAAAAGATAACAGAGGAGAGCCGAAAAGAACTCTTCGATGCCTTTTATGCTCTTCAATCATATGAAAGGCAGAAGGATTTTGTCTGTGCCAACGTTTTGCAGAGGCAAACAGCAACGATGTTTGATGAGGATGCACAACAACCAAAGGAGAAAAAACGTCGAGTTTGTCGTGTATTTTCTTTTAATGTTAACGGCACCGTCCACAGAGTCTGCAAGAATTTTTTTCTTGCGACCCTAGCTGTTGGTGAAACCTACGTGGACCATGCTCTGGAAAACAGCACTGGAGGTGTGTTCACAGGGCAGCAGCTACGGGGGAAGTCACGACCACCCCACAACAAATATAGTAATGAGGCTGTTGACCGTGCCAAACAACACATTGCGTCCTTTCCTGTGGTCGAGTCGCATTACACAAGAAAGGACACACAGAGGTTGTACCTGTCTTCTGACCTCACTTTGAGCAAAATGTACGAGCTGTACGCTGAAGCTTGCCAAAGTGGTGGTCACACACCTGTGTCCGCCAGAAAGTATAGGGATATATTCAATCAGTATTTCAATTATTCGTTCCATCACCCAAAGAAAGACCAGTGTGTCACTTGCGCAGTGTTCCAACAGAAAGGGTCTGCTGCATCGGAAGAAGAGAAAAATGAGTATGAGAAACACCGTGATAGGAAAGACAGAGCAAGGGAGGAAAAAGATCGCGACAAAAGAGAGGCAGGCAAAGATCCAAAGAGGCATGTCATCACAGTCGATCTGCAGGCTGTGCTGCAAGCGCCGTGTGGACTTGTCAGTCAGCTTTATTATAAGCGCAAGCTGTCTGTGTATAACTTCACTGTTTATTCTCTCACTGACAGAAAGGGGACCTGTTTCACGTGGGATGAAAGCGAAGGAAAGCGCGGTTCATGCGAAATTGCCACCTGCCTGTACATTTACCTGTCATCCTTGCCCCATCATATTGAGGAAGTTATCATTTTTTCTGACTGCTGTTCAGGACAGAACCGCAACCAAAACCTATCAGCAGCACTAATTCATGCTGTCAATAACATTAGCAACATCAAGGTTATCAGCCATAAATATTTAGAAACAGGACACACCCACATGGAATGTGACAGCATGCATGCAGCCATAACTTTCGCCAAAAAACACTCTCCAATCTACACGCCGAGTGGCTGGGACATCATTCTGAGGATGGCACGACGAGGACAGCCCTATGTCGTCATCCCGCTCAAGCATGGTGACTTTCTTGATTTCAAACATGTAGCATCCACAGTCATCAGAAATACAAAGACAGACTTGAAAGGAAACAAGGTCAACTGGCTCAGCATCAAAGTGATGCAGTTCCTAAAAGGTCAAGAAGAGATGATGTTTTTCAAGTACTCCTTCGATGATCAAGAGTTCCAAGTGCTGAAGATGATAGGGTCCAGCAAGCGTCGTGCACAACCTCTACCTGCACAAATACCTAGGTGCTACGCCTCAAAGCTCCCTGTGTCCTTCGCTAAGAAGCAAGATCTGCTGTCTCTTTGCCGCTCTGGAATCATTCCAGCTGAACATCATCCATTCTATGAAAGCCTCTCGACATCTCCAGCTACGAAGGACAAACTGCCCGAGCCTGACATGATGGAGGATGACTGCTCTGATATGGATTAGAACAGGTCATTAGAACAGATCATCTCGGAGTCATGTCTGGCAATGGCACACTTGGCCAGAATAAAACTCTGAGCTCTGACACAAGTTTGACAGTGAGGAACTGTAAATATTGTAATATGGACATAATAAGCGGACTTCAAATTTCAATAATATGTGATTTTGTGTCAGAAAACTCAATCCTTGGATGTTGGAATTTCTTTTCTTTTTCCTTCTTCTTCAAATGTTGACATGCTGAGAAGACTGAAATCAAAGCCTGTGCTACGTATGCTTTTTGAACTGAAAATATGACTTGTAAATGATAACTGTGAATGGTAAGACACTTATCAAACATGCCACAACGACATCATTGGGTGAGTTCTCTTTCATTTCTGCATAGTTACTTTCTCTTCACGTGTAACGAGATGTTCCTGTATTTTGATAATGCCATTATTGCTGTCAGTATCGCTGATTTCATGTTTGGTTGGTTTTCTCCGTATAGAGTGCACAGCTTAAGTGGACTGATCAGTTAAAAACATGTGAAAATGTAATCTGTCACTGGTCAGTCTCCTTGGACTCGTATTACATAGATCCTGCTAGATTGAACAGTTTTAAGTTGTGGACCGCTATTCTCCGTACATGTTTTACGATCTTCTTACACTCATGCAGCAGTTCTATGCTTGTTTTTATCTCCTGCTAAAGAGTCTTGTTTGATTATACTGTTCTTTTCCATGTCCGGTAATGGCAATTTCACCGTGCAGTTGCCGGGCGTAAAGGCCTTATAACTATTTAGAGCTTTTGCGTCCGTAGAGGAGTCTGTTTTTCCTCACCCCTTGACAGCAGTAACTCTTTCTGCGGCTGTCAGGCAATATCAACATGACCCATTTCAGAAACGCAGCCTAGGAGGAAACCTAGCTGCGGTCCTCAGGCGGGAATGTTTACGTAATACTGGCCATTTTGGGCGTGCCTGACACTGTCATTTAGCAGCCCTGTCTTTACGCAGGCACAGGTGGCTGCAAACCTTTTACTCTGAGCGTGCATAAGGACCGTAAATAATGTCAACATTGTTTATTTGCCAAATGTACGCTAAATAAAAACGACTGTTTCAAAATGTTCATTTGAAAGTACAGAGGAGAAAACAAGCTTTCAACTGATACGTGTTTTGATACCAGGAACTCAAGCACTAAATAGAAATAAATCTTCAAAACTTTCAAACTGCTCTCCTGTAAAATTGTGGGAAAACGAGATACGGCTCTTACGCCCGGAACCCTCGATTTGTTGTTGGCTCTGGCATAATTGTTCGCAGCTATACTAATGCCTCCCCTCAATCCACGTTCCACCATCATACGATCAGACAACAGGTCTATAAATATCTTGCTGGATTTCAAAAATGCATCCCATGTCATGCCAGGACTAGTTATGTAGCAAGCTGGGTCAAGACTGTAGTGTAACAAACCCTTTTCACGATAACTTTAAAATACGTCTGCTAGCAAGCAAACATCAGCTTTCAAGTACTGGTCATGGTAATCACCAATCGTTTCACACCCTAGTTTACCCCACGCATCGAGAGTGTGCTGGTAATCAGTCAGAAATACCTTTGCCATTTAGTGTAGAATAAAATTTCTCTTTTGGTGGCAGTCTCCTTTCTTCAAACACAACCCAGTGATCAATGTATTCGTAGGGGTAGACTCCTTTCTTAATCAAGTCTGGCTCAAAATATTTACTTGTTATTGGAAACTCAGTCAGTCCTTCTGCGAGACTAGCAAACCCTAAAGACAAATGTTGCATGGAGTCATAAAATGCTAATTTGTTGTCCAGCCTAAAAGTCAAGTATTTTTCAGTTGTCTGGGCAATACAACTAATTTTTTTTTGTAAGACTCATCCACAGCCTGCATGATAATATGTGAATCATACCCTTTGAGATTGTGGAAAAAGATAGGTAACTTATATGCCTTGAGATCTATTTGTAATTTCAAGTTACAATCACCGTGGGCAGCACCTCTGTAACGCCCAGTTATGTGGTCAGGGTCACGAACTTTATCACCCTTCAGAAGTTGATCACAACCACCCAGAGGTTGTTCACAAATCCAACAAACCTCCGCCGTATCAAAATTCTGTTTGTCTTCTTCTGTCATCAACAAAGGCATCTGACAGTTTTCCAAACACTGTACTACCTGACTATACAGTTGTCTCATTTCTGTTAAAAACTCAGCTGCTGCATTTTCACCTCTGTAGATAACAGGTTCTGTATGCTGGCCGTCGGACCTAACAAGAATATATCTGAAAGAACACACCACTTGATCACTCAATTTTACGGTCTTTGGTAATGATTCTGGAACAGGACCCTCATATGGCACAACCAGTGATTCAAAATCAGCATACACTACAAATGGCAGCTTTTGCTGATTCCCATGGTTTTTAAATAAACCTTGCTACCAGGATCTGGATACCTAAGTATTGTTTGAATGTCATCAGCTGACCTACAGTGCAGGGTATGTTTATGTGCCACTTTTATAGAGGAGAACCTTTGTAAACATCTTTTACATACTTCCTGTTTGCCATTGTGTTTTGATACATGGTTGTGAATTAGTCGTGACATACTCCTGATAATTGTGTAGTGAAAGTTATCACCGGAGCTTATTAGTAACATATCAACATGCTTATCTTCTGACTGACCGTAGGTTGGGGCAATTGGTGACACTAATTGGTTGTAACTTGTTCTCAGACTCATTATCCCATACATTCACATTCACAGATAACCCAGGATTTAGTTTTTCAAACAGATCAATATCCTCCACCTTAACAGGAAAATCTATGCCACTGAAGTTGAGTTCATTTACAAATTTGGTATAGTTAGATACACGTTCAGGTTTTGTTTTTACAAAATGCAGTTTGGCAAGCACACACCACATGAAACAGAAATTATCTTTGTTCTGAACATTGATGACAGCCTTTTTGTCTGCAACCTCAGCTGGTAGGGGCAACCATGATTTGCCTAAAACAGGATGATATCTTGACTGCTTCAGTTGCAGTTCATGTACACGGCCTTCATGCCAACCAGATCCCTGCATTTTTGCTCTGTCAATTGCTTCTAGAAAGTCAGGCAACAGTCTTTCTCTAAACACTTTTTCCAATTCCTCTTTTGAATTAACTGTGTGTTGTCTTGTTGAGATATACGAAACAATCACTTCACCATCTACCCTGGTAAATTCTATTTTAGCAACAATCTGAATCTTTACACTACCAGAAAGAAGGTTATCTTGTATAACCAAAAAAGACCTTTCTATCGATTCATAGACACTGTAAGTGTTGGATATAGGCAAATCTGTTGTGTGAAACACATTTCTTAAGCTTTGGGCATTGTCTGTCATTTTTATTTGACCAACAAAATAATAAATAGGAAACATTATACCTGTGTAATACCACTTTATTGTCTGTAATCCCTATAATAATAAATATTTAGTTCATTCCCCAACAAATCAACCACTTCCCCGGTATGTGTCTTAAGGTCTTGTGGTCATGCCGCAGGTGTAATATCACTTTATTGACAGTAACAAATTCAATATAATCATGTTTACTTAGATGGTAGAATATGTGTAAACACATACTCTCAAACCAGTCACAGTTAGCATCATAAACTATAAAATCTTGTGTCTTTAAGATCAACAGTCTTGTAATTATAACGTGGTGAACTATTAGAATATCCAAAAGTTACATTAAATGCCATGTATATCTTCGTTGGTGTTGAGAGTTTTATCAAAGGCTCAAATGGATGTTTAACTTGTGTTTTTAAGTCATAAAAATGCACAACACCTCTGAAGCTCTCTGTGATATCAAATGCTCGCCCGCTTTGTCTGTCCATCATTTTTTATGGACAAAAACAAAAGGTTAAATTAATTCACTAACCCATACCCTGTGGGCTGATCTGTCTTTAAAAAAAGCTTTAGATGCTTAGTCAACTTCAGTTTGTTTTTCACAATGTCTCGTTCATGTTTGTTGGGGATGACATCGTTCTCTCTGAGACGGTCTTCAAAGCAGTCACGATCTTTACAGTAAAACAAACAGATAAACTTTAACTGCTCACGAAAATCTTTCAGTACAGCATTATATTTCTGAGTGAGAATCCATACACTGATGTTTGCATGCCTGCCACTAAAAGCAAGCTCTGCTAGTGTGTTTCTCTTCTTAACTATATCCTTCTCTGCAGAACAGTCATCAACAATAAACAAAGTTGGCTGTCCTTCAAATTTCTTGTAATAATACTGCAGGTAGTCGTTCAGTTTCTTCTCAGGGTCAACTAAGTAAATGTTGTCGTCATTCCAAATGAATGAACGGTTGTGATAAGCTTTGTTGTGTTTGACAGTAGGGAAGAATATCACAATGTTTTCAAAATGATGAATGTATCTTGTTTGTAATAGATTAAGTACAAATTCAGTTTTTCCACAGCCCATGGCACCAACAAAAAAGCCACAGTGTGGGTCGAGCGTCATTAAGTTCATTTTTAAAACACAATATATAAACTGTGTGTACAAACCACTATGCATACCTTTCTGGTCATGAAAGGGGTGCATTCTAATAAACTCACTCACCCACACAGAGCAGGTGTTATATAATGACTACGCAAAAGCTTGGGCATAAAAGGCCTATTGTACAGGGTCGTCCCCACTGAGCATAAACAGGTTTCCATTTCACTACCGATTTCAACCTTCCTGGTTATGAAAGGGACACAATCTAATAAACTCACACACACACGGCAAGTGTTATAATAATGACTACACAAAAGCTTGTCTGGCTTGATTTTCTTCCTGCTCTGGCCCGGTTGCAAGGCAATAAATGCACGCGACCACCAGATGTTCACTGATCGGGTTTCAAACTAACCACTCACACCCAATTTTCTCCTCGCATAAGTTGTTAATCTAAAAACACTCATGAAACAGGGTGGGTGTATAGTGACTTGAATCACTGAGGTCTCTCACTGGGAGTAGAGTTATGGGTTTTGTCTTTTATTTTAAATGCGTTGCAGCATTCACGATGTGCTGATAAGTGGAAACTTTTCTCCACACAGACGTCGAAACAGAAAAACAATTCTTTTTCCTCCACACAACTACTAACTTGGCGAGTTTTATTTATCTAGGAACGACTTGGTGCTCCATATTTGGAAAAAAACTATATTTAAGGTTTGCCTTACATTAAAAATTTGTACTAGTGACATAGTGACATAAATTTGCAGCATTGACACAGAACAGAATAATTTGGCCTAATATGTTTGTGTGTGCTTGTGTGCGAGGTTGGTGGGGGTTGGGGTGGGTGGGGTGTGTGAGGCTTTGTAGGGTGGGGGGTGGGGTGTGGAGGTAGGGGGCCTGGGTGGGGTGTAAGTGACTATGCAATGACACAGACATTCCATGGGTCGGGTGGCCTGATGAGCCCTGTGTGTTATTTAGGTAACAGTTGTGTTTTGTGTGTGCGCAGTGAGGGAATGCATTGGCTGTGACAGCATTGATATTTTAACTAGCCTTTGTTTCCAAGGGGCCGGGTGGCCTGACTGGGCAAATAAAGCTGTTGGAGGTATTTGGTCAAGTGCGTTTGTTTATTTACGGAAAGGATCAAATAAATCAATTGATTAGTAAATGGGTGGGCTTGAACTCTCCTATTTTCATCTCTCTAAAGGTTAAATGGTCCAGGGGTGCAAACGAATTTTCTCCCTTGGGACACTCATAAATTTGGAGGCCAGTGCTGTGTGACAGTCGGACGTGCTTTGCCTCTCTGGTAAATAAAAGTGGCACGAGTGCGCCTGAATTGATTAGTGTTCAGGTCGTACTCCGTAGGCAATAGCTGTCCCTGTCCCCCATAACCCGCCCGCTAGGGCCGTCCATCATCACTCCGGTGCTGTGGACGTTAAAGCCGAACTCACCAACCTCTCAACTGAAATCCCTGGTCATAAAGAGCGAAGGGACAAAAAGTAAAGTAGTGGTAAGTAAGCCTCTCGAAATGATGTTTTCCTTCGCGAAGGTTAACTGTTTCGAGACGAACGGAATCCGGATATGCCGCTTCAGCGGCGTATCCGGATGGCGTTTGTCTCGAATGAGTTAATCAACCATTATACAGGTTCAGTCACATGACCCAACTCTCTACTGCCTGACTGCGCTTTGGCTCCAGAGTCAAAACTGCCATGTTGAAATACGGCACTCGGGAAACACAGATATCAATGGGGTCAGCAAAAGGCGTACATCCACATGAGTTCACGCATATGCAGGGGTTCATGAGGCTCTATGCCTCTTGCATGTATGTCCTGCTCGCTGTCCCGACAGTGGACGAATCTTTGAGGTGTTTATTATCTGACACTGGCTGTGTTGTGTCTGCCAGAACGCGCTTAACAACGTGTCAGAACCTTCCATTCTGTCAAGTCAAATGTTCTAGTGTGATTATGCATGAACGTCGACTGAAACGCTCGACCTGCTCTACAGTCAAAAGTCTTAGCCTGCTGTAATATAATAATAATAATAATAATAATAATAATAATAATAATAATCATCATCATAATAATAATCATAATAATAATAAAGGAGATTTGTTAAGCGCTTATACTAACAGTAGCTCTAAGTGCTGATACAATGGAAAGGCTAAAAGCTAACACGCGCGCACGCACACACACACACACACACACACACACACACACACACACACACACACACACACACACACACACACATACACACACACACACACACACACACACAACATACGCACGCGCACATACATACACACACACATACGTGACAGTAGTGATGAATTGTGCATGGCTGGGGAAATGACCTAGTGAAAGGCAGCGTTATTGAGGTGGGTTTTGAGAAGTGATTTAAATGAGGAGAGCGTTTGACAGTTACGGAACGGGGCGGGGAGGTTGTTCCAAGTTGCGGGGCCAAGATGGGAGAAGGCGCGACCGCCACGTGCTTTACATTTTAAATTGGGAAGGCGAAATTTACGTGTGTCAGAGGAAGAGCGGAGGGTGTGAGATGGCGTATACAGATGAAATAAGTCAGAGATATAGGCAGGAGAAGTCAGGCTGAGAGAGTTAAAGCACATGCAGGACAGTTCATACAGAATGCGTTCTTGTACAGGCAGCCAGTGGAGTTTCTCAACATGCAGGACAGTTCATACAGAATGCGTTCTTGTACAGGCAGCCAGTGGAGTTTCTCAACATGCAGGACAGTTCATACAGAATGCGTTCTTGTACAGGCAGCCAGTGGAGTTTCTCAACATGCAGGACAGTTTATACAGAATGCGTTCTTGTACGGGGAGCCAGTGGAGTTTTTCAAGGGCGGGGCGGATATGGTCACGCTTACGCACGCGCAGAACTAAACGGGCAGCACCGTTTTGCACTCTATGCAGTTTATCTAGCTGGGTTTTAGGCAGGCCGGAAAGGAGGGAGTTACAGTAGTCTAACCGTGATAAAACAAAGGAGACAAGGATTGCAGTTGCTTCGGGCGTCAAATACTGCTAATGCCCCGAAGTTCAATAAAAGCTGATCTGCACATATTACTAACATACTTATCCATTTTGAGGTCTCTGTCAATGAAAACACCAAGGTCCCTGACACCGTCAGAGAAAGTGATTTGATTTTGACAGACAGAGATGTTCCTGGGAAGACAGGACAACTGCAAAGGACGCACACCAGCTGTGATAAGCATGGACTCTGTTTTACCATCATTTCGCTGGAGTTTATTTATAATCATTCAGTCCTTAACTTCTGTCAGACAGTTTTCCATGTTGGAAATTAAACCACCAGCTTCAGGGACGGGATCAGAATCGTGCAACTGTGTGTCATCAGCGAACATATGATGTCTAACAGAGTACTATGAAAAAAAAAAAAATAGTAGCTAACGATTGCATATACAGAATGAAGAAAATCGGCCCGAGCACAGAACCTTGGGGCACTCCGAAAAGTGGTGGGGCTGGGGCAGAGTGACAGTCGTTGACAGAGACAATTTGACGCCGGTTTGTGAGGTATGACTCCATCCAGAGTAACGCATGGTCAGAGAAGCCATAGTCAAAGTGAAGACAAGACAGAAGAATGGAGTGATCGATAGTATCAAAGTGAAGACGAGACAGATGAATGGAGTGATCGATAGTATCAAAGGCTGCGGACAGATCGTGGAGCGTCAGGACAGACAGCTCATTATTATCAGCAGCGCAAAGGAGATCGTTTAAGATTCTAATCAGGGCAGTTTCAGTGGAGCGGCCAGGTGTATGCCGACTGGAAGCGATGTAGGAGAGAATTTTCTTGGAGGTACTTCAACATCTGAGATAAAACAGCCTTCTCGAGGATTTTAGAAATGAAGGGAAGGGTAGAGATAGGTCTGTAAGTTTGCAATGCATTAGGATAGAGGTTTGGTTTTGTCAGCAATGGTCTAACTAAGGCCGTCTTTAACTCGTCCGGGAGCACACCAGTGGACAGAGACACATTAATGATATATGGGTCATGGGACCAATCAGCAGATCAATGTGTTGGTACAGAAGAGGCGTGGGTATGAGATTTCTTTCACATGTCTTGGGAGGCGTCTTTTTTAAAATGTCGAGAATAGTCGCCTTTGTAACTGGCTCAAAGCGTGCGAAAGAGGTCCCAAAACCGAAACAAGGTGACGGCGAAAAAACAATAGACAAACTAACCTTATCGAGTTCGTTGCGGATATGTCTGATCTCATCACGGAAAAAGTCGCAGAAAACTTGAGGAAGATCGCTTGTAGGGATGGTAACGGGAAGTGGAGAAGTCTTGCACTTGCCAAGCAAGGAGTTTGTAATACTAAACAGTTTCTTGCAAGTGTCACTCTCAGCTATCTTACTGCTGGAAAAGACAGTCTTGGCACGAAGAACAAGACGCGTGACGGCATGCTTGGCGGCGTTGTAGATCTGGGGGTGCCTGTTTTCAGCTGTTGATTGTGCCACACCCGCTTGAAAAGTCGCCCGAAAGCGCTGTTCGCTTTTGCCAGCCTGCTGTCAAGCTCCTTGTCCAGCTTGGCGTCCGACGTGATAATGCAGCCAAGGTAGGTAAACTGGTGCACTGACTTTAGTTCAGACTCGCCAATGGTGATGTGAGGAGGGCGATACACTGTCTTGGGTGCCGGCTGATGGAGGACCTCTGTCTTTTTCAGACTGACCTCGAGTCCAAAGAGCTGGGCAGCATCTGCGAAGCAAGACGTGATGCGCTGCAGGGCTCTCTCTGTGTGTGCAACGAGGGCAGCATCATCAGCAAAAAGCAGCTCACGAATCAGTTCGTCTAGGGTTTTCGTGTGGGCCTGCAGTCGTCTGAGGTTGAACAGGCTGCCATCGAGACGATACCTGATGTACACTGCATCGTCATCATCGAGGTCCACTGTGGCCTGCTTCAACATCATGCTAAAAAAGATGGTGAAGAGGGTCGGTGCCAGCACGCAGCCCTGCTTTACGCCGTTGAGAATAGGGAATGGTTCTGAGAGGTTGAGTCTGACCTGGCCTTGCTGGTCCTCGTGTAGCTGGACAATCATGTTGAGGAACTTTGGGAGACAGCCAAGTCGCTCCAGGATCTGCCACATGCCTTGCCTGCTCACAGTGTCGAACGCTTTTGTTAGGTCGACAAATGTTACGTACAGCCCTTTGTTCTGCTCGCGGCACTTCTCCTGTAGCTGTCTCAGCACAAAGACCATATCGGTGGTGCTCCTGTTTGCTCTGAAGCCACACTGGCCCTCTGGGAGTTGGTCTTCAGCGATGGCAGGTACCAGCCGATTCAGGAGCAGCCTTGCAAGGATTTTCCCAGCAATGGACAGCAGGGTAATTGGCGGGGAATGTCTCCAGGATGGAGGATCATCGCCTACCAAAGATCACACTGTTCGGCGAGCTTGCTACTGGACACCGTGACAGAGGGGCACCAAAGAAGAGATACAAAGACTGTCTCAAGAAGTCACTTAGTACCTGCCAAATCGACCACCACCAGTGGTCTTCGCTTGCTGCGGACCGTGACACCTGGCGCTCCACCATTTACAAGGCAGCTGTCTCCTTTGAGGACTCTCACAGAGCTAGCCTTAAGGACAAGCGGCTCAGGAGAAAAACAGAGATGCCGCAGCTCAGAACCCTGGCCATACCTTCCCCTGCAGCCACTGCGGTCGAACCTGCCTGTCTCGGATTGGCCTCCGCAGCCACGAACAAGCCTGCAGACGTCGTGGTCAACTCCTATAAAATCTTCGTTCGCGAAGTCAAGCCAAGATAAGACAAGATCTGGGGGTGAACTTCCAAGCAGGACGCACGCCATGCACGCTCAACACGACGTCTCTCTTACTTCGCTGTCCGAATGTCAGGGACGAACCACGGAGAGCACTTGGATCTTCTCACAGTCCTCGTGGTGGCTGGCGCTTGGCGGTCGATAAGAGTGGAGAGATCAGCGTTGAGGGTGGAGGCTGTGGGGGAGGGGGTGCTGGACAATACACCGGCCAGGTCAGCATGGAACGACTCATGGTCTATGGCACGGAGGTTCCTGCTTGTGATGGTCACGGGAGGAGGGGGAGGGGTAATGATATTCAGATCACATACAATTGATCTGTGGTCGGACACAAGACGATCGGAGACACAGGCTGACGAAAGGAAACTGGTCGGTCTCTCTGTGGATAACCCAGTCCATTATATGTCCAGAGCGGTGTGTAGGTTTACTGACGGCCTGGGTTAGACCATACTGCAGGAGAAGATCCTTTACGCGATGAGAGCAGTAAGCTGATTATAGCTGTCATAGCGGTAAGCTGATTAACCCTTTGGGTGTCGGTAGCGACTTTGATTCCTTCATGAATCACCTCGACCAAAGTCGCTACCGACACCCTATAGGTTAACACCAGGCCGACTGTTTGCGTGCACGCACATGTAGACCGCTGTCGACTCGTTCAGACGCTAGTCATGGCTTTCAAACTGCTGTCCGTCGTGCTGTGGGTCTGTCTGACCGTGGTCCTGGTTCCTCTCAACATCTTCATGCCCTCCTCCCTGAACCGGGACCCCGTCAGAATGTAGAGAAAGAAGTTGATGGCGCTGTTGGTCGCCCAAAAGATGCCGGTGACGCTGAACCAGAAGTGGAACAGCCCGTCACGGTCAAGGTCAGCGTTGAACTGGACGGCGATCTGCATGGCGTACAAGGGCAAGGTCAGGACGATGAAGGTCAAGGACACCACGATCAAGGTCATGGTAATCTGATGCACGATGTCCTTCTGCCCGCTCATCTTGGCGGAGTTTCGGCTTCGCGCCCTATCCGCGGACTGCTTGACTGCCTGGATCATCAGAACGTTGCACACGACCATGATGGCAGAGGGCAGGAGCGAGTTTAGGACGATCTCCAGCCAGACCAGCGCCGGGCGGATGTTGGCCTTGAATTTGGTCTCCCAATAGCATTTACCCTCCTCTGCGGGGTCCCTCGTCGTCATGCCGTCCAGAGTGAAGGAGTTGAAGAGGAAGCTGCAGGCGGTGAGGGTGATGATAGTGACGACAGCCTGGCGGCGCGGACTCATTGCTCGCATCTGGATGGGCCAGACGATGGTCATGGCACGCTGGGCCGTCATGGCCACCAGAAACCACGCCGACAACGACGTCAGGGAGTACTCCATCCACGTCAGGAACTTGCAGGCGCCCTCGCTCTGATCTATCACCCATTTGTCAAACTGCTCCGCGATCCACCTGCAGGACAGGACAGAAAAGTCAAGTCCCGCCAGGGTTCGGACAATCCCACAAAACCTTAACGCCGTCGCTAACACTGGACGCCCACTGTGTGTCTGATATCGTCACTAACACTGGACGCCCACTGTGTGTCTGATATCGTCACTAACACTGGACACCCACTGTGTGTCTGATATCGTCACTAACACTGGACGCCCACTGTGTGTCTGATATCGTCACTAACACTGGACGCCCACTGTGTGTCTGATATCGTCACTAACACTGCACGCCCACTGTGTGTCTGATATCGTCACTAACAATAGACGCCCACTGTGTGTCTGATATCGTCACTAACAATGGACGCCCACTGTGTGTCTGATATCGTCACTAACACTGGACGCCCACTGTGTGTCTGATATCGTCACTAACACTGGACGCCCACTGTGTGTCTGATATCGTCACTAACACTGGACGCCCACTGTGTGTCTGATATCCGTCACTAGCACTGGACGCCCACTGTGTGTCTGATATCGTCACTAACACTGGACGCAGACTGTGTGTCTGATATCGTCACTAACACTGGACGCCCACTGTGTGTCTGATATCGTCACTAACACTGGACGCCCACTGTGTGTCTGATATCGTCACTAACACTGGACGCCCACTGTGTGTCTGATATCGTCACTAACACTGGACGCAGACTGTGTGTCTGATATCGTCACTAACACTGGACGCCCACTGTGTGTCTGATATCGTCACTAACACTGGACGCACACTGTGTGTCTGATATCGTCACTAACACTGGACGCCCACTGTGTGTCTGATATCGTCACTAACACTGGACGCCCACTGTGTGTCTGATATCCGTCACTAACACTGGACGCCCACTGTGTGTCTGATATCGTCACTAACACTGGACGCCCACTGTGTATCTGATATCGTCACTAACAATGGACGCCCACTGTGTGTCTGATATCGTCACTAACACTGGACGCCCACTGTGTGTCTGATATCGTCACTAACACTGGACGCACACTGTGTGTCTGATATCGTCACTAACACTGGACGCACACTGTGTGTCTGATATCGTCACTAACACTGGATGCCCACTGTGTGTCTGATATCGTCACTAACACTGGACGCACACTGTGTGTCTGATATCGTCACTAACACTGGACGCACACTGTGTGTCTGATATCGTCACTAACACTGGACGCACACTGTGTGTCTGATGTCCGCTTCATTCAACGCCCAGAGAGCCCCTGCCGTCCCAGGAACATCGATACACAGTGGTATCAGCAAGAGGCATAGATCCTCATGAGCACCCGCAACTGTGGTAAGTTAGTGCAACTGCAGTAAGTTCGTGCAACTGCGGTAGTTTGTGCAACTGCCCTAGTTTGTGCAACTGTGATAAGTTAGTGCGAATGCAGTAAGTTAGTGCCACTGTGGTAAGTTAGTGCAACTGCGGTAAGTGTGTGCAACTGCGGTAAGTTAGTGCGACTGTGGTAAGTTAGTGCGACTGCGGTAAGTTAGTGCGAATGCAGTAAGTTAGTGCCACTGTGGTAAGTTAGTGCAACTGCGGTAAGTGTGTGCAACTGCGGTAATTTAGTGCGACTGTGGTAAGTTAGTGCGACTGCGATAAGTTAGTGCGACTGCAGTAAGTTAGTGCAACTGCGGTAAGTTAATACGACTGCGGTAAGTTTGTGCGACTGCGGTAAGTTTGTGCGACTGTGGTAAGTTTTTGCGACTGCGGTAAGTTAGTGCGACTGTGGTAAGTTAGTGCGACTGCGGTAAGTTAGTGCGAATGTGGTAAGTTAGTCTGACTGCGGTGGCTCATGAGTATCTATGTCTCTTGCCTTTGGATTGTGTTCATTTGTCCTCGGCAGATAACTCAGTGTGCCCGAGGTTCGAAGTACCCAAATGTTGGAGTTATCCTCTGAGGACTGCATCGACCATGATAGTGCAAGGGTGGTGGCAGAACAGCTTGGCGCCTATAGGCACCAAGCTATTCTGCCACCACCCTTGAACTATCAAGCTCGAGCCATATCATAATGTGGTGTGTAGCCGGCTGAATGAGTTAAAGGGGACTAGCTCAACACAAACCGTTTCGACTTAGTCTGTCTTAAGCGTGTTTTGCTCTTGGTCGGTCTTTTCTTGTTAACACAATCCTCAGTTATTAACAGAGAGAAACTAGTCACCACTGATCGGATGTGTCAAGTTTTCTCGTATTAAAATTGTTCATGGCAAAGGGTTGTGTTGACATTGAAAAGATTTGGACTTTTGTCTTCGTCATCTGAAAATAAACCCCCAAAACGGTGTTAAGCCCGTAACTTCCGGGGCCAGGCGATCGCTGCCCATCTGCAAGAGGCATAAACCCTCATGAACCCCCGCAGTCGCACTAACTTGCCGCAGTCGCACTAACTTGCCGCAGTCGCACTAACTTACTGCAGTCGCGAAGGCTCATGAAGATTTATGTCTCTTGTTATTCCTGTGTTCTTTATCTCTATATTTGGCCCATTTACATCTATGTTTTTCCCGCGCTTGTCGGTCAGTGTTGAGTTGTTACACATGCCGTGACCACTGGCAGCAAAGGGACAAAGCCCAATAACTAACTAACTAAATAACTAACTTACTAACTAACTAACCAACCAACCAACCAACCAACTAACTAACTAAATAACTAACTAGCTAACTAGCTAACTAACTAGCTAGCGAACTAGCTAGTTAAATAACTAACTAGCCAACTAACTAACTAACTAGCTATCTAACTAACTAACTAACTAGCCAATTAACTAATAACAAGCTAACTAGCTAACTAACTAGCTAGCCAACTAACTAACTAACTGACTAGCTAACCAACTAGCTAGCTAACTAACTAACTAACTTCCTTTCTTACTTACTTATTTACTTACTTACTAACTAACTTTTCAACCAACCAACCAACCAAACTTCCAACTGACTAATTAAATTGCTATACATCTGACAAACTACCGGTACATGATTGTCACCACTCGCAAGAACAAGACGTTAGATTTAGTGTATGGAAACCTCCCCAATGCATACCGATCATTTGCTCTCCCTCCCGTAGGTAACTCTGACCACAATAGTGTGTTTCTTGTCCCAGCATACAAACCCAAAATCCCGACAGAGCCCATAGTGAAGAAGTTAGTTAAAGTGTGGTCTAAGGATAGAGTAGAACAGTTGCAGGGACGTTTTGAGTGTACAGATTGGGACGTGTTTCTTGATTCTAGTGTTAGTGTAGACGAAGCTACTGAAGGGATGTGAATTTCTGTGAAGATATGATCATTCCATCTAAGACAGTGAAATTTTATCCCAACAACAAACATGGATTTCAAGGTCTCTCAAAGCCACACTGAATGAGAAAAAGGTTGCATTTCAAATTGGAGACAGAGTAGAAAGGAAAGCAGAACAGAATAAATTGAGGAAGCAGATTTTAGACGCTAAGAAACAGTATAAAGAGAAAGTACAGTCACAGTTTGAATCAGGTAGCTTAGGAGATTCATGGAAAGAACATAAATTCTATCAGGCCACGCTAACCAGAACTCAGTAGCAGTAGCATGAAAACGAAAAAACAAACTGAATTGTCTGAAACACTTAATGAGTTTTATTGTAGATTTGACAAAGATGATCTGAAGGATGACTTAGGATGATTTCCCAGCTTAAAGTAAATGTGGCAGGCAATGTTGAGGAAGACTTGGAGATCCATGGCGAGGCGGTTGAGAAGCTTTTTAGCAAACTAAATGTTAAGAAAGCAGTGGGCTCTGATAATATTTGTGGAAGAGTTTTGAGATCACGTGCCTGTCGGTTGTCTGTTGTTTTTAGCCGTGAGTGCACTGTGCCGAGACTCTCGAAAACATCTACTGTCTACCCCGTCCCCAAGAACAACAAGACCAAGACACTCAATGACTATCGCCCCATAGCTCTCACCTCTATAGTAACGAAGTGCTTTGAGCGTGTTGTCCTCTCTAGACTGCTCTATCAGGTCAAGCCCTATCAAGATCCTTTCCAGTTTGCATACAAGCAAAACAGATGTACAGACGACGTCACACTCACACTCCTGCACCATGCATACACACATTTAGAAAAACCTGGCTCTTTTGTACACAATCTTTTTATAGACTTTTTTCAGCCTTCAACACTATACAACCCTATCTCAGGGCTCAAAAACGTCTCTGTTACAATGTAACTCCAAGGCTTATCCTATTGATTGTCAACTTTATTGTAAATAGGACCCAGTCAGTTCGCTTTCAAACAGCTCTCTCCTCCCTTAGGTCCACTTCCATAGGCGCCCCTCAAGGTACAGTTCTCTCCGCTGTGCTGTTCACACTCTACACTAACGATTGTAGTGGCACTGACTCTACCCTTCTTATAAAATACTCGGATGACACTGCCTTAGAAGATCTCTCCAATAATGATGCGACTTACTTTACAGAAGTAGAACTCGCGGTTTAGTGTCTGACTTTCGAAGAAACCCCGCCCCTGTCCCTGTTCTGACGATTGATGGTGTGTCTGTTGAGTGTGTGACTAAGTATAAGTACCTTGGAACAGTTATAGATGATAAGTTGCCCTTTAAATGCAAACACCACCCTCATACACAAGAAATGTCAGTCACGCATCTACTGCATTCAGAACCTCAGGAAGCTGAATGTGAACCCTTCTGTCCTGCAAACTTTCTACTGCTGTTTTATCGAGTCTGTCATCACTTTCGGTTCTGTGTGCTGGTATGGAGGTCTGAGTGTGAAGAACAATAACGTCCTGGTACGAATGGTAAACGTCTGCAGCAAAGTGATTGGCAGTCAGCAAGCCAGTGTGGAATCCCTGTATGAGCAGCGTGTGGTGAGAAAGGGTAGGTGGATAACTTCAGACAGATCCCATGTCCTTGCCCACCTCTATGAACTCCTCCCCTCTGGCCGCAGACTCCGCACGCACAAAACTAGGTCACTCAGACTACAGAACAGTTTCATCGCCAAATCCATCACGCTATGCAATCTGTAGGTACATCCACGCATACCCAAACATAACTCCTCCCCCTATACCCCTTTACCTGTGCAATCAGTATTATGTGTACATGTGCAGAGGTGGGTGTGAATGTCTAAGTGCTGCTCAGTGCATAAAAGATGTTTATGTGTGAGACGTGTAAGAGCTATGTGTAAAGATTTTGTAGTGTATACTTTGTTCATTTGGAATTTGTAGCTGAGCAAGTGCAGGGAGAAAATGTCCGTAATTGTGTTATAATGTTTTTCTAAATTTTGTACTGCTTGTTATAAATGTACCACAATGAATTTCTCTTTTCGCGATAATAAAGTACTCTTATTCTTATTCTTAGTCTCTATAACTAATTAATAAACCAACCAACCACCAACCAACCAACCAACTCCGAACCAACTAACCAACCAACCAACCAACCAAGGAACCAATTAACTTGCTAACAACTAAGGTGGAAGTAAATAATAACTGTAAAAAATACATTAACGAAATAATTGACTAATTTACTTTTTAGTTGATTAATTAATTAACCCATTACACCCTGAGGCTAATTTAAAAAAACACTCTGATTGTCCAATGAAGGCCACGTTACAGATTAAGAAACGGATCAACCATTTCAGTTCTAGGGTGGTGTCAGAATAGCTTGACGCCTTCAACATAGGCACATTAATTTCATGCAGTAGTGTATCAGGATGAAGAGGGTCAACTAACTAAGTCACTGATTGAATAACTCACAACTAGACAAGTACCCAACTAACTAAGTCACTGCCTGACTAACCCACAACCAGACAAGTACCCAAATAACTAACTCACTAACTGACTAACTGACAACCAGCCTAGTATCCAACTAACTAAGTCACTGACTGACTAACTCACAACCAGCCTAGTACCCAACTAACTAAGTCACTGACTGACTAACTCACAACCAGCCAGGTACCCAACTAACTAAGTCACTGACTAACTAACTCACAACCAGCCAAGTACCCAAATAACTAAGTCACTGACTGACTAACTGACAACCAGCCTAGTACCCAACTAACTAACTCACTTACTGACTAACTCACAACCAGCCTAGTACCCAACTAACTAACTCACTGACTGATTAACTCACAACCAGCCAAGTACCCAACTAACTAAGTCACTGACTAACTAACTCACAACTAGCCAAGTACCCAACTAACTAAGTCACTGACTGACTAACTCACAACCAGCCAAGTTCCCAACTAACTAACTCACTGACTGACTAACTCACAACCAGCCAAGTACTCAACTAACTAACTCACTGACTGACTAACTCACAACCAGCTAAGTACCCAACTAACTAAGTCACTGACTGACTAACTCACAACCAGCCAAGTACCCAACTAACTAAGTCACTGACTGACTAACTCACAACCAGCCTAGTACCCAACTAACTAAGTCACTGACTGACTAACTCACAACCAGCCAAGTCCCCAACTAACTAACTTACTGACTGACTAAATGACAACCAGCCAAGTCCCCAACTAACTAAGTACTGGCTGACTAACTCACAACCAGCCAAGTCCCCAACTAACTAAGTCACTGACTGACTAACTCACAACCAGCCAAGTACCCAACTAACTAACTCACTGACTGATTAACTCAAACCAGCCTAGTACCCAACTAACTAAGTCACTGACTGACTAACTGACAACCAGCCTAGTACCCAACTAACTAAGTCACTGACTGACTAACTGACAACCAGACAAGTCCCCAACTAACTCACTGACTGATACACTGACAACCAGCCAAGTCCCCAACTAACTAAGTACTGGCTGACTAACTCACAACCAGCCAAGTCCCCAACTAAGTAAGTCACTGACTGACTAACTGACAACCAGCCAAGTACCCAACTAACTAACTCACTGACTGATTAGCTCACAACCAGCCAAGTACCCAACTAACTAAGTGACTGACTGACTAACTCACAACCAGTCAAGTACCCAACTAACTAGTCACGGACTGACTAACTCACAACCATCCAAGTACCCAACTAACTAACTCACTGACTGACTAACTCACAACCTGCCAAGTACCCAACTAACTACGTCACTGAATGACTAACTCACAACCTGCCAAGAACCCAACTAAGTCACTGACTGACTAACTCACAACCAGCCAAGTACCCAACTAAGCCACTGAATGACTAACTCACAACCAGCTATGTACCCAGCTAATTAACTCACTGACTGACTAAAGGCCCCGCCACACTTGCCCGTTGTGCCCCGATTTTGTAGCCGATTCCGATCCGATTGCGATCGGATGATGTCATACGATAGAGCAGGTTCTAAACACACGATTGCCAGTCGGCTGGCAATCGTGTGTTTAGAACCTGCTCTATCTTTCCAATACGAATCGGCCCCGATTGTAGCGTCTCGCAAAGCACGTCGTTTCAGTATGAAAATGGCGGAAGATCAGTACCACGTTCGTTGCCGATGTTTCACCCGCCTCTTCCAGAATATGATGCAAAACTGCTGATAGTGCAAGCACATCATCACTGTCAAAACTAGCAGCCATTTTGCAGAACAGGTACGACCTTGATCTTCGGTTCAAACCGGTCGGCTAAAAATAGTCAGGGAATGTGTGGCAGTGCATACGTTTTTTGTAGTCCAGCCCGATCACACTCCGATTCGAAACTGCTCGAGAATCGGCCTCAAAATCAGCATGTGTGGCGGGACCTTAACTCACAACCAGCCAAGTCCCCAACTAACTAAGTCACTAACTGACTAACTCACAACCAGCCAAGTAACCAACTAACTAACTCACTGACTGACTAACTCACAACCAGCCAAGTACCCAACTAACTAATTCACTAACTGACTAACTCACAAACAGCCAAGTACCCAACTAAGTCACTGACTGACTAACTGACAACCAGCCAAGTACCCAACTAACCTGAAGAAGAGCACGAAGTAGAGCAGCAGGAGGTCTGTGACGGCGAGCGCCATGAACAGCAGGGGAAAGGCGGAGGCGTCCGACAACATCTTGGTCAGCACGATGATAGTCAGCACGTTGCCCGTGGTCCCGATGATGAGGATGATGGGACACAGCACTTGGTGCATCAGCGAGCTCCTGCCCGCCCACAGCGAGTTGTTGGCGTCGTTGGGGTTAGTGTAGTGGCCACCATGGTCTGTCCCGTTGCCGTAGGTATAGTCTGTTTTGTTCCAGACACTGCTTCCGGTTATGTCGGGTGAGAGAGTGGAACCCATGACTGTTGATAAATAATTATAATAATAAATAGTTATTGCTTAGCGCTGTTCTCCAGGAAAACACTGGACTCACTGCGCATGCACAACGGCACACCCTTTCTCTCAGAGACGCGCACAATTATACACTACTTTAAACCAACCCATCTCTTCCCAACACCTTTCATTCACTTCCTCTAGGATCAGAATAAAAGGCAGTCAACAGTTAGCTAAAGATGAGCTAAATGTTAAATGCCCGACAGAAAAGAAACGTCTTTAAATGAGCTTTGAACTGTGACAATGGGGGCAGATTCCGCATTTCAATTGGCAGTGAGTTCCACACACTTGGGGCTAAAAAGGTGAAAGAACGCTCCCCGACAGTTTTCATTTTAAGCTGCGGGATTTTTAAAAGTTTTTCACTGGAGGAACGGAAGATGGCTGATAAACAAACAGTTTGGTAGAAAGGTACGGCGGGAGATATCCGTCGTAATGCCGACAGGCGAAAATTGCAATCTTGTACTGGCAGCGGAATTTCACGGGCAACCAGTGCATCTGCTACAGCAGAGGCGTAACGTGGTCTCTCTTTTGTTTCTTCAAAATGAGACGTGCCGCATTGTTTTGAATCATCTGCAAGCGTGAAATCTGGTCTGCCGGTAAACCTGCCAGTACAAAATTGCAATTATCGAGCCTGGACGTAATGAATGCATTTATAAGTCTTGACGCCGCACTTTCTGTGAGATACGGTCTGAGGGAAGAGATTCTGCGCAGCTCAAGGAAACCAGCTCGGCAGACGCTACTGATATGATCATGCATGGAGAGCGTCGAATCAATCTTCACACCCAGATAATATTATTTGACACAGTTCTGGAAGGGAACGCTGCAGCCACCAATGTTTGCGAACTCGCTGTCAATTAGACTAAGGCGAGACCGAGAGCCAGCAGGTATGACTTCGGTTTTGTCAGTGTTTAGGTTAAGTTTATTGCTGGTCATCCAGGACAGGACGTCGTCTATACAACACTGTACGCTCATCTTAGCGGAGCTGAAATGACTAGGCGCGCTACTTTTTGATGTAGTGCGGGAGGGCCGTGCTAATGTTTCCGCCACCTAAAGGCAACCAGACAAAATGCACTTATTTTCCATGGAATGTATTTATCGCGATAAAACAACGAGTTGACTCATTTAACCGCAAGGCTGCAAATTGTGGAGGTGTCACTAACGACTATGTAACAGTTGCAGGAGATGGATCAACCAAGATAATTAAAGGGTAGTGTCACATTAGCTTGGCGGCATCAAGTTTAACCTTGTACTTTTCCGGCTTCCCGAGGATCCTGTAATATGACGTTAAAGATCCGACATTCATGTCAGTTAATCTGGATAAGAATTACGTGCCCTTTTAGTAGGATTCATTTTCTTTTGCATAGAGACTTGCGATCGATTTTTGTAGTGACGCGTAGTTTCGCTACAGTGTTGTAAACTTTGACCCACATTAGACTGGGAGGTTCGAGAAGGGTCGCGATCTTTTCTAGTGACCTCAATATATGACGTCAAAGTGTCCGCAACATTTCGTATCACTGTATTAAAGGCGCTTAAAATAGTAGTAGAACTTGGTAGCTCATTCTAGTGAATTCTTTGTCATCAATATTAACGAGTTTTGGTTACGTTTTCTTTTTGATTGGTTGTGTTGTGAGAATTTGCAGGATTATTCTGGAAATCTGTAATAGTATAAACGACCGTGCTAGGAAATATGTGTGTACATTGTATGAGAGACGCAGTGTGTCAAAAGTGTGGATACATTGTAGAGGAGACAGTGTATCATTCTGGATGCATTTGTGAATGCATTGTGTGGAGATCACATCGCTGCAATAAAATATTCTTGGAACTGTTACTCCAGTATTGTCTACAACCTTGTGATACGTGTGATTGGTTGCAGCTGAGTGAAGTTTATTTACAAGAACCCTACGTGCGTGCGTCTGGTGTGATATTATACTACGACTACGACTACCACGTAACATTTGGCACCTCCGACGGGACTTCTTCAGTTGGCTCAGTGGAAAGGGTAGCCGGAGACAACAGCCAGCAGTAAAACGCAGGTGTGGCGACATCGGAAATGGAGACATTCCTGAGAATTGGAAAGGAATGCGGGCTGGAGGGAGCTAAGCTCCTAAAGTTAGTACGGGAGAGAGAACAAAATGAGAGATTGGAGAGGGAAAAGGAAAATAGTCTCGAAGAAGAAAAGAGACTGGAGAGACAAGAAAGCGCCAAAGAGCGTGAAATCAAGAAACTCGAAATTCAGGTAGAAGAGGTCAGAAACAGCGAGAAGAGGAGAGACAGCGACAACACGACATTCATCTCAAGAAAATGGAATTAGAGGCACACAGTCAGAGGACACCTGAAGCAGCAGCCTTAGCCAGCAGAGAGCAAACAGCACGTGCGCAAAAACTACCGCCTTTTACAGAAAATTCAGATAAAATGGACGCTTACCTGGAGCGGGTCGAGCGCTTCGCAAAGTGGAAACAAGAGACTTGGGTCATCAAACTGAGCGCACTTCTCACCGGCAAAGCGTTTGAGTTCTACACCCGCTTGCCAAGAGGAGAAGCCGAGGATTATGAAAAGTTGAGAGCCGCCCTGCTGTGAGTACGACTTCACTGAAAATGGTTACAGACAATGATTTTGGAACTGTAAGCCTGAGGAAGGAGAAAGACCCGGCCTATTCATTGAGAGAATCAGGACCTAATTTTCAAAATGGATAGAGCTGGCTGGTTTAAACAAGGAGTACCAGGACCTGTGTGACCTCATCATCAGAGAACAAGTTCTCAGCGCATGTTCTAAGGACCTGGCCGCCCACCTCAGGGAGAAAAAGGACCAGTTCCTGCAGGCCCTGGCAGACTTCGCTCAAAGATACCTGGACGCCCACAACATAAAGTTTGGGCCCGGTAAGCCGCAGCGTGTGTCTACACCAGCAGAGGAAAACCACGACGTCACAGACACCCCAAAATACTTGCCGATGGAGAGCTTGATGTTACGTGGTGAATCGTGGTCGTAGTATGGTATCACACCAGACGGCACGCACGTAAGGTTCTTTAAAAAAAAAACTTCACTCAGCTGCAACCCGTCACACGTGGCTTACGGATGTAGACCACACTGTAGTAACAGTTCCAACAATAATTTTTTGCAGCGATGCGATCTCCACACAATGCGTTCACAAATACACCAACACTGATACAATGTTTCCTCTGTAAAATGTCTACACTTTGACACAATGCGTCTCTCATACAATGTACATCACCATACACTGCATAACTCCGTCAGTGACAATAAACCACGATACCTTGCGTAGCTCTCTCAATGTCAATGTGATTACGATACACTGCAATTATACAACTGAGCAATGTACCGACGCTGTTACATTGCAATTCTACAACTGAACAATGCACACACGCGCTTCCTAGCTCTGTCTTATATAGTATCACGCTTTCCAGAATAATCCAGCAACTTCATACAACACAACCAATCAGAACAGAATACGTAACTAAAACTCATAAATATTAATGAAAACGAATACACCACTGGCTGCTATTTCCAGCCCCTATTTTGGGAAATCCCGGCGGTATAATGACGTCACACAAAAGTACGCCAGACAGTTCACGACCTTGCCCGCATTCTCTGGAAATTACACGAGTTTTCGTAATACATACTGGCTGTTAACTTCACGCGCACAGAAAACAACTATGAGTATTTGAGCGGCTTTAATACTGTGTAGCAAAATGTTGCCTACATTTTGATGTCACATGTGAGGTCACTCGACAGAGCGCGACCGCTCGAATGTTCTAGTTTATTCTCAGCGAATTTACGCATCACAAAAATCGACCGCTATTCTCCGTGCGGTTTTACTAGAATCTTCCGGTCTAATCCTAGCATATCACAATAAAGTCAATTCCGCTCTACGCGCGAACGATAGCGAATCTTACTGAAAAGGTACGTGATTCGTAACCATGATAGCTCAAATAAATATCCGATCGTTTCCTACGATTAATACATGCATGCACTCACAGAACAACACAACCACAATCGTAACACCTGACATGTTTCCTTTGTGGAAAAAAGGGACACGAGGCGATACGGTGTCCTTCCAAATATGTCCCTTGAGGCGATAACACCAGAAGGCCCAACCAAGACCGCGGGACAAGAATAATAAAATAATAATTACGGTATTTATAATGCGCTTATCTTATAATAATTATAACTCTAAGCGCGCACTCACAACTCGCGCACGCTTTTGAAAATGACTCAAGTACCACAAATACATTACGACAGTCAGATTAGGGTGGGGAGTGTGGTGGCGTTATAGTGCTAGAACTGTTGAAAGAGGTGAGTTTTGAGCGCGGACTGGAAGGAGGAGAGAGAGTGTTTCTGACGGAGAGAGAGTGGGCGATGTTCCAGGAGGATGGACCGTAGACGGAGAAGGAGCGGGGGCCGAAAGTGCTGAGTTTGGTGCGGGGGATGTGGAGGCGGAGAGGGTTGGAGCCGGACCGGAGGGAGCGGGAAGGAGTGTAGGGGTGAAGTAAGTTGGAGAGATAGGCAGGAGCGTAGTTGTTAAGGGATTTGTAGCAGAGAGACAGAATCTTGTGTTGGATGCGTTGGGGGATGGGGAGCCAGTGAAGGAGTTTGAGCAGGGGAGAGATGTGGTCAGATTTCTTCTTTCTGAGGACGAGGCGGGCAGCGTTGTTCTGGTCGCGCTGGAGAGTGAAATTGGTTGAGTGAGGGAGGTTGGAAAGGAGAGAGTTGCAATAGTGGATGCGAGATAAGATGAGAGAGACAGCAAGTTTGGTGGCAGCTTCGGTGGTGAGGTATTTTCTGATCTGACTGATGCGACGGATGTGAAAATAGCATACCCGGGCCGTGGCAGAGACAAAGCTGGTCACGGAAAGAGATGAATCGAGGATAACGCCGAGGTTCTTGGCCGAGTCAGAGAGGGGGATGGGGGTGCTGTCGAGTTAAAAATAGAGAGAGGGAGGGAGCTGGGAGAATTTCTGTCGAGTGTCTACCAGCATGGCTTCCGTTTTGTCGTCATTCAGTTTAAGTTTCTGTCATCCAGTTTTTCACATCTTCGTAGCAGTCAGCCGTGCCAGTCAGTAGTGACTGAGTGTTGTCGAGTTTGTCTTTGACTAGTAGTAGTGAGTCGTCAGCGTAGAGGTGGTGGTGTATGTGATGAGACTGGATGATGTTGAACAGGGGAGAGGTGTAGACTGAAAAGGACCGGGCCCAGGACGGAACCCTGTGGAACTCCGCAGAAGAGCCTGACTAGATTAGAGGAGACGCCGTCGATGGTGACAGACTGCTGTCTGTCGGAGAGGTAGGAGAGAAACCAGGAGTGAGCAGAGTCAGTGATGTACAAAGAGTGTTGAAGGCGGTGGAGGGGGATAGAATGATCTATAGTGTCGAATGCGGAAGAGAGATCGAGTAGCGTAAGAAGGTAGATGTTGCCCGAGTCGGTGGAGAGGAGCAGATCGTTCAGGATATGTAGAAGGGCTGTTTCAGTGCTGTGATGTTTGCGATAGGCAGACTGGATGGGACTGAGGAGATTGTTGTCGGCGAGGTGGAGGTTGAGCTGGTTGAGAACAACCTTCTCAAGAAGCTTGGACAGGAAAGAGAGATTGGAGGCTGAGCGATAGTTCTTGAGTTCGTTTGGGTCGAGGTTGTGTTTTTTGAGGAGATGACGGACGATGGCGGACTTGAAGATATCGGGGACAGAGCCATTCTCTAGAGATGTGCTGATGATGTCGGTAATAAGGGGCAAAAGTTTTGGAAGACCGTCATGGTAGAGAGAAGCCGGGAGAGGTTTTGAAAGGCATGGACTTTATGGTCTTGAGAACTTCACCCTGAGAGACAGGGCGGAAGAACGAGAGGGGAGTGCCAGAAAAGGGGGTGGGGGGAGTAGAGTTGAGTATCGAGTGTTTTGCTCAGAGTTTGGATTTTGTCAGAAAAATAGGTGGAAAAGGCGGACGAAAGTTTTTCTTTGCTGCGTATGTTGGGGAGAGGAGAGTCTTTAGAAGTGCCTAGGAGTGTGTTCATAGTGGCGTAGAGGGTTTTGGAAGAAGTGGATTCCAGGATTTTGTTTTGAAGGTGTTTACGTTTGACATCGGAGATCATTCTGCAGACTTTGGATCTGGCGGTTTGGAAGATATGTCTATGAACGGTGAGGTCGGATGAATGCCAGCGGTTTTCCGCTTGTCGGCGCTCACGCTTGGCCTCAGCTATGTCGTCAGTTAGCCAGGGGGAGGGGAGTCGGTCGGGCATGGAGCAGGTGGTGACAGGGGCATGGGTGTCTAGGAGTTTTCGAAGGGAGGAATCGAAGTGGGATGCATGATCGGGAGAGGGGACGGGGTCCAAGAGAAGATCGACAGCTTCGTCGAAGAAGCTCTCTAGGTTGACAGATTTTAGTTTGCGACGAGAGACTAGGAGCTTGGTTGTTTTTTTTTTTTGTTGTTGTTTTTTTCGGGGGAGATAGGTTGAGGGAGACGAGATTAGCAAGGTGGTGAGAGGGGAGCACAGAGGAGATGTCGTAGTCGAGAAAGAGTTGATCGGAGGTGCGGGTGATGATCCAGTCGAGGGTGTGCCCGAGACGGTGGGTGGGTTTTAGTGATGTGTTGCGTAAAAGTGTGGTTTGAAAGTGACGTGCAACGGCTATTTGTGTCAGGGTGATCGGGTTTGTCGAAGTGGAAGTTGAAGTCGCCAAGAAGGATGAGTTTTCCGTGTCGTGTGCTGTAGTGGTCGAGGAAGGAACGTGGAGTTTGTGAGTTTGTTTATAGAGCTTGGAGGGGGGTGGGGGGGGGGGGGGAGGGCGATAGATACATGAGAAGATGAGAGACTGGCCAGGGAGTGTTGCTACGGCCTCGACAGATTCAAAGGAGGGATGAGCGAAAGGGAGAGACTGAGAGAAGGAGAGGTGAGCAGAAATACAGTCCCTGTAGATGATGGCAATGCCACCCCCTCTGGAAGCGCGCGGGAAGGAGGCCAGGCAGTAGCCACTCGATCTTTGCAGACAGACTGTGCATTGAACAGACACAGTTTCAGGTTGGATGAAGCAGAATTGATTGTACAGTGCTGAACGTCCCGACAGCAACAAGACTTTCGCAGGACGTGCCTGCACTGCTTGTGAATAATAATAACTAAACAGAACATTGAATGCATGTCGCCAGCCGGTCCAATACGTTAAATATACCTACGACATGGGACCTCAATAAGCTAAGACCATTTAGCAACACATATCCAATATCAAGAGCTACAGTCAGCGCAGACAGTCATCATCATCAGTCCCTTGCCCGAACTGGGCGTTGGGGGGGACTGAAAAGCAGCAGCAACAGACAGTGCTCTCCACTGAGTTCTATTTTGGTCGGTGGCAAGCAAGTCTGGCATCTCGAGTTCGGTCCATTCTTTTATGTTTGCGACCCAACTCTTTCTCTGACGACCTCGCCGACGACTTCCTTCGAGAGTGCCTTGGAGGATAGTCTTGGACAAGGTGTTGTGTCGGGTCACGTGGCCAAACCAAGCAAGCTTGCGCCGTTTCACGGTTGCCAGAAGGGGTTCATGTGGGCCCACCAGGGAAGTGACGATGCTCCGTACATATTCGTTGGTCTTGTGCTCGCGGTACGAGATGTGGAGCAACTTCCTCAGGCACTTGTTCTCAAAGGCCTGGATTTTCTTTTCTGAGTCTGCAAGCAGCGTCCAAGTCTCACAGCCGTAGAGTAGAATAGACACTACGAGGGACTTGTAAAGCCTGTACTTGATGGTGAAGCTGATGGAGTTACTTCGCCATATCCTGTCCAGCCTGGCCATTGCGGATGTTGCTGTACCTATCCTGATACGGATCTCTGCTATGCAACTACCGTCTTTGGACAGGGTGGCTCCCAAGTACTTGAAGCTATTGACCTCTTCTAGCTTCTGGCCGTTCATGTAAATGTTGCTGCTGCTGTCGCTTGTGGTGTTGATCATCACTTTGCTTTTATCCGTACTGATCTCCATGCCATAAGACCCTGCGCTACTTGAAAGTTTGTCTGTCAGGTTTTGCAGCTCACTATTGCTGCCTGCCATGAGGTCAATGTCGTCTGCGAATCGAAGATTGCACAGGGATCTGCCACCAATAGAGATTGAAGTATGGTGGTCGTGGAGGGTTTCCTGCATGATCTTCTCCAGGAATATGTTGAAAAGGACAGGAGAGAGCAGGCATCCTTGACGGACACCGATCGTCGTCCTGAAGAACTCGCCTGACTGATTGTTAAGTAGAACCGCGCTGCAGGCGTTCTTGTAAAGCGCTTCTATCATTTGGATCAGCCCCTCCTCTATGTTGAACGATCTCATGACTTGCCAGAGTCCGTCGTGCCAGACGCGATCAAATGCTTTCCTGAAATCAATGAAGTTGTGGTAGAGTTCGCGCTGATGCTGCAGATGTTTCTCGATCAGGACGCGGCAGTTGAAAATCTGCTCTACAGTGCTTCTTCCAACTCTGAAGCCAGCCTGTTCTTCTGCCAGCAGTTCCTCGGCGAAAGTTTTGAGGCGGTTGAGAATGATTCTAAGCATTACTTTGCTAGGGTGACTTATCAGACTGATAGTTCTGTAGTTCTGGCACTGTTTCAGGTTTCCTTTCTTGGGGAGCGGGATCACTAGAGACTGTGTCCATTCTACTGGCCATTTCTTTTGCTCCCAGATCTTTTGACAGAGTGTAGTGAGTACCTTCGTTGTTACTTCTCCTCCATGTTTCAACAGTTCAGCAGGTACGTTGTCTACACCTGGAGACTTTCCTCCCTTCAGGCCGCGTACAGCTGTTTCCACCTCTTCAGCTAACACTGGCAGGTCTTCGGCCTTCCTGGCCCCAGCCTGGTTGTTTTGGAGGATGCTGGTGTCTGGCTCAGCCTTGTAGTTATACAAGTCTCGGCAGTACTCAGTCCATCTGTTTAGTACAGCAGTGTTTTCCGTAAGGAGTTGGCCGCTGCTGTCTTCGATGACTGTGGCTGTTCGCTGTTGAGTCTTGGTGAGGGTCCTTAGCGTTTCATAAGCCTTCTTGCTGTTGCCGTTTGCCATGCCCTCTTCCACGCTACGACACTGGTCTTCAATCCAATCTTCTTTGGCTTCTTTCATCCTCTTCCTGATCTTCTTGTTGACAAGTCTGTACTTGTTTGCTGATGTGAGGTCTTGGCCTCTCTTTTTCTTCCAGGCTCTCCTCTCATCACAGAGATCAAGGATGTCATCGGTGACCCAGGGCTGTTTGCGCTTCCTCTGCTTCCCCAGCACTTCTTCTGCTGTAGAAAGTAACACCTCTTTTATATTTCCAGCAAGGGTGTCTACGTCCCAGTCCAAAGTAGCCAAGGCTGCAAATCTGCCTCCCACCTGGGCTTGGAAGACCTCTTCTACTTCCGGGTCTTTTAGCTTCTCGAGGTCGAATCGGATGCGAGGACTCTTGCTGTCTCGTTTCAATGCCAGCTTCAACTTGAGGCTAGTAAGGACGAGGTTGTGGTCGCTGCCAATATCAGCGCCAGGAAAGGACCTCGTTTGTGCTTTGTTAACGCTGGATTTGAATCGTCGAGGCAGCAAGATGAAGTCAATCTGGTTATGGACCAGGCCTCCTGGCGATTGCCATGTCACTGTTCTTGACTTCTTGTGTGGATGGAGGGTATTAGCAACGGTAAGACGGTGACTCTGTGCGAACTCTAAAAGTCGCAGGCCTCTGTCGTTTGTTTCTCCAAGGCCAAACTTGCCAGCTGTTCCTGCCCATTGTTGGTAAGCGTCAGGGCCGATCATTGCATTCCAGTCACCGAGGACAGTCAGAATGTCTTTCTTAGGTGTTTTCTTGATGATGTTGTCCAGTTGTTCGTAAAATTCTTCTAATTCCTCATCATCATGATCTGCTGTAGGAGCGTATACTTGTATTATAGTGATGTTGTGCGGTCGGGCGGAGATGCGGATGGAGATTAGTCTGCTTGACACGGGGGTGCAGCTGATGACAGTTCCAGCCACCTCTTTCCTTACGATAAAAGCTACGCCATGTTCGTGCTTGGTTTCTTTTCCGCTGAACCAGATTTTATGGCCTTCATCTGTTGTTGTTTCTCCGAAGCCTGTCCATCGAACTTCTGCAAGTCCTACAATGTCCCAGCGATAGCGCTTTAACTCGTGGGTGAGTTCCTTCACTTTGCCGCACTGGTAGAGTGTGCGAACGTTCCAAGTTCCGATAGTTATTCCTTGCGTGGGCAGCTTGATGGTGGGTTTGGTTCCAGTAACACACTTGTCGCCCCCACCCTGGAGACCTCCAATGGGGTGCGCGGTCGTTGGTGATCCGGGCCCCGACCGATCCGGCATGTTATTCTTATTCTGTTGCTTGTCCATCAGTCCTTTCAATGGGCTTAGGCAAACTTGGCGGCGCCCGTCTCCTCTCCAAGTATTTCAACTGACTGAGAGACGCGTCAGCCCCTCACAACGTTTCGCCCGCCAGCAGAAGCGGTTACCGGGGTGTGGCTAGGTAAAGGACCTGGAGCCAGCTGTGAGAGTTGAGTGCCATGTGAAGACCAGTGCTCCCGCCTGCCCCAAGAGGCGCTGCTGGCTGAAAAGTCAAAGGTACTACTTCTCCATGAACACTCTACACCCCAGCGCAGACAGTAGGGAGAGTTTTAAATAGGCAAATACAGAAAAATGGACCAAGGGTAGACAGAAACACATGCCCCAGAATAGAAGAGAAAACCCACCCTGTGGGGCTGACCAGGGTGACCCTGGGAACTAAAAAGTAATGAACCCCACCCAAAATCCCCCAGGTCAGGCACGGGTGGGGGGGGGATGAGGCAGAAGTAGGAGAGGGAGAAAAAACGGACGAAGAAGAGGACAAAGGAGGAGGAGGGTGGGTAGGGGGGAAAGAGGAGAAAGGGGGAGACGGGGGGAGGAGGAAAAGATGAGAAAGAAGAACCGGACAAAAGAAAGTGGGTGGTGGAGGAGGGTGATGGGGGGGGAGGGGGAGGGGAAGTAGGAAAGAAGAGGGAGGGGGAGGGTGAAAGGGAGGAGAAAGGGGGAGGAGAAGAAGTCGAAGAGGAAAAAGCGGACGAAGGAGGAGGGGCTGTGAGGAGGGAGGGGGAGGAGGGCGAAGAAGGAGGCGGTTGAGGAGAGCAGGGAGAGGTGGATGAGGAAGAGAGGAGAAAAAATGGGAGAAGAAGGAAGGGAGGGGGAAGACATAGACGAGGAGGAGGGGGGGGGGTCTGAAGGGGTGGAAGGGTATAGGGAAAGAAGAAGAAGTGTGTGTTTGTGTGTGTGGTGGTGAGTCGCCTGCTTGTCTATCAGGGTTTCGCATAACTTTAGAGCAAATTGCCTGAGCAGCGCAGCTTGAGGGGGCACTTCTTTTGCCAGGCCATTTTGAAGGAACTGTAATCGGTTATTGATTGGTTATTGGGGTTTAATGCCGAGCAGGCTGCGAAGGCCATCTCACGGCGGGATGGGTACAAATCTGGCCAGCCAGACTAAAAGAAAGGTCTTAAGACAAGATGCAAATATACCCTAAAAATACGTCATGCTAAAATGTCACACGAGTCTTTAAAAGAAACGTCTACAGACTCTCAAAAAGGTCAAAATAATGAAATTCGCATAGTCTATGAATGCTCAGATCTTGTTAAAAATATTGCATTCTCTCAGAAAACTGAAGATTTTGTCCGGGGAAACATCCCGGAACAAAACCTTCAAGGAGTCTGCTGTCGAGTGTTTATATCTTGTGTCAATTAGACCGGCACAAGACAGCAATAAGTGTCGAACAGAAAACTGCTCGTGACAGGCATAACACCATGGACGCTCATCCTGTTTTAGTAAGTAAGAGTGCGTAACAAACGTGTGCCCGATGTGGAGCCGAGTAAGGACAATCTCCTCACGGCGGCTGCCACTACGATAAGGTAGACTGACACCGTAGGAAGAACTTCATGCAGCTTGTTTGCTTCCTCTTTGTCCCACTCGGACTGCCACTCGCGAGCTATGTACGCACTAATCACAGGTTTATCGGGCATCGTTGACAGCAGAATCTGCGATCCTGATGCCTTCGATGCCCACATGCCCTGGGACCCAAATAAAAATCATGTCATAATATTCCTTCAAGTCTGCGTACAGCTCTCTAATCTGCACCAGCAGGGTGTGGTCTGTTCCTGCGTCCTGAAGGACCTGCAGGGCAGAAACAGTCAGACAGAATCAGGAAGTTCTTTTCCCTATGATAGGCATGCCTGAGTGCCAGCAGAACCGCCTGCAGCTCTGCACTAAATACAGAGGAATGGTCAGGGAGTTGGAGCCTAAATGGGTGTCTAGGATGCGAGAGGACACTGTAGCCGCAGCCACTCTCCCATCCTCAGACTTTGACCCATCCGTATAAAGACGACAATAGCCAGGAAAACTTGAAAGAAGTTTATTGAGGCTTTGTTGGTATATGGCTGGTGGAGTACAGTCCTTCTTGTGGGCGGTCAAGTCCAGCAAGATGTCAGGAACTGGTAATAGCCAGGGTGGAGTGATGTGTTGCATATATTCCGAAACTTTGTCCAGGTCCACTCCGGCCGCCTGCAGATGAGGTTGGACACGAAAGGAAAGTGGACGGACAGCTCCCGCATTTGTATCGTTAATTTCTGCAAACGGCGGTTTAAAAACACAATCATAGACAGGATTGTCTGGATGGGCCTTCAGTTTCATAACGTAGCTGAGCATGAGGCGGATGCGGCGGAGCTTGAGAGAAGGCTCCCTTGCCTCGGCATACAGACTAGGAACTGGAGACGTCCTGAAGGCCCCCAGACATATTCGCAGACCTTGATGGTGATTTGTTTTCAGACGCTGCAGAACAGACTTGGTAGCCGAGCCATATACCACAGAGCCGTAATCCAGTTTGGACCGAACAAGGCCCCGGTATAGTCGAAATAAGACAAGACGGTCTGCACCCCAGTCAGTACGACCAACGACACGAAGAACGTTGAAGGCCTTCTGTCAAGAGGTTCTAATGTAATTAATATGGTTGCGGAAGGTCAGTCTTTTGTCAAAGATGACCCCCAGAAACTTTGCCTCCTCGGCCACCTTAATTGGCGCTCCAGCAATGCTCAGGCTAGATTCTGGGAACAAATTCGTCTGGTTAGTAAAATGCACACAGACTGTCTTGGAGGGCGATAACTTGAGTCCGTTGAGAGACACCCACCCCTGGATGCGATTAACGCACACCTGCAAGCGCCTCTCAAGGGACGCAAGTCCTCGACCTCGTGCACACAAAGCAAAGTCGTCCACAAACAAAGAGCATTCAGAATCATCCTTGACGGCCTTTACAATGTTATTAATTTTAATACTAAATAAAACAGGAGATAGAATACCGCCCTGCGGGACACCCATCTCCTGTTCAAAGGAGTCGGAGAGGGTGGAGCCCACACGGACATGGAACGACCGGTTAGACAAAAAATTGTGAATAAAAACGGGCATGTGCTCTTTAGAACCCATGTCCAACAAGTCGGACATTATACCATACTTCCAGGTAGTGTCATATGCCTTCTCAAGATCGAAGAATATTGCATAGACATGCTGGTTGTTGACAAAAGCATCTCGGATAAACGGCTCAAAGCGGACTAGCGCGTCATTTGTACTACGAAAGCGCCGGAAACAAGTCAGACATTATACCATACTTCCAGGTAGTGTCATATGCCTTCTCAAGATCGAAGAATATTGCATAGACATGCTGCTTGTTGACAAAAGCATCTCGGATAAACGGCTCAAAGCGGACTAGCGCGTCAGTTGTACTACGAAAGCGCCGGAAACAAGTCAGACATTATACCATACTTCCAGGTAGTGTCATATGCCTTCTCAAGATCGAAGAATATTGCATAGACATGCTGCTTGTTGACAAAAGCATCTCGAATAAATGATTCAAAGCGGACTAAATGGTCAGTTGTACTACGAAAGCGCCGGAAACCGCACTGGAGGTCTGTGATGAGACCCTGTGACTCAAGACGCCACACCAGGCGAGCGTTGACCAGGCGTTCCATAGTTTTACATAAACACGATGTCAAAGCGATTGGCCGGTAGTTGCCCGTGTCGGAAGGATCCTTAGCCGGCTTAGGAATTGGCACAACCACAGCCTGGCGCCAAGATGGCGGAAAATGACCGGTTATCCAGACAAGGTTAAAGGCCTAGAGAAGTACAAGGAGAGATTCCTCAGGCAGATGTGTTAGGAGCTGATAGTGGGTGGTACTGATCTAGTCCAGCTGCAGAGTCATTACATTTTTGCAGGGTTTGCTGCAATTTTGAAAATGAAAAGGCGCATTATAGTCTAACGAGTTATCCGATTTAAAATCACAAGTACAAGACTCTCGCTTCTCCTCCTCTCTCTGGAAGAAGGGTGAAAAAAGCTCTGTTGAAAAATTATGGGCAATGGTGGAGGCAAGCAAATTGGCCACAGCCTTTTTATCCGTGACCAAACTGGCACCATCTCTAAGATGGCCGACAAAAGCCGAGCAACCCCTGCCCCTAATTCTTCGAACAGACTTCCAGACTTTTTGGGACGGAGTCCTAGAAGATAAGAGATGAGACAAAACGTCTCCAGGAAGCACGGCGTTCACGTTTAAAAATGTAACGGGCTTTCGCCCTCTGTCTTTTAAAGGTTATAATATTCGCTTGCGACGGATTACGAAAAGTATGTCTCTGAGCAGATTTGCGCGTTTTTTGGGCCTTGCGGCACTCTTCATTAAACCATGGTACTCTCGGCTTAAGAGGGACTGATGTGGAAGTTTTAAAGATGGTTTCACCTGCCACGTCCAACAAAATAGAAGAAATACAAGAAACAGGTTCATCAGGTGACATGACCACCTCCTCCGTCAGAAGAGACTGACATAAGGAGGCGAACAGAGGGCAGTTAGCTTTTTTGAGATTCCAGCGCCCTATCGGTGGATCCTCCTCACAGCTGACCGATGACAGGACTTTTGGAAAGTGGTCACTACCACACAGGTCGTGGTGAACCTTCCAATCAAAGTCCAGCATAAGAGAAGGGTCACACACAGTGAGGTCTAGATCAGAACTATATGCCGAACCTGGGTTAGAGTAGGTAGGTGGTGAGCCATCGTTAAAGACACAAACGTTAAGTGGAGAAAAAAAAACATCTTCTAAGATCTGACCTCTGCCATCATAGTGGTCACTACCCCACAAGTGAGCGTGACCGTTATAATCTCCCATGCGAATAAAGGGAGGAGGCAGCTGATCTATTAAGTTTAAGATATTACTACAGACCCGCATGGATGGTAGTAGGTAAACACTGCATATGGTTATGGTCTTCTTTAAGGTAACCCGAGCTCCAGTGACTGACCCTGCAAGCACATATACTCCATTGTCTTCCGAGACAGAAAGATGCCAACAACAACAGCAACCAGGACCTGTGTGACCTCATCATCAAAGAACAAGTCATCAGTGCATGTTCTAAGGACCTGGCCGCCCACCTCAGGGAGCAAAGGGATCAGTCCCTGAATGCCCTGGCAGACTTCGCTCAAAGATTCCTGGACGCCCACAACATGACGTTCGGGCCCGGTAAGCCGCAGCATGTGTGTCTACACCAGCAGAGGAAACCCACAACGTCACAGACACCCAAAAACACTTGCCGATGGAGAGCCTGACATGTTCCTTTTGTGGTAAGAAGGGACACAAGGCGATAAGGTGTCCCTCCAAATAAGTCACAGACACCCCGAAACACTTGCCGATGGAGAGCCTGACATGTTTCCTTTGTGGAAAGAAGGGACACAAGGCGATACAGTGTCCCTCCAAATACGTCACAGACACCCTAAAACACTTGCTGATGGAGAGCCTGACATGTTCCCTTTGTGGAAAGAAGGGACACAAGGCGATACGGTGTCCCTCCAAATACGTCACAGACACCCCGAAACACTTGCCAATGGAGAGCCTGACATGTTCCCTTTGTGGAAAGAAGGGACACAAGGCGATACGGTGTCCCTCCAAATACGTCACAGACACCCCGAAACACTTGCCGATGGAGAGCCTGACATGTTCCCTTTGTGGAAAGAAGGGACACAAGGCGATACAGTGTCTCTCCAAATACGTCACAGACACCCCAAAACACTTGCCGATGGAGAGCCTGACATGTTTCCTTTGTGGAAAGAAGGGACACAAAGCGATACGGTGTCCCTCCAAATACGTCACAGACACCCCAAAACACTTGCCGATGGAAAGCCTGACATGTTCCCTTTGTGGAAAGAAGGGACGCAAGGCGATACGGTGTCCTTCCAAATTCGTCACAGACACCCCGAAACACTTGCCTATGGAGAGCCTGACATGTTCCCTTTGTGGAAAGAAGGGACACAAGGCGATACGGTGTCCCTCCAAATACGTCACAGACACCCCGAAACACTTGCCGATGGAGTGCCTGACATGTTTCCTTTGTGGAAAGAAGGGACACAAGGCGATACGGTGTCCCTCCAAATACGTCACAGACACCCCAAAACACTTGCCGATGGAGAGCCTGACATGTTCCCTTTGTGGAAAGAAGGGACAGAAGGCGATACGGTGTCCCTCTAAATATGTTCCTTGAGGCGATAACACCAGAAGGCCCAACCAAGACCGCGGGACAACAGGCAGAAGTGGTACCACGTCTCAACACAGAGCGGCCGCTGTACTGGCTAATGATGTGACGTCATCTAGTGACTGAGTCTAGAGAAAGGCGGTCGACACAGGAGCTTCTTCTTCTTCTTCTCGAACGCCGTCACACTTGGAGTTTGGCTCTCAAAGCTCTGTAGCGCCTCCACAGGCCCGTACAGTTTCTCTTGTAGGGTGGCGGGCTTCGGCCAAATCTCCTCCCTCAACAACTGGAGCTAATCGAGACATTCAGAAGAACGGACGTATTACAGTTGGCGATGGGGCTACATTCTTACCAGTTTCCAACATCGCGCTGCCTGAAAGTGAAGTGCCCAACATGCCGGTGGTGTCAGGATTCGTCGGCAACACATCAGTGAGAGTGCTGAGAGACACGGGTTGTAGCGGTGTCATCGTGACAGAGGGCCTAGTAGCTGAAGACCAGAAGCTACAGGAGTGGACAACCCTCATCTTGGCCGACGAAACTGTGAGAATCACCCCCCCCCCCCTTGCCAAGGTCAGTGTCAACACCCAGTACCTTGCAGGAGAGGTGAAGGTGTTATGCGTGAAGACCCCAGTCCACGACCTTATCATCGGAAACATTGATGGTGTCAGAAACGCAGTGGATCCAGATCCGGAGTGGAGACCTGAAACCTGTGCCGTAACCACGAGAAGTCAAGCAAAGGAGAGTCACCAGACCAGCCCCCTAAAAGTAGCTGACGACACAGAAACAGCTGTGTTGAATAGAGACAAGCCGGGGGAAGAGAAGTGCAAGGCGCCGGAGCGATTGCAGAACCAGGTGAACGCGGCCGTTGCCAGCGAGCGAGAAAGGCTGGAGGCGGAACTGCGAGCAGCCGTCCACCGCTTGCAGCAAAAACAGGCACAGGAGTTGGACAGTCTGCGGCACGATGCCGAGCGCCGCCAGAAAAGAACAGATGGAGTCGCCGAAAAGCCAGCTGAACGAGGTCCACGAGCGAGACAGGACGCCGCTGAGACACGAGGTGTCGGTGCTGCAGGAGGAGGAGATGGAGAGAGAGGAACAGGAGCTGGAGTCCGCATGTAAAAGCCAGAAGGTCGTTGACGATCTCGACAGAGAGCTGGATAAAGTTCGGCAGGAACGGAAGCAAGAACTGAACGTCAGCCATCAGAACCAAATGGAGCGACTGCGGCAGGAACAAGACTCGGAAATATGGCGACTGCAGCTGAATATGCAGGACATGGGACCGTACGTGGTTGACACAGTGGTTAGCATCACCGACTACAGAGTCAAGGTCAACAACAAGATGAAGACTTATCACGCTAATATGCTGAAGGAGTATACCGAGAGAGGTCATCAGGACAAACACAACAAGCGGCGTCGATGCGTCTGACGACGAGAACCTATTTGACCTTACAAAGAGGGTGTAGAAGACATCCAGTTCGGTCAGAACTTGAGCCAAGCACAACAAGAAGAGCTGAGAGTCATAACTACAGAATTCATGCATCGATTTACATCTGACCCGGGGACAACAGACACCATCCAGCATGAGGTTAATTGGACGTCAAACAAGCCGGTTCGCCGCAAGCGTGTCGTCTGCCTGACAATTTGAGAGAAGAGCAGAAGAAAGACATTGAGGAGACGCCGGACCTAGGAGTCATCAGGGAGTCTAAGTCACCAGTGGTCATCGTGAACAAACTAGATGGATCCAATTGGGTGCGTGTGGACTATTGTACACTCAATAAGCGGACAGTATTCGACTCTGGACCATCAATCATTTAACTATCTGAACTGTACCCATCTCATGATTTGGCGATATTCCAGCAATGAACTCTGACATTAAATTGCAGTCTATCAGGGTGTTGTAGAACTTTGAAGCGGATTGCCTGAGCAGAGCAGCTTGAGGGGGCACTTCTTTTGTCAGGATAGTTTGAAGAAACTGTGAGACGATTATATTATATATATTATATTTTTGATGTGAAATTGTTAGTATTCATAGTTCTGTGTAGTTTAACACAGCGACAACCGTATTTTAAGATCTGAGAATAAATTTTGTGAAATTTCGTTCTAAAAAGGGGGTAATGTTACGAAGGTTACAAAGTAAAGTAGGTTATAGCACTGTCAGGGGAGAGAAATGTGCATGATCGACCAGTGATCATAGATCTACTGTGGCCAAAGCACAAAAAAAAAAAAGATAGGAAAGAGAGGGGGCGCTAAGAAAGTGACCGAAAGCAATGCATATGGAAGCCCCCCCCCCCCCCGAAGGGGGGCGTATCACATATCCACTGTTCCAGCCACTCAGTGCATGGAAATTTAAATCTAGGTCCCCAAAGGGGGGTCCAGATATTTAGCCGGTGTGGACAGCTGTTTCGGTCTAGGCGACCTCTTCAGCACACCATCGGCAATACTGGAGGAGGCAGGAAATTCTGCCTACCTGCAATGACAACCACATTTTACTGTGGTGTCTGCAGGGGCATACATTCCATGCCACCACCCAGAGTTAAATCTCCATGCACCCTAAAAGAGAACCTACCAAAAGGGGGGAAGGGGTTGCAGTCGATATTGTAGTGATAAATGAAAAGAAAAGGGGAGACTGCCAGTGCTAATATTTTAGGAAGGTTACAAGGTAAAGTAGGTTATAGCACTGTCAGGGGAGAGAAATGTGCATGATCGACCAGTGATCATAGATCTACTGTGGCCAAAGCACAAAAAAAAAAAGATAGGAAAGAGAGGGGGCGCTAAGAAAGTGACCGAAAGCAATGCATATGGAAGCCCCCCCGAAGGGGGGCGTATCACATATCCACTGTTCCAGCCACTCAGTGCATGGAAATTTAAATCTAGGTCCCCAAAGGGGGGTCCAGATATTTAGCCGGTGTGGACAGCTGTTTCGGTCTAGGCGACCTCTTCAGCACACCATCGGCAATACTGGAGGAGGCAGGAAATTCTGCCTACCTGCAATGACAACCACATTTTACTGTGGTGTCTGCAGGGGCATACATTCCATGCCACCACCCAGAGTTAAATCTCCATGCACCCTAAAAGAGAACCTACCAAAAGGGGGGAAGGGGTTGCAGTCGGGGTAATGTTACGTTTGTGGTTGTGTTTAACTTATTCTTTGAGAGAATGTAATAATAATAACGTGTTAATCATGGGAAAGATCCGACATTCATATGAGTCAATCTGCATAAGAATTACGTACCCTTTTAGTAGGATTCATTTTCTTTTGCACAGGAACTTGCGATCGATTTTTGTTGTGACGCGTAGTTCGCTACAGTGTTGTAAAGGTTGACCCACATTAGGCTGGGAGGTTCGAGAAGGGTCGCGATCTTTCTAGTGACCTCAATATATGACGTCAAAATGTCGGCAACATTTCGTAAAATTAAAGTAGTATCATCATCATCATCATCATCAGTCCCTTGCTCGAACTGGGCGTTGGGGGGACTGAAAGGCAGCAGCAACAGACAGTGCTCTCCACTGAGTTCTATTTTGGGCGGTGGCAAGCAAGTCTGACATCTCGAGTAAAGTAGTATAGAACTTGGTAACTCATTCTAGTGAATTCTTTGTCATCAATATTAATGAGTTGCTTACGTTTTCTTTTCTGATTGGTTGTGTTGTGCGAATTTGCTGGATTATTCGGAAATCTGTAATAGTTTAAAAGACCGTGCTAGGAAGTATGTGCGTACATTGTATGAGAGACGCACTGTGTCAAAAGTGTTGATGCATTGTAGAGGAAACAGTGTACCATTGTTGATGCATTTCTGAATGCATGGTGTGGAGATCGCATCGCTGCAATAAAATATTGTTGGAACTGTTACTCCTGAGTGGTTTACAACCTTGTGCCACGTGTGACGAGTTGCAGCTGAGTGAAGTTTCTTTTCAAGAACCCTACGTGCGTGCGTCTGGTGTGATTGTATCATACTACGACTACCACCACTACGTAACATTATTCTATACTTTAAACAAAGGCGTCGCCCAAAAATGCACTCAATCAGATTAGCTCCAAGGGACGTCATTTTTCCTTTAAATTCATACTTTTCTAGCAGTGTACATACACAATTCTATCAAAATGTTTGTGACGAGGTGACGTGATTTAGAATACACTAACATTGAGTGCATGTTGTTATAAATTAAGTCGGCCAAATTAATCATCCCTTATTTTGATAGGTTTTGTGTGCAGAAACCCAGCCGCCACAGCCCCGTGGCAGGGCGACTTTGTAGTAATGATGGATACGGTTTTAAAAAGCTGATATAGGCCTACAGATTTTGAGTGACTTCAACCTTGATTTACAAAAACAAGGCCATTCTTCACGGAGATCTATGTTACATTTGCTAGGTTTGAAACAGCTTGTGCAGCCACCAACAAAGTAACTTTGTCATCTTCTGCACTGATAGACCATAATAAATATACACCACAAATGTCAATGTTGTACAAAATGTTTATGTACCTAATATTTCCATTAGTGATCACTTTCCAGTTTGCTTTTCATTGTCTGCCTGATTACCGAAACAACCAGCCAAAGGACACTCGGTGACGTTTATAATTTCAATGACCCTAATGAGTCCCTGTCCCGTTGGTACGAGCTGTTTCTCGCTGTTCTGGATAAACACGCCCCTAAGCGTACCAAACGGGACAAACACCCTATTATGCCAGAATGGCTCTCTGATGAAATTAAACAAGCGATGGAAATTAAAGACTTTTTTCACCCTATATGTTTTTTTTTTATTTTTATTTAGGGAATCCGTATTTGAAAGGTACAATTGCCGGCATAAGGAAGGTTTATTCCTTGTTTGTCTACCGTTTTGAAAATACGGTAGACTTAGAGATCGGGCTGGTCGGAGCACGTTCCGTAGCAAGGAAAATGTCGAAAATAGGCGAGCACACAGTATAGCTTTGGAACATTTGACTTTTTAAAATAATGTTCCAGCTCATTCTTTGCTTCCGTTGGGGATATATCTGCTTTTTGATCATATCATTTAGAATAAAAGCGAACTTGTTCCTCTAGAACTCTGCCTTGGTCAGTGTTTGAGACATGTTCCAACAAAATTGATGAGCTCAAAAAGCAGAGAAACTATGTCTAATGTTTAGCTCGAAAAGCTGGACAACGAAATGCTGCACGTGTCATTGCCGGCGGAAAGGACATCCGCTCTGTCTGGCAAGTGATAAGCAATTTCACTACAGGTCACAGTTATCTTTCGGCGCCAACACCCTACAGCAGGAGACTGATTGACCATGATAATTCAAGGATAGTGCCACATTAGCTTGGCGCCTTTAGGCGCCAAGCTTATCTGACACTACCCTTGAGGTATCATGGTGAATCCACCTCCTGCAAGTGGTACATAGTCGTTAAGTAACATATATAAAATCGGGAAATGTGCCCATGGCGCTAAAAGGGTTAACTCCCCGCCTAATATTCCATCTGATCTCACTGCGGATGCGTTTAACGATCGTTTCCTAACTATCGCTAAAACTCTGGCGCAGACCAATACCAATGACCCTGACAACTACACATGCTCGGATCAACTGCGTCACTATAGTCAGCAGAGAGCTGGCCACACATTTTCTGTGTCTCCTATGCGTATTCTAGATAAAAATAATAATACTAATACATGGCATTTATTTGGCGCATTTCTCATATTTATAATATGCACTCCAGGCGAAATCGACACACACACGCACACACACACACACACACACACACACACACACACACACACACACACACACACACACAGAGTCTGGGGGGGGGGGGGGTACAGAAAACCGTAGAGATTACACGAAAGTCTGCGAGAAAAGGTGAGTTTTTAACTTTGCTTTGAACAGCGTAAGGGTTTAAAAAACACATCATCTTGCAGTCCAGACGGCATCAGTCCTCAGTTTTGAAATATATCTCTGCCATTCATCGTTGAGGAGCTAGATCAGCTGGTGGAAAAGCTGGATAGTACAGCCATTGCATATGGGATGGAAATCAGTGCAGAGAAGACCAAACTGATGACCAATAACGCCAGTGGCATTGGCACTGAAATCATGGTTGGGGGCCAAAAACTGGAAACAGTTAAGAAATTCAAATACTTAGGAGCCATTGTGACAGATGAGGGATCAAAACCAGAAATACTGTCCAGGATTGCGCAGACAACAACAGCACTGACAAGACTGAAGACCATATGGAAGAACAGAAACATCACACTCTGCTCCAAGATCAGACTGATGCGCTCCTTAGTCATCTCAATGTTCTTGTATGCCTGCGAGTCATGGACTCTCACAGCAGACCTTGAAAGGAGGATACACGCCACTGAAATGAGATGTTTTCGAAGGCTGCTTGGCATCTCATACAGAGACCACATCACAAACGAGGAAGTGGGAAGGACAATCAGGCAAGCCATCGGGCCATATGAAGACTTATTAGCCATTGTGAGAAAACGCAAACTGAAGTGGTATGGGCATGTCACGCGTTCAGCAGGGCTTGCCAAAACAATCATGCAAGGCACTGTGCAAGGAGGACGAAGGAGAGGAAGACAGAGGAAAAGATGGGAGGACAATATCTCAGAGTGGACAAGACTGAAGCTGGGCGATACGCTGAGAATGGCAGAGAACAGAGAGGAATGGAGGGAGCTAGTTGCCAAGTCATCAGTGGTGCCCCAACGGTCGGCAAGACTACGGGATATAGATAGATATATAGATATATAGATAGATAGATAGATAGATAGATAGATAGATAGATAGATAGATAGATAGATAGATAGATAGATAGATAGATAGATAGATAGATAGATAGATAGATAGATAGATAGATAGATAGATAGATAGATAGATAGGTTCATCGTTGAGTCACTGACATTCATCTACAATCTAGCCATTAGGCATAATGTATTTCCTAACGAATTAAGAAGGGCTTCCTAAAAGCAAAGACCAGAGAAGATCAGCAACGTCAGACTCTGGGAGAGAACAGAGCAGATAACAGCAGAGAATGAAATTGGGCGAAGAAGATGGGGATGGATTGGTCACAGTCTGAGAAAGCCAGCTTCCAGTATCACTAGGCAGGCATTGTCATGGAACCCCCAGGGAAAGAGGAAAAGAGGTAGGCTGAGAAACTCCTGGCGTCGAGACCTCCAAGCAGACATCAAGAGACTGGGAACTACCTGGAATAAAATCGAAGCAGAAGCACAGGACAGGAGTCACTGGAGGTCTCTCGTCGACGGCCTATACCCGGGTAGGGGTGACAGGCGTAAGTAAGTAAAAGCAAAGACTTAATCAATATAAATGAGTACAGACCTATATCCATTTTATCATCAATTTCTCAATGACTTGAAAGACATATACATACTCATCTCCTAAATTTCCTTGAACAAAATCATCTGATTAGTGTTGCACAATCCGGGTTTCGACCTTTACATTCATGCCAGATTGCTATAATTCACATTATTGATAAAAAAAAAGCTCTCTGCCATCAGGCGCCAAGCTAATCTGGCACTACCCTGGAATTATCATGGTCGAGCAATCTCCTTATGTCATGCGTCGGGGCTGCATGGATGAAACAATCAACAAAAGACGTTCCATTCACATACTTACAGTGGACGATCGCTTCAAATCAGGAATCGAATGTTTTTGCAACTGGAAGATCCAGAAACGAAGACTCCGTGTGAAATCGACGGGCGTGGTGTGTCTTCTGTCTGTCAAATTAAATTAAATTAAAAGTGAAGTCAGATTGAAGTATGACTGGTGGCGGCCAGGAGAGCTAATCAATCATTGGCCAGTTACTGTGATCGCAGTTATCATGTAGGATATGCGTTTTTCCCTATCTAAGCATCTCATTAAATGCCGTACGTCACCATCAGGTCCAGACGGGAAAAGTCACCACCAGTTATCTCCAGCCAGTCGTAAAGCTTCCATGTGTTGTGGTTTGGACTGAGTTTATTGTAACCCCTTTGCTGCAGAGAAAAAGTGAACACAATCCAACTGCAAGAGCTGTAGATCCTCATGAGCCCCTTCGACTGCGGTAAGTTAGTGCGACTGAGGGGACTCATAAGATTGCGCGTGTAAAGCTGGTATACATGTTGATTGCGCGTGTGGAGCTGGTATCCATGTTGATTGCGCGTGTGGAGCTGGTATCTATGTTGATTGCGCGTGTGGAGGTGTGTATCCATGTTGACTGCGCGTGTGGAGCTTTTATCCATGTTGTTTGCGCGTGTGGAGGTGTGTATCCATGTTGACTGCGCGTGTGGAGCTGTGTATCCATGTTGACTACGCGTGTGGAGCTGTGTATCCATGTTGTTTGCGCGTGTGGAGCTGGTATCCATGTTGACTGCGCGTGTGGAGCTGGTATCCATGTTGACTACGCATGTGGAGCTGTGTATCCATGTTGTTTGCGCGTGTGGAGCTGGTATTCATGTTGATTGCGCGTGTGGAGCTGGTATCCATGTTGATTGCGCGTGTGAAGCTGTGTATTCATGTTGACTGCGCGTGTGGAGCTGTGTATCCATGTTGACTGCGCGTGTGGAGCTGGTATCCATGTTGATTGCGCGTGTGGAGCTGTGTATCCATGTTGACTGCGTGTGTGGAGCTGCGTATCCATGCTGACTGCGCGTGTGGAGCTTTTATCCATGTTGTTTGCGCGTGTGGAGCTGTGTATCCATGCTGACTGCGCGTGTTGAGCTGTGCATCTATGTTGACTGCGCGTGTGGAGCTGGTATCCATGTTGATTGCGCGTTTGGAGCTGTGTATCCATGTTGACTGCGCGTGTGGAGCTGTGTATCCATGTTGCGTGTGGTGCCCCTAGTTTGGCCTCACGCCGTTTTTGTCTGGTGTGCCTGAGTCATGGCTTTTGCATGAGTCATTTTCTGTTCAGGCCCGCGTGCGCGTGCCCCTTTCGTATTCGTACTGGTTGCTATGCGGGCGGTAATTTGGATTCCCAAATTTTGTTGCGACTTTTGTGCGTTGTTATTGGTGGGAAAGTAAACCTTGTTTTACAGTCCGTTCGTAACTGTGTTGCTCCCTTCCTTGTTTTTGGTAGTGGGGTCAATGTGTTTCATTGCCTGTTGCGTGTTGTTGTGGGGTCAATGTGTTTCATTGCCTGTTGCGTGTTGTTGTGGGGTCAATGTGTTTCATTGCCTGTTGCGTGTTGTTGTGGGGTCAATGTGTTTCATTGCCTGTTGCGTGTTGTTGTGGAGTCAATGTGTTTCATTGCCTGTTGCGTGTTGTTGTGGGGGTCAATGTGTTTCATTGCCTGTTGCGTGTTGTCGTTGTGGGGTCAATGTGTTTCATTGCCTGTTGCGTGTTGTTGTGGGGTCAATGTGTCTCATTGCCTGTTGCGTGTTGTTGTGGGGTCAATGTGTTTCATTGTCTGTTGCGTGTTGTTGTGGGGTCAATGTGTTTCATTGCCTGTTGCGTGTTGTTGTGGGGTCAATGTGTTTCATTGCCTGTTGCGTGTTGTTGTGGGGTCAATGTGTTTTATTGCCTGTTGCGTGTTGTGGTGGGGTCAGTGTGTTTAATTGCCTGTTGCGTGTTGTTGTGGGTTCAATGTGTTTCATTGCCTGTTGTGTGTTGTTGTGGGGTCAATGTGTTTCATTGCCTGTTGCGTGTTGTTGTGGGGTCAATGTGTTTCATTGCCTGTTGCGTGTTGTTGTGGGATCAGTGTGTTTAATTGCCTGTTGCGTGTTGTGGTGGGGTCAGTGTGTTTAATTGCCTGTTGCGTGTTGTTGTGGGTTCAATGTGTTTCATTGCCTGTTGTGTGTTGTTGTGGGGTCAATGTGTTTCATTGCCTGTTGCGTGTTGTTGTGGGGTCAATGTGTTTCATTGCCTGTAGCGTGTTGTTGTGGGGTCAATGTGTTTCATTGCCTGTTGCGTGTTGTTGTGGGGTCAATGTGTTTCATTGCCTGTTGTTGTGTTAGGGGCGCTTTGTTTTGCCTCTGTTTCGCGCTGCGTTGGGCACCGGAATGACCATTGCTATGCTATGCTATTATTGAAGGGACAAGGACTTCCAGCTGGCGCTGATTTTGTCCGGGGGTGGGGGGGGTGGGTGGGGGGGACTGGGCCAAGGGGTTGGGGGGGGGGAGGTGGTTTAGTTCTGGCTGTCTGTCGCTGGTGCTCGCGTATCGTTAGTTTTTCAATCTTGCATCATGGCTGCCCGCGCCCTATGTGGGTCGAGTCGTGGGGGGGGGGGGGGTGGTCTCCTTCGTTCTTGTCATCAGTGACGGGTCGTTTGTTTAGATGTGTTGGATCAGGGAGTGTTTGTTAAGTAGTTGTATTGTCTGGTTTGCGGTGGTGTGCCAAGTGTCTGGGGTGGGGTTTATGAGACCTTCCAGTGTGAGAGGTGAGTTTAATATGTCTTCTAGTCTAGCTCTGGCGTGGTTTATGGTTGGGCAGTCTAGGAGTACATGTTCTGTTGTGAGTGTCTGGCCGCATGTACATATGACTAGGTTGGGGTGGACCAGGTATCTTTTGCCCCCTAGTCTGATTCTTGTTAGTCGGGTTTGGTCTTTCCTTTTGCCTGAGAGTAGGATGGGTACGTTGTTTAGGACCCTGGTGAGGCCTTTACGTTTACCTCTTTTTGAGTGATGGAATTCTTTTTCCCATAGATTTTGAAAGGCTGGCCGGAGGGCGTTTGATTTTTTTGCCGACAGGGGTAGGTTGAAGAAGGTCGATTCTTGGTCAAGGCCTTTCTTCGCTATTGTATCTGCTTTCTCATTACCTGGGATCCCTACATGGGAATTAACCCAAATGAACTTAATTTCCTGGCCTAATTATGTGAGTTCCGCTACTCTGAGTCTAATAAGATATGTTAGGTCTTCTCGGGAGGTGTCAAGGTTTTGGATCGCCTGGATCGCTGATAGGGAGTCAGTGGCTATAAGAATTTGTTTGGCTGCATTCAGGTCTGCTTTTATTACTTTGATGGCTCCTAGGATTGTCGTGAGTTTGGCTGTGAAGACCGCCGTGTGGTCCGGTAGTTTGATGGCTCTGTCCGATTTGTGAGGAATGTGGATACCTAGTCCAGTTGCGTGTGTGCGTGGGTCGTGCGATCCATCTGTGTAGATGATGGTGTAGTTATTGTACGTGGTTGTTCTTTTTACGTCGAACTCTAGTCTCATTTTGGGCCCGTCTATTTCTTTTTTGGAGCTTGGTTAGTTCCAGGTCTACTTCTATTTGGGGTAGTTTCCATGGTGGTACGCTTATTGGTGTGTCGGGTTCTTTATTTTGTAGCTTAAGATTATGGATTCTTCTAGCTTCTGTAACACTGTTTTTATTGGGTGGGTTCCCATTTGGGTGTGTGGTTGGTGTTTAGGGTTTGTTTGGCCGGGTGGTCGTCCGGCATTCCTATTGTTTTGTAAAGGAGGTTAGCTGCTCTTTCTGCTATTATGATGTTGATGGGTCTCTGGCCGCACTCCGCCAGTACAAGGAGGTTGGGGGTATGTCTTGGGACTCCCAAGACCGCCCTCAGGGCCCCGACCTGGACTGTCAGGAGTTTTTGGTTAGAGTTTTGTTGAGGTTGGTGAGGAGGGGGCTGCATAAAGTAGACTGGACATCATGTATGAGTGGTATAGATTTAGGAGTGATTTGGGGTCGGTGCCCCAATCTGCTCCGCTAACTTTGCGCATTAGGTTGATTCCTTTCCTGGCCGACTGACAGATTTGGTTTACGTATGGTGCCCAATTATTATTGTGTGTGAATAATACTCCTAGGAATGTGACTTGTTTGCGGTATTCTTTGTCGGTCCCGTCGATTTAAAGCTGAGGCACGGGGGTTCTTATTTTGTATCTTTTGGCGCGGTTGGTTTGAAATATGATAGCCTGGGTCTTTTGGGTAGAGATTTTTAGGCCTGCTCTTACTAGCCATTTCTCGACTCTTGTCAGGTCTTGTTGCAGTTCTTGAAGTCCCACTAGTTCCATTTTATTCCCTTTCCATTTGTTCGTGATTTTTTCTGTTAGGGACGTGTTGTCTGCGAATTGTATTATTTTACTGTTCCTGACTACGTGTTGTAGACCCGTGACTAGGAGTGTGAATAGGAGGGGTCTGAGTACCGATCCTTGGGGTACCCGTTATCTAAGGTGCATTCTTTGGATATCGCGTTGCCTAATCTGACTACTATCCGACGGTCGGCCAGGAAGGCTTGGACGAAGTTGTACATTTTGTTAGATATCCCTAGGTCGCCCATCCTACTGAGTAATTGTTCGTGCCATGTCTCCTGTCTCCTGGAGGGCGGGGCATTGGGGGTTAGCCAGTTTCTGACTTCATCTAGTGTAGGATAGAGGAACCTACAGTTCCATTGGAGGATGCGGAGGCCTGCCATCTTAGCTTACCATTTGCAGTACATCTTTACAGTAGCGGAGGAAGATGGTGAGGTCTGTCTAGCTACCCGTTGACCATTGCTCGCGGCAAAATGCTTCTTTATACCCGTGGCGCGGCCCAGTGTGAGACACCAGTGAGTTTTGTTGTTGGTGCTCGTTGATTGGATGATCTCTTCTCCTTTCCTTTCCGCGCGGCGCGCGGCAGGTTCTGTCCATTTCGGTTTCGGTTCATTTCGTTATTTCCTTAACATTGTTTTCCTGAGTCTCCTGTTCCCCAGATTTGTTATGAGTATGTTTCTAGGCCATGTTTTGCCGAGTTAGTCCATCCAGGCCTCAATGGTTTGCCTGTCAGTTTGGCTTTTGAAACTGTGCGTCGTTTATCTGGTGCGCATGAGTCTATCTCATACCACGCCTGGGTTCAGGTCCACGCGCTCTCAGTTTCTTCCCCCCCCCCCCCCCCCCCCCCCCATGTACCGTTATCGTGGGCCCCGCGCCGTTATGCGCGTCTTTTTTTCGGTGGTGTGATCATCTGTTCTCAGTTTTGAGTTTTGATCTGATGATCTGGTCTCATAGGTTTTTGTGGCGCTTGTACGTGACTATTGGTGGGGAACTGAAAATGTCTTTGCAGTCCTGATCTCTGGTTATTATGTGCCAATGTTTTTTAATGTCCTTGGATAGTCTTTTTGTCCAGGGGTTGAACCTGGTTGTCATTACCAAGGGTGGGGCTTGTTTTGGGTTTTTTTTTTTTTTTTTTTTTTTTTTGTATTCTTTCCTGTAGGAGTGTTGCTCGTGGTATGTTGGTAACGGTTTCAGTGTGCGTTGTCAATTCCGTTTGTTCGTATCCTCGTTCAACTAGTTTTCGGTGAAACATTTGTATTTGTCGATCTCTTTCTTTGTTGTCTGAGCAGTTTCGCACGATTCTGAGCGTTTCTCCCTTGACCAGTCCGTTAAACACTGCTCGGGGGTGAGCTGATAGGCTGTGTAGGTACTGGAAGGTTTCTTTTGGTTTTCGGTATAGTTTGATGTCAAATTTGCCATCTGTTGTGAAGCGTTCCCCTTTGTAGACTGTAATGTCTAAGAAGGTTGCTTCTTTCTCGCAGATTTTGTAGGTGAAATTCACTCCTTCTGTGTGGGCGTTGGCCAGTTGGGTGTATCTCATTCTCTTCCGCTTGGAATATCATGAAACCATCGTCTCGGTATCTGCCGTGGTACATGATTTTGTGTCTCTGTTGGAATTGTTGGGTGACTTCGTTTAGCGTTTTTGCCATGAGTATATCACTGCATGATGGGGAGGGAACCTGTCCCATCGCGCACCCTATTACCTGTTTGTAGAAGTTTCCGTCGAACATGAAGATGTTATTTTTCAACATCAGTTCTAGCAGTGATGTGACTGTTTCCCTTTTTGTTGGGGTAAGGGGTGGGACATTCAGTGTTGTTGGTAGTTTTTCTCTTGTTGCTTTGACCAGTTCGTCTTGTTGGAGGACTGTGTACATATTGGATACATCACATACACAGATTCTGACGTCCCTCGGGAAGGTGTTGTTTTCGATCCAGCGTATGAACGCCGGCGTGTCTTTGATGTGGGTCTTTAGTTTTTCTCCACATACGGGAGTAGAAAGTAGTCTACTAAGTGCCCGAGGAAGTATGTTGGGGTGGCTACTTCGGAGATGATTGGTCTCCCAGGTATGCGGAGGTTGTTGATGCCATCTCGTTCGGCTTCTCGTAGTGGTAGTGGTGTCAGTTTGTGTGTTTGGGGGAGAATATACAGGTGAGCTGGGTCCCTGTGTTTCTTCGTTTGTTGGAGGAATTTGTATGTTGTGATGTCAATTTTTTTACTGGTTAGTAATTGTTGGATGGGTTTTATAACCTGTTCCTGTAGGTCACTCATGTTAAGGTGGCTCTTGGCATAGTATTTTTGACCAAAATCTTTCAGAAAACAGTTTTGAGATAGACTCGACTTTTGCATCTTTGAAGTATCTAGAAGCAGTTTCTGCACATGTTTTATGTTATAATGCCCTCAAAATGTGTTTATTGATCTTATTTTCAAAGTCACTCGACATGAAAATCATCCAAACACCGTATTTTTTCTTCGAGCATCGCGAACGTATGGCCTTGGTTACGGCCATTTTGCATGAACAAACTGCGGCTTGCCGCATACCGTTATGTAGGTCAACTCTTTCTCCGTCAGAATTCGCGCGGAAACATCGGAAATTTCCATTCACAAAGTCACACGAAGCCAAAAACGAGAGCAACCGAATGCAGCAAAACCGAGCGGAGATTTCCATATATGGACCTCTGCTCAAAAACGCGATCGCTGATTGGCTGTTTCGCTCACTCGGGGCTTCTTCGGCTGTTTCCGACTAGGCAACCATGCGATCCAAAATGGCCGCTGCTTGACGCTTTCTTCTTGAGTGCCGTGGGAATTTGTCAAATTGTGAGCAAAAAAATCGTTTGAAGATGGGGAAAAATGTTGGTACTAAGTTCCGAACACTTCATAAGTTTGGGAAGCGCCGCAGGAAGAAAAATAAGACGCCAGTTTTGTCGAAAAACACTCCGCAAGAGGCCGAGCGGTGCCTTCGATATCGTCGCTCGTGAATGGGGATGGTGCATCGAGTGAAACTGCGCCAGAGTCTGTGGCATCGACGAAAAAAAAAAGAAACTTTTTCAAGAGGGAGAAGATGGCAGAGGATACAGTTGCAGAAGAAACAACACCGAAGACCCGGAAAACGTCGGATACGAACGGGAGTGACACCAACGACGACCCCAGATACACGGTCAGCGAGCGATGGCGGTCTGAATTTCATTGCAAATCTTGGCTGTTTACAACCACTAATAACCATCCTCCACTGCCCAGTTTGCAAGTTTGCAAGAAAAAGGTGAGTGATCTTGTTTTATTGTTATTGTCTAGGCCACATATGCTGATATTTCGCTTTTTGTGTTTGTGTAAATGGTTTGTCATGAACTGATGAAGCAGATCTTGTGTGTTCACATAGTTCAGAGTCCCCCCACTTTTTCTGGATCAGGAACTGGCCGTTTTGCTGTGCAGCAAATACAGCTTTAGTCGGACAGAAAGCTGAATGAAAGAAGTATTCATATAATTTTTTGGGGCAGTGCATGCAGGCTGAGCATGATGCTTGCTGCCGTACTGTGTGTATGTCACATGTTGAGTGTGTACTGTGTATGTGGACATAGACTAAGTTTGCAACTTGTGTTCATTTCAGAACCTGTCGATCAGCGAAGGAGGTGATGGTGGGCGAAAGGGAGCTACCTGTCTGCTGTCCGTGAACTGCACAAGGTGTGGGGAGCTGTTGTCAGAGTGGACATCACTACGGTCTGGCATCACCCACTCTGGCTTTGACATCAACAGACTGTTGTTTCACCTGCAGTCAGCAACGGCCTAGGTTTCACACAGCTTTTTTGGAGGTTTTCTGCAATGCTAAACATGCCTCCACCAATGAATGAAAAGACTTGGTATCACTACCAAAAGCAGATGAAGTTTGTAGAGCTGGAGGACCTGGAGAGAGCAAAATCTGCAACCAGGAAGACCTCGAACAAAGAGAATGATCGGAGAAAGAAGATTGATGACATTCGTCGACGTGAGAGAGAGCAGCGTCGCCATCGAGAGGATGCCATTTATGGTGCAGGACAATTTTAACTGTCTGCCAAAACTTTCAGTGACTCCCCATGATGCTGAATGCTGTTTCAAGTGAACTTAACTGCTTTTGACAGAATTTAAGTTCATTCTATGACCTATACTGTAGTGTGAAACATTTCTAAACTTTGAAGCCAATTTTCTAAGAACTGTGTATTTTGCATGTGTGACGAACTTTCCCCCTCGGTAGCTTCTGTTCTAACAGAGCTATCAATCTGAAAATTTGCATGCTTATGTAAAATTGCATGTAGAGTGCAATAAAAGCATCAGAATCAGCCTATGTCTTATAGTTGTCAAGTTACAGGACCACAAGTGGTGGCAAATTTTTTTACTTTTTTGCCACGTTTGTATGGCTGGTGAGTGCTGAATCTGTTATTGGTACACATCAAAAACTGCTTTCCTTGCACAGAATGAACACAGCTTTACAAGAAACAGTAATTTCTACATTGAAAAAGCAAAGCAGTTTTGTACAGCAGAGGGGGAAAAATACCATGCATTGCCGTCGTGTATTATAATTATGATCAGCTGTAGATTTTTTTCTAAACAACCCAGCAGCTTCAAACTTTGCAAGGAAAACATCTATGATGTGTACTATGAGTGTGCCAAATTTCACAACTCTATCTTGAACAGTTTGTTTTTTACAATTTTTACAAAAAACGGACGCCAAGAGCCACCTTAAGCGCTGGAACGTTTATGTACTGGATTCCTCTTAGTTGGAGTTCCACTTCTTTGACATAGTCTTCTCGGTTCAGAATGACTATAGTCTGCCTTTTTAATCACTATGTGTGGATTGTTTTTAAGTTCTTGCAGCGCACGTTTTTCTTCCATTAAGAGGTTGTTCCTCACTCTCTGTTGTTGTAGGTGTAGGAGTTCTTCATGTGTGTTGTTGATGTATGTTTCCAGTGCGTTGTTCCCCTTCAGTGGTTCGAAGCCTGAGTTCGTCCTGAAGGGGTGAAGTTTTTTAGTTTGGTCTGGTTCTGCAAATTGGTATTTGCATCTCATTTTCCGGGCCATTTTAAGAAAATCGGAGATTATTTCCCGTGAGGTGTGTTGTTTCCTTGGGGTGGGGATAAATTTTTATCCCTTTGGAGAGTAGGAGGTATTGTTGGTCTGTGAGTTTTGTGTTGGATAGGTTTATTACAAACTCTCTTGCCTTTCCGAGTTTGAGGCTTCTGGCCTGGGATCTTCGTTTTCTCCAGTGGTGTAGGGTGTGAGCTCTGTCGCGCAGTGCGTTCCCTTGTTTGTTTCTCGCCATAGCTTTGTTGTTTCTTTTCGTATTGTTTCTTAGGGCGGCTTGTTTGCCTCTGCTCAGCGCTGTCGTTGGGCGCTGAGATGGTCCTCGCAAGTGCAAGTGCAATTATCAAAAAGACAAGGACTTCCAACTTTCGTTGATTTCGTCCGTGGGGGAGGGGGGATGGGCGGGGGGGGGGGGGGAGGTCGATCTGACTGTCTGTCTGTGTTACGTGTTGAGTCGTAGTCGTAGTATGACATCACACCAGACGCACGCACGTAAGGTTCTTTTAAAGAAACTTCACTCAGCTGCAACCCGTTACACGTGGCTTAAGGTTGTAGACTACTTTGGAGTAACAGTTCCAACAATATTTTATTTCAGCGATGCAATCTCCACACAATGCATTCCCAAATGCACCAACACCGATACAATGTCTCCACGACTAATGTCAACACTGGCGACACAATGCGTTTCTCACACAACGTACACCACCATTACGCTGCGTCTCACAATGTACACCCTATACGGGCCACGTACCTACGATAAACTGTGTGTCCCTACAACTGACAATGTATGACAATGTACACACGCGCTTCTAAACACAGTCTTTTATAGTATCAGGTTTTCCAGAATAATCCAACAAATTCATACAACGCAACCATTCAGAACGGAACACGTAACCGAAACTCATAAATATTGATGAAAAAAATACTTTCTGGAATAGACTACAGTGGTTTACAAAATTCGACTGCTAATTTCTGCCCTAAATCCCAGTGTGTAATGACGTCACACAAAAGTATGGCAGACAGTTCACGACCTTGCCGACACTTTCTAGAAGTTTCACGATCTTTCACAACACACCCTGACCGGCTTCCAACTTCACACGTACAGAAAACACCTATGACTAAAAATATCAGAGCGGCCTTACTACTGTGTTGCAGAATGTTGCCTACACTTTGATGTCACACATGCGAGGTCACTGGACAGCGCGATTTTGCTCGAACGTTCTGGTTTATTCTCAGCGAATCTACGATTAACAAAAATCGACCGCTATTCTCCGTGCGACTTTGCTAGAAGCTTCGGGACTAAATTTAGCGTATCATAACCAAGCCAATTCCGCTCTACGCGAACGATAGAGAATCTTACTGAAAAGGTACGTGATTCGTAATCATGATAGCTCAAATAAATATCGGATCGTTTCTTACGATTAATACATGCATGCTCTCACGGAACAACACAACCACAATCGTAACATTACCCCCCCCCCCCCCTTTTTAGAATGAAATTTCACAAAATTTCTTCTCAAATCTCAAAATACGCTTGTGGCTGTGTTAACCTACACATAACCCTATACAAATACAATTTAACATAAAAATCAAATCAAAATAATCGTCTCACATGTCCTTTAAACTGTCCTGAGCGAAGACATGTCCCTTTAAACTGTCATGGACACCGACATGTTTCTTTAATTTGTTCTGGACACAGAAATGTTCTTTTAAACTGCTCTGCTCAGGTAATCCGCTCCAAAGTTCTGCGAACCCTTGATAGACTGTAATTTAACGTCAAAATTCTGCAAGAACATCGCCCATCTCATAATACGAGAATTTGTAAACTTTGCAGAGTTTAGATAGTTCAAGGGTTGATGGTCCGTTCAGAGAACAAATGGCACACCTAGAAGGTACAGTTCGAACCGCCTTACTCCCTAGATGATGGCTAGGCACTCCTTCTCGATAGTAATAATAATAATAATAATTACGGTATTTATAATGCGCTTATCTTATAATAATTATAACTCTAAGCGCGCACTCACAACTCGCGCACGCATGCGCACGCTTTAAACAATGACTCACGTACACAAACAGTGGAATACATTACGACGGTCAGCTTGGGGTGGGGAGTGTGGTGATATAGTGCTAAAACTGTTGAAAGAGGTGAGTTTTGAGGGCGGACTGGAAGGAGGAGAGAGAGTGTTTCTGACGGAGAGAGAGAGTGGGAGAGTGTTCCAGGTGGATGGACCGTGGACGGAGAAGGAGCGGGGGCCGAAAGTGTTAAGTTTGGTGCGAGGGATATGGAGGCGGAGAGGGTCAGAGGCAGAGCGGAGGGAGCGGGAAGGTGTGTAGGGGTGAAGTAAGTTGGAGAGATAGGCAGGAGCGCAGTTGTTCAGTTATTTGTAGCAGAGAGACAGAATTTTGTATTGGATGCGTTGGGGGATGGGGAGCCAGTGAAGGAGTTTGAGCAGGGGTGTGACGTGGTCGGATTTTTTCTTTCTGAGGACGAGGCGGGCAGCATTGTTCTGAACGCGTTGGAGAGTGAAAATGGTGGAGTGAGGGAGGCCGGAAAGGAGAGAGTTGCAGTAGTCGATGCGAGCTAAGATGAGAGAGACAGCAAGTTTGGTGGCAGCTTCGGTAGTGAGGTATTTTCTGATAGTCGAGTAGTTTCGCTCAACTCTGGTCAACTTTTTGCTGGCGTAACTCACTGAGTGGAGTTTTCCATTATCCTCTTGCATTAAGACTGCACCAACTCCTTCGTTGGAGGCGTCTGTTCTCAGGACGAAGGTTTTCAACGGGTCAGGGAGGTGTAGAACAGGCTTCTCGGTTAGGATGTCTCTGACTGCCTGGAATGCTCGCTCTTGGGCCTCCTCCCACTTCATTACGATAGGTTGTCCTTTCCTCAGCAAATCAGACAGGGGACCTGTGACTGCCGCAAAGTTTGGAATGAACTCCCGGTAGTAGTTCGCCAAGCCCATATATGAACGAACTTGCCTCTTGGTCGTAGGTCGCGGGGCATCCCTGATCTTCTGCACGTTGTCGTCGTGTAGCCCCTTTAAACCTTCGCTTAATTTGTGTCCGATGAAGTCTATGTTGTCGGTCCCAAGAATACACTTGCTTGGACGGATGGTGGAATTTGCATCTGACAGTCTTTGGAACAGCTCTCGTAGGGCTTTGAGGTGATTCCCCCCAAGTTTTGGTATGGATCAAAATGTCATCCCAGTAAAAGACCACATTTTGCATATTTTCTAGGATCTTTTTCAGTCCTCTCTTCAATGTGGCACCACTTTTCACCATACCATAAGGCATCTTCTGGAACTCCCAATGACCATCGGGTGTGACGACTGCTGTCTTGGGGATATCTTTTTCTGCAACCTTGATTTGCCAATACCCTTTGCTTAGGTCAATTTTGGAGAAAACTCGGTCTCCACTGACCTTTTGGAACAGTTCTTCCGCTGTGGGTATAGGTTCTGGATCGAAGACTGTTAGTTTATTGAGTCTACGGTAGTCCACACACACCCGGTTGGATCCATCTGGTTTCTTCACGATGACAACTGGGGACGCATCTGGTGACTGGACTCCCTGATGAATTCCAGACTCAGCATTTCCTTGATATCCTTTTTTCAATTCTTCCCTCGTGTTATAAGGAAAATGAGACGATAAGGTTTGCTGCGAAGTGGCTCATTCGATGTCAGATTAACCTCGTGCTGGACGGTGTCTGTTGTCCCTGGGTCAGGTGTAAACCGATGCTTGAACTCTTGAGTCAGGACGCGCAGTTCTTCTCGTTGAGTCTGGGTCAGATTCTGACCGAACTGGATGTCTTCTACATCCTCCTTGTGGCGGAGTTCATTAAGGTCAGACAGGTTCTAATCTCAGATGTACTTTTACCAACACCGGTGCACCACAGGGGTCTGTCCTGTCGCCTTGTATGTTTTCTTTGTACACAGCAGACTGTAGAGCCACTCATGACGACTGTCATGGACAAATACGCTGACGACACGGCACTGACAGGACAGATTATGAACGAGGACGACAGACACTATCGACAAGAGATCGAAGACTTTGTAGAGTGGAGCGATGGAAACTATCTTAAATTACATGTTGGCAAAACAAGAGAGATGATCATACATTGCAGGAAAAGCAAACATCGTCCCTATCCTGTTGTCATCAAGGGAACAGAAGTTGAGCGTGTAAAGTCCTACAAGTATTTAGGTGTTCTTTTGACAATGCGCTCAACTGGAAACAAAACACAGAGGCTATTATGAAAAAAAGTGCATACCCGTCTTTACTGTTTGAGAAAACTCACATCATTTAATGTCAGAACTCAGCTTTTACAGATGTTTTACTGCTCCAGTATTGTTAGCGTTCTAACTTTTGGACCGACATGCTGGGGTAAACATGTTCAGAGTTGTAAAAGAGATCAGGATCGTCTTAACAAAGTAATGTAGTGTAGTGTATGTGGCTGCTGTGTGATTTTGTAGCACACGGCTGTACAGCGTAAGGTCCCGCATCACAGAACATAAGGCCTTTAACCATTTGGCTGTCGGTAGCGGGTTTGGTCGCGATGATTGCTGTAGGATTCCTGTACGAAGGGTCAGGGTGCTATTCCTGTAGAAAGTGTCAGAGTGCTATTCCTGTAGGATGGGTCAGGGTGCTATTCCTGTAGGAAGGGTTAGGGTGCTATTCCTGTAGAAAGGGTCAGGGTGCTACTCCTGTAGGATGGGTCAGGGTGCTATTCCTGTAGAAAGGGTCAGGCTGCTATTCTTGTAGGAAGGGCGTCAGGGTGCTATTCCTGTAGGAAGGGTCTGGGTGCTATTCCTGTAGGAAGGGTCAGGGTGCTATTCCTGTAGGATGGGTCAGGGTGCTATTCCTGTAGGAAGGGTTATGGTGCTATTCCTGTAGAAAGGGTCAGGGTGCTATTCCTGTAGAAAGGGTCAGGGTGCTATTCCTGTAGAAAGGGTCAGGATGCTATTCCTGTAGAAAGGGTCAGGGTGCTATTCCTGTAGGAAGGGTCACGGTGCTATTCCTGTAGGAAGGGCCAGGGTGCTATTCCTGTAGGAAGGGTCAGGGTGCAATTCCTGTAGGTAGGGTCAGGGTGCTATTCCTATAGGAAGGGTCAGGGGGATATTCCTGTAGGAAGGGTCAGGATGCTATTCCTATAGGAAGGGTCAGGGTGCTCTTCCTGTAGGAAAGGTCAGGGTGCTATTCCTGTACAGCGTAAGGTCCCGCATCACAGAACATAAGGCCTTTAACCATTTGGCTGTCGGTAGCGGGTGCTATTCCTGTAGGAAAGGTCAGGGTGCTTGTAGTAATCATGGCGACCTAACCCACATGCCGACAGCCAAAGGGTGACAACTCCTGAGGACAGACAAGTTCACGTCCAAAAATGTCAATCTGTATCTTGATAGTAGCAATCACAACATATAAATACATTTCTGCCAGCGCTAGCCTCACCTATCTGGTTTGTGAATATAAATACATTATCCCCTTGACTCCCGACAATAATGTCAATCTGTATCTTGATAGTAGCAATCACAACATATAAATACATTATCCCCTTGACTCCGGACAATAATGTCAATCTGTATCTTGATAGTAGCAATCACAACACATAGATACATTATCCCCTTGACTCCCGACAATAATGTCAATCTGTATCTTGATAGTAGCAATCACAACACATAAATACATTATCCCCTTGACTCCCGACAATAATGTCAATCTGTATCTTGATAGTAGCAATCACAACATATAAATACATTATCCCCTTGACTCCCGACAATAATGTCAATCTGTATCTTGATAGTAGCAATCACAACATATAATGTCAATCTGTATCTTGATAGTAGCAATCACAACATATAAATACATTATCCCCTTGACTCCCGACAATAATGTCAATCTGTATCTTGATAGTAGCAATCACAACACATAAATACATTATCCCCTTGACTGCCGACAATAATGTCAATCTGTATCTTGATAGTAGCAATCACAACATATAAATAAATTATCCCCTTGACTGCCGACAAACATGCCGCCACCGCACAACCGCAAGAGGCAAACAACCTCGTGAGCCCCTTGACTGCCGACAAACATGCCGCCACCGCACAACCGCAAGAGGCAAACAACCTCGTGAGCCCCTTGACTGCCGACAAACATGCCGCCACCGCACAACCGCAAGAGGCAAACAACCTCGTGAGTCCCTTGACTGCCGACAAACATGCCGCCACCGCACAACCGCAAGAGGCAAACAACCTCGTGAGTCCCTTGACTGCCGACAAACATGCCGCCACCGCACAACCGCAAGAGGCAAACAACCACGTGAGTCCCTTGACTGCCGACAAACATGCCGCCACCGCACAACCGCAAGAGGCAAACAACCTCGTGAGTCCCTTGACTGCCGACAAACATGCCGCCACCGCACAACCGCAAGAGGCAAACAACCTCGTGAGTCCCTTGACTGCCGACAAACATGCCGCCACCGCACAACCGCAAGAGGCAAACAACCTCGTGAGCCCCTTGACTGCCGACAAACATGCCGCCACCGCACAACCGCAAGAGGCAAACAACCTCGTGAGTCCCTTGACTGCCGACAAACATGCCGCCACCGCACAACCGCAAGAGGCAAACAACCTCGTGAGCCCCTTGACTGCCGACAAACATGCCGCCACCGCACAACCGCAAGAGGCAAACAACCTCGTGAGTCCCTTGACTGCCGACAAACAAGCCGCCACCGCACAACCGCAAGAGGCAAACAACCTCGTGAGTCCCTTGACTGCCGACAAACATGCCGCCACCGCACAACCGCAAGAGGCAAACAACCTCGTGAGCCCCTTGACTGCCGACAAACATGCCGCCACCGCACAACCGCAAGAGGCAAACAACCTCGTGAGTCCCTTGACTGCCGACAAACATGCCGCCACCGCACAACCGCAAGAGGCAAACAACCTCGTGAGTCCCGCAGATTCAGAGGGTCGCCAGGTTGTTTGATCTTGCCGGCCCTAGTCAATCCTGTCTGGCTGGTGCATGATGGACCTGCTGTGATTGTAATGACGTCATTCAGAGGGTCGCCAGGTTGTTTCATCTTGCCGGCCCTAGTCAATCCTGTCTTGCTGGTGCATGATGGACCTGCTGTGATTGTAATGACGTCATTCAGAGGGTCGCCAGGTTGTTTGATCTTGCCGGCCCTAGTCAATCCTGTCTGGCTGGTGCATGATGGACCTGCTGTGATTGTAATGACGTCATTCAGAGGGTCGCCAGGTTGTTTGATCTTGCCGGCCCTAGTCAATCCTGTCTTGCTGGTGCATGATGGACCTGCTGTGATTGTAATGACGTCATTCAGAGGGTCGCCAGGTTGTTTGATCTTGCCGGCCCTAGTCAATCCTGTCTTGCTGGTGCATGATGGACCTGCTCTGATTGTAATGACGTCATTCAGAGGGTCGCCAGGTTGTTTGATCTTGCCGGCCCTAGTCAATCCTGTCTTGCTGGTGCATGATGGACCTGCTGTGATTGTAATGACGTCATTCAGAGGGTCGCCAGGTTGTTTCATCTTGCCGGCCCTAGTCAATCCTGTCTTGCTGGTGCATGATGGACCTGCTGTGATTGTAATGACGTCATTCAGAGGGTCGCCAGGTTGTTTGATCTTGCCGGCCCTAGTCAATCCTGTCTTGCTGGTGCATGATGGACCTGCTGTGATTGTAATGACGTCATTCAGAGGGTCGCCAGGTTGTTTGATCTTGCCGGCCCTAGTCAATCCTGTCTTGCTGGTGCATGATGGACCTGCTGTGATTGTAATGACGTCATTCAGAGGGTCGCCAGGTTGTTTCATCTTGCCGGCCCTAGTCAATCCTGTCTTGCTGGTGCATGATGGACCTGCTGTGATTGTAATGACGTCATTCAGAGGGTCGCCAGGTTGTTTGATCTTGCCGGCCCTAGTCAATCCTGTCTTGCTGGTGCATGATGGACCTGCTGTGATTGTAATGACGTCATTCAGAGGGTCGCCAGGTTGTTTCATCTTGCCGGCCCTAGTCAATCCTGTCTTGCTGGTGCATGATGGACCTGCTGTGATTGTAATGACGTCATTCAGAGGGTCGCCAGGTTGTTTCATCTTGCCGGCCCTAGTCAATCCTGTCTTGCTGGTGCATGATGGACCTGCTGTGATTGTAATGACGTCATTCAGAGGGTCGCCAGGTTGTTTGATCTTGCCGGCCCTAGTCAATCCTGTCTTGCTGGTGCATGATGGACCTGCTGTGATTGTAATGACGTCATTCAGAGGGTCGCCAGGTTGTTTGATCTTGCCGGCCCTAGTCAATCCTGTCTTGCTGGTGCATGATGGACCTGCTGTGATTGTAATGACGTCATTCAGAGGGTCGCCAGGTTGTTTGATCTTGCCGGCCCTAGTCAATCCTGTCTTGCTGGTGCATGATGGACCTGCTGTGATTGTAATGACGTCATTCAGAGGGTCGCCAGGTTGTTTGATCTTGCCGGCCCTAGTCAATCCTGTCTTGCTGGTGCATGATGGACCTGCTGTGATTGTAATGACGTCATTCAGAGGGTCGCCAGGTTGTTTGATCTTGCCGGCCCTAGTCAATCCTGTCTTGCTGGTGCATGATGGACCTGCTGTGATTGTAATGACGTCATTCAGAGGGTCGCCAGGTTGTTTGATCTTGCCGGCCCTAGTCAATCCTGTCTTGCTGGTGCATGATGGACCTGCTGTGATTGTAATGACGTCATTCAGAGGGTCGCCAGGTTGTTTGATCTTGCCGGCCCTAGTCAATCCTGTCTTGCTGGTGCATGATGGACCTGCTGTGATTGTAATGACGTCATTCAGAGGGTCGCCAGGTTGTTTGATCTTGCCGGCCCTAGTCAATCCTGTCTTGCTGGTGCATGATGGACCTGCTGTGATTGTAATGACGTCATTCAGAGGGTCGCCAGGTTGTTTGATCTTGCCGGCCCTAGTCAATCCTGTCTTGCTGGTGCATGATGGACCTGCTGTGATTGTAATGACGTCATTCAGAGGGTCGCCAGGTTGTTTGATCTTGCCGGCCCTAGTCAATCCTGTCTTGCTGGTGCATGATGGACCTGCTGTGATTGTAATGACGTCATTCAGAGGGTCGCCAGGTTGTTTGATCTTGCCGGCCCTAGTCAATCCTGTCTTGCTGGTGCATGATGGACCTGCTGTGATTGTAATGACGTCATTCAGAGGGTCGCCAGGTTGTTTGATCTTGCCGGCCCTAGTCAATCCTGTCTTGCTGGTGCATGATGGACCTGCTGTGATTGTAATGACGTCATTCAGAGGGTCGCCAGGTTGTTTGATCTTGCCGGCCCTAGTCAATCCTGTCTTGCTGGTGCATGATGGACCTGCTGTGATTGTAATGACGTCATTCAGAGGGTCGCCAGGTTGTTTGATCTTGCCGGCCCTAGTCAATCCTGTCTTGCTGGTGCATGATGGACCTGCTGTGATTGTAATGACGTCATTCAGAGGGTCGCCAGGTTGTTTGATCTTGCCGGCCCTAGTCAATCCTGTCTTGCTGGTGCATGATGGACCTGCTGTGATTGTAATGACGTCATTCAGAGGGTCGCCAGGTTGTTTGATCTTGCCGGCCCTAGTCAATCCTGTCTTGCTGGTGCATGATGGACCTGCTGTGATTGTAATGACGTCATTCAGAGGGTCGCCAGGTTGTTTCATCTTGCCGGCCCTAGTCAATCCTGTCTTGCTGGTGCATGATGGACCTGCTCTGATTGTAATGACGTCATTCAGAGGGTCGCCAGGTTGTTTCATCTTGCCGGCCCTAGTCAATCCTGTCTTGCTGGTGCATGATGGACCTGCTGTGATTGTAATGACGTCATTCAGAGGGTCGCCAGGTTGTTTGATCTTGCCGGCCCTAGTCAATCCTGTCTTGCTGGTGCATGATGGACCTGCTGTGATTGTAATGACGTCATTCAGAGGGTCGCCAGGTTGTTTCATCTTGCCGGCCCTAGTCAATCCTGTCTTGCTGGTGCATGATGGACCTGCTGTGATTGTAATGACGTCATTCAGAGGGTCGCCAGGTTGTTTCATCTTGCCGGCCCTAGTCAATCCTGTCTTGCTGGTGCATGATGGACCTGCTCTGATTGTAATGACGTCATTCAGAGGGTCGCCAGGTTGTTTGATCTTGCCGGCCCTAGTCAATCCTGTCTTGCTGGTGCATGATGGACCTGCTGTGATTGTAATGACGTCATTCAGAGGGTCGCCAGGTTGTTTGATCTTGCCGGCCCTAGTCAATCCTGTCTTGCTGGTGCATGATGGACCTGCTGTGATTGTAATGACGTCATTCAGAGGGTCGCCAGGTTGTTTGATCTTGCCGGCCCTAGTCAATCCTGTCTTGCTGGTGCATGATGGACCTGCTGTGATTGTAATGACGTCATTCAGAGGGTCGCCAGGTTGTTTGATCTTGCCGGCCCTAGTCAATCCTGTCTTGCTGGTGCATGATGGACCTGCTGTGATTGTAATGACGTCATTCAGAGGGTCGCCAGGTTGTTTGATCTTGCCGGCCCTAGTCAATCCTGTCTTGCTGGTGCATGATGGACCTGCTGTGATTGTAATGACGTCATTCAGAGGGTCGCCAGGTTGTTTGATCTTGCCGGCCCTAGTCAATCCTGTCTTGCTGGTGCATGATGGACCTGCTGTGATTGTAATGACGTCATTCAGAGGGTCGCCAGGTTGTTTGATCTTGCCGGCCCTAGTCAATCCTGTCTTGCTGGTGCATGATGGACCTGCTGTGATTGTAATGACGTCATTCAGAGGGTCGCCAGGTTGTTTGATCTTGCCGGCCCTAGTCAATCCTGTCTTGCTGGTGCATGATGGACCTGCTGTGATTGTAATGACGTCATTCAGAGGGTCGCCAGGTTGTTTGATCTTGCCGGCCCTAGTCAATCCTGTCTTGCTGGTGCATGATGGACCTGCTGTGATTGTAATGACGTCATTCAGAGGGTCGCCAGGTTGTTTGATCTTGCCGGCCCTAGTCAATCCTGTCTTGCTGGTGCATGATGGACCTGCTGTGATTGTAATGACGTCATTCAGAGGGTCGCCAGGTTGTTTGATCTTGCCGGCCCTAGTCAATCCTGTCTTGCTGGTGCATGATGGACCTGCTGTGATTGTAATGACGTCATTCAGAGGGTCGCCAGGTTGTTTGATCTTGCCGGCCCTAGTCAATCCTGTCTTGCTGGTGCATGATGGACCTGCTGTGATTGTAATGACGTCATTCAGAGGGTCGCCAGGTTGTTTGATCTTGCCGGCCCTAGTCAATCCTGTCTTGCTGGTGCATGATGGACCTGCTGTGATTGTAATGACGTCATTCAGAGGGTCGCCAGGTTGTTTGATCTTGCCGGCCCTAGTCAATCCTGTCTTGCTGGTGCATGATGGACCTGCTGTGATTGTAATGACGTCATTCAGAGGGTCGCCAGGTTGTTTGATCTTGCCGGCCCTAGTCAATCCTGTCTTGCTGGTGCATGATGGACCTGCTGTGATTGTAATGACGTCATTCAGAGGGTCGCCAGGTTGTTTGATCTTGCCGGCCCTAGTCAATCCTGTCTTGCTGGTGCATGATGGACCTGCTGTGATTGTAATGACGTCATTCAGAGGGTCGCCAGGTTGTTTCATCTTGCCGGCCCTAGTCAATCCTGTCTTGCTGGTGCATGATGGACCTGCTGTGATTGTAATGACGTCATTCAGAGGGTCGCCAGGTTGTTTGATCTTGCCGGCCCTAGTCAATCCTGTCTTGCTGGTGCATGATGGACCTGCTGTGATTGTAATGACGTCATTCAGAGGGTCGCCAGGTTGTTTGATCTTGCCGGCCCTAGTCAATCCTGTCTTGCTGGTGCATGATGGACCTGCTGTGATTGTAATGACGTCATTCAGAGGGTCGCCAGGTTGTTTGATCTTGCCGGCCCTAGTCAATCCTGTCTTGCTGGTGCATGATGGACCTGCTTGATTGTAATGACGTCATTCAGAGGGTCGCCAGTTGTTTATCTTGCCGCCTAGTCAATCCTGTCTGCTGGTGCATGATGGACCTGCTCTGATTGTAATGACGTCATTCAGAGGGTCGCCAGGTTGTTTGATCTTGCCGGCCCTAGTCAATCCTGTCTTGCTGGTGCATGATGGACCTGCTGTGATTGTAATGACGTCATTCAGAGGGTCGCCAGGTTGTTTGATCTTGCCGGCCCTAGTCAATCCTGTCTTGCTGGTGCATGATGGACCTGCTGTGATTGTAATGACGTCATTCAGAGGGTCGCCAGGTTGTTTCATCTTGCCGGCCCTAGTCAATCCTGTCTTGCTGGTGCATGATGGACCTGCTGTGATTGTAATGACGTCATTCAGAGGGTCGCCAGGTTGTTTGATCTTGCCGGCCCTAGTCAATCCTGTCTTGCTGGTGCATGATGGACCTGCTGTGATTGTAATGACGTCATTCAGAGGGTCGCCAGGTTGTTTGATCTTGCCGGCCCTAGTCAATCCTGTCTTGCTGGTGCATGATGGACCTGCTGTGATTGTAATGACGTCATTCAGAGGGTCGCCAGGTTGTTTGATCTTGCCGGCCCTAGTCAATCCTGTCTTGCTGGTGCATGATGGACCTGCTCTGATTGTAATGACGTCATTCAGAGGGTCGCCAGGTTGTTTGATCTTGCCGGCCCTAGTCAATCCTGTCTTGCTGGTGCATGATGGACCTGCTCTGATTGTAATGACGTCATTCAGAGGGTCGCCAGGTTGTTTGATCTTGCCGGCCCTAGTCAATCCTGTCTTGCTGGTGCATGATGGACCTGCTGTGATTGTAATGACGTCATTCAGAGGGTCGCCAGGTTGTTTGATCTTGCCGGCCCTAGTCAATCCTGTCTTGCTGGTGCATGATGGACCTGCTGTGATTGTAATGACGTCATTCAGAGGGTCGCCAGGTTGTTTGATCTTGCCGGCCCTAGTCAATCCTGTCTTGCTGGTGCATGATGGACCTGCTCTGATTGTAATGACGTCATTCAGAGGGTCGCCAGGTTGTTTGATCTTGCCGGCCCTAGTCAATCCTGTCTTGCTGGTGCATGATGGACCTGCTGTGATTGTAATGACGTCATTCAGAGGGTCGCCAGGTTGTTTGATCTTGCCGGCCCTAGTCAATCCTGTCTTGCTGGTGCATGATGGACCTGCTGTGATTGTAATGACGTCATTCAGAGGGTCGCCAGGTTGTTTCATCTTGCCGGCCCTAGTCAATCCTGTCTTGCTGGTGCATGATGGACCTGCTGTGATTGTAATGACGTCATTCAGAGGGTCGCCAGGTTGTTTGATCTTGCCGGCCCTAGTCAATCCTGTCTTGCTGGTGCATGATGGACCTGCTGTGATTGTAATGACGTCATTCAGAGGGTCGCCAGGTTGTTTGATCTTGCCGGCCCTAGTCAATCCTGTCTTGCTGGTGCATGATGGACCTGCTGTGATTGTAATGACGTCATTCAGAGGGTCGCCAGGTTGTTTGATCTTGCCGGCCCTAGTCAATCCTGTCTTGCTGGTGCATGATGGACCTGCTGTGATTGTAATGACGTCATTCAGAGGGTCGCCAGGTTGTTTGATCTTGCCGGCCCTAGTCAATCCTGTCTTGCTGGTGCATGATGGACCTGCTGTGATTGTAATGACGTCATTCAGAGGGTCGCCAGGTTGTTTGATCTTGCCGGCCCTAGTCAATCCTGTCTTGCTGGTGCATGATGGACCTGCTGTGATTGTAATGACGTCATTCAGAGGGTCGCCAGGTTGTTTGATCTTGCCGGCCCTAGTCAATCCTGTCTTGCTGGTGCATGATGGACCTGCTGTGATTGTAATGACGTCATTCAGAGGGTCGCCAGGTTGTTTGATCTTGCCGGCCCTAGTCAATCCTGTCTTGCTGGTGCATGATGGACCTGCTGTGATTGTAATGACGTCATTCAGAGGGTCGCCAGGTTGTTTGATCTTGCCGGCCCTAGTCAATCCTGTCTTGCTGGTGCATGATGGACCTGCTGTGATTGTAATGACGTCATTCAGAGGGTCGCCAGGTTGTTTGATCTTGCCGGCCCTAGTCAATCCTGTCTTGCTGGTGCATGATGGACCTGCTGTGATTGTAATGACGTCATTCAGAGGGTCGCCAGGTTGTTTGATCTTGCCGGCCCTAGTCAATCCTGTCTTGCTGGTGCATGATGGACCTGCTGTGATTGTAATGACGTCATTCAGAGGGTCGCCAGGTTGTTTGATCTTGCCGGCCCTAGTCAATCCTGTCTTGCTGGTGCATGATGGACCTGCTGTGATTGTAATGACGTCATTCAGAGGGTCGCCAGGTTGTTTGATCTTGCCGGCCCTAGTCAATCCTGTCTTGCTGGTGCATGATGGACCTGCTGTGATTGTAATGACGTCATTCAGAGGGTCGCCAGGTTGTTTGATCTTGCCGGCCCTAGTCAATCCTGTCTTGCTGGTGCATGATGGACCTGCTGTGATTGTAATGACGTCATTCAGAGGGTCGCCAGGTTGTTTGATCTTGCCGGCCCTAGTCAATCCTGTCTTGCTGGTGCATGATGGACCTGCTGTGATTGTAATGACGTCATTCAGAGGGTCGCCAGGTTGTTTGATCTTGCCGGCCCTAGTCAATCCTGTCTTGCTGGTGCATGATGGACCTGCTGTGATTGTAATGACGTCATTCAGAGGGTCGCCAGGTTGTTTGATCTTGCCGGCCCTAGTCAATCCTGTCTTGCTGGTGCATGATGGACCTGCTGTGATTGTAATGACGTCATTCAGAGGGTCGCCAGGTTGTTTGATCTTGCCGGCCCTAGTCAATCCTGTCTTGCTGGTGCATGATGGACCTGCTGTGATTGTAATGACGTCATTCAGAGGGTCGCCAGGTTGTTTGATCTTGCCGGCCCTAGTCAATCCTGTCTTGCTGGTGCATGATGGACCTGCTGTGATTGTAATGACGTCATTCAGAGGGTCGCCAGGTTGTTTGATCTTGCCGGCCCTAGTCAATCCTGTCTTGCTGGTGCATGATGGACCTGCTGTGATTGTAATGACGTCATTCAGAGGGTCGCCAGGTTGTTTCATCTTGCCGGCCCTAGTCAATCCTGTCTTGCTGGTGCATGATGGACCTGCTGTGATTGTAATGACGTCATTCAGAGGGTCGCCAGGTTGTTTGATCTTGCCGGCCCTAGTCAATCCTGTCTTGCTGGTGCATGATGGACCTGCTGTGATTGTAATGACGTCATTCAGAGGGTCGCCAGGTTGTTTGATCTTGCCGGCCCTAGTCAATCCTGTCTTGCTGGTGCATGATGGACCTGCTGTGATTGTAATGACGTCATTCAGAGGGTCGCCAGGTTGTTTGATCTTGCCGGCCCTAGTCAATCCTGTCTTGCTGGTGCATGATGGACCTGCTGTGATTGTAATGACGTCATTCAGAGGGTCGCCAGGTTGTTTGATCTTGCCGGCCCTAGTCAATCCTGTCTTGCTGGTGCATGATGGACCTGCTGTGATTGTAATGACGTCATTCAGAGGGTCGCCAGGTTGTTTGATCTTGCCGGCCCTAGTCAATCCTGTCTTGCTGGTGCATGATGGACCTGCTGTGATTGTAATGACGTCATTCAGAGGGTCGCCAGGTTGTTTCATCTTGCCGGCCCTAGTCAATCCTGTCTTGCTGGTGCATGATGGACCTGCTCTGATTGTAATGACGTCATTCAGAGGGTCGCCAGGTTGTTTGATCTTGCCGGCCCTAGTCAATCCTGTCTTGCTGGTGCATGATGGACCTGCTCTGATTGTAATGACGTCATTCAGAGGGTCGCCAGGTTGTTTGATCTTGCCGGCCCTAGTCAATCCTGTCTTGCTGGTGCATGATGGACCTGCTGTGATTGTAATGACGTCATTCAGAGGGTCGCCAGGTTGTTTGATCTTGCCGGCCCTAGTCAATCCTGTCTTGCTGGTGCATGATGGACCTGCTGTGATTGTAATGACGTCATTCAGAGGGTCGCCAGGTTGTTTGATCTTGCCGGCCCTAGTCAATCCTGTCTTGCTGGTGCATGATGGACCTGCTGTGATTGTAATGACGTCATTCAGAGGGTCGCCAGGTTGTTTCATCTTGCCGGCCCTAGTCAATCCTGTCTTGCTGGTGCATGATGGACCTGCTGTGATTGTAATGACGTCATTCAGAGGGTCGCCAGGTTGTTTCATCTTGCCGGCCCTAGTCAATCCTGTCTTGCTGGTGCATGATGGACCTGCTGTGATTGTAATGACGTCATTCAGAGGGTCGCCAGGTTGTTTCATCTTGCCGGCCCTAGTCAATCCTGTCTTGCTGGTGCATGATGGACCTGCTGTGATTGTAATGACGTCATTCAGAGGGTCGCCAGGTTGTTTGATCTTGCCGGCCCTAGTCAATCCTGTCTTGCTGGTGCATGATGGACCTGCTGTGATTGTAATGACGTCATTCAGAGGGTCGCCAGGTTGTTTCATCTTGCCGGCCCTAGTCAATCCTGTCTTGCTGGTGCATGATGGACCTGCTGTGATTGTAATGACGTCATTCAGAGGGTCGCCAGGTTGTTTCATCTTGCCGGCCCTAGTCAATCCTGTCTTGCTGGTGCATGATGGACCTGCTGTGATTGTAATGACGTCATTCAGAGGGTCGCCAGGTTGTTTCATCTTGCCGGCCCTAGTCAATCCTGTCTTGCTGGTGCATGATGGACCTGCTGTGATTGTAATGACGTCATTCAGAGGGTCGCCAGGTTGTTTGATCTTGCCGGCCCTAGTCAATCCTGTCTTGCTGGTGCATGATGGACCTGCTGTGATTGTAATGACGTCATTCAGAGGGTCGCCAGGTTGTTTCATCTTGCCGGCCCTAGTCAATCCTGTCTTGCTGGTGCATGATGGACCTGCTGTGATTGTAATGACGTCATTCAGAGGGTCGCCAGGTTGTTTGATCTTGCCGGCCCTAGTCAATCCTGTCTTGCTGGTGCATGATGGACCTGCTGTGATTGTAATGACGTCATTCAGAGGGTCGCCAGGTTGTTTCATCTTGCCGGCCCTAGTCAATCCTGTCTTGCTGGTGCATGATGGACCTGCTGTGATTGTAATGACGTCATTCAGAGGGTCGCCAGGTTGTTTCATCTTGCCGGCCCTAGTCAATCCTGTCTTGCTGGTGCATGATGGACCTGCTGTGATTGTAATGACGTCATTCAGAGGGTCGCCAGGTTGTTTCATCTTGCCGGCCCTAGTCAATCCTGTCTTGCTGGTGCATGATGGACCTGCTGTGATTGTAATGACGTCATTCAGAGGGTCGCCAGGTTGTTTGATCTTGCCGGCCCTAGTCAATCCTGTCTTGCTGGTGCATGATGGACCTGCTGTGATTGTAATGACGTCATTCAGAGGGTCGCCAGGTTGTTTGATCTTGCCGGCCCTAGTCAATCCTGTCTTGCTGGTGCATGATGGACCTGCTGTGATTGTAATGACGTCATTCAGAGGGTCGCCAGGTTGTTTGATCTTGCCGGCCCTAGTCAATCCTGTCTTGCTGGTGCATGATGGACCTGCTGTGATTGTAATGACGTCATTCAGAGGGTCGCCAGGTTGTTTGATCTTGCCGGCCCTAGTCAATCCTGTCTTGCTGGTGCATGATGGACCTGCTGTGATTGTAATGACGTCATTCAGAGGGTCGCCAGGTTGTTTCATCTTGCCGGCCCTAGTCAATCCTGTCTTGCTGGTGCATGATGGACCTGCTGTGATTGTAATGACGTCATTCAGAGGGTCGCCAGGTTGTTTCATCTTGCCGGCCCTAGTCAATCCTGTCTTGCTGGTGCATGATGGACCTGCTGTGATTGTAATGACGTCATTCAGAGGGTCGCCAGGTTGGTTCATCTTGCCGGCCCTAGTCAATCCTGTCTTGCTGGTGCATGATGGACCTGCTGTGATTGTAATGACGTCATTCAGAGGGTCGCCAGGTTGTTTGATCTTGCCGGCCCTAGTCAATCCTGTCTTGCTGGTGCATGATGGACCTGCTGTGATTGTAATGACGTCATTCAGAGGGTCGCCAGGTTGTTTGATCTTGCCGGCCCTAGTCAATCCTGTCTTGCTGGTGCATGATGGACCTGCTGTGATTGTAATGACGTCATTCAGAGGGTCGCCAGGTTGTTTCATCTTGCCGGCCCTAGTCAATCCTGTCTTGCTGGTGCATGATGGACCTGCTGTGATTGTAATGACGTCATTCAGAGGGTCGCCAGGTTGTTTCATCTTGCCGGCCCTAGTCAATCCTGTCTTGCTGGTGCATGATGGACCTGCTGTGATTGTAATGACGTCATTCAGAGGGTCGCCAGGTTGTTTCATCTTGCCGGCCCTAGTCAATCCTGTCTTGCTGGTGCATGATGGACCTGCTGTGATTGTAATGACGTCATTCAGAGGGTCGCCAGGTTGTTTGATCTTGCCGGCCCTAGTCAATCCTGTCTTGCTGGTGCATGATGGACCTGCTGTGATTGTAATGACGTCATTCAGAGGGTCGCCAGGTTGTTTCATCTTGCCGGCCCTAGTCAATCCTGTCTTGCTGGTGCATGATGGACCTGCTGTGATTGTAATGACGTCATTCAGAGGGTCGCCAGGTTGTTTGATCTTGCCGGCCCTAGTCAATCCTGTCTTGCTGGTGCATGATGGACCTGCTGTGATTGTAATGACGTCATTCAGAGGGTCGCCAGGTTGTTTCATCTTGCCGGCCCTAGTCAATCCTGTCTTGCTGGTGCATGATGGACCTGCTGTGATTGTAATGACGTCATTCAGAGGGTCGCCAGGTTGTTTCATCTTGCCGGCCCTAGTCAATCCTGTCTTGCTGGTGCATGATGGACCTGCTGTGATTGTAATGACGTCATTCAGAGGGTCGCCAGGTTGTTTCATCTTGCCGGCCCTAGTCAATCCTGTCTTGCTGGTGCATGATGGACCTGCTGTGATTGTAATGACGTCATTCAGAGGGTCGCCAGGTTGTTTGATCTTGCCGGCCCTAGTCAATCCTGTCTTGCTGGTGCATGATGGACCTGCTGTGATTGTAATGACGTCATTCAGAGGGTCGCCAGGTTGTTTGATCTTGCCGGCCCTAGTCAATCCTGTCTTGCTGGTGCATGATGGACCTGCTGTGATTGTAATGACGTCATTCAGAGGGTCGCCAGGTTGTTTCATCTTGCCGGCCCTAGTCAATCCTGTCTTGCTGGTGCATGATGGACCTGCTGTGATTGTAATGACGTCATTCAGAGGGTCGCCAGGTTGTTTCATCTTGCCGGCCCTAGTCAATCCTGTCTTGCTGGTGCATGATGGACCTGCTGTGATTGTAATGACGTCATTCAGAGGGTCGCCAGGTTGTTTCATCTTGCCGGCCCTAGTCAATCCTGTCTTGCTGGTGCATGATGGACCTGCTGTGATTGTAATGACGTCATTCAGAGGGTCGCCAGGTTGTTTGATCTTGCCGGCCCTAGTCAATCCTGTCTTGCTGGTGCATGATGGACCTGCTGTGATTGTAATGACGTCATTCAGAGGGTCGCCAGGTTGTTTGATCTTGCCGGCCCTAGTCAATCCTGTCTTGCTGGTGCATGATGGACCTGCTGTGATTGTAATGACGTCATTCAGAGGGTCGCCAGGTTGTTTCATCTTGCCGGCCCTAGTCAATCCTGTCTTGCTGGTGCATGATGGACCTGCTGTGATTGTAATGACGTCATTCAGAGGGTCGCCAGGTTGTTTGATCTTGCCGGCCCTAGTCAATCCTGTCTTGCTGGTGCATGATGGACCTGCTGTGATTGTAATGACGTCATTCAGAGGGTCGCCAGGTTGTTTCATCTTGCCGGCCCTAGTCAATCCTGTCTTGCTGGTGCATGATGGACCTGCTGTGATTGTAATGACGTCATTCAGAGGGTCGCCAGGTTGTTTGATCTTGCCGGCCCTAGTCAATCCTGTCTTGCTGGTGCATGATGGACCTGCTGTGATTGTAATGACGTCATTCAGAGGGTCGCCAGGTTGTTTCATCTTGCCGGCCCTAGTCAATCCTGTCTTGCTGGTGCATGATGGACCTGCTGTGATTGTAATGACGTCATTCAGAGGGTCGCCAGGTTGTTTCATCTTGCCGGCCCTAGTCAATCCTGTCTTGCTGGTGCATGATGGACCTGCTGTGATTGTAATGACGTCATTCAGAGGGTCGCCAGGTTGTTTCATCTTGCCGGCCCTAGTCAATCCTGTCTTGCTGGTGCATGATGGACCTGCTGTGATTGTAATGACGTCATTCAGAGGGTCGCCAGGTTGTTTGATCTTGCCGGCCCTAGTCAATCCTGTCTTGCTGGTGCATGATGGACCTGCTGTGATTGTAATGACGTCATTCAGAGGGTCGCCAGGTTGTTTGATCTTGCCGGCCCTAGTCAATCCTGTCTTGCTGGTGCATGATGGACCTGCTGTGATTGTAATGACGTCATTCAGAGGGTCGCCAGGTTGTTTCATCTTGCCGGCCCTAGTCAATCCTGTCTTGCTGGTGCATGATGGACCTGCTCTGATTGTAATGACGTCATTCAGAGGGTCGCCAGGTTGTTTCATCTTGCCGGCCCTAGTCAATCCTGTCTTGCTGGTGCATGATGGACCTGCTGTGATTGTAATGACGTCATTCAGAGGGTCGCCAGGTTGTTTGATCTTGCCGGCCCTAGTCAATCCTGTCTTGCTGGTGCATGATGGACCTGCTGTGATTGTAATGACGTCATTCAGAGGGTCGCCAGGTTGTTTGATCTTGCCGGCCCTAGTCAATCCTGTCTTGCTGGTGCATGATGGACCTGCTGTGATTGTAATGACGTCATTCAGAGGGTCGCCAGGTTGTTTCATCTTGCCGGCCCTAGTCAATCCTGTCTTGCTGGTGCATGATGGACCTGCTGTGATTGTAATGACGTCATTCAGAGGGTCGCCAGGTTGTTTCATCTTGCCGGCCCTAGTCAATCCTGTCTTGCTGGTGCATGATGGACCTGCTGTGATTGTAATGACGTCATTCAGAGGGTCGCCAGGTTGTTTCATCTTGCCGGCCCTAGTCAATCCTGTCTTGCTGGTGCATGATGGACCTGCTGTGATTGTAATGACGTCATTCAGAGGGTCGCCAGGTTGTTTGATCTTGCCGGCCCTAGTCAATCCTGTCTTGCTGGTGCATGATGGACCTGCTGTGATTGTAATGACGTCATTCAGAGGGTCGCCAGGTTGTTTGATCTTGCCGGCCCTAGTCAATCCTGTCTTGCTGGTGCATGATGGACCTGCTGTGATTGTAATGACGTCATTCAGAGGGTCGCCAGGTTGTTTGATCTTGCCGGCCCTAGTCAATCCTGTCTTGCTGGTGCATGATGGACCTGCTGTGATTGTAATGACGTCATTCAGAGGGTCGCCAGGTTGTTTCATCTTGCCGGCCCTAGTCAATCCTGTCTTGCTGGTGCATGATGGACCTGCTGTGATTGTAATGACGTCATTCAGAGGGTCGCCAGGTTGTTTGATCTTGCCGGCCCTAGTCAATCCTGTCTTGCTGGTGCATGATGGACCTGCTGTGATTGTAATGACGTCATTCAGAGGGTCGCCAGGTTGTTTGATCTTGCCGGCCCTAGTCAATCCTGTCTTGCTGGTGCATGATGGACCTGCTGTGATTGTAATGACGTCATTCAGAGGGTCGCCAGGTTGTTTGATCTTGCCGGCCCTAGTCAATCCTGTCTTGCTGGTGCATGATGGACCTGCTGTGATTGTAATGACGTCATTCAGAGGGTCGCCAGGTTGTTTGATCTTGCCGGCCCTAGTCAATCCTGTCTTGCTGGTGCATGATGGACCTGCTGTGATTGTAATGACGTCATTCAGAGGGTCGCCAGGTTGTTTCATCTTGCCGGCCCTAGTCAATCCTGTCTTGCTGGTGCATGATGGACCTGCTGTGATTGTAATGACGTCATTCAGAGGGTCGCCAGGTTGTTTGATCTTGCCGGCCCTAGTCAATCCTGTCTTGCTGGTGCATGATGGACCTGCTGTGATTGTAATGACGTCATTCAGAGGGTCGCCAGGTTGTTTGATCTTGCCGGCCCTAGTCAATCCTGTCTTGCTGGTGCATGATGGACCTGCTGTGATTGTAATGACGTCATTCAGAGGGTCGCCAGGTTGTTTGATCTTGCCGGCCCTAGTCAATCCTGTCTTGCTGGTGCATGATGGACCTGCTGTGATTGTAATGACGTCATTCAGAGGGTCGCCAGGTTGTTTCATCTTGCCGGCCCTAGTCAATCCTGTCTTGCTGGTGCATGATGGACCTGCTGTGATTGTAATGACGTCATTCAGAGGGTCGCCAGGTTGTTTGATCTTGCCGGCCCTAGTCAATCCTGTCTTGCTGGTGCATGATGGACCTGCTGTGATTGTAATGACGTCATTCAGAGGGTCGCCAGGTTGTTTGATCTTGCCGGCCCTAGTCAATCCTGTCTTGCTGGTGCATGATGGACCTGCTGTGATTGTAATGACGTCATTCAGAGGGTCGCCAGGTTGTTTGATCTTGCCGGCCCTAGTCAATCCTGTCTTGCTGGTGCATGATGGACCTGCTGTGATTGTAATGACGTCATTCAGAGGGTCGCCAGGTTGTTTGATCTTGCCGGCCCTAGTCAATCCTGTCTTGCTGGTGCATGATGGACCTGCTGTGATTGTAATGACGTCATTCAGAGGGTCGCCAGGTTGTTTGATCTTGCCGGCCCTAGTCAATCCTGTCTTGCTGGTGCATGATGGACCTGCTGTGATTGTAATGACGTCATTCAGAGGGTCGCCAGGTTGTTTGATCTTGCCGGCCCTAGTCAATCCTGTCTTGCTGGTGCATGATGGACCTGCTGTGATTGTAATGACGTCATTCAGAGGGTCGCCAGGTTGTTTGATCTTGCCGGCCCTAGTCAATCCTGTCTTGCTGGTGCATGATGGACCTGCTGTGATTGTAATGACGTCATTCAGAGGGTCGCCAGGTTGTTTCATCTTGCCGGCCCTAGTCAATCCTGTCTTGCTGGTGCATGATGGACCTGCTGTGATTGTAATGACGTCATTCAGAGGGTCGCCAGGTTGTTTGATCTTGCCGGCCCTAGTCAATCCTGTCTTGCTGGTGCATGATGGACCTGCTGTGATTGTAATGACGTCATTCAGAGGGTCGCCAGGTTGTTTGATCTTGCCGGCCCTAGTCAATCCTGTCTTGCTGGTGCATGATGGACCTGCTGTGATTGTAATGACGTCATTCAGAGGGTCGCCAGGTTGTTTGATCTTGCCGGCCCTAGTCAATCCTGTCTTGCTGGTGCATGATGGACCTGCTGTGATTGTAATGACGTCATTCAGAGGGTCGCCAGGTTGTTTGATCTTGCCGGCCCTAGTCAATCCTGTCTTGCTGGTGCATGATGGACCTGCTGTGATTGTAATGACGTCATTCAGAGGGTCGCCAGGTTGTTTGATCTTGCCGGCCCTAGTCAATCCTGTCTTGCTGGTGCATGATGGACCTGCTGATTGTAATGACGTCATTCAGAGGGTCGCCAGGTTGTTTGATCTTGCCGGCCCTAGTCAATCCTGTCTTGCTGGTGCATGATGGACCTGCTGTGATTGTAATGACGTCATTCAGAGGGTCGCCAGGTTGTTTGATCTTGCCGGCCCTAGTCAATCCTGTCTTGCTGGTGCATGATGGACCTGCTGTGATTGTAATGACGTCATTCAGAGGGTCGCCAGGTTGTTTGATCTTGCCGGCCCTAGTCAATCCTGTCTTGCTGGTGCATGATGGACCTGCTCTGATTGTAATGACGTCATTCAGAGGGTCGCCAGGTTGTTTGATCTTGCCGGCCCTAGTCAATCCTGTCTTGCTGGTGCATGATGGACCTGCTGTGATTGTAATGACGTCATTCAGAGGGTCGCCAGGTTGTTTGATCTTGCCGGCCCTAGTCAATCCTGTCTTGCTGGTGCATGATGGACCTGCTGTGATTGTAATGACGTCATTCAGAGGGTCGCCAGGTTGTTTGATCTTGCCGGCCCTAGTCAATCCTGTCTTGCTGGTGCATGATGGACCTGCTGTGATTGTAATGACGTCATTCAGAGGGTCGCCAGGTTGTTTGATCTTGCCGGCCCTAGTCAATCCTGTCTTGCTGGTGCATGATGGACCTGCTGTGATTGTAATGACGTCATTCAGAGGGTCGCCAGGTTGTGTTGGCATCTTGCCGTGCAGGCCCGTAGTCACAATCCTGTTCGCTTGCTGGTGCATGATGGACCTGCTGTGATTGTAATGACGTCATTCAGAGGGTCGCCAGGTTGTTTCATCTTGCCGGCCCTAGTCAATCCTGTCTTGCTGGTGCATGATGGACCTGCTGTGATTGTAATGACGTCATTCAGAGGGTCGCCAGGTTGTTTCATCTTGCCGGCCCTAGTCAATCCTGTCTTGCTGGTGCATGATGGACCTGCTGTGATTGTAATGACGTCATTCAGAGGGTCGCCAGGTTGTTTGATCTTGCCGGCCCTAGTCAATCCTGTCTTGCTGGTGCATGATGGACCTGCTGTGATTGTAATGACGTCATTCAGAGGGTCGCCAGGTTGTTTGATCTTGCCGGCCCTAGTCAATCCTGTCTTGCTGGTGCATGATGGACCTGCTGTGATTGTAATGACGTCATTCAGAGGGTCGCCAGGTTGTTTGATCTTGCCGGCCCTAGTCAATCCTGTCTTGCTGGTGCATGATGGACCTGCTGTGATTGTAATGACGTCATTCAGAGGGTCGCCAGGTTGTTTGATCTTGCCGGCCCTAGTCAATCCTGTCTTGCTGGTGCATGATGGACCTGCTGTGATTGTAATGACGTCATTCAGAGGGTCGCCAGGTTGTTTCATCTTGCCGGCCCTAGTCAATCCTGTCTTGCTGGTGCATGATGGACCTGCTGTGATTGTAATGACGTCATTCAGAGGGTCGCCAGGTTGTTTGATCTTGCCGGCCCTAGTCAATCCTGTCTTGCTGGTGCATGATGGACCTGCTGTGATTGTAATGACGTCATTCAGAGGGTCGCCAGGTTGTTTGATCTTGCCGGCCCTAGTCAATCCTGTCTTGCTGGTGCATGATGGACCTGCTGTGATTGTAATGACGTCATTCAGAGGGTCGCCAGGTTGTTTGATCTTGCCGGCCCTAGTCAATCCTGTCTTGCTGGTGCATGATGGACCTGCTGTGATTGTAATGACGTCATTCAGAGGGTCGCCAGGTTGTTTGATCTTGCCGGCCCTAGTCAATCCTGTCTTGCTGGTGCATGATGGACCTGCTGTGATTGTAATGACGTCATTCAGAGGGTCGCCAGGTTGTTTGATCTTGCCGGCCCTAGTCAATCCTGTCTTGCTGGTGCATGATGGACCTGCTGTGATTGTAATGACGTCATTCAGAGGGTCGCCAGGTTGTTTGATCTTGCCGGCCCTAGTCAATCCTGTCTTGCTGGTGCATGATGGACCTGCTGTGATTGTAATGACGTCATTCAGATAGGTGATCTGCTAGCACCTGTCTGCTGTGCAATGGACCTGCGATTGAAGACTCATCAGAGGTCGCCAGTTGTTTGATCTTGCGGCCCTAGTCAATCCTGTCTTGCTGGTGCATGATGGACCTGCTGTGATTGTAATGACGTCATTCAGAGGGTCGCCAGGTTGTTTGCATCTTGCCGGCCCTAGTCAATCCTGTCTTGCTGGTGCATGATGGACCTGCTGTGATTGTAATGACGTCATTCAGAGGGTCGCCAGGTTGTTTGATCTTGCCGGCCCTAGTCAATCCTGTCTTGCTGGTGCATGATGGACCTGCTGTGATTGTAATGACGTCATTCAGAGGGTCGCCAGGTTGTTTCATCTTGCCGGCCCTAGTCAATCCTGTCTTGCTGGTGCATGATGGACCTGCTGTGATTGTAATGACGTCATTCAGAGGGTCGCCAGGTTGTTTCATCTTGCCGGCCCTAGTCAATCCTGTCTTGCTGGTGCATGATGGACCTGCTGTGATTGTAATGACGTCATTCAGAGGGTCGCCAGGTTGTTTCATCTTGCCGGCCCTAGTCAATCCTGTCTTGCTGGTGCATGATGGACCTGCTCTGATTGTAATGACGTCATTCAGAGGGTCGCCAGGTTGTTTGATCTTGCCGGCCCTAGTCAATCCTGTCTTGCTGGTGCATGATGGACCTGCTGTGATTGTAATGACGTCATTCAGAGGGTCGCCAGGTTGTTTCATCTTGCCGGCCCTAGTCAATCCTGTCTTGCTGGTGCATGATGGACCTGCTGTGATTGTAATGACGTCATTCAGAGGGTCGCCAGGTTGTTTGATCTTGCCGGCCCTAGTCAATCCTGTCTTGCTGGTGCATGATGGACCTGCTGTGATTGTAATGACGTCATTCAGAGGGTCGCCAGGTTGTTTCATCTTGCCGGCCCTAGTCAATCCTGTCTTGCTGGTGCATGATGGA
>BTPG01000001.1:1471839-1515486 GCA_036245525.1 Semisulcospira habei | reverse complement strand
TCTGATTGTAATGACGTCATTCTGCGTCCGCTGATAGTGAAAGAGTTAACAGATATGTTCCAGACGTGTTTCAATGTCGTTCTGACACGTCAACCTGAAGTACACAGCAGGCATCAGGCACACCCCTGCACAAACTCCTTCACTGGCTCCCCATCCCCCAACGCATCCAATACAAAATTCTGTCTCTCTGCTACAAATCTCTGAACAACTGTGCTCCTGCCTATCTCTCCAACTTACTTCACCCCTACACACCTTCCCGCTCCCTCCGCTCTGCCTCTGACCCTCTCCGCCTCCACATCCCTCGCACCAAACTTAACACTTTTGGCCCCCGCTCCTTCTCCGTCCACGGTCCATCCACCTGGAACACTCTCCCACTCTCTCTCCGTCAGAAACACTCTCTCTCCTCCTTCCAGTCCGCCCTCAAAACTCACCTCTTTCAACAGTTTTAGCACTATATCACCACACTCCCCACCCCAAGCTGACCGTCGTAATGTATTCCACTGTTTGTGTACGCGAGTCATTGTCTAAAGCGTGCGCATGCGTGCGCGAGTTGTGTGTGCGCGCTTAGAGTTATAATTATTATAAGATAAGCGCATTATAAATACCGTAATTGTTGTTATTATTATGTCAGAGGCAGAGACAAACTGTATACCATGTGTAAGAGGCAGAGACAAACTGTATACCCCGTGTAAGAGGCAGAGACAAACTGTATACCAAGTGTAAGAGGCAGAGACAAACTGTATACCCCGTGTAAGAGGCAGAGACAAACGGTATACCATGTGTAAGAGGCAGACACAAACTGTATACCCCGTGTAAGAGGCAGAGACAAACGGTATACCATGTGTAAGAGGCAGAGACAAACTGTATACCCCGTGTAAGAGGCAGAGACACACTGTATACCATGTGTAAGAGGCAGAGACAAACTGTATACCCCGTGTAAGAGGCAGAGACACACTGTATACCATGTGTAAGAGGCAGAGACAAACTGTATACCCCGTGTAAGAGGCAGAGACAAACGGTATACCATGTGTAAGAGGCAGAGTCAAACTGTATACCCCGAGTAAAAGGCAGAGACAAACTGTATACCCTGTGGCCCGTGTAAGAGGCAGAGACAAACTGTATACACCGTGTAAGAGGCAGAGACAAACTGTATACCCCGTGTAAGAGGCAGAGACAAACGGTATACCATGTGTAAGAGGCAGAGACAAACTGTATACCCCGAGTAAGAGGCAGAGACAAACTGTATACCCTGTGGCCCGTGTAAGAGGCAGAGATAAACTGTATACACCGTGTAAGAGGCAGAGACAAACTGTATACACCGTGTAAGAGGCAGAGACAAACTGTATACCCCGAGTAAGAGGCAGAGACAAACTGTATACCCCGAGTAAGAGGCAGAGACAAACTGTATACCCTGTGGCCCGTGTAAGAGGCAGAGATAAACTGTATACACCGTATAAGAGGCAGAGACAAACTGTATACACCGTGTAAGAGGCAGAGACAAACTGTATACCACGTGTAAGAGGCAGAGACAAACTGTATACCACGTGTAAGAGGCAGAGACAAACTGTATACCACGTGTAAGACTGGCAGAGACAAACTCCGGAGCAGTTCACTGAGAACAAAAGTAACACACGTCATGATTGTATATTATATTATATTATATTATATTATATTATATTATATTATATTATATTATATTATATTATATTATATTATATTATATTATATTATATTATATTATATTGGTCGAGACCCGAATCAAAATGTCCGAGTCGTAAGACGAGGACATTTTGAGTAGTCGGGTCAAGTAATCACATCTGTCTGTTTCTCGGCACTGTATCAAGCAAATTGTTGCTCGATATAATGTATGTACCCAGTCCAAACAATCCTTTAACAGAGTCCTTCTGATTAACTCCATTGGCGCTGAAGTGGTCAATTTTGTTATATTTGAACATACAACTTCCCAGCTTGACAGTAGTAACCGAAATGTATTCAGCGCAAATCCACACAGGCGTACATCTACCCAGTGCAAATGTGTACCACTGATTTTCCATTTATTTTTAAACTAAATAAACTCAGCGTGAATCTTCACAGCATGATTCTACCCAAAATAAATCGACAAAAGCTTGAATTTCCTCAAATAAAAATATAGCAATGGAATAGCTACAACACATTTACACTGGGCAGATTTACACTCAGGTTCATTCAGGTTGTGTAGACTTCCGCTAGATATTTTCACGTTTTTGTCTACCGTATTAAAAATACGGTAGACTTTGAAATGAGGCTGGTCGGAGCGCATTCCGAAGCATGCACATGACGTTTTTGGCGTGAGGGGCAGAAATTCTGGAAAAAAAGTACTAGAAAACATTGCTAGAAAAGGCCTTTTTGCACCAAAGCGCCGTGTGTACGTGTGTGTGTGTGTTTGTGTGTGTGTGTGTGTGTGTGTGTGTTTGTGTGTGTGTGTGTGTGTGTGTGTGTGTGTGTGTGTGTGTGTGTGTGTGTGTGTGTGTGTGTGTGTGTGTGTGTGTGTGTGTGTGTGACAGCGACTAGAGCCCGCGTTTGAGGACAGACAAGCTTGAAATTTTAGGATATTGTCCCTAAAACAATAATCTCAAGACCTTTTTTTCCAATTTTTTTTATTAAGAAGCTCATTGGCGAGAAAATGGCCGTTTAAAAAAAAACCGGTTGATCCACACTGGAGTCCGTAATTATTGTTATTTTAACTAGATATTTTGCGTATAGATAGATAAAAGGGAGATATTGAATGAGTTCGTTAAGCAGCATTGTACCTACAGAACGTTTTGAGTAATAATTAAATATTTTTTGAAAAAATATATTTTCACGTTCTGGGATTAATTTCACGAATTATATGGGTTAATCTTAAAACAATTGAATTTTTTTTTTACGAAAAAAACAATCTTCTCATTAATAATCGCATGATTTTCGTATACGGTATTTACATAAGCCTGCAGTTTGTCTCGGCTGTCGGGTACGATTAGGTCTATTGTGATCTGTATGACCTAGGTTTGAAAATCAGACAATTTTCTGCACCAATTTTTCGGAGTCATTTGTGAAACAGCTAACATAACTTGAATTTTTCTTTTACGAAAAAAAATCTTCTGATTAATACCCGCATGATTTTTCATAAACAGTGTTTGCATAAGCCTGCTGTTTGTCCCGGCCCTGGGGTAGGATTAGGTCAAATTGTGACCTGTAAGCCCTAGGTGTGAAAATCAGCAAGAAAATTGCAAAGTTGATTCTCTGATACGTCAAATGTTAGTACTGCAATGAGTGACGCATAACATCGAGTCGTCACTATGAACACGGCGTCGTGGGACTAATGCTGTTATGACGTGAAGCTGTTCATGCTATTATTCTTATTTAGATTAGATATGCTACGAAAGACCACAGAGCTTACGAATTGGGGGAATCGCCGTGTGAAACTGGTACAAGTGATTTTCTAGGGGGTGCATGTCTTCTTCAGACCAAATAGCAACAGTTTTCTTTCAAAATAAAATTCATTTGCAGCATTTGGAGATAAATGCATGCCCTTTTAAATGATGCAATCAGATTTACGACGCTCCGGATGAAACGCGAGCAGTGCGTGATAAACAACGCTTCTCACATGAAAATGTTACCGTTCAACTTTTGATTTTGGGGGTGTCGCGTTCAAAGGTTGTCATTTAAAGGCAACGCAACAGAAAAAAAAAAGATGCAGTTTAGCGTGTTGTATTCACAAGTGCGTAATGGTTTTCGTGATGCAGTCAGAATTTTAAAATCTCTAGTCATTAAAAAGATATTGTCTCCAAACGTTTGTAAAGTTTTTGCTTGTTTGTTTTTTGATGCGTGGTAGAGAGAGAGAGAGAGAGAGAGAGAGAGAGAGAGAGAGAGAGAGAGAGAGAGAGAGAGAGAGAGAGAGAGAGAGAGAGAGAGAGAGAGAGAGAGAGAGAGAGACAATGACAATGACATGACAATGAATCTTTATTTTCCAAGGATAAAAAGATTTAGGTCTGAAGACCTTTCTTCCATCTTGTCCTTGCTAAACTACTTACACAAATACTCACGCGGCCGCACGCACTGACACACCATAAGCGCCCAACAAGGCGAGTCATACTGGCTGCCCCCCTCGATCAGCTTCCGCTCGAAGGCGACAGCAGGGATACAGCCAGTGTGTACATATGGCGATCATATACAAAAACATCATAAACACATTTAATACACATAATGAGATATACATGCGCTACCAACTAACAAGTGTACCATAAAATTACCAACAACAACAATCAGATAATGAGATAAACAAATTCAAAATACTACGTCATTCTAAAACAAAAGCAGTTTACGCTTGAATTTGTAGCAAATGCTGATGAAGCCTTGTCTTGAAAGCATTTATGGTCGTGATAGATTTTATTTCTTTTGGAAGTAAATTCCATTCTTTGGCTGCTGAATATGACAAGGCCGATTTAAAAATGTCAAGGCGGGGCCTAGGCACTACCAGGTCGTTCCTCAGTGTCGGGTACGGAGTGTGGAGAGCCTTAAAGAGAGCAGCGAGATATCCAGGTGATTTTGAAAGTGTGATCTTACGCATAAATACACATTTATTGAATAAAAAGTGCTTACGAAGGGGCAACATATTTAATTTTGTTAGTTTATCGTCGGTAGTCAAAGGGGTGTGGGAATCTTTTAGGATAAGCTTTGCCGCACGTCTATGGAGTGAATTTATTCTTTTTAAAGAAATATCGCTGCATCCATCCCATACTGTCGATGCGTAATCTAGATGGGATTTTATGTGTGCGTTATAAAACAACTGCCTGGTTGAAACGTCGGTGAATAGAACTAGCCTAGATAACAAATATAGATTTTTTGACAAAACCTTACAAATAGAATTAGTATGCGAATGCCAACTGAGCTGGTCGTCTACAGTGACACCAAGCAAACGATGTTCTCTAACTTGCGCTATTGGTTGCTGTTCAAGGAAAAGTTTGAGTGGCGGCGGGCTCAGCTGATGCTTTTGCCTTGTTGTCACAAGCATACATTCCGTCTTTGATGGATTTGGAATCATGGAATTAGTCTGGCACCAACCAAAGACTTCATTTATTGTTTGCTGGAGTGAACTAGTGATTGTGGGCACGTCTGGCGCAGACACATCCAAAGTTGCATCATCTGCAAATAAGCTACAGGTAACGTCAGGCTGTGAGATATGTAAAGGTAAGTCATTTATGTAAAGTGTGAACAATAAAGGCCCGAGAATAGATCCCTGGGGCACGCCATGCATAATCAGCCCCTCAGAGGATGATTTGCCATTTACGCTGACATACTGTCGTCGGCCTTCAAGATAGGATTTAAAAAAGGATACAGCTCGGTCACTTACGCGGTAGACTGAAAGTTTTTCGGTAAGGAGGGTATGGTTAACTAAATCGAAGGCTTTGGTAAAGTCTAAAAAGACCACTCCAGTCAACAGTCCTTTATTTATTGATGTGAGCCAACGATCCGTTAAATGTGAGAGAGCTGTTTGACAAGAGTGCCGCGGGCGAAATCCCGACTGTAAGGGATGAATAAGGTCGTGTGTGTCAAGAAAGTGCTGTAAGTGTTTGTGTATGTGCTTTTCTATGGGTTTTGAAAGTGAAGACAAGATAGAAATTGGCCTGAATTTATTGGGATCTGTAAGATCTTTGTTCTTAGGAAGCGGAATAACTTTGGCTTTTTTCAGATCAGAGGGGAATTCGCCACGCTCGATACAACGGTTGTAGATGTACGTTAAAGATTCTACTATGAACGGTAGTGATAGTTTTAACACAGCAGTACTAATTTCATCATGTCCTGAAGTGCGCTTACTTTTGAGACATTCAATCGCTTTACCGACATCATGCACTGTCATGCAAGGTATGTGGAAAGATGAACGAGAAGAAAGTTTGCCATCACAATATTTGACAAGGATTGGGGATACAAACGGTGCCTTGGACGTCGTGTTTTGCAGCAACGACTGGGCGGCAGAAAGAAAATGATTATTAAAAGTTTCTGCAGAAATAGAGGTATGTGTTGGGCTATAGTTAGATTTTGTAAGGGCATTAAGCGCTCTCCAAACAGAGACTGTATCCTTTTTGTCATTCATTATTCGTTTAAAGAGTGACTTTTTGGCATCAAGAACTAATTTTTTAACGCGGTTGCGTTGCTTACGGTAAGCAGGGAAATCTTTTTTCTGTTTTAATTCATCTCTCAGTTGCATGGCATCGATCAAACCTTTGTTTAGCCAAGGCGGCAGTTGCGGGTTTTTTACTCGTTTTTCCCTAATCGGGGCATGCCTATCAAGAACACTGAGGAACAACCTGTACCACTCAGACAACGCACCATCAGGCTCGTAATGATGATAAACAGTATCAAAAGAAACGGAACTAAGGTCAAACAAAAAAGCCTCTTTGTTAAAATGTTTAAGCGATCTATACTTGATGGTAGTGTGCTGGTGTTTACGGATAGGTTTATCTGCTTTCACGGTCCAGTTACAGCACACAGGGTAATGGTCGCTGATTCCAACTTGTAGTACTTCCGTCTCCAACACTCGGCTCTTGTTCGTTGTATATATATGATCAATGAGTGTAGATGACGTAGACGTAACACGAGTTGGAGATGTTATCAGCTGTTTGAGCCCAAAAAGTGTAATAGTGGACTCCCATGTAGGGTTAGCGGAAAACATGTTAATGTTAAAATCCCCTAACAAAAGCACATCTGATGTACAGTTTTTAACTTGATCTAGCATGTCAGTGAAATCATCAAGCCATACATTTGGTGCAGAGGGGTTCCTGTAAATAAAACCAACTAATACAGGGCTTGACTTGTTTTTTATTTCAACCCAAACACTTTCCACTGTGTCTGATTCAAGATCCGGTCTTCTACGGGTGATGTCTTTTATGGAATCATGAATATACACCGCAATGCCGGTATGTGTGGGGCATTGTGGGTCGCGGCGTATAAGGGAAAAATCAGGTATAGAAATGACGTCATCGCTGATATTGGAGCTAAGACGGGTTTCCGTGAAACCAAACAAGTGGAAAGGGTTGGGTTGACTCAAAAGAACACACACATCGGGAGTCTTGTTACATAGATGATAGATATTGAGATGACCTATATGAATATTAGAGGAGTCTGACATGTTGAAATGAGAAATATTGTGAACAAAACAGTTCAGAAACAGGTAATACGCACTGAGCTGCACAGAGAGAGAGAGATAGAGAGAGAGAGAGAGAGAGAGAGAGAGAGAGAGAGAGAGAGAGAGAGAGAGAGAGAGAGAGAGAGAGAGAGAGAGAGAGAGAGAGAGAGAGAGAGAGAGAGAGAGAAATGAAATGAAATGAAATGAAACTTTATTTCTGAACGGAAGAAGCAGTTAGCACATGTGCCATTTTTCACGCTTGCCGTTGCTAATCTACAAAGGTACAACTCTGCTAAAGGTACAAGGCTACTAACATACAGAAGTACAAAGCTACTAACATAAAAGTGCACATAATATAACAAGTCGTTCAAAAAGAGATGGATAAGGCAAAATGGAGCGCACCAATTATGATTACTAACAATGTGAACGGGGGGGGGGGGGGGGAAGAGAGAGAGAGAGAGAGAGAGAGAGAGAGAGAGAGAGAGTGAGTGAGAGAGAGAGAGAGAGAGAGAGAGAGAGAGAGAGAGAGAGAGAGAGAGAGAGAGAGAGAGAGAGAGAGAGAGAGAGAACACAAGAAAAACGTGTCATGATAGCAGAGAGGGCATGGAGGTCAGTGTTTGGTCCGTCAGATGACTTAGGCTCTATGAAGTTTCGCTTAGCAGGACATTAAACTTCCTCATGGCGGATACTGAAGAACTACACGGGCAAGTTCTGTCTGATGAGATCACCCGTGACCACACGCAACACGTCACTGTCGACAACTGCAGGTAACAATGTCACGTCACAGGCGAGGTCACAATACGATACTTCCGCAGCTATTGATGCGGGGAGACTTGTATAAATTATTACACTGAAGACGTGCCATATAAAAATGATACGAGGGAAATATGCAGCATAAAGATGCGTCTCTGTAGAAAACACTTCTCCCGTGTATTACAATACCCCCGCCCCCACACCACCTCCTTACCGCCCCCCTCTCCCCCCTTCCCCCCCCCCCTCCTCTCCCTCGAAAGAATCTTCCTTTTCCTGAGAGAGTCCAACATTTACAGCAAGATTTGAGTATTTGTAGACAATGTGAATTTTTACAGTTTTGAACTTTTCAAGAGTTTGTGGACATATCCCTTAAAGACTTGTATGAAATTTTAGCCTGAAATAGTTTGTTAAATTCTTTTTAATAAAAAGGTTTGGCTGGCCAGATGTGTACCCTTCCCGCCGTGATATGGCCTTAGAATGGCCTGCCCGGTGTTAAACCCAACTAACTAAGCTCCTTGACTGTGAAGTTTGTGTCCATCAAACAACCAACAGCTCCACACGCGCAATCACCATGGGTACCAAATGGTTTGAGCAAGAGGCGGGGGCTGATGAGGATCTATGCTTCTTGCAGTTGGATCGTGTTCACTTTTTTCTCGACAGTGAAGGGGTTACAAGGAGCTCAGTCCAAACCACAACGCATGGAAGGAAGCTTTACGACTGGCTGGAGATAACTGGTGCTAACTTTTCCCGTCTGGACCTGATGGTGACAAAATCCATTTAATGAGATACTTAGATATGGAGAAAAAAAAAACCCGCATATCCTGCATGATAACTGCGATCACAGTAACTGGCCAATCATTGATTATCTCTCCTGGCCACCACAGTCATACTTGAATCTGACTTCACTTTTAATTTAATTTGACAGACAGAAGACACACCACGCGCGTCGATTTCACACGGAGTCTTTGTTTCAGGATCTTCCAGCTGCAAAAACATTCGATTCCTGATTTGAAGCGACCGTCCACTGTAAGTATGTGACTGGAACGTCTTTTGTTGAGCGTTTCATCCATGTAGCCCCGACGCATTACAGGAGATGGCTCGACCATGATAATTGAAGGGTAGTGCCAGATTAGCTTGGCGCCTGATGGCAGAGAGCCGTTTATCAATAATGTGATTTAGAGCAGTCTGGCAGGAATGTAGATGTCGAAAGCCTGATTGTACAACACTTATCAGATGATTTTGTTCAAGGAAATATAAGATATGAATATGTATATGCTTCTCGAGTGATTTAGAAATTGATGATAAAATAAATATAGGTCTGTACTCATTTAAATGGTTTAAGTCTTTGCTTTAGGGAAGATGAATTACCTTAGCCCTTTTTAATTCGTTAGCAAATACATTATGTCTAATGGCTAGATTGTAGATGAATGTCAGTGACTCAACGATGAATGGCAGAGATCATTTCAAAAACTGACTACAGATGCCGTCCGGACCGCAAGATGATTTTATTTTTTTTAACTAGGGATAGATTTACCAACATCCAGAACACTCATAGGAGACCCAGAAAATGTGTGGCCCGCTCTCTGCTGACTATAGTGACGCAGTTGATCCGAGCATGTGAAGTTGTCAGGGTCATTGGTATTGGTCTGTGATCCGAGCACGTGTAGTTGTCAGGGTCATTGGTATTGGTCTGCGCAACAGTTTTAGCGATAGTTAGGAAATCAGCGTAAAACGCATCCGCAGTGAAACCGGATGGAATATTAGAGGGCTTTTACTGTGACCTTTGGTGAAACTGTGTATCACTCGCCACACTGAGCGGTTGTCCTTTTCCAACTAAAGATTAATCATGGTTTCTCTGCTTTTAGAACTCATCATTTTTTTTTAAACATGTCTCTAACACTAGCTGACCAAGGCAGAATTCTAGAGGAACAAGTTCGCTTTTATTCTAAGTGATACGATAAAAAAAAAACCGATATATCCCCAACGGAAGCAAAGATTGAACTGGCACATTTCTTTTAGAAAAGTCAAATGTTCCAAAACAAGACTGTGTGCTCGGCTATGATCGTTATTTGCTTGCTACGGAACGTGCTCCGACCAGCTCCACCTCAAAGTCTACCGTATTTTCATTACAGCAGACATAAAAGGAATAAACCTTCCTTATGCCGGCAATTGGGCCTTTCAAATACTGATTCCCTATTGTCACGACCCCCGCTTCCGGGGCGCGAACTATGAGCATTACCACTCGAGTACAGCCATCCCACACTAACACTAGCACCAGAGGAACAATTACGACAACATTTATTACATAGAAAAATACCAATAATCCAAAATATCCTCACTCAATCCTAACTCCACTCTCACGCATCACATTCACAAGCACATCCACACTCCCCAGCACATCCACACTCTCCAGCATATCCACACTCCCCAGCACATCCACACTCCCCAGCACATCCACACTCCCCAGCACATCCACACTCCCCAGCACATCCACACTGCCCAGCACATCCACACTCCCCAGCATATCCACACTCCCCAGCACATCCACACTCCCCAGCACATCCACACTCCCCAGCACATCCACACTCCCCAGCATGAATATGCAACGTACACAATACAAAATAACATCAAATAATTATAACAAGTATCCTTAATAAAATACAAATAACAATTCATAAACCAACTTATATAATTCACAAGTTACTGGATCTCCTTGGCGGGAGCACAAAAGACAAGCTCAGATTAAATTAAGGCTTCCGCTTACGCGAAAAAGTCCTTTATAGCACAGAGTCCTTTTGAATAAGTAGAATACACAATATTTCTGTCACTGCGACAAAGTTCCTCTCATAATATGGTCACCACAAGGAAACAAAATTACCCTCACAACGTGCTTTTACCAGTTTACAAATGGACAAGACTACTTAAAGCAAGTTAGTAAACACTAAATGGGACGACCCGACCTGGGCTAAACGCGGGGTCTGCACCGACGCTCGCAACAGCGCTCAGGTACGGCGTCGTAATCCCACTAGGAGTGACACAGCCAGCCTCCACTCTCACAATCGTACCACCCAGCCCTTCCGCACAGCAACGGCGGCGGACTTATCCACTTAGATCTTTAGATGCATTTTTGGTAAAAAGGTCTCTACATCGCACACCACTGTGTGATATGACCAGCCGTATACCAATATGACAATTCACAAATCAGTCACGTTCTGTGTTTGCTGTCAGGTGTATTTCGGGCATGTTTAAGCCTTTATTTGATAAGGGCTGCCTTCATCAGCGTGCTGACCCATTTGGTTTGGTTGAGTAAACCTTTGTTTTTAGTTTTTTATGGTAGTTTGTTTTGTGGTTCATTTTGTATTGTTCAAGAGGATGTACTCTCGCTCACACTATCACTTGGAAAGGCTAGTGGAGAGTGGTGGTGTGTTCTTTTCATGTCGCGTCCTTAGTTTTGATTGTTGGTGGGGAAATTCCGTGGTTGTCTGTGGTGTTTCGGGATTCCGTCTAAGTATTCGTAGCGCCCGTTGATCATATCGTAGGCGTACAAAGCTTTGCTGTATCTGCCCTCTTTAAAGTATATGAAGAGGAATTCTAGTTGTCTCCTTGCTCCCTTGTCTCTGCAAAGGCCCATGAGGTCGATCCATTCAAAGAATATCGTAGGGTTCAGTCCATTGGAGAAGATGAATGCGGCTAGTACTGGGATTCTTTGAAAGTGTGGTAGGTTTTCGTCCACATGTATTTTCTTATTTTTTGTGTGCTGGTGCTATGATTTCTTGAATGTCGCTCCATAGTTCAAAGGTCTGACGGTTTTTCTGTTTCTGGTTCATTCCGTTTTCTTTTCCCCGTTGTTGGGGGGGGGGGGGAGGGGCTTTTGTCTTGGTTGCGGTGTGGACGGCGCGTAAGAATAAGGTATTTCCACTGGCAATGCCAGTTGGTTTCTTATTGGGAGGTCGTTCTGCTTCGTTTAATGTGTCATGAAGCTGTTTCCGTTTGGAGTCGGCGTGCGGATTTTAATTTGATTGAGCTAGTTGTGCCGTGTTCTTTGGGCTTTTTACCACTGCTAAATTGGTGGGGCTAGTGGACAGTGCAGAGGTCTATTGTGTTGACTGATGCACTTCAGTCGACTTTTGTACTTGAGTCGCGATTTTTACACTTTTTCTGTTTACCAGCTACTGCAAAGTGGTGCAGCTAGTGGTGCAAACAATTGTTGATGTGATCTCGTCGTCTGCTGTACTATACTATTCTCTTGGCTTGACTTCGCGAACGAAGATTTTATAGGAGTTGCCCACGACGTCTGCAGGCTTGTTCGTGGCTGCGGAGGCCAATCCGAGACAGGCAGGTTCGACCGCAGTGGCTGCAGGGGAAGGTCTGGCCAGGGTTTTGAGCTGCGGCATCTCTGTTTTTTCTCCTGAGCCGCTTGTCCTTAAGGCTAGCTCTGCGAGAGTCCTCAAAGGAGACAGCTGCCTTGTAAATGGTGGAGCGCCAGGTGTCACGGTCCGCAGCAAGCGAAGACCACTGGTGGTGGTCGATTTGGCAGGCACTAAGTGACTTCTTGAGACAGTCTTTGTATCTCTTCTTTGGTGCCCCTCTGTCACGGTGTCCAGTAGCAAGCTCGCCGAACAGGGTGATCTTTGGTAGGCGATGATCCTCCATCCTGGAGACATGCCCCGCCCAGCGGAGCTGTGTCCGCAGCAGCAAAGCCTCGATGCTCACAGTTTCAGCCTGTTCAAGGACCTCGACGTTGGTGACATAGTCACTCCAGTGAATGCCCAGGATGGTACGCAGGCAGCGCTGGTGGAAGCGTTCGAGGAGTCGTAGTTGGCTGCGGTAGAGGGCCCAGGACTCGGAACCATACAGCAGGGTGGTGAGGACCACAGCTCTGTACACGCTGATCTTGGTGCCTGTTTTCAGCTGTTGATTGTGCCACACCCGCTTGAAAAGTCGCCCGAAAGCACTGTTCGCTTTTGCCAGCCTGCTGTCAAGCTCCTTGTCCAGCTTGGCGTCCGACGTGATAATGCAGCCAAGGTAAGTAAACTGGTGCACTGACTTTAGTTCAGACTCGCCAATGGTGATGTGAGGAGGGCGATACACTGTCTTGGGTGCCGGCTGATGGAGGACCTCTGTCTTTTTCAGACTGACCTCGAGTCCAAAGAGCTGGGCAGCATCTGCGAAGCAAGACGTGATGCGCTGCAGGGCTTTCTCTGTGTGTGCAACGAGGGCAGCATCATCAGCAAAAAGCAGCTCACGAATCAGTTGGTCTAGGGTTTTCGTGTGGGCCTGCAGTCGTCTGAGGTTGAACAGGCTGCCATCGAGACGATACCTGATGTACACTGCATCGTCATCATCGAGGTCCACTGTGGCCTGCTTCAACATCATGCTAAAAAAGATGGTGAAGAGGGTCGGTGCCAGCACGCAGCCCTGCTTTACGCCGTTGAGAATAGGGAATGGTTCTGAGAGGTCATTGTTGAGTCTGACCTGGCCTTGCTGGTCCTCGTGTAGCTGGACAATCATGTTGAGGAACTTTGGGGGACAGCCAAGTCGCTCCAGGATCTGCCACATGCCTTGCCTGCTCACAGTGTCGAACGCTTTTGTTAGGTCGACAAATGTTACGTACAGCCCTTTGTTCTGCTCGCGGCACTTCTCCTGTAGCTGTCTCAGCACAAAGACCATATCGGTGGTGGTCCTGTTTGCTCTGAAGCCACACTGGCCCTCTGGGAGTTGGTCTTCAGCGATGGCAGGTACCAGCCGATTCAGGAGCAGCCTTGCAAGGATTTTCCCAGCAATGGACAGCAGGGTAATTCCCCGATAGTTGGAACAGTCAGACTTCTCGCCTTTGTTCTTGTACAGGGTGATAACGACTGCGTCACGGAGATCTTTTGGTAGTGTTCCTTCCTCCCAGCAGCAGAGAAAGAGGTCATGGAGCTTGTTGTGCAGTGCTGTGCCTCCATGTTTCCAGATCTCTGGCGGTATTCCATCAATGCCTGCTGCTTTGCCACTCTTGAGCTGGTGGATGGCTGTGAGGGTCTCTTCAGCGGTGGGCGGTTCGTCCAATTCAACCTTTACTGGGAGGTGTGGGATTTGTAGGACGACTGCTTCTTGAACAGTGCGCTCAGCGCTGAAGAGGCTCTGAAAGTATTCCGACCAGCGGGCCTGCATCAGAAAGACGGCTTTCAGGCGTGGGTTTCATGGTCAAGACATCCATTGCGACTAAGCTGGAAAACCTACCAACGGGCCACTCAGACCGCATCATGTCCATGCGCCTCCCACTGAGACACCAGCAGCACGTCACCCTTCTCAGTGTGTACTCCCCAACCCTCCTGGCAGAGCCTGCTGAAAAGGACAAGTTTTACACTGACCTGCGCAGCCTCCTACAGAGTACCCCTGCAGACGACAAAGTCATCATCCTTGGCGACTTCAACGCCAGAGTGGGCCAGGACTCTGAAGCCTGGAAAGGAGTCCTCGGCAAGCATGGCGTTGGGAACTGCAATGACAATGACCGCCTACTATTGGAGTTCTGTGCGGAGCAGCAACTGGTCATCACCAACACTACTTTTCAGCAAAAGGACAGTCGAAAGACCACCTGGATGCATCCTCGCTCCAAGCACTGGCACCTTATCGACTATGTCCTAGTGCGTCAGAGGGACCGCAGTGACGTCCTCCTCACCAGAGTGATGCCCAGCGCAGAGTGCCACAGTGACCACCGCCTTGTCCGCTGCAAACTCAGGCTCCAAGTCAAGCCAAAACCCAAGAAATGGGGGCCCCCCAAGAAAAAGCTTGATGTTGCCAGCCTTCAGCGTGACGATGTGAAAGCTGCCTTTCAGACAGATTTACAGCGCAGGCTCAAAGACACAGCGGACCCAGTAGACTCCTCCCCTGAAACACTTTGGGAACAACTGAAAACTGCTATTGCAAAATCCTCTGCAGAAGTCTTGGGTTTCGCCAGAAAGAAGAACAAAGACTGGTTTGACGAAAACGATGTAGAGATCCAGGAACACCTAGCAAAAAAAAGAGCCGCCCATCAGGCCCACCTAGCCCAGCCTTCCTGCCCTGTGAAGAAGTCTGCCTTCCGCCTCGTCTGCAGCAGTCTCCAGCGCAAGCTCAGAGATCTCCAGAATGAGTGGTGGACCAGACTTGCACAGAGGACCCAGCTTTGTGCTGACAATAGTGACTACAGGGGCTTCTACGAAGCACTGAAAGCAGTGTATGGCCCCAGGCACCTGGTACAAAGTCCCCTGCGAAGCGCGAATGGCCAGGCACTCCTCACAGATAATACCTCCATCTATACTATTAGACAAGCGACTAATCGTTCAATTGTTTGAGGCGTTGCTCGTGTGCGGAGCTTGTCAGCCTGCGGCGCGCGTCTATGTGACGGTCGGTCAGCGGCCGTAGCATCCTACTACTGTGTCTGCTGTAGGCATAGGTGTAGATAAAGCTGGGGTTCGCGTTGTGGTTATCGAAATGTTGCGATGTTAATCTGCTGCCCCTATCAGTCCAAAGGTGGAGTCGGGAGGGGTCTTGCTGGTGTGTGCCAGCTGCGCTCCATCCCTCCATGGCTTCCAAGTTTCGCTTTTTAGTGGTTGGCACCGATGTATAATTGCCATTTGCCTCTGTTGCAGTTTGCCGGATGACGTGCAGCTCTATACCCTATTGTAGTGAAGAGAATGGTTTCGGTTTCACAAAGTTCTTGTGTGTCTGTTTGTGTGTTTGTACTCGGAGAAACATGTAATGACTTTTTGTGTATTCATGTCTGCTTTGTTTTCGGGGCTCATGCCTTTCGTGTAGTCCTGTGGTTCCCTTGGTTTGCATTCCTGTCGCTTGGTGTACCTCGGCTGTCGTTATTAAACTTGTTCAATTGTGTCTCTCTGTCTTGTTTTGTCACCCTGTTTGTTCTTCGTTGTTCGTGAGCGGTGCCAGTTTTGAGGAGATGAGTAGGTCTCCCAGGTTATTGTGTCTTTTCGAGGCAATCATGGGAGGTGTCGTGAAGATTTCTTTGCAACACTGGTCGTTTGTGATCAGTTTCCAGTGTTTCCTGAGCGCTCTAGCTAGTCCTTTCGTTTTGGGATTATACTTGGTGACCAGTATAAGGGGTGGTGATTGATGTTTTTTCTTTTCTTTTCCCTTCTTTCTTGTAGGAGAGTTCGTCGGGGTGTGTTGTTCACCTCCGCTGAGAGTTCCGTTAGTGTCTCTTTGCTGTATTGTCTTGCTGTTCATTTTTCGTGGAAGAAGGCTGTTTGTTGCTGTCTTATTTCCTCGTCTGAGCAGTTCCGTGTTATGCGAAGCGTTTCTCCTTTCACAAGGCCGTTAAAAACTGCCTGTGGGTGCGCTGATTTTCGGTGTAAGTATTGGAATGTCTCGGTTGGTTTTCTGAACATTCTGACATCAAAGTGCTTGGATTCCTGAAATTTCGTTCCTTTGTAGATTGTGATGTCAATGAAAGTTGCCTCGTTCTCACAGATTTGGTGTGTGAACTGGTCACACCAAGCCATCACATAGTGGTGGGCGATGTACAGACACATTTTTACCACAAAAAAACTTTCGTCACTAATCTGTCAAAACGCAAACTGACAGACCCACAGTACCTCCTACTCGCCAAAGGAATAAAATTAATTCCGACACCCCTACAATACACCCACAAAAGAGAAATCATAATGAACTTCATGGAACTGGCACGTAAAATGCGTTGCAAATTTCGACCCAGAAACAAAATCCCCTCTACACCCTTTCAGAACCAACTCAGGTTATGAGCCACCCAGAGACTGCAACGCTCTGGAAACATACATCAGCAACACAAGGGAAGAACTGGCACACCTGGAAAATAGAAGAATAAGACCGAACACTACGAAACAGGAATGGCAGGCCATCCAGGAACTTAAAAACAACAAGGAACTCGTTATTAAAAAAGCAGACAAAAGCTCTACCATCGTCATCTTAGACAGAGATGATTACATTAAAGAAGCGGAAACCCATCTACGAGGAATACACTCCCAAAACATAGTGTCCCCTAACATGAACGATATACACAGTGAGAAGTGATGCGACTAATACAAACGATGTTCACCAGCGGAGAGATTGACTTCACAACCTACAAGTTCCTGCTACAGTCCAAAGAGAAGAGAGACCCCGCCCACCTATACATATTGCAGAAAACACACAAGTTGACACCTCAGCAACTAAGAGAAGCGGAACAAAACGAACTGAATGGACGACGCATCACAGGATGACCCATCATCTCACAAGTTGCAACCCCAACATATTGCAACCCCAACATCGGACACCTTATTGACTTCTTCCTACTCCCATTCGTGGAGAAGCTAACGACGTACCTCAGTGAAGGACACGCCTGCATTCATACGCCTGACAGAAGAAACGGAATTCCCTGAAGACACAAAATTCAGTGTCTGTGACGTCTCAAATATGTACACAGTACTAAACCAAGACGCGCTCCTGCAAGCCACGAGCGACGCACTACCTGGAACACTCCGACTACCTCCCCTACCAAACATCAAACGGGATAGAATAGTGGAACTTCTGGCACTAATGCTGAAAAACAACATCTTCACCTTCAACGGACACAATTACAAACAAATCATCGGCTGCGCAATGGGCCAGGTCCCATCCCCCTCATGCAGTGACCTACTAATGGCACGAATAATGGACGAAGTCATCAACAACTACCCATACAAGGATGCCATCATACAGCACAAACGATACAGAGATGATGAGATAATCTTTATCCGGGGATCGAATGAAGAAATCAACAGCCTTTTCACGCTAGCAAACGCACACACAGGAGTCAGCTTCACACACCAAATCTGTGAGAACGAGGCAACTTTCCTTGACATCACAATCTACAAAGGAACGAAATTTCAGGAATCCAAGCAATTTGATATCAGAATGTACAGAAAACCAACCGAGACATTACAATACTTACACCGAAAATCAGCGCATCCACTGGCAGTTTTCAACGGCCTTGTGAAAGGAGAAACGTTTCGCATAGCACGGAACTGCTCCGATGAAGAAATAAGACGGCAACAAACAGCCTTCTTCCACAAAAAAATTAACAGCAAAAATATACGGCAAAGAGACACTAACGGAACTCTCAGCGGAGGTGAACAACACACCCCGACGAACTCTCCTACAAGAAAGAAAGTGAAAAGAAAAGATAAACACCAATCACCACCCCTTGTACTGGTCACCAAGTATAATCTCAAAACGAAGGACTAGGTAGAACGCTCAGGAAACACTGGTAACTGATCACAAATGACCAGTGTCGCAAAGAAATCTTTACCAAACCTCCCGTGATTGCCTATAACAAAAAAAACAAAACATAAAAACCTGGGAGACCTACTCATTGAGAATCATAGATGTAAATGGAATAGATCCTTTTCCAGGGAGGAATGGACATTCTCATGAGCCCCTGCGCTGTAGAGGCTGATGAGAATCTATGCCTCTTTAACGTTATATTACAGGATCCTTGACAGGCGGAAAAGTAGAAGGTTAAACTTGATGGCGCCAAGCTAATGTGGCGCTACCCTTAAATTATCTTGGTTGATCCATCTCCTGCAACTGTTACATAGTCGTTAGGTGACACCGCCATAATATGCAGCCTTGCGGTTAAATAAGTCAACTCGTTGTTTTATCACGATAAATTTTAATACTTTCCTAGGAACATAAGTGCATTTTGTCTGTTTGCCTTCAGGTCGCAGAAACAGTAGCACGGCCCTCCTGAACTACATCAACAGACAGTCATGGATTCCACTCTCTCACCCGACATAACCGAAAGCAGTATCTGGAACGAAACAGACTATACCTACGGCAACGGGACAGACTATGATGGCGGCTACAACAACTCTTACAACGACAACTACTTGCTGTGGGCTGGCAGGAGCTCGCTGATGTACAAAGTGCTGTGTCCCATCATCCTCATCATCGGGACCACCGGCAACGTGCTGACCGTCATCGTGCTGACCAGGATGTTGTCGGACGCCTCCGCCTTTCCCCTGCTGTTCATGGCGCTCGCCGTCACAGACCTGCTGCTGCTCTACCTCGTGCTCTTCGTCAGGTTAGTTGGGTACTTGGCTGGTTGTGAGTTAGTCAGTCAGTGAGTTAGTTAGTTGGGTACTAGGCTGGTTGTGAGTTAGTCAGTCAGTGAGTTAGTTAGTTGGGTACTTGGCTGGTTGTGAGTTAGTCAGTCAGTGAGTTAGTTAGTTGGGTACTTGGCTGGTTGTGAGTTAGTCAGTCAGTGAGTTAGTTGTAGTTGGGTACTTGGCTGGTTGTGAGTTAGTCAGTCAGTGAGTTAGTTGTAGTTGGGTACTTGGCTGGTTGTGAGTTAGTCAGTCAGTGAGTTAGTTGGGTACTAGGCTGTTTGTCAGTTAGTCAGTCAGTGAGTTAGTTACAATACAATACGATACAATAAAATACTTTATTAATCCCTCATGGGGAAATTCACATTTTTGCCACCACAGGTGCTGCTTACATTCACTCACTCGCTCATTCCACAAATTACAATAACAGAGCTACACAATGGACAATGACTCGGGACGGGTGAAGCCCGTGGCCAAGGCATCTAATGGCCAGCGCCAGTGGCCTCATCCCGACCCGAACCTCCCTGACAAAAAACAGAATACTAAGACAGCCCTATGTACCGTGGACACACTATTATAATGCTCTTTATTAAGTTCCTACTTGGCTAAAACTAGTACATAAAACAAGTTAACAACAGAAAACAAAATACCCGCGTCGATACGGAGATGATCTCCGATCTAGGCAACATAAAACTGAACAACGGTCAAACAGCACCTGGGGGCCCGTCGCCGCCATAGTACAGCGCCGGTGTTTAGACAGTCGCTCCGGCATAAACAGTCACCACCTTAATTATACTGACTTAACTAGTATATAACTTCATATTCATTTAAAAAAAAAAAAACGTAGTAGAACTACATCATTAACGTGAAAGCAGTCCAAAATGGTTTCTAAAAAGTACACACGCGGCTGTTCAGTAAGAAACACAGTCACTGCGTCTGGGAGGTGTCTGTCATTACATCATTCGGCTGGAATGTGGGGCCTGAAGCTTGCTGGTACTGGCTTCGTTGAGTGCACTAGGCTAGCGCAGGCCGTGATGTTGAGCGTGGCGTGCCGGAAGAGCCACTCCTGAGATGAGATGATGAAAGGGGAGGAAAGCACGTTGGGTGTATTGCCACAGCATAGCGCGCGCTGTTCTTCTAATATCCGCTTGGTACAACAAGAACCAGCTTGTATCAACTCCCAGCATAGCGGCACAGCGGAGAAAAATATGAAATCCAATTAAGTCACAGCACATCAAATTTACAAAAGTCATCAAAAAGAAATACCGGTCAGTCGTGATGATGCATTGCAGGGCCTGACATTGTATATCAAACGGACTGGTACAATGGCTAGAATTCTGTCGGTGGCGACCATTTCTGCCGGAGCGGGCGGCCAGGATGTGTTGCATGGCCGCCATCTTGTCTGAAATGTTAGTTGGGTACTTGGCTGTTTGTGAGTTAGTCAGTCAGTGAGTTAGTTAGTTGGGTAATTGGCTGGTTGTGAGTTAGTCAGTCAGTGAGTTAGTTCAGTACGGTTGGGTACTTGGCTGGTTGTGAGTTAGTCAGTCAGTGAGTTAGTTAGTTGGGTACTTGGCTGGTTGTGAGTTAGTCAGTCAGTGAGTTAGTTAGTTGGGTACTTGGCTGGTTGTGAGTTAGTCAGTCAGTGAGTTAGTTAGTTGGGTACTAGGCTGGTTGTGAGTTAGTCAGTCAGTGAGTTAGTTAGTTGGGTACTTGGCTGGTTGTGAGTTAGTCAGTCAGTGAGTTAGTTAGTTGGGTACTTGGCTGGTTGTGAGTTAGTCAGTCAGTGAGTTAGTTAGTTGGGTACTTGGCTGGTTGTGAGTTAGTCAGTCAGTGAGTTAGTTAGTTGGGTACTAGGCTGGTTGTGAGTTAGTCAGTCAGTGAGTTAGTTAGGTGAGAAGGCGGGGAAGTGGCGCAGTGGTTAAGGCGTCTGCCTCCAATGCCAAAGGTGCGAGGTTCGATACCGGGTTCCGGCGTTGGATTTTTCTCCTCTGGTGTCACCGTCTGGGCAGTGGGCAGATGTTCACATCTGCACGGGACATAGACGACCCCGGCCCCCACGAGTCCCCTGCTGCCTTGCAGGCCTGGCCGCTTGGCTGCGGAAAGGCTAAGGGAGGAAACCCCTGACATCAAAGTCCCCGTGTCTCCGGGGAAGGCTTTTGAGCCAGAGACTAAGACAAGGACAGTCTGATATAAAACCTACGACCCGAGGACCTCGATGCCACCGTCCCAGCTTGCTAGGCCATGGCAAACGAACCAAGGGTTTAAAGGGCCAGTACTGCGCACACTGCACTCCACCAAAAAGCTCCACCGCGCAGGCTTTAGGAAACGCCCACGGACTACGACACTGAACTTTCCAAGTCCTGTAGCGATGGGCAAGGGGCAAAACGGCAGGTGAAAGATGTCACTGGAAGCCGCAGTCTCAAACCTGCATGCAGGCGGTTCAGGATATTGGTCGCCTGATGTTGACCTGGGGATGACAACGTCACTCGGCACACCCTGAACGACCAAGCAGCCTTCTCTAGGGACAGCACTGCTTGCTCCACACGGAGAGGGGCCTAGAAAAGGTGGCCTAACCAAAGCTCATCCCCTCGTAACCCCAGTTGGCTAGCCGCGGTCAACGGGCATCTTCTCATGCGGTCAGAAAACAAGAAAAAAACAATGGATCCACTCTCATGACGACCACGACCGGACTCAACGTAGCATGCTGGAACATCCGAACCATGCTCGACACAGCAGACAGTGGATGCCCTGAACGTCGCTCCACCCTCATTGCCCGTGAATTGCGGAGGTTAAACATCGACATCGCCGCGCTCAGCGAAGTACGCCTTCCGGAGGAAGGCAGCCTCCAAGAACTTGGCGCTGGCTACACCCTCTACTGGTCAGGCAGGCCTGCATCAGAAAGACGGCTCTCAGGCGTGGGCTTCATGGTGAAGACCCCCATTGCGACTAAGTTGGAAAACCTACCAACGGGTCACTCCGACCGCATCATGTCCATGCGCCTCCCACTGAGACACCAGCAATACGTCACTCTTCTCAGTGTGTACTCCCCAACCCTCCTGGCAGAGACTGCAGAAAAAGACAAGTTATACTCTGACCTGCGCAGCCTTCTGCAGAGCACCCCTGCAGACGACAAAGTCATCATCCTTGGCGACTTCAACGCCAGAGTGGGCCAAGACTCTGAAGCCTGGAAAGGAGTCCTCGGCAAGCATGGCGTTGGGAACTGCAATGACAATGGTCGCCTACTGTTGGAGCTCTGTGCAGAGCAGCAACTTGTCATCACCAACACTACTTTCCAGCAAAAGGACAGTCGAAAGACCACCTGGATGCATCCTTGCTCCAAGCACTGGCACCTTATCGACTATGTCCTAGTGCGTCAGAGGGACCGCAGTGACGTCCTCCTCACCAGATGGATGCCCAGCGCAGAGTGCCACACTGACCACCGCCTTGTTCGCTGCAAACTCAGGCTCCGCCTCAAGCTGAAACCCAAGAAAGGGGGCCCTCCCAAGAAAAAAGCTTGATGTTGCCAGCCTTCAGCGTGACGACAAGAAAGCTGCCCTTCAGGCCGATTTACAGCGCATGCTCAAAGACACAGTTGATCCAGCAGACTCCTCCCCTGAAACACTCTGTGAACAACTGAAAACTGCTATTGTAAAATCCTCTGTGGAAGTCTTGGGCTTTGCTAGAAAGAGGAACAAAGACTGGTTTGACGAAAACGACGTAGAGATCCATGAACTTCTAGCATAAAAAAAAGGAGCCGCCCACCAGGCCCACCTAGCCCAGCCTTCCTGCCCTGTAAAGAAGTCTGCCTTCCGCCTCATCTGCAGCAGTCTCCAGCTCAAGCTTAGAGAGCTCCAGAACGAGTGGTGGTCCAGACTCGCACAGAGGACCCAGCTCTGCGCTGACAACGGTGACTACAGGGGCTTCTACGAAGCACTGAAAGCAGTGTATGACCCTAGGCACCTGGTACAAAGTCCCCTGCGAAGCGCTGATGGACAGGCACTCCTCACAGATAATACCTCCATCTTGAACCGCTGGTCGGAATACTTTCAGGACCTCTTCGGCGCTGAACGCACTGTTCAAGAAACAGTCATCCTCCAAATACCACACCTTCCACTAAAGGTTGAATTGGACGAACCGCCCACCGCCGAAGAGACCCTCACAGCCATCCACCAGCTCAAGAGTGGCAAAGCAGCAGGCATTGACGGAATTCCGCCAGAGATCTGGAAACATGGAGGCCCAGCACTGCACAACAAGCTCCACGACCTCTTTCTCTGCTGCTGGGAAAAAGGAACACTACCAAAGGATCTCCGTGATGCAGTCATCATCACCCTGTACAAGAACAAAGGAGAGAAGTCTGCCTGCTCTAATTATCGTGGAATTACCCTGCTGTCCATTGCCGGGAAAATTCTCGCAAGGTTGCTCCTTAATCGGCTGGTACCTGCCATCGCTGAAGACCCTCTCCCAGAGGGCCAGTGTGGCTTCAGAGCCAACAGGAGTACCACCGACATTGTCTTTGTGCTGAGACAGCTTCAGGAGAAGTGCCGCGAGCAGAACAAAGGGCTGTACGTAACGTTTGTCGACCTAACAAAAGCGTTTGACACTGTGAGCAGGCAAGGTATGTGGCAGATCCTGGAGCGACTAGGTTGTCCCCCAAAGTTCCTCAACATTATCGTCCAGCTTAACGAGGACCAGCAAGGCCAGGTCAGACTAAACAGTGACCTATCAGAACCATTCCCCATTCGCAACGGCGTGAAGCAAGGCTGCGTGCTGGCACCGACCCTCTTCACCATCTTCTTCAGCATGATGTTGAAGCAGGCCACAGTGGACCTCGACGATGACGACGCAGTGTACATCAGGTATCGTCTCGATGGCAGCCTTTTCAACCTCTGACGACTGCAGGCCCACACGAAAACCCTAGACCAACTGATTCGTGAGCTGCTCTTCGCTGATGACGCTGCCCTCGTTGCACACACAGAGAGAGCCTTGCAGCGCATTACGTCCTGCTTCGCAGATGCTGCCCAGCTCTTTGGACTTCAGGTCAGTCTGAAAAAGACAGAGGTCCTTCATCAGCCGGCACCCAAGGAAGAGCATCGCCCTCCCCACATCACCATCGGCGAGTCCGAACTGAAGTCTGTACACCAGTTTACCTACCTTGGCTGCATCATCACGTCAGACGCCAAGCTGGCCAAGGAGCTGGACAACAGGCTGGCAAAAGCGAACAGTGCTTTCGGGCGACTATTCAAGCGGGTGTGGCACAATCAACAGCTGAAAAAAGGCACCAAGATCAGCGTGTACAGAGCTGTCGTCCTCACCACCCTGCTGTACGGTTCCGAGTCCTGGGCCCTCTACCGCAGCCAACTACGACTCCTCGAACGCTTTCACCAGCGCTGCCTGCGTACCATCCTCAGGATTCACTGGAGTGACTATGTCACCAACGTCGAGGTCCTTGAACAGGCGGAAACTGTGAGCATCGAGGCTTGCTGCTGCGGACACAGCTTCGCTGGGCGGGGCACGTCTCCAGGATGGACAATCATCGCCTACCCAAGATCACTCTGTTCGGCGAGCTCGCCACTGGACACCGAGACAGAGGGGCACCAAAGAAGAGATACAAAGACGGTCTCAAGAAGTCGCTTAGTGCCTGCCAAATCGACCACCGCCAGTGGTCTTCGCTTGCTGCGGACCGTGACACCTGGCGCTCCACCATTCACAAGGCAGCCGTCTCCTTTGAGGACTCTCGCAGAGCTAACCTTAAGGACAAGCGGCTTAGAAGAAAAAACAGAGTTGTCGTAACTCAGAACCCTGACCAGACCTTCCCCTGCAGCCACTGCGGTCGAACCTGCCTGTCCCGGATTGGCCTCCGCAGCCACGAAAATGCCTGCAGACGACGTGGGCAAGCCCTATAGAATCTTCGTTCGCGAAGTCAAGCCAAGAGAAAGTCAGTGAGTTAGTTAGTTGACCTTCTTCATCCCGATACACTACTGCATGAAATTAATGTGCCTATAATAGTTCAAGGGTGGTGCCAGAATAGCTTGGTGCCTAAGCTGCCAAGCTATTCTGGCACCACCCTGGAACTGAAATGGTTGATCTGTTTCTTAATCTGTAACGTGGTCTTGATAGGACAATAAGAGTGGGTTTTATTTTAAATCAGCCTCAGGGTGTAATGAGTTAATTAATTAATCAACTAAAAAGTAAATTAGTCAATTATTTCGTTAATGTATTTTTTTTTAAGTTTATTATTTACTTCCAGAGTTAGTTGTTAGCAAGTTAATTGGTTACTTGGTTGGTTGTTTGGTTGGTTAGTTAGTTGGTTTGGAGGTTGGTTGCTTGGTTGGTGGATGGTTTGTTAAGTAGTTATAGAGACTAAGAATAATAATAAGAGTACTTTATTATCTCGAAAAGAGAAATTCATTTGTGATACATTTATAACAAGCAGTACAAAACAAAACAAACAAAAAAAACCAACAACATTATAACACAATTACGGACATTTTCTCCCTGCACTTGCACAGCTACAAATTCCAAATAAACGAAGTATACACTACAAAATCTTTACACATAGCTCTTACACATCTCATACATAAACATATTTTATGCACTGAGCGGCACTTACACATTCACACCCACCTCTGCACATGTATACATAATACTGATTGCAGAGGTAAAGGGGATCGGGGGAGGAGTTGTTATGTTTGGCCGGTATGCATGGATGTACCTACAGATTGCTTAACTCTAGCGTGATGGATTTGGGGATGAAACTGTTCTGTAGTCTGAGTGTCCTAGCTCTGCGCGTGCGGAGTCTGCGGCAGAGGGAAGGAGTTCATAGAGGTGGGCAAGGACATAGGATCTGTCTGAAGCTATTCGCCTACCATTTCGCACCACACGCTGTTCATACAGTGACTCCACACTTGCTTGCTTACTGCCAATCGCCTTGCTGCAGATGTTTATCATTCGTACCAGGACGTTCTTGTTCTTCACACTCAGACCTCCATACCAGCACACGGAACCGAAAGTGATGTCAGACTCGATGAAAGAGCACTAGAAAGTTGGAAGGACAGAGGGGTTCGCATTCAGCTTCCTGAGTTGCTGAAGGCAGTAGATGCGTGACTGACATTTCTTGGTATGAGGGTGGTGTTTGCATTAAAGGACAACTTATCATCTATAACTGTTCCAAGGTACTTATACTCAGTCACACGCTCAACAGACACACCATCAATCGTCAGAACTGGGACAGGGGCGGGTTTTCTTCGAAAATCAGACGCTAAACCGTTCTACTTCTGCAAAGTAAATTGCATCACTATTGGAGAGATCTTCTAAGGCAGTGTCATCCGAGTATTTTATAAGATGGGTAGACTCAGTGCCACTACAATCGTTAGTGTAGAGTGTGAACAGCACAGGGGAGAAAACTGTACCTTGAGGGGCGCCTATCAAAGTGGACCTAAGGGACGAGAGAGCTGTTTGAAAGCGGAATGACTGGGTCCTTTTTACAAGAAAGTACATAGATCAGAATAAGCCTTGGCGTTACATTGTAACAGAGAAGTTTTTGAGCCATGAGATAGGGTTGTATAGTGTTGAAGGCTGAAGAAAAGTCTGTAAAAAGAATGCGTACAAAAGAGCCAGGTTTTTCTAAATGTGTGTATGCATGGTGCAGGAGTGTGAGTGTAGCGTCGTCTGTACATCTGTTTTGCTTGTATGCAAACTGGAGAGGATCTTGATAGGGCTTTGCCTGATAGAGCAGTCTAGAGAGGACAACACGCTCAAAGCACTTCGTTACTATAGAGGTGAGAGCTATGGGGCGATAGTCATTGAGTGTATTGGGCTTGTTGTTTTTGGGGACGGGGCAGTCAGTAGATGTTTTCGAGAGTTTAGGCACAGTGCAATCCTTCAGAGACCAACTAAACAAACGGCTAAAAACAAAAGACAACCGACAGGCACATGATCTCAAAACTCTTCCACAAATATTATCTGGGCCCACAGCTTTCATAACATTTAGTTTGCTAAAAAGCTTCTCAACCGTCTTGCCATGGATCTCCAAGTCTTCCTCAACATTGCCTGCCACATTTACTTTAAGCTGGGAAATCATGCTATCTAAGTCATCCTTCCAACCATCTTTCTCATATCTTCAATAAAACTCATTAAGTTTTTCAGACAATTCAGTTTGTTTTTTTCATTTGCATGCTGCTGCTACTGAGTTTTGGTTTAACGTGGCCTGATAGAATTTTAAGTCCTTTCCATTATCACCCGATCGTTTCTAAGCGGATCGTTTTATCCTAACTATCTATGCATGCGACTCATGAACGAATATAGACAGATATAAGGGGAGTTTGACTCGCTTGGCTGCAAAGAGGTACACCGATCGAGGACACAAACAATCACAATAACCACTGAACAAGTACACACGAGAAACATGACATCAATCATACCACTCTCGCATGCAAGCGGCATAACAGACATAATCAAAGGCTCTTTTGTATTTACTACGTATATATAATGTTATATTGATTAATAATAAATGGTTTGCTCACCCCTGACGCCATACAGGATACGACGACCCATGGCGGTCACACGGCCCATCCCAGCACCAAAGCTGGTGCCAGAAGGGAGAATAGTCCTAACTTCACAAATCTATCTCTCGCCTATTCCGTTATCGTCCCTCTTCTATTTCTCTCTTTCTCCTTCTTTTCTAGAGCATAAGCCTCATGGATTAAATACTGTATAAAAGCCACGGCCATGGTCATCATAGCCAATCACCGTATGGATTCCTTACGTAGTTTACTATTTTTAGAGAGTGATCACCATGGCGACAAACATACAAGTGTTCTACGTCATTCCTACAACGTGTCCATCTATACAATTGTTTAACTCTAGAACCTTCCTTGGACACCTGGACATATACTAATATCCTACTTAACTGATTTCCCACACAACATTCCCTATCTCCCTGGGTCAAGCCTTGGTCACGATTATAATTCCGTCTCGGTCAATATATCGTACCTGGCCTTTGACCTAACATATTAACCCTAACCAGCATATTAACCCTAATCATCTTTTAACTATATATAATAGTAACTCTGTGACACCATGCATCTGCTAAGCTACCTGATTCAAACTGTGACTCTACTTTCTCTTTATACTTTTTCTTAGCGTCTAAAATCTGCTTCCTCGATTTATTCTGTACTGATTTCCTTTCTACTCTGGCCCCAATTTGAAATGCAACCTTTTTCTCATTCCGTGTGACTTTGAGATACATTGAAATCCATAGTTTGTTGTTGGGATAAAATTTCACTGTCTTAGATGGAATAATCATATTTTCACAGAAATTCACATAGAAATCACTTCAGTAGCTTCGTCTACACTAACACTAGAATCAAGAAACACGTCCCAATCTGTACACTCAAAACATCCCTGCAACTGTTCTACACTATCCTTAGACCACACTTTAACTAATTTCTTCACTAAGGGCTCTGTCTGGATCTTGGGTTTGTATGCTGGGACAAGAAACACACTATTGTGTTCAGAATTACCTACGGGCGGGAGAACAAATGATCGGTATGCATTGGGGACGTTTCCATACACTAAATCTAACGTCTTGTTCTTGCGAGTGGTGACAGTCACGTACTGGTAGTTAGTCAGTCAGATAGCAATTTAATTAGTCAGTTGGCTGTTTGTTTGGTTGGTTGAAAAGTTAGTTAGTAAGTAAGTAAGTAAGTAAGTAAGTAAGTAAGTAAGTAAGTTAGTAAGTTAGTTAGTTAGTTAGTTAGTTTGTTAGTTAGTTAGTTTGCTTGTTTGTTTGTTTGTTTGGTTTTTAGTTAGTTAGTTAGTTAGTTAGATAGTTAGTTAGTTAGTTAGTGAGTGAGTTAGTTAGCTAGCTAGTGAGTGGAGTTAGTTAGTTAGTTAGCTATTTAGCTAATTAGGTAGTTAGTTAGTTAGTTAGTTAGTTAGCTAGTTAGCTATTTAGCAAATTAGTTAGTTAGTTAGGTAGGTAGGTAGGTAGTTAGTTAGTTAGTTAGCTATTTAGCTAATTAGTTAGTTAGTTAGTTAGTTAGCTATTTAGCTAATTAGTTAGTTAGTTAGTTAGTTAGTTAGTTAGTTAGTTAGTTAGTTAGTTACTTAGTTAATCAGCTAGTTAGTCAGTTAGTTAGTTAGTAGATAGTTAGTTAGTTAGCTATTTAGCTAGTTAGTCAGTTAGTTAGGTAGTTAGGTAGTTAGTTAGTTAGTTAGCTAGTTAGCTAGTTAGTTAGTTAGTTAGTTAGTTAGTTAGTTAGTTAGTTAGTTATTTGGGCTTTGTCCCTTTGCTGCCAATGGTCACGGCGTATGTAACAACTCAACACTGACCAACACGCGCGTGAAAAACATAGATGTAAATGGGCCAACATATAAATAAAGAACACAGGACTAACAAGAGACACAAATCTTCATGAGCCTTCGCGACTGCGGTAAGTTAGTGCGACTGCGGTAAGTTAGTGCGACTGCGGTAAGTTAGTGCAACTGCGGTAAGTTAGTGCGACTGCGGTAAGTTAGTGCGACTGCGGTAAGTTAGTGCGACTGCGGTAAGTTAGTGCGACTGCGGTAAGTTAGTGCAACTGCGGTAAGTTAGTGCGACTGCGGTAAGTTAGTGCGACTGCGGTAAGTTAGTGCGACTGCGGTAAGTTAGTGCGACTGCGGTGAGTTAGTGTGACTGTGGTAAGTTAGTGCGACTGCGGTAAGTTAGTGCGACTGCGGTAAGTTAGTGCGACTGCGGTAAGTTAGTGCGACTGCGGTAAGTTAGTGCGACTGCGGTAAGTTAGTGCGACTGCGGTAAGTTAGTGCGACTGCGGTAAGTTGGTGTGACTGCGGTAAGTTAGTGCGACTGCGGTAAGTTAGTGCGACTGCGGTAAGTTAGTGCCACTGCGGTAAGTTAGTGCCACTGCGGTAAGTTAGTGCGACTGCGGTAAGTTAGTGCGACTGCGGTAAGTTAGTGCGACTGCGGTAAGTTAGTGCGACTGCGGTAAGTTAGTGCGACTGCGGTAAGTTAGTGCGACTGTGGTAAGTTAGTGTGACTGCGGTAAGTTAGTGCGACTGTGGTAAGTTAGTGCGACTGTGGTAAGTTAGTGCGACTGCGGTAAGTTAGTGCGACTGTGGTAAGTTAGTGCGACTGTGGTAAGTTAGTGTGACTGCGGTAAGTTAGTGCGACTGTGGTAAGTTAGTGTGACTGCGGTAAGTTAGTGCGACTGTGGTAAGTTAGTGCGACTGCGGTAAGTTAGTGCGACTGCGGTAAGTTAGTGCCACTGCTGGGGCTGATGAGGGTTTATGCCTCTTGCAGATGGGCAGCGATCGCCTGGCCCCGGAAGTTACGGGGTTAACACTGTTTTTCGGGTTTGTTTTCAGATGACGAAGACAAAAGTCCAAGTCTTGTCAACACAACCCTTTGCCATGAACAATTTTAATAGGAGAAAACTTGACACATCCGGTCAGTGGTGACCTGTTTCTCTCTGTTCACAACCGAGGATTGTGTTGACAAAAAAAATGACCGACCAAGCGTGAAACACTTTTAAGACAGACTAAGATAAAACGTTTATCTTGAGCTAGCCCCTCTTCCCTCATTCAGCCCGTGACACGCCACAGCAAGATATGGCTCCACCAGGATAGTTCAAGGGTGGTGGCAGAATAGCTTGGCATAGGCGCCAAGCTATTCTTCCACCACCCTTGAACTATCCTGGTCGATCTGTCTCCTGAATTGTAATGCAGTCCTCAGAGGATAACTCCAAAATGTGGGTACTTCGAACCTCGGGCACAATGAGTTAACTGCCGAGGACAACTGAACACAATCCGAATGCAAGAGACATAGATCCTCATGAGCCATCGCAGTTGCACTAACTTACCGCAGTTGCGGGTGCTCATGAGGATCTATGCCTCTTGCTGAAACCACTTTGTGTCGATGTCCCTAGGACCTCGGGGGATCTCTGGGCGTTGAATGAAGACGGATATCAGACACACAGTGGGCGTCCAGTGTTAGTGACGATATCAGACACACAGTGGGCGTCCAGTGTTAGTGACGATATCAGACACTCAGTGGGCGTCCAGTGTTAGTGACGATATCAGACACACAGTGGGCGTCCAGTGTTAGTGACGATATCAGACACTCAGTGGGCGTCCAGTGTTAGTGACGATATCAGGAATACAGTGGGCGTCCAGTGTTAGTGACGATATCAGACACACAGTGGGCGTCCAGTGTTAGTGACGATATCAGACACACAGTGGGCGTCCAGTGTTAGTGACGATATCAGACACACAGTGGGCGTCCAGTGTTAGCGACGGCGTTAAGGTTTTGTGGGATTGTCCGACCCCTGGCGGGAACTGACTTTTCTATCTTGTTCTGCAGGTGGATCGCGGAGCAGTTTGGCAAATGGGTGATAGATCAGAGCGAGGGCGCCTGCAAGTTCCTAAAATGGATGGAGTACTCCATGACGTCGTTGTCGGCGTGGTTTCTGGCGGCCATGACGGCCCAGCGTGCAATGACCATCGTCTGGCCCATCCAGATGCGATCAATGAGGCCGCGCCGCCAGGCTGTCGTCACCATCGTCGCCCTCACCGCCTGTAGCTTCCTCTTCAACTCCTTCGTTCTGGACGGCATGACGACGAGGGACCCCGCACGAGAGGTTTACTGCTACTGGGAGACCACGTTCATGGCCAACATCCGCCCGGCGCTGGACTGGCTGGAGATCGTCCTCAACTCGCTCCTGCCCTCCGCCATCATGGTCGTGTGCACGTTCTCATGATCCAGGCCGTCAAGCAGTCCGCCGTTAGGGCGCGAAGCCGAAATTCCGCCAAGAAGAGCGGGCAGAAGGACTTCGTGCATCAGATTACCATGAACTTGATCGTGGTATCTTTGACCTTCATCGTCCTGACCTTGCCCTTGTACGCCATGCAGATCGCCCTCCAGTTCAACACTAACCTTCACAGGGACGGGCCGTTCCACTTCTGGCACAACGTCACCAACATCTTGTGGGCGACCAACAGCGCCATCAACTTCTTCCTCTACATTCTGACGGGGTCCCGGTTCAGGGAGGAGGGCATGAAGATGTTCAGAGGAACCAAGACCACGGTCAGCCAGGGCCACAACAAGACGGACAGCAGTTTGAAAGCCATGAGTAGCGTCTGAACGAGTCGACAGCGGTCTGCATGTGCGTGCACGCAAACAGTCGGCCTGGTTTTAACTTTTTGGGTGTCGGTAGCGACTCTGGTCGAGGTGATTCATACAGGAATCAAAGTCGCTACCGACACCGAAAGGGTTAATCAGCTTACTGCTATGACAGCAGGCTAAGACTTCTGTCTGTAGAGCAGATCGAGCGTTTCAGTCGACGTTGATGCATATCACACCAGAAATCAGACCATTTGACTTGACAGACTAGAAGGTTCTGACACGTTGCTGAGGGCGTTCTGGCAGACATAACACAGCTAGAGTCCGATTAGATTCCTGCACTGTCGGGACAGCGAGCAGTAAATAAATACCAGAGGCATAGAGCCTCATGGGCCCCTGCATATGCGTGAACTCATGTGGATATACGCCTCTTGCTGACCCCATTGATATCTGTGTTTCCCGAGTGCCGTAATTCAACACGGCAGTTTTGACTCTGGAGCCGAAGCGCAGTCAGGCAGTAGAGTGAAGCGGCGAATCCGGATTCCGTTCGTCTTGAAACAGTTAATAGCATTTCGAGAGGCTTAACTACCTACCGCTACTTTACTTTTTGTCTCTTCGCTCTTTATGATCAGGGATTTCAATCAGTCGAGAGGTTGGTTAGTTGGGCTTTAACGTCCAGGGCACCGGAGGGTTATGGGGGACAGGGACAGCTATTGCCTATGGAGTACGACCTGAACACTGATCAATTCAGGCGCACTCGTGACACTTTGATTTAGCAGAGAGAGACAAAACACGTCCGACTGTCACGCAGCACTGGCCAGCAAATGTAAGAGTGTCCCAAGGGAGACAATCCGTGTGCACCCCTGCACCATTTACCCTTTGCATGCGTGTAGCGGTCTTTCCTACAGGAATCATCGCGACACAATCCGCTACCGACACGCAGAGGGTTATGGCCCTCAGGGACGAAACCACTGCCAGCGGTGCGTGACGGTTTACATGACAATGTCACATGTGTCTTTTGAACTTGAACTTGATTTGAACAGGGACAGGGACTTCCAACTCTCGTTGATTTCGTCCGGGGGGGGGGGGGGGGGGTGGGCCAGGGGGTTTGGCGGGGGGGGGGGTGAGGTTGTCTCGCTGTCTGTCTGCCGCTCCGTCGCGCAGCTGGCTGATGGTACTGCCGGGGCCGGGTGGTTGGTGGTGGAGGAGGCGGGTGGTGTGGCCGGGAGACCGTTGCCTAGCGCCAGGCTGGTGGGTGGTGGTAGGCCAGCCACTCCAAAAGATCTTGCAGGAGTGGTGGCGGGGGTGGTGGTGTCGGCTGGGGGAACCGTGGCCGGTTGTGGAAGGGTCCGGGGAGGTGGGGTGGTGGTGGTGGCGGCCAGTTGATTCTTGGTCTTGGGGTCCTGGCGCTGTAATGGTCCGGGGTGGGTGGCGATGTAGCGCGTGTGGCAGGCGCATGTGTGGTGGCGGGGGTGCGCGAGTAGTGGTGGTCGCTGTTTGCCTGAGGTGTTTAGGCGGTCGGTGGCGTCTTTTTTGTTGTTGTTTTGGCGGGCCGGTGGTTGGTCCGTTGCCTGCCGATGATGGTTGTTGTTGGGGGGGCGGGTCCGTGCCCGCGTCCTGGAGGATTTTCTCTAGCGTCACCGTTCCCGTATCTCTTACTCGGGAACGACCGGCGACGACGGAGGAGGGGGAGACCAGGCTCCGAGGCATGGATTTTGAGGACCTGGTGCTCCTGCTCCAGGACGCAGTCCCGGTCATCCTAACGGTATCAGGAGATGCCTACCACCGGGGCACTGGTCAACCGCCCGGTGGTGGTGCACGCGGAGCTCCATTCAAGATCTGGGTGCCCTCAACAAAGGACACGGCCAGCCAGGCCACAACCCCAACCACCACCGAAACGGGGAGTCAAATTACCACCGACTCCCCACAGACCGCCGACAAATCAACCGGCACCACGCCACCGGACTCCAAGGACAAGCACACCGAGACAGAGACCCCACATGTGTCACCAGACAGAGTGCATTATATATGCTGGTCACAGGGGATACGCGCCTTTGGCTGCATGGCCAGTCATACAGTGCGTGTCTCAGGCAGACTCTGTTCACCGCCACTGACTGCGATGGTTTGGCAGACACGTTATTTCAACAGGACTGACAGGGAAGACGAATAACTGGACCATGTGCCTTTTCGTGCGGCTTAGTCTCATTCGGGTCCTGTGTCTGTCTGAAGATCAGCGAGCGATCCACAGATAGACGTTGGCCCAGATTTCGACAGTGCCTGGGCTGACAAGGAAAGCGATGCCTACGCCAGCGCGTCAAGTAAAAATTCTAACAGACTTTACTGAAATTAAGTCCGGTGACGTCAATGTACGAACGAGGAGGAGGACAACCATTTTCCATTGAGGGAGGTGCGATGCCGTTGAGAAGCCCCACAAGGGTGAGAGAATCGAAGATATGTTTTCCTGCCCCTAGTGACAAGCTCTCCGATATCTATCCCGAGGACGTTCTGCCAGCCTAGGGTCACAGGACCACAACTCTTGCCGGCTCGGAAGAAATCATCTCGATTCCTTCCCCCTAGTGGCCGATGAGGGATAATACAGCCCCTCCTCGGCTTGGAACCCAATTAGCCCCCCTGGCCGTGTTTCCCAATTATGTACCAGTTGCAGATAGATTGTATCGATTCATGATAATTCACTGGTGAGAGCTAGTTATAGCTTGGCGCCATTAGGCGCCATATGCTAAACTGGCCACTACCCTTGAATTATTATGATCGAATCCATCCACTACCGGTAATTCCATATTCAAAGAAATTCATGAATCCAAAACCCATTAGATTTCAGTTTGTATGTCGATGAGCTTCTGATTGACTGGGTCAATGGGTGACAAATGACATATCTGCAGGACCGGTATTATATATATATTCTCACCAGTCCGCAACAGGGAGAGCTCTTGAGAATCCACGCGTTCGTACATACAGCCTCCCTCTATCGCAGATAGAGGAAATATTGGGATTTGGATTTAACAGCCAGAGCAGGCGGAAACATAAGGGCCCATCTACACGGCGGATCTCTTGTCCGCTATGAAAACTGATTTTGTCACCGTTGTACCCCTGTGGCTGGTTGTTGGTGATAATCTGCATTCGCTTGTATTTCTCTGGTCTGCTCTTTTTCTCTGGCACGTAAAGTGAAATTACAAAAAGGAAAATTAAAACAAAAATTAAATGCACAATTATGGTTAGCGAAAGTGTGGTGATGTGTGTCGTGTGTGGGAGGGGGGGGGGAGAGGTTTTGGAGGTGAAGGGTGGAGGCCGGATGGATGTGTTAGTGTTTAAGGGTGGTGGCTATATGGATGAAGCTATAGATGTGTGTATATTGTTTTAGTTTTGATGGATAAAGTCACTTTTACCCTGCGTGTAGTCTACAGATGGCGTCTTCAAGTACATACTCGTGTCTTTGACATGTTGAGGCTGTGAAGCCAAAGGACCACATTTCCCTATCCACCACTGGGGACAATAAAAGATCCATGTAAAAATGTTGAATTAGGCTTTAACCAGGAAACTGCCCAGGTGCTAACATGCTCCTTTTCATCTCCTGCTGCAGACTGTCAGTTGTCACCAAGTAAGCAGACGACGCGTGCTGACCCTGTGTGCTGGTCGCTGACTATTGTTTGGGCCTGATCGCTCTAGGCTCCAATTATCACTGCAAGTAGACATACGAGCTTCATAAGGCCGCCCGCAGTGTGCACTAAACGTATCCGCAGTTGCGGGGGTCACATGAGGATCAAAGGTCTCTTACCAGTTGGATCGTAATTATTCACATTAATCTGATCCTGCCGTAATTTTTGACAAAGAGCCCAGGTGTTTGTTTGATTTTTTGTTTTTTTTTTTTTGTTTTTTTTTTTGATTTGTTTTTTTTTGTTGTTGAGCGATAAAAATGAGATATTCCATCATACGTTATTTACAAGGACAGTCTCGCTTGTGGACATACAGGCGACCTGTCTTGTGCCAAAATCACGACCGTGTCGCTTCTGTGGGCACACAGCACACAAGTGACCGTAAGTAAAAAGAACGCACGCGGAGGCCCAAGTAAGAACAATCTTTTATTGGGACAACAGACAAAAGGAAAAAATACCAACACACTCACACAACCGGAAAGGCGATGCTGGGGAGTCCTGCATATAGAGCAGAGTTTGCCAGGCCGCCATGACGTATACAGTATAATCATATGGAAAGTGCTGAGTTACAAACCTGACAGCCAAGGCAAACACACGGACACAAAGCAGCAAAGATATGCCAGGCCGGAGGTATCAATATCAAAATGTAAGTTTGTCAGCAGAGGGAAGGTGACACACTTACGGAGCTATATCAGGCAAAAGGTAAAAACCAGACACTCATTCCCTCGACCCCCCCCCCCCCCCCCCCCCCCCCCCCCCCCCCCCCCCCCTCCCCCCCCCCCCCCCCCACCCCCCCCCCCACCCCCCCCCCCACCTTTGACCCCTGAGCAATTGTATTGTGTTGTAACTGTCTTTTCTAAGCGTGTTTCTTTCTCCGTTGGGTACTTCTTTGCATTTTACACGCTTGGCAGTCACCTTTTTGGTCTGGAATGCGTCCTCATATTGAAGTGACGTGAATATTAGTATGTATAAAATATGTATGATTTATATGAAATGTACTTGTTTGATCTTGCCGGCCCTGGTCAATCCTGACTTGCTGGGACATGATGGACCTGTTGTGATTGTCATGACGTCATTCTGCGCCCGCTGGTAGTGCAGGTGGTTCAACACCATACATTGATCGAAAACGGGTGTTCTAGGTCGTTCTGACACGTTCCCAACCTGAAGTACACCAACAGGGTATCCAAACAGATCAGACGGGCAGAGGACACCCTGTAATACCAAGTGTCTGTGGCAGAGACAAACTGTATACCACGTGTAAGAAGTAAGAGACACACTGTATACCACGTGTAAGAAGTGAGAGACACTCTACTTTCGATGTATGAACTATATCAGCACATACTAAGAACAAAACCCACACATGTGATTGAATTATCTAAAACAGCATATACATTGAGAACGAAACAAACACATCATCATTGTAATTGTATATAAATATTCCGTAGCGACATATACTGAGAAAAAATGTAACACACGTCATGTTTGTATAAATATTATATAAATAAAGTATAATACCTACCAAAAAAGCACAAGAAAAAGCGACGGCCATGATCGCCAGAGAAGGCATGGAGGTCAGTGACTGCTCCGTCAGATTAGCACCAGCTGACAAGTCCAGCAGAAGGCCAGTTTGCTCTTGGATACAACGACTATGCTATGCGCTTCACCCTGGTAATCCCAAGGCCGCATCTCTCAGACTTCAGACATATCGTCTAGCGACCAGGCAGGCGATGCAACCACCATGTTAATTCAAGGGTAGTGCCAGATTCGCTTGGCGCCATCAGGCGCCAAGCTCATTTGGCACTACTCTTGAATTATCATGGTCGATCCATCTCCCGCTGTAGTGCGTTGGGGCTGAAAGGGATCTAGAAATTCCAGGCAGCTCACTGTTATTAGGTTTCAGACATCATGCATACACAAGCTGCCAACCTTCATCAATGCAGGCAACTCACTGTTTTATGGTTATTAGACTTCTTGCAACTCTAAGCTGACGCCACCATTCCTTCAGGCACTCACTGTTTTATGGTGGTTTTACACTTCTTGCAACGTATGCTGCCACCTTCATTCAGAGGCACTCACTGTTGTTTATGGTTTCAGGCATTCTTGTCAACCCAGCTGCCACCTTCATTCAGGGCACATCACTGTTTAAGGTTTTTTAGACTTCTTGCAACTAAGCTGCTGCCACCCTTTCATTCAGGCAACTCCACTGTTTGTATGGTTTTAGACTTCTTGCAAACAAAGCTCGCCAACCTGCATTCTCAGAGCACAACACAGTTTTTATGGTAATGGTTTCAGATCTTCTTGCAATATCCAAAGACTGCCAACCATTCATTCAGGCATATCACTGTTTTTGGTTTTAGATCTTTTGCAACCCAAGCTGCTCACTTCATTCAGGGCACTCTTGTTTTATGGTTTAGACGTTGCAACTCTATGCTGCCACCTTCATACAGGCACTCATCTGTGTTAGGTGTTAGACTTCTTGCACTAAGCTAGCCACCTTCATTCAGGCACTCACTGTTTTATGATTTTTGACTTCTTGCAACTCTAAGCTGCCACACTTCATTCAGGATCTCACTGTTTTATGGTTTTAGACTTCCTTGCAACTAAGCTGCCACCTTCCTTCAGGCACCTCACTGTTTTATGGTTTTAGACTTCTTGCAACCCTAAGCTGCCACCTTCATTCAGGCACTCACTGTTTTATGGTTTGTAGGACTTTCTTGCAACTAAGCTGCACACCTTCAATTCAGGCACTCCACTGTTTTATGGTTTCAGAACTTCTGCAACTAAGCTGCCCACCTTCTATTCAGGCACTCACTGGTTTATGGTTTCAGACTTCTTTGCATACTCAAGCTGCCAACGCTTTCATTCCGGCGCACTCAACAGTTTTATGGGTTTCAGACTTACTTTTTGCAACTCAGCTGCCACCTTCATTCAGGCACTCACTGTTTTATGGTTTTAGACTTCTTGCAACCAAGCTGCCACTCTTCTTTCAGGGCACTCTATGGTTTATTTAGGTTTTAGACTTCTTGCAACTTAAGCTGCGGCCACCTTCATTCATGGCCACGTCAACTGTTTTATGGTTTTAGACTTCTGGCTCTAGCTGCACCTTCATAGTTTGTGGCACTCACCGAGTTTTATGGCTTTAGGACCTTTCTTTGCAACTTCCAGCTGCCACCTTCATTCAGGCACTCAACTGTATTTATGTTTTTATTTAAGACTTCTATGCAACTAAGCTGCCACCTTCATTCAGGCACTCACTGTTTTATGGTTTTAGACTTCTTGCAACTAAGCTGCCACCTTCATTCAGGCACTCACTGTTTTATGGTTTTAGACTTCTTGCAACTAAGCTGCCACCTTCATTCAGGCACTCACTGTTTTATGGTTTTAGACTTCTTGCAACTAAGCTGCCACCTTCATGCAGGTACTCTCTGTTTTATGGTTTTAGATTCTGGCTCAACTTAAGCTGCCACCTTCATTCAGGCACTCACTGTTTTATGGTTTCAGACTTCTCGCAACCAAGCTGGCACCTTCATTCAGGCACTCACCGTTTTATGGTTTCAGACTTCTCGCAACCAAGCTGCCACCTTAATTCAGGCACTTCCTCATAAGCCTATTACTACAAGTGTGCAACGCCTATCGAAAATGTCTAGTATGGCGGGCGACGCGCGTTTGAACAGGCATTTTCCAAGTGTCTATTTGAAGACAGGGTGTCGAGAGCACATTGGTAACAAGCACCGCACGAGCTAGACACAATCTTTTACGTAATAAAATGTTCGTCTTATGACGAAATTACATGTTAACGTCGTCTAATGTTCTAAGCATGCAATGTTGAAAGAATGCATTTACTGTACAGACTGTGCGTGGTGTGTGTGTATGTGTGCAGTGTGAGATGATGGGGGAGGGGCGGGGGGCTTCTGCATGAGATGATAAAGAATAAGGGTGCGATTTTGTCATTTTTCTGCACCTGCACAGACGTAACAAAGCAAACAAGAAATCCTGCTCAACACCTGTCACATATCAGACAGACGAACCGTTACAGTTCATGTACCTTTAGCACGTCCTTCTCTTCACGTCGATTTTTTTTTTCGGAAAAACTCAAGCAGCATAGAATGCCCGCGTTAGTCGCCATGTTGCATTCTATCTGATGACATCACCTTGCCCAAGACAATATAAAAGTTGTATCGGGGATTTCTATGCAACCTTCCCATCTGCGCAGGACCTGATATGTATTCTGTTGAAGCTGTCGTACTGTTTTTGTTACAGTATTCAAAATACGGTAGACTTTGAAATGGGGGCTGTCGGAGCGGCATTCCGGAGCATGCACTTGTCGCTTTTGGCATGCAGGGCAGAATTCCGGAACAAAGAAAGTAACACGATACAACTAATGACGTACACGTCTAGCTACGCAAACCTTGTTAGACGAACTTTTTTTTGGCGCCCTAAAGCGCGTATCTGTGAGTGTGTGTTGTGTTGATGTGTGTGTTTGTGTTGTTGTGTTTGTGTAATGTGTGGTTTGTGTGTGTGTGCTGTGTGTGTGTGTGTGTGGTTGTGTGTGTGTGTGTAGTGTGTAGGTGTGTGTGTGTGTTTTCTTGTGTGTGTGACAGCGTCTTAATGCTTTGCGTTGAGGACGGTCAAATTGAAAATTTTATGGATATTGTCCCTAAAAGACTATCTCGTGACGGTGGTTTTTTGTTTTTGTTTTTCGCTTTTTTAAATTAGATGCTCATTGCCGAAAAATGGCAGCCCGGCGTTTCACTAAAAAACCGGTTTGATCCACATGGAGTACCGTTTTAATATTTTCTTATTTTTATAGAATATTTGCATATAGCTAGTTAAAAGGGAGATACTGATATGAGTTACGTTAACCAGCATTGTATCTCTAAATCATTTTGAGTGATAGTTACATTTTTTTAAAAAAATATTTCACGTTTTTGGGGATCAATTTCACGAAAGTTATAGGTTAATCTTTAAAACAATGGAAATCTTGTTTACACGAAAAAAAACACCCCATCTTCTCATTTAATAAATCGCCAGATTATTTCATATACTGGTTATTTACATAAGCCTACAGTTTGTTCGGCTGTCGGGTACGATTTAGATCAATTGATGCGCTGTATGCCTAGGTGTGTAAAATCGGACAATATTTCTCGCACCACTGTTTCGGAGTCATTTGTTAAACCAGCTAACATACTTAATTTTTTTTGACGAACAATAAATATATTACTAATAGTATAATAAGTCCGAATGATTTTTCTAAACAGTGTTTGGCATAAGCCTGCTTGTATGTCCCGGCCCATGGGTAGGGTTAGTTCAAATTGTGATCTGTAATCTCTTAGGCATGAAAAATGAGAAAGAAAATTGCAAAGACGTTGATTCACTTTGATACAGTCCAATGTTAGTATGCGATGATGACGTTATTAATCGAGTCGTCACTAGAACACGGCGTCGTGGAGGAGATTAATGATGCCATGACGTCAGGGAAGCTTAACAGTGACGTCATTTCGCGGCTCGTGCGTATTCTTCTTCTTTCAGAATAGCTTTTATGCTACGCCATGACTACCTCAGAGCTACGAATTGGCGGGCAATCGCCCGCGTGTCCGTCTTTATTTCTGTGTTGCCAGTTGTGTGTAATTCAGCGAGGGTGTGTGTGAGTAGAAGGGTGAGGTGGATTCCTGTCGCTACACGAGCCTCATACGAGGTACTAATGGCGGGAAGCGCCGTGTGTCTGTCTTGATTTGTGGGTGCGCCACCGTGTGTGTTGTTCAAAGGTTGGACTTTGACGAGGAGGGGAAAATGGTGATCTGAATAATAAGCCTAAAAATATGAACAACTCTGAATGTTCCTCAAAGATAATCGCATCTGAGCTCCAAACAGTACAGTAGACTTTGGGCTCATCTTGTTTACGTCACTACGGCACCTTCAAGCTAGGGCGAGCGAACACTTTTTTACGCGTCGACTCGGCTAAAGTTACATGTTACTTACTACATGTGCGGTCGACGTGTTGCACACTTATAGCAACAGACTTATGCTCTGATTTATAACGCCAACTATCTCAAGTTGCACGTTTACCTTCATGGCACTTTCAAGTTTTACGACTCTAAAACTATTAAACTTCTTCCGCGAGGCCTATGATACTGATTCCTTATTCCATACTGAAGAGAATACAGCAAAGGCACTCTCAGCAGGTAGTTTGGATTCACGTACACACACAGAGCGCACGCACTTCTCACTTCCAAACAGTTCGCACGTACATTACTTTCTGGAACGATCACTCTTAATTCCATTTCCAGGGGCACATACAATCAACTCTGTTTGCGGACGCCGATTTTCTGGCGTCATTGTTAACTCATTCAGCCCGACGCACGTGTTTCCCAAATTTTGGAGGCGTCATCTAACGACTATGCACCTGTTGCAGGAGATGGATCGACCAGATAATTCAAGGGTAGTGGCCAGATTCGCTTGGCGGCCGACAGGCGCCAAGCTAATCTGGCCCACCCTTGAATTATCACGGTCGACTCATCTCCCTGCTGAAGTGCGTCAGGGATCTGAATGGGGTTTTTTAAACTCTTACTGGGACGGCATTAGATTTAAAACCTTTTTCAGTACACCGTAGAATGACTAATCCCAAAACGTATTAAAGTGGACTCCTCACGCGCGTAAACTTCACCAGATAATGTGCCATTCGAAAACAGCAAAAAGCTTTGGCGAAACAAAAAAACTGTTGTCTACACCCTCCCCCCTCCCCCGGAAAAAAAAAGAAGCTGCTTCATTAGTTTTCCTTAGTGTTTGTTTTTTTTCCCCAGGTGTTTATTTTTTCTTTTTCTCCTCCTAATTGACCGTTTTACTATGTTTTAATGAGTTGCCACATTCCTTCTGCGAATGGAGATAAGTAGCGGCTGATCTCTCTGTTTGTCTATTTTGGTACAAAGGTATTTACCGAATTATTCATAATTTGTGTTGTACCTCCTCGTCTTTTTCTCAAGCGTGTGTTTCTTTCTCCGTTGGGTACTTCTTTACATTTTACAGGCTTGGCAGTCACCTTTTGGGTCCGGATTTATCGTTTTACTGCGTATCATTTCTAACGAAATGTCGGGAGGCAACAAACGAGGATTCATTCATTGTCGAATGTGTCGATATTTCACGCATTCATTCATTGTCCAATGTGTCGATATTTCACGCATTCATTCATTGTCCAATGTGTCGATATTTCACGCATTCATTCATTGTCCAATGTGTCGATATTTCACGCATTCATTCATTGTCCAATGTGTCGATATTTCACATGACATTATTTATTGTCCTAATGTGTCGATATTTCATGCATTTTTCTCATTCATTGTCGATATTTTTCCTGTTTGTATATTCACTACGGTCTGAAATACTTGGTGCCATCGCATGATGCATGATCTTAGTCCTCGCACGAAGCCACTCAAAAGTGTGTGCTCCGCTAATAGCGGATGTGTGTGTAGAGTGGCGCTATAGCGGGGCGAGGTGTTGTGGGCGCTAATAGCGGGGTGGGCATTTTACAGTGTTGTGGCGCTATAGCGGGGTGGTGAGTGTGGTGGCGCTATAGGGGCTGGAGTGTTGTTGTGCGCGATTATGCGTGGGTGAGTGTTGTGGCGCTATAGCGGGTGTGAGTGTTGCTCTGGCGCTATAGCGGGTGTGAGTAGAGAGTGTGGTGTGGCGCAATAGCGGGGTGAGTGTTGTGGCAGCTATAGCGGGCCATGTGAGTGTGGTTGGCGCTAATAGCGGGGGTGAGTGTTGTGGCGCTATAGCGTGGCGTGAGTGTTTTCGTGCTATACAGTGGCGGGAGTGAGTGTTTGTGGCGCTATAGCGGGTGCGAGTGTTGTGACGCTATAGCGGGGCGAGTGTTGTGACGCT
>BTPG01000001.1:1435747-1462018 GCA_036245525.1 Semisulcospira habei | reverse complement strand
CTAGTCCTGTAGGAAACCCTAACCATAGTCCTGTAGGAAACCCTAACCCTAGTCCTGCAGAAAACACTAACCCTAGTCCTGTAGGAAACACTAGCCCTAGTCCTGTAGGAAACACTAGCCCTAGTCCTGTAGGAAACACTAGCCCTAGTCCTGCAGGCAACACTAGCCCTAGTCCTGTAGGAAACACAGGCCCTAGTCCTGTAGGAAACACAGGCCCTAGTCCTGTAGGAAACACTAGCCCTAGTCCTGCAGGAAACACTAGCCCTAGTCCTGTAGGAAACACTAACCCTAGTCCTGCAGGAAACACTAGCCCTAGTCCTGTAGGAAACACTAGCCCTTGTCCTGTATGAAACACTAGCCCTAGTCCTGTAGGAAACACTAACCCTAGTCCTGTAGGAAACACTAACCCTTGTCCTGCAGGAAACCCTAACCCTAGTCCTGCAGGAAACACTAACCCTAGTCCTGTAGGAAACACTAGCCCTAGTTCTGTAGGAAACACTAACCCTAGTCCTGTAGGAAACACTAACCCTAGTCCTGCCGGGAACACTAGCCCTAGTCCTGTAGGAAACACTAACCCTAGTCCTGCAGGAAACACTAGCCCTAGTCCTGCAGGAATCACTAACCCTAGTCCTGTAGGAAACACTAACCCTAGTCCTGCAGGAAACACTAACCCTAGTCCTGTAGGAAACACTAAACACTAGCCCTAGTATGTAGGAAACCATAACCCTAGTCCTGTATGAAACACTAACCCTAGTCCTGTAGGAAACACTAGCCCTAGTCCTGTAGGAAACCCTAACCATAGTCCTGTAGGAAACCCTAACCCTAGTCCTGCAGAAAACACTAACCCTAGTCCTGTAGGAAACACAAGCCCTAGTCCTGCAGGAAACACTAACCCTAGTCCTGTAGGAAACACTAGCCCTAGTCCTGTAGGAAACACAGGCCCTAGTCCTGTAGGAAACAGGAAACACTAGCCCTAGTCCTGTAGGAAACACTAGCCCTAGTCCTGCAGGAAACACTAGCCCTAGTCCTGCAGGAGTCACTAACCCTAGTCCTGTAGGAAACACTAGCCCTAGTCCTGTAGGAAACACTAACCCTAGTCCTGCAGGAAACACTAGACACTAACCCTAGTATGTAGGAAACACTAACCCTAGTCCTGTAGGAAACACTAGCCCTAGTCCTGTAGGAAACACTAACCCTAGTCCTGTAGGAAACACTAGCCCTAGTCCTGTAGGAAACTCTAACCCTAGTCCTGCCGGGAACACTAGCCCTAGTCCTGTAGGAAACACTAACCCTAGTCCTGCAGGAAACACTAGCCCTAGTCCTGCAGGAATCACTAACCCTAGTCCTGTAGGAAACACTAACCCTAGTCCTGCAGGAAACACTAACCCTAGTCCTGTAGGAAACACTAAACACTAGCCCTAGTATGTAGGAAACCCTAACCCTAGTCCTGTAGGAAACACTAACCCTAGTCCTGTAGGAAACACTAGCCCTAGTCCTGTAGGAAACCCTAACCATAGTCCTGTAGGAAACCCTAACCCTAGTCCTGCAGAAAACACTAACCCTAGTCCTGTAGGAAACACAAGCCCTAGTCCTGTAGGAAACACTAACCCTAGTCCTGTAGGAAACACTAGCCCTAGTCCTGTAGGAAACACAGGCCCTAGTCCTGTAGGAAACACTAACCCTAGTCCTGCAGGAAACACTAACCCTAGTCCTGTAGGAAACACTAGCCCTAGTCCTGTATGAAACACTAGCCCTAGTCCTGTAGGAAACACTAACCCTAGTCCTGCAGGAAACACTAACCCTAGTCCTGTAGGAAACACTAGCCCTAGTCCTGTAGGAAACACTAACCCTAGTCCTGTAGAAAACACTAGCCCTAGTCCTGTAGGAAACACTAACCCTAGTCCTGTAGAAAACACTAGCCCTAGTCCTGTAGGAAACACTAACCCTAGTCCTGTAGGAAACACTAGCCCTAGTCCTGTAGGAAACACTAACCCTAGACCTGTAGGAAACCCTAACCCTAGTATGTAGGAAACCCTAACCCTAGACCTGTAGGAAACACTAGCCCTAGTCCTGTAGGAAACACTAACCCTAGTATGTAGGAAACCCTAACCCTAGTCCTGCAGGAAACACTAGCCCTAGTCCTGTAGGAAACACTAGCCCTAGTCCTGTAGGAAACACTAGCCCTAGTCCTGTAGGAAACACTAGCCCTAGTCCTGTAGGAAACACTAACCCTAGTCCTGTAGGAAACACTAACCCTTGTCCTGCAGGAAACCCTAACCCTAGTCCTGCAGGAAACCCTAACCCTAGTCCTGTAGGAAACACTAACCCTAGTCCTGTAGGAAACACTAGCCCTAGTCCTGTAGGAAACACTAACCCTAGACCTGTAGGAAACACTAACCCTAGTATGTAGGAAACCCTAACCCTAGTCCTGCAGGAAACACTAGCCCTAGTCCTGTAGGAAACACTAGCCCTAGTCCTGTAGGAAACACTAGCCCTAGTCCTGTAGGAAACACTAACCTTAGTCCTGTAGGAAACACTAACCCTTGTCCCGCAGGAAACCCTAACCCTAGTCCTGCAGGAAACCCTAACCCTAGTCCTGCAGGAAACATCGCGACAAAAACCTGTAGCGACAGCCGGGTTCAGCGCGAAGAAAGGAGTGGACAGTGCTTGACATTGTCAGCACAATAGTTGAGAGGCTCACGCGTACAGGTGATCATACTGAATAATCAGAAATCACGCCTACAGGTGATCATTTTGAATAATCAGAAATCACGCCTAATCACGCCTACATGTGATCATATTGAATAATCAGAAATCACGCCTACAGGTGATCATATTGAATAATCAGAAATCACGCCTACAGGTGATCATATTGAATAATCAAAAATCACGCCTACAGGTGATCATATTGAATAATCAGAAATCACGCCTACAGGTGATCATATTGAATAATCAAAAATCACGCGTAAAGGTGAACATATTGAATAATCAGAAATCACGCATTTCGAGGATTGTGTGTTCGGTAAAGCACGTGCGATATCAGAGAGTGTACGTGTCCATTTTTTTCTATATATTATGTCGCACTACATTCCTGCACAATTTCAAGAGTAAATCATTAAAATGTCGAAATGACAGTGTTGCGAAAATGATGACTTAATTGCCGAATTTGGACAAGCACATGTTTGATGGCAACTATGATCACGAAAAATTCAACTAATCATAGTAGACATAACTCTAGTAACGATTGGATTTTTAATATAGCACCATAAAACACAACAAAGCATCCACCAGAAGTTGTGTCGCATCAGGCGTCACACGGGTATGTTTGGTTGGTTTGTTACCACATCGGCCAGGTGGCTGTCGAAGGGACAATAGCTCAACGCGCCTCGTGAACTCAAAACTGACGCATTTCCACCCTCGCACTTCAACGGGATACAGATCCGCCATGCTGGTTCAAGGGTAGTGCCAAAATTGCTTGGCAATTTTGGCACTACCCTTAAACAACCGTTGTCAAGGTGTGTCATACTGTTGTCAAGGTGTAGTCCCCGGCAGGCACACAACACCCGGAGTCGGGAATTTCGGCCACAGGCTGAACGCGGCAATAGAAACACTGTCCCGGCTTGCCTTACACAATGTGCGCATTGGTCTTTCACTCGTAGCTTCTTTGTTGGCAAAACTTGAGTGAGGACTTATCAGCTAGCAAATCAAAATGTAAGCTGTGAATGGAGATTAAATCAGGTGGGGGTCATACAGTCGGGATACCGCAGTCGCAGAAGGACACGCGAACTAAGCTCACTCCCACCAAAGAATAAACCCTGGGAGAGGCTGCGTGGAAGAGACCCTTGTGTGCCTTTCACGACTCAACAGTGACGTAAAAGCGCCAAACATGTCAGTGTTATACAATGTTCCTAACTGACGCAAAGCACGAAAAGTCAGCGTCATAGTTATACATGTGTATGGGTTGAACTTGAAGCAATGCTCTCCCTTACTGACAATTTGATTAGCCAAAGACAGTTTCTCTATTTTTTTATGATGTGCTGATTGATTGATTGATTGTGCATTGCTTAACGTCCCGACAGCAACAATACTTTCTCAGGACGTGCCTGCACTGCTTGTGAAAAAAAATAAAATAAAATAAACAGAATATTGAATGTTATGTCGCCAGCCGGTCTAATACGTTAAATAAACCTACGACATGGGGTCTAAATAAACCTAAGACCATTTAGCAACACACATCCAATATCAAGAGCTACAGGCAGCACAGACAGTAGGGAGAGTTGAAAAAAGGAAAATACAGGTGAATGGACCAAGGGTAGACAGAAACACATGCCCCAGAATAGACGGGAAACCCCACCCTGTGGGGCTGACCAGGGTGACCCTGGGAACTAAAAAGTAGTTTACCCCACCCAAGTCTCCCAGGGCAGACCCGGGTGGGGTTTATGATGTCTGCGAACGTAATGAGGACACGTGGTCAAATGCATGCAGCATATAAAATGCTTTGTGGACATGGGTCATCCCATCTTCTTCTTCAGAAAGGATGTGGCTACGCCAGCCCGCAGAACGTATGACTCGCGCCTTGCGTGGCATGTGTTTGTGCGGATCGGCGGGGCTAGGGTGGGTTAGGGTGGACCCGAATCCGAAGGATAAGCTTATAAAATAGTAGCAGCTCTGAATGTTCCTAAAGAAAATCGCATGTGAGCTAAAAAAGAAAAGAGACTTGGGGATGAAATCCTCTTCTTGTTTTTATTGCCAAAACACGATTTCAAAACCCAGTTGTGACCGCTCTGCTGACTACTGCAATAGTTGGTGGACTGGCAGTTTGTACTGCAATAGTTGGTAGACTGGCAGTTTGTACTGCAATAGTTGGTGGACTGGCAGTTTGTACTGCAATAGTTGGTGGACTGGCAGTTTGGACTGCAATAGTTGGTGGCCTGGCAGTTTGTACTGCAATAGTTGGTGGCCTGGCAGTTTGTACTGCAATAGTTGGTGGCCTGGCAGTTTGTACTGCAATAGTTGGTGGACTGGCAGTTTGTACTGCAATAGTTGGTAGACTGGCAGTTTGTACTGCAATAGTTGGTGGCCTGGCAGTTTGTACTGCAATAGTTGGTGGCCTGGCAGTTTGTACTGCAATAGTTGGTGGCCTGGCAGTTTGTACTGCAATAGATGGTGGACTGGCAGTTTGTACTGCAATAGTTGGTGGACTGGCAGTTTGTATTGCAATAGTTGGTGGCCTGGCAGTTTGTACTGCAATAGATGGTGGACTGGCAGTTTGTACTGCAATACTTGGTGGACTGGCAGTTTGTACTGTAATAGTTGGTGGACTGGCAGTTTGTACTGCAATAGTTGGTGGACTGGCAGTTTGTACTGCAATAGTTGGTGGACTGGCAATTTGTACTGCAATAGTGGGTGGACTGGCAGTTTGTACTGCAATAGTTGGTGGACTGGCAGTTTGTACTGCAATAGTAGGTGGACTGGCAGTTTGTACTGCAATAGTTGGTGGACTGGCAGTTTGTACTGTAATAGTTGGTGGACTGGCAGTTTGTACTGCAATAGTTGGTGGACTGGCAGTTTGTACTGCAATAGTTGGTGGACTGGCAGTTTGTACTGCAATAGTTCGTGGACTGGCAGTTTGTACTGCAATAGTGGGTGGACTGGCAGTTCGTACTGCAATAGATGGTGGACTGGCAGTTGGACTGGCAGTTTGTACTGCACACGATCTTCTGTCTGCTGCCATTGCCACGGTCTCCTCGTCCCTATGGAAGCCCTCACATTAATAGTGCACGTAAGAGGGTTTACGGAGGGGGGGGGGGGGGGGTGGAGGGAGAACACAATCACTATGTGGGCCTATACTCAATGTGATGCACAAATATATAAAGGTGGGGTTGACCTCGTGTTTACATTTTCATGTCAGTGCTATATAGAGATTAACTGTTAAAATGTATTTTAATTTGACTGAGCCGAGTTCTTTTCCAGGTTTTCCCCCGTCAGACAAGCTATCACCAATTTCATCAGGTGGCACTTTGCAAGAAAAAGACTTTCTTACATATATACATTCGTTCCTATGCATTCCGTGTAATTTACATCAATAATATACCACTAGACATGACCACAAGTGAGAGAAACACGGGCTGTTGACTGTCTAATGTCTATACCTCTCCGCCAGTATAGGAACAAAAAAAGATAATCGCAGGTTAAATCTTTAAACAGCATGCACGCCGGGCAACAATAGCTTGTAGCAAAGGGCATTCACTGGCACTTTTATTATTGCGCAGTCATTTGGCTCCGTAATCTTTCTGGCAATGTTCTCTTCCGGCAGCCTCTCTCTCTCTCTCTCTCTCTCTCTCTCACACTCTCACTTTCTCTCTCTCACACTCTCTCACTCTCTCTCTCACACTCTCTCTCTCTCACACTCTCACTCTCTCTCTCTCTCTCTCTCTCTCTCTCTCTCTCACCTCTCTCTCTCTCTCTCTCTCTCTCACACTCTCTCACTCTCACTCTCTCTCTCACTCTCACTCTCTCACTCTCTCTCTCACTCTCACTCTCTCTCACTCTCTCACTCTCTCTCACTCTCTCTGTCTCTCTCTCTCTTTCTCTGGCCCAGTAAGCAAAGGTCCTCGGACCATGACGCCGCGGGAGTGGGCCCGCGCATGACTGTGGACAACACTAACACGGCTGTGGACAACACTAACACGACAGTGGACAACACTAACACGACTGTGGACTACACTAACACGGCTGTGGACGACACTAACACGACTGTGGACTACACTAACATGACTGTGGACAACACTAACACGACTGTGGGCTACACTAACACAACTGTGGACAACACTAACACGACTGTGGACAACACTAACACGACTGTGGGCAACACTAACATGACTGTGGACTACACTAACACGACTGTGGACTACACTAACACGACTGTGGACGACACTAACACGACTGTGGACTACACTAACACGACGGTGGACAACACTAACACGACTGTGGACTACACTAACACGACTGTGGACAACACTAACACGACTGTGGACAACACTAACACGACTGGACTGGACAACACTAACACGACTGTGGACAACACTAACACGACTGTGGACTACACTAACATGGCTGTGGACGACACTAACACGACTGTGGACTACACTAACACGGCTGTGGACTACACTAACATGTGGACAACACTAACACGACTGTGAACAACACTAACACGACTGTGGACAACACTAACACGACTGTGGACAACACTAACACGACTGTGGACAACACTAACACGACTGGACTGGACAACACTAACACGACTGTGGACAACACTAACACGACTGTGGACAACACTAACACGACTGGACTGGACAACACTAACACGACTGTGGACAACACTAACACGACTGTGGACAACACTAACACGACTGGACTGGACAACACTAACACGACTGTGGACAACACTAACACGACTGTGGACAACACTAACACGACTGTGGACAACACTAACACGACTGTGGACTACACTAACACGGCTGTGGACGACACTAACACGACTGTGGACTACACTAACACGGCTGTGGGCTACACTAACACGACTGTGGACTACACTAACACGGCTGTGGTCAACACTAACACGACTGTGGACAACACTAACACGACTGTGGACAACACTAACACGACTGTGGACTACACTAACACGGCTGTGGACGACACTAACACGGCTGTGGACGACACTAACACGACTGTGGACTACACTAACACGGCTGTGGACAACACTAACACGACTGTGGACTACACTAACACGGCTGTGGACGACACTAACACGACTGTGGACGACACTAACACGGCTGTGGACAACACCCAACACGGCTGTGGACAACACCAACACGGCTGTGCGCGAACCCAATGCGGGCGTGGTCGCCCCGAATACGTTTATTTTGCTACTGGGGGAGTGTGTGGAGCCACTTAGGCAAGCAATCGGGCACTGTCCTTTCTTGCCGCAACTCCAGTCAGTACTCCATCGTCAAGTGAGACGCGAGGAAGGCAAGAAGCGCAGAGTCCATCGTCAAGTGAGACGCGAGGAAGGCGAGAAGCGCAGAGTCCATGAGGACGGCAAGAAGCGCAGAGTCCATCGTCAAGTGAGACGTGAGGAAGGCGAGAAGCGCGGAGTCCATCGTCAAGTGAGACGTGAGGAAGGCGAGAAGCGCGGAGTCCATCGTCCAGTGAGACGTGAGGAAGGCGAGAAGCGCAGAGTCCATCGTCAAGTGAGACGTGAGGAAGGCGAGAAGCGCGGAGTCCATCGTCAAGTGAGACGTGAGGAAGGCGAGAAGCGCGGAGTCCAACTAACGAACGCCAGCCACCTGCGGTAACGTCCATAGACTCTACATGCCGCGTATCAAGTTCACCTTTTGTGTTTCAAGTGCGCGCGGCGGAATTTTAACCCGACGGACTGAATGTCACAGACACTGGTAACCCTTTGTCTGTCGGTAGCGGTTTTTGTCGCCATTATTCTTACAAGAATAGCACCCTGACCCTTCCTACAGAAATAGCACCCTGACCCTTCCTACAGGAATAGCACCCTGACCATTCCTACAAGAATAGCACCCTGACCCTTCCTACAGGAATAGCACCCTGACCATTCCTACAAGAATAGCACCCTGACCCTTCCTACAGGAATAGCACCCTGACCCTTCCTACAGGAATAGCACCCTGACCCTTCCTACAGGAATAGCACCCTGACCTTTCCTACAGGAATAGCACCCTGACCCTTCCTACGGGAATAGCTACCTGACCCTTCCTACAGGAAACCTACGTGAATCATCGCGACCAAAACCGCCACGGACAGCCAAGGGTTGACGAGGTGTGTATCATGTGCTGCAAATTTTACCAGCGGTTGTCGTATTCACATTGGGGCGAGTCTGTTTTGAATACACAGAGATTGGTCAATATTTATGAGTTTAATTGCACCTGACTGTACCGCTGGCTGCATTCACAAGGGGGCAAGTCTTATTTTGAATACACAGAAACTGGTAGTACGAGTTTTATTGCACGTGAATGTGTAAAGAAGCCCTCTAAACACGTCAATCCCACGACTAGCCATAGCCGAAGAGATTAAACTATAAACAAAACAAAAAAAGAAACGACCCGCTTTTCTCCGCGTTTCCTTTCAGCATTGATCGTTCCCCTGTCAGTCAACATTTTCAAAACCATATTATTGCTGGGGTCATTTTCCTCCAGTGCAGACCGTGTCAACTTCAAATTGGCCGTGCGCCCGCATTCACGGCTGAGAACAGTGATATCGGTTACACACACGCGTGTCTCTCTTGTGTGCTCGTTTAGAGCCGAGTGCAAAATACACACAGTCAACAACTGTTGAAAAGACAGGTCCAAGTTAGAAACACGTCCCGGTGGAATAAAAAAAATCATCTGGAAATGTTTGCTTGTTTTTGTCGTGGTTTTTTTTTATATATTTATTTTTAAATTATATAGACGCACACAGCATTATGCGTTTCAAGCTGAGAGGTGTTCCTCGGAGTGGGATATGCTCTGTAGCACCAACTGAAGCTTTACACGATGCAGGAAGAGACCGCGTACTGTGAACATCGCCACGCCCCCCCCCCCCCCCCCCCCCCCCCCCAATGTCCAGAACCATGTACAAGTTTACTGCCCACAAAAACTGAACACCAACCAACTGCAACAGCCCCCCAGCCCACCTCCCTAACAAAACAAATTAATCGGGCACTTATTCTTATATGGTGTTATTATTTATTTTTTTTTCTTATTGAAAAGAATGTTCTACCTGCAGTTTCGGCTGGAGCAATCACCTTGTGTTTGACAACAACACTACACTACCAAGTACTCCTCCGTCTGAGGAACAACACAGCCACTTGTAAAAATTGTGATAATGCTCTATACACCCACAAACCTCCTCCATGAGGAACACAGAATCAGATCACAGAAATAGTCATGATCACCTACGATGTCACTGGTCCATGTCCACGGACACTACCTCAACAAAGCTACGCAGTCCGGTGAGTCTGGAGACCCACTGTGCTCAGACAGTGTGACGGGATTAGGGGATTAGCAATTACCTGTGACACCCGGGCCAGTCGGCTGCTCACCCCGTGGGAGACACTCACAGCGCAATTGATTTCTCGCTTTCTGATCAAGGTTGGCGTGTCCACAGTCGTAGAATTAAAACAAGATGACTGCCACGTATGAGGATGCAATGGAATGATATGGCACAGAAAGAGGTAATGCTTCTCATGTAACCCTGTAACTGAAGGGGCGCATGAAACTCTATAGCTGGCTGAGGGACCGACGGAGTTGGGCCCCAGATCAACAAAGATCGGACACTTTCCCACCGCTGGGGTTGACCAGCTGTCAGCGGCTTATTGCCAGATGGCTGCCTCAGTCTGAGGATGCAATGCGGATTGTATCGCAGAGCAAGAGACACCGATTTACACTAGCCCCTGTGAGTGCGGGGCACATGGCACTCTATGTCTGGTTGAAGTACTGTAACAGGTGCAGGTCAGCAGTGCCAAGTGATGATATTTGACTCATCATCATCATCATCATCAGTCCCTTGCCCGAACTGGGCGTTGGGGGGACTGAGAGGCAGCAGCAACAGACAGTGCTCTCCACTGAGTTCTATTTTGGGCGGTGGCAAGCAAGTCTGGCATCTCGAGTTCGGTCCATTCTTTTATGTTTGCGTCTGGCATCTCGAGTTCGGTCCATTCTTTTATGTTTGTTTATATTTGACTACAGGCCCATCAACACACTAGGCTCACCCACCGATCCCGTGAGATAATTCCGAAATACACCGTACAAGAAAAGAAGAACCATCGAACAGTACTGACGGGTGAGGCCCCTTGCCCCTGCCCCCACCCCACGGATCCGCCACTGCAGGGTGGTGGTGGTGAAGTCGCTGAGAAGCAACTTGGAGGACCTGCTCAGAAAGCATTGCCACGCGCTTGCTACTGCGGATCAATGACATCAATGCCCTGCATACACACACTACCGGGCTGTAGCGCCAGTCCTGGTCAGTGAACAAGCAACACGTCACCGGCCCGCTTTGTTCCTCCAGCCCCTCGTCTTGGATCCAAGTGGCAATCGTCAATTCCCAGTGACAAACTCTTTTGTGAGTTCCAATCGATCACTGCCCAATGCGCAAAAGGCCGTTGGCCCGACGGCCGGCTTTTGCGCATAGGGTAATTACCGTTTCCACTAGACGAGGGAAAACACGTGATACACGTTCCCTGTCTGCTGCACTCGGGCTGCACTCTGTAGCGTTAGGTACCAAGTCATAGGTTAGCACACAGGCTTGTTAAAGATGGATTTCGTCAGAAAGAGAGGGGAGGGCCGGCCCGGGGGGAGGGGGGGGGGTTGGGGGGGGGGGGGGTGGTAGGGCTAGGGTTTGGGGTGGTGGCTATGAGTAAACAGTTAAAAGAAAACAAAGTGTGTAGCACATTGTCTTATGACTCACTCCCGGCAGTCATCTTACTATCGTGCCGATAGCGGATCATAGATGTTTGTCGGACCACTTAACTTACCACAATACAATTTAGATGTGTGCATACAGTTAAAGCACTGACGCGGCATTTGTTTGTGATATTTCTTAGCTCAACTTTACCGGCAAATCCGTGGCGGCATCATGTAACTGAGTCTGATTTGCCAAAGTTGGAACCAGGCCGTGTTCGGGCCGTGCCTAGTACACTCCGGCTGATGCCGAAGACTGCCGCGCTGAGCCGGTGGCAGGAATCACCGGTGACACGCGGCACTTGAAAAACGTGCCCCATTGCCTGTACTGACAGACACCATTACACACAGACTGCACGTTGAGCAACACATATCCGCCACTGCCACTGACATAGGGGACACTCCCAGCCGGCTGCAGCTCGCTTTGTGTTGCAGGGTTTCACCTCACATCACATAGCCGGAAGCATAACCTGAGTTCAGATCACACTGTGAGTCGTGCGTGCGATAGCCTCCTTAATGTCAGCTAGTATACATATCAATGCGCAAAAGACCATTGGGTCGGCCGACATTGGCCCATGCACGGCCGTGCGCAGACGGCCATTACCTCCTTAAAATGATGCCAGTGGACGCAACCTCAGTCTGACTGAAAGAAAGTGAGTGAAGTAAACTTCCTGTTGTCCAAGAAACATGGAGACAAATTGGTGTCGGCAAATTGATCCTCATGAGGCGCGGTAACAGCGGTGCCCGGCACAACGTTCACCGACTTTTTTTCGGCAGTGCCGCCGGAGCGGCGGCAGTGCCGCCGGAGCGGTTAAAAGCGGAACCCTCAACTGAGTGCACGGCCACAGCCTGAGACCGCTGCCACAACTGAACTAACAACTGGTAATCAACTGGTAATGCTGTACGGCCAGATCAGCGCAAAAACTGACGGCTGACGCTTCTGCACGCCAGTAGCGTATTGCCACAGTGGGTAAGCGAGGAAACTACCTCATGGCATATAGTGGTAACAAGGGTTACCGAACTTTACCGCTCTACACCCGCTGGGCGTCAGTTGCCGACTGACCAACGACTCCTACGGTTTAACCGGCCTTATCATTCAGAATACACCAGTTTGTGAAATAAGTTTGACTAAAATAGTTCAAGGGTAGAGCCAGAATAGCTTGGCGCAGCTATTCTGGCACCACCCTTGAACTAAAGCCATTGGTCTATATCGGAAAGAACTATAATGTAGCTAGCTTGCATAAGGCAGTGTACAGATTTGAGGCTTTTAGCCTCAGTATGATATGAGTTAGTGACTGGTACGGTTTAATTATACGGGTTCCGGCAGTAATGCATACGGTTTGTCATGAGGAAACAAACAAGCAAAAACCAGCAACACTGCGTCGGACACAAACCGGATGCTCATCCTCCGGCAGCAGCAAAACGTCTTTGGGCCCACCGGCTACGGCTATCGTGGGCACGAGGACCTTTGCTCACTAGGTCAGTCATAGTTGCGCATGTCCGAATGCTGATGTCCGCGCTGTCCTGTGCCTATAGACTCCCGCGCTGACGCTCATTTTGAGTAACCGGCAATTGGTGCTAAACTTGACACAGTCATACACACTGGACAAAAGATGTGGAAAAACATAGTCACCGACCTGGTCTCCTTTGCTTGCTGTCTACGTGGGTCGAAGTACACCGGACTTGCGCACTCAATACAGTCTTAGCAACTGACAAGATGGCAAACTTTTCCCCCGACACAATTCCTCTGTCAGCAAGAAGGCATACTGAGTGTTCGCTAGTCTCCGCCACTGAACCGTCAACAGACGGCCTCAACACAACCTCAGCAGACCTCAACACAACCAGCAGGCCTCAGGAGAAGCTGTACCTCCCGGTGACTGACAGAAAAATCAGATTATCCCCACTGAACCACTGGCTGTCTCGCTGCGCTGATCAACTAAGTCTGGCCGGCACCACTCCTGAACTTTCAGCTGATCAGCCGGCGCAGCCAAGCGAGTGCGACTGCCACTGTGAGGGCCCAGCCACTCCACACCACCTCATTTATCTCGCCGTCTTCCTTAGAACAAGGAGATGCCAGGTTTCTCGGCCTCTTTGAAGTTTTTCGTTATCACAGTCGGGCAGGTCGCTCGCGTATCTCACACCAACAAATGGGACTCTTCACCGATCGAGGGGAAAACTAAACGCTCCCAGCCCAGTGAGTCGCCCCGCACGCCACAAGTTATTGGCGAGCGGTCTAATCACAGGCCGCTTTCTAGCCGCGCAAAATGGACCGGCTGGTGCCACTGGGGTCTGACGATGGTGCTCTGACTAATGCAAATCCGCTGCGCCACCGCGGTGGCGCAGCGGATTTGCATTTAGTCAAAGCGCCATCGCCAGAACCCTTTGGCTGGCGCAGGGAGCATATTAATAATAATAATAATAATGGCAACTTATATAGTGATAGCGCTTATCTTAAATAAGGTCTAAGCGCTTTACAAATAAAGAGTGGGAGTGGAGGGGGTCATAAAACCAAAGAACAGATTCTACAATACACACTCACGCCCGCACACACAGACACACACACACACACACACACACACACACACACACACACACACACACAGGTGCATAATGACAAAGAACTGAGCTACATTGGGGTATCGAACAGGTGGATCTTTAGGGCAGATTTAAAGGCAGTGAATGAGGAAGAGAGTCTAATGTCTATAGGTAGTGAGTTCCAGACAACAGGTCCAACGTGCGCAAAACAACTGTCACCTCTGGTTTAATATTTGAATATTATGTACATTAACACATTCACTGGCACTGACCGTGGAGAAGTGGAGGTACAAATTAACCCCTTGTCTGTCGGTGGTCGTGACTAGAGGTAAAAACCAAGTTGGACGCAGAGAAGTACCCAACGGAGAAAGAAAGACGCTTAGAAAAGACAGTTACAACACAATTTATTAATATTTTGGATAAATACCCTTCGCCAAAATGGACAAACGAACAAGTATAGAGATCAGTCGCTAGGTGTCTTTTGGCAGAAGGAATGTGGCCCGGCTATTGCCGGTTACTGACTCAGAATGCGGGTCAGCGCGGGAGGCTGGACTTGAAAGCACCGGGCAGTGCGCGGACAGCAGCAGTATTACCTCCACACATGCGCAGTGACTGACCCAGCGTTTAAATGTTTATTTCTAAGCGTGTTTCTTTTGCCGTTGGGTTCTTCTCTGTATTTTGCACGCTAGGCAGTCACATTTTGGTCTGGACTGCATGTTAGAAGCGCCGTCGATGCAAAATGAACTTCTCTCCGGGATTGAGTTGAATACCAACATGGCACAATGTGAACTGATTACTGGACGTAAATGGAACTGAGGCAAAACGTGCATATTGCTGGGGATGTGTGTGTGTGGAGGGAGGTGGGGGGGGGGGGGCTGAATATTATGCGGAAAACCTGAATATTACTGGGATAGCACGAGTATTACGGGCAAAACGTGAATATTACAAGGGGGGAGGGGGGGGGGGGAGAGAGAGAAAGAGAGAGAAACCTGAATATTACTGGGATAGCATGAATATTACGGGCAAAACCAGAATATTACGGGCAAAACCTGAATATTACAGGGGGGGGGGGGGAGAGAGAGAGAACTGAATATTACTGGGGAAAACCTGAATATTACAGGGAGAGAGGGGGGGGGGGGGACCTGAATATTACTGGGGAAAACCTGAATATTACGGGCAAAGCCTGAATATTACGGGCAGAAGCTAAATATTACGGGGAAAACCTAAATATTACTGGGGAAAGCCTGAATATTACTCGTGAAAACCTTAGTATTACGGGGGAAACCTAAATATTACTGAGCAAAACCTGAATATTACGGGGGCAAAACATGAATTATATATTACTGGGGCAAAACCTGAATATTACGGGGGCAAAACATGAATTATATATTACTGGGGCAAAACCTGAATATTACGGGGGCAAAACCTGAATTATATATTACTGGGGCAAAACATGAATTATATATTACTGGGGCAAAACATGAATATTACGGGGGCAAAACATGAATTATATATTACTGGGGCAAAACCTGAATATTACGGGGGCAAAACATGAATTATATATTACTGGGGCAAAACCTGAATATTACGGGGGCAAAACATGAATTATATATTACTGGGGCAAAACATGAATTATATATTACTGGGGCAAAACATGAATATTACTGGGGCAAAACATGAATTATATATTACTGGGGCAAAACATGAATTATATATTACTGGGGCAAAACATGAATTATATATTACTGGGGCAAAACATGAATTATATATTACTGGGGCAAAACATGAATTATATATTACTGGGGCAAAACATGAATTATATATTACTGGGGCAAAACATGAATTATATATTACTGGGGCAAAACATGAATTATATATTACTGGGGCAAAACCTGAACTGAACTTGGGCAAACCAAGCCGGCATGAAACTGGCACATGACGAGAACATGAAACGTGAATAGCAATGAGGTGAAACGTGAATAGCAATGAGGTGAAACGTGAATAGCAATGAGGTGAAACGTGAATAGCAACGAGGTAAAGCATGAATAGCAACGAGGTAAAGCATGAATAGCAATGAAGTAAAACATGAATAGCAATGAAGTAAAACATGAATAGCAATGAAGTAAAACATGAATAGCATGAATGAGGTAAAGCGTTAAGAGAACGGCATCAGAAAGGTGCAGACCTGGGACATTAGGTAAAGACAACTGGGGCAAAACGAAAATGCCACTATAAGTGGGGCAAACCCTCCATAACGCCGGAATGCCTGATGTATCTTGCAGGTGACCGGTGTTTGCCGTGTCCTGGCTTGCAAGTTTAACTCATTCTACCCCAACACCAAAACCCTTAAATTTTGCCGTTGTCCTCTGAAGACTGCATTGCAGTGCAGGACACAGATCGACCATGATAGTTCACGGATGATGCCAAAATAGCTTGGCGCCCGTAGGCGCCAAGCTATTCTGGCATCACCCTTGAACTATCATGGTCGATCGTTATCTTCCTGTGGTGTGTCTGGGGTAGAATGAGTTCAAGAGGACAGAGCGTGCTACATGTATCGCGTTGTTTGTCCGGGCTTTTAATCCACTGTTGGCGTGCAAACGCTTACCGCTTTATCGGTAATGAAAGACCGCGTGTTACTTTATCGGTAATGAAAGACCGCGTGTTACTTTATCGGTAATGAAAGACCGCGTGTTACTTTATCGGTAATGAAAGACCGCGTGTTACTTTATCGGTAATGAAAGACCGCGTGTTACTTTATCGGTAATGAAAGACCGCGTGTTACTTTATCGGTAATGAAGGACCGCGTGTTACTTTATCGGTAATGAAAGACTGCGTGTTACTTTATCGGTAATGAAAGACCGCGTGTTACTTTATCGGTAATGAAAGACCGCGTGTTACTTTATCGGTAATGAAAGACCGCGTGTTACTTTATCGGTAATGAAAGACCGCGTGTTACTTTATCGGTAATGAAGACCGCGTGTTACTTTATCGGTAATGAAAGACCGCGTGTTACTTTATCAGTAATGAAAGACCGCGTGTTACTTTATCGGTAATGAAAGACCGCGTGTTACTTTATCGGTAATGAAAGACCGCGTCAGTGTTACTTAGTTATCGGTAATGAAAGACCGCGTGTTACTTTATCGGTAATGAAAGACCGCGTGTTACTTAGTTATCGGTAATGAAAGACCGCGTGTTACTTAGTTATCGGTAATGAAAGACCGCGTGTTACTTTATCGGTAATGAAAGACCACGTGTTACCTAGTTATCGGTAATGAAAGACCGCGTGTTACTTTATCGGTAATGAAAGACCGCGTGTTACTTAGTTATCGGTAATGAAAGACCGCGTGTTACTTTATCGGTAATGAAAGACCGCGTGTTACTTAGTTATCGGTAATGAAAGACCGCGTGTTACTTTATCGGTAATGAAAGACCGCGTGTTGGCGTGCCAGCTTTGTACGTGAGACTAAGGATGTTATCTACAGTACAGGCGCCAGTCGCACGAGTCAGCTTAGTCCTGCGCCAGCCAATAATCAATCAACTAAGCTAGGCGCTGTCGCGGAGCACCTTGATTAGGGCCTGGCGCAGGAGAAAGGTCACGCATGCCACTGTGCCCAGGTGCACTATCCCAACAGTGAAGTGACCCACATCCTATTAACAGAAGCAAGGCAGCCCAATTCTTCGCTCAGTGAAGTGACCCACATCCCATTAACAGAAGCAAGGCAGCCCAATTCTTCGCTCAGTGCTGTACTTGTCTGGCACTGCATCTGTGCCGGTGTGGTGTTCCGTTATTTTGGATCTTGTGACTGTAAGCCGCCGTCAGATCAAAATCATACACCGGCACACACAATAAACTGAGGGTGGGGTGGGGCCGGTTTGGCGGTGCCTGGTGGAACACATGATCATGATAACGAGAGAGAGCCGTGAGAGAGAGAGAGAGAGTGAGTGTGTGTGTGTGTGTGTGTGTGTGTGTGTGTGTGTGTGTGTGTGTGTGTGTGTGTGTGTGTGTGTGTGCGCGCGTGCGCGCGCGTGTGTGCGTGCGTGCGGTGTGCGTACGTGCGTGCGTGCGTGCGAGTTGAACAGGCAAGAAACCTCTCTCCCCACGCTAGGCTTTGTACACCCCAACGGTCATCTACCCGGCCACATTCACATCCTTTCCACAAGAGAGAGAGAGAGAGAGGGGCCCGGGTACTGAACCGAAGCCATGTCACTGGCCCGACTCATGCATTAAACACTGGCGTTTACTATTTTGTCTTTGAGGATTGTTTTCTCTGCGAAGGCGGAACTGTTGTCTCTAATCCCGGGTTCTCCCTCATCATTATTACTATGTTGATATTATTACTATGTTCATCTTTCTTTTTCCAAACCAGCTTGTTTCCCTTTGTCTTTGTATCACTTGCTAGGAAATTGCTAAGGCCAGTGACGATCGTGTGTTTAATGTTGTCTGACGAGGCCACCATCTGTAGGTAGACTGACCTGGTGATGAAGGCCGGCCACTGCAACACAAACAACTCATTCTACCCCAGACACACCACTACAGCAAGCCATAAGGATCGACCATGATAGTTCAAGGGTGATGCCACAATAGCTTGGAGCCTACGGGCGCCAAGCTATTCTGGCATCACCCTTGAACTATCATGGTCGATCCGTGTCCTGCACTGCAATGCAGTCTTCAGAGGACAACGGCAACATTTACGGATTCAGTTTCGGTCTTGGGCTACAATGAGTTAAGCAGGGCACCACTCCCCGCCGCTACCTGCATGCACGTCATTGGGCTCGATCTCTGCCGCGAGCAAGAGGCACAGTGTCATGGCCCCTACAAGCCCATGGGCGTCTACGTCCCTTGCAGCTAAGCCGGGTTGGTCTGGCGACTGACTACATCATGACCACTTGAATCTGTTACACAGAGCAGTTTTTCGGTTCAGAGCCGTATGAGAGTCAACAAACCTGACCACTAACCCAGTCAACTCACGCCGTCCGTGAGAAGCTGAGGCTGTTAGTAGTCTTTCCAGCACCTATCTGCATGTATATTTATATCTATGTTCCTCCAGGGTAGCTTTAAAAGTGCGCGTGCTGTAACCCAGGAGATACAGCTGCAAGTATGATGCACTGTAGTCTCCGCTGTCGATCAAAGAGCTTGTAGTACCTGAGTTAGTCCGTTCCGGCCGGGCCGTCTGCTAAACGCATTGATCTGCACTACGAGCCTCAGCAGACCCTCACTACTGACAACCGGCATAGACTCTCATCACCGTCGGCAGCCGGCAGGAGTCGCCCGGGTCCAACTGGCGCTTTGACGATAAATGTTCTGCTGCGGGGATTGTTTTGGATTCTCGTAATGCTGTTCGCGTCAATATTTAGTTGACAACGTCCGGGGAAAAGTCGGTTTTGCGAAATAAATCCAGCTATAAATATACAAGAAACCGTGCGTAACCTAGTTTGGAAACGAATGCTCTCCACCCACTCTAAAGCACACTCATCCCAAACACCGAGACACCCCGGGCAGTGGAGTGCTGCCCAGTTACTGATGTCTTGGTGAACTGAACACACGACTTGAGCAAACTGACGCGGCGTGCCAGCTCAGGAAACATTGCGCATGAATCGCCCTCCACCCCCACTCACCCCAACCCCCTCCCCCCCCCCCCTCTAACCGTGTAAACCGTCCAAGACGGACGACCAGTTAACTCATTGTAGCCCTCATATCATACTGAGGTGAAAAGCTTCAAACTGATTTGTACACTGCCACACGCAAGCTACAGTATAGTACTTAAAATAATAATAATAATTACGGTATTTATAAGGCGCTTATCTTATAATAATTATAACTCTAAGCGCGCACTCACGACTCGCGCACGCATGCGCACGTTTTAGACAAGGACTCACGTACCACAAATAGTGAAATACATTACGACAGTCAGCTTGGGGTGGGGAGTGTAGTGGTATAGTGCTAGAACTGTTGAAAGAGGTGAGTTTTGAGGGCGGACTGGAAGGAGGAGAGAGAGTTTCTGACGGAGAGAGAGTGGGAGGGTGTTCCAGGTGGATGGACCGTATACTGAGAAGGAGCGGGGGCCGAAAGTGCTGAGTTTGGTGCGGGGGATTTGGAGGCGGAGAGGGTCGGAGGCGGAGCGGAGGGAGCGGGAAGGAATGTATGGGTGAAGTAAGTTGGAGAGATAGGCAGGGGCGCAGTTGTTCAGGGATTTGTAGCAGAGAGACAGAATCTTGTATTGGATGCGTTGTGGGATGGGAAGCCAGTGAAGGAGTTTGAGCAGGGGAGTGATGTGGTCGGACTTTTTCTTTCTGAGGACGAGGCGGGCAGCATTGTTCTGGACGCGCTGGAGAGTGAAAGTGGTGGAGTGAGGGAGGCCGGAAAGGAGAGAGTTGCAGTAGTCGATGCGAGATAGGATGAGACAGACAGCAAGTTTGGTGGCAGCTTCGGTAGTGAGGTATTTTCTGATCTGATACGGATAAGAATATAGACCAATGGATTTAGTTTAAGGGTAGTGCCAGAATAGCTTGGCGCCTCTAGGCGCCAAGCTATTCTGGCACTACCCTTGAACTATTTTAGTCACACTTATTTCACACACTGGTGTATTCCCAATGATAAGGGCTAACTCGGGGACACTGACTCGGAAACGAGTTGCCGCCTCCTGGAGTGTTGACTGGCGAGCGAGTGTAACCGATGTTGTGCCGAAGGTCTGTGTGGCCGCCGCGCTGTGCTGCCGCCGCCTTGAGGTCGTGTTATTACAAGCACGTTGAGCTTTCATCTTTTCTGCGGCTCACACTGACTTACCGTCAGTTTTATCTCACACCGTCATGCGGCCCGCCATTTCAAGCGTTGAAGCTTTGCTATTTCCAATTGCCGACTGACTACTGGCCTATATCCCCCCCCCCCCAATCCCACGCCCGCATTTTACACACTGATGTTGGAAGTGTCACTTAACGACTAAGTAACAGTTGCAGGACTACTAGATGGATCGACCATGATAATTTACGGGGAGTGCCGAATTAGCTTGGCGGCGCCGTCAATCCATTTCCTGCTGTAATGCGTAAGGGGGGGGGGGGTGGGGGTGGGGGTGGGGGTTAAACGTTTACGGCCATTGTCCAGCACGAAGGTTATTTCAGGCACCGAATAGGGTCTGAACAAATCTTGACCCCAGGTGGATTCGAACCCTTAATCTTTCGCAACAGAGTCAGTCGAATGTTTTACCACCGAGCCCACCCAGCTCCCCTGGAAGAGTAACACGGTGTAGAACCATACCACAAGCTGTCACCTGACGGCAACTGTTCCTTCAGTCATCGATTACTTCAGAATAAAAAGACAGCCGTAACTGTGTGTTCGTACAGACGGGCTGTTCAATAGCATGTCCGTTGAAAGGTCCTGGTAAATCAAAGTGGCACAGTTGGAGTGCGCCTCAGTTGATCAGTGTTCAGGTCGTACTCCATAGGTAATAGATTTCCCTGTCCCCCAATTCCCGCCCGTCAGGGCCGTCCATTATCACTTCGGTGCCGTGGACGTTAAACCCCGAACTAACTAACCGTGTGTTGGTGAGTTTGGAAATGACCTCTCTGGGCGCATGAGTCGGCCTGATCCACAATGAGAAAACAACACACCCTGTGTACATAACAACACACCCTGTGTACATAACAATACACCCTGTGTACGTAACAAAACTGATGTTGGTTCGCTTGGTTAGTTCCCGCCTTCAGCCCCAAGCCGTCCCATTTCTCACATTTTGGAGGTGTTGCCTAACGACCGTGTACCAGTTGTAGGAGATGGATTGATCACGATAATTCAAGGGTAGTGCCAGATGAGCTTGGCGCCTTCAGGCGCCAAGCTCATCTGGCACTACCCTTAAATTATCATGATCCATCCATCTCCTGCTGCAGGGTCTACATGGGTTAATGTCCACGGGCCGAACAGCACGGAGTGATAACAGACGGCCCTAGCGGGCGGGTTGGGGGGGGGGGGGGGGAGGGGAGGGGGGCCGGGATAGAGACAGCTATCACCTGTGGCGTACGGCCTGGAGTACGACTACAGCAAGAGATGGATCGACCATGATAATTCAAGGGTAATGCCAGATTGGCTTGGCGCCTGATGGCGCCAAGCTAATCTGGCACTAGTCTTGAATTGTTATGCGCAATCCATCTCCTGCAACTGGTACATAGTCGTTATAGCCGTTGACACCTGGCAAATGGGACCTTGGTCTAGGGGACCTTGGGGTCTAGTGGGTCTAGGGGACCTTGGGGTCTAGTGGGTCTAGGGGACCTTGGGGTCTAGTGGGTCTAGGGGACCTTGGGGTCTAGTGGACCTTGGGGTCTAGTGGGTCTAGGGGACCTTGGGGTCTAGTGGGTCTAGGGGACCTTGGGGTCTAGTGGGTCTAGGGGACCTTGGGGTCTAGGGGACCTTGGGTCTAGTGGACCTTGGGTCTAGTGGGTCTAGGGGACCTTGGGGTCTAGTGGTCTAGGGGACCTTGGGGTCTAGTGGGTCTAGGGGACCTTGGGGTCTAGTGGGTCTAGGGGACCTTGGGGTCTAGTGGGTCTATGGGGACCTTGAGGTCTAGTGGGTCTAGGGGACCTTGGGTCTAGTGGGTCTAGGGGACCTTGGGGTCTAGTGGGTCATGGGGACCTTGGGGTCTAGTGGGTCTAGGGGACCTTGGGGTCTAGTGGGTCATGGGGACCTTGGGGTCTAGTGGGTCTAGGGGACCTTGGGGTCTAGTGGGTCTAGGGGACCTTGGGGTCTAGTGGGGTCTAGTGGGTTTCAGTTCATGACAATTGCCACTGTAGCCTGTACCCAAAGAAGCGCCCAAAGTGAAGTAAAGCCCCAGTGTCAATGTACACAGTGCAGGCAGATGGCCACAGGCCACTCAAACTAACACTGTCCCTCGGCTGGACGCTCAGATTTCAGGTCACGCTCCCCTTGGGCCGTTGGCTCATGAGGAACCTTGCTCACAGATCTGCCCCCATTCACAAGAGTCCGAAATAGCTCAGGCGGTTAAACGTCGGAGCAGGAGAGCGAAGGGAATCGCCGGATCGTGGGTTCGAATCCCGTCCCGGCCCCGGTAGTTCGACTCACAATCCAGGCGTAAAAAAACCGGATTTGTTCAATAGCATGTCCGTTGAAAGGTCCTGGTAAATCAAAGTGGCACAGATGGAGTGCGCCTGAGTTGATCAGTGTTCAGGTCGTACTCCATAGGCAATAGATTTCCCTGTCCCCCATAACCCGCCCGTCAGGGCCGTCCATGATCACCTCGGTGCTGTGGACGTTAAACCCGAACTAACCAACCAACCGCCATTCACCCGACAGAAGAACTGAAACTATTACTTGCCGCATCTGCAAGTGGAATAGAGCCTCATGAGCCCCTACAGCTGCAGGGTGTTATGACTGAGATTGTGCGCCTCCGCTGAAACCGTGTGACAGATGGAGCCCAAAGAGCGTTCATTATTCATCATTCAATCCTCTCTGCGCCGTCTGGTGCTTGAGGCGACGGCCAAAGAGCGTTCTCCCCAGAGCAAAAAGTCCGCGGGGCGGGCCCACGACGGCGGCCACAGTATGCCCAATGGCGTTTTGCTACTACCGGGTCACACAGAGAGAGTCATCATGTATAAGTAGCGGGAGACCGATCTAGTAAGCAAATGCCGACCCTCTACCACGTCATTTGTACAGTTACACAGAGCACACTATGTCCCATGTGATCAGTTACTGATAGAACTGCCGCCCAGGCAGTGTCACAGTGTGAGAGGAGGTGGGGCCCAAGACACAGGTCGCATCATCATCATCATCATCAGTCCCTTGCCCGAACTGGGCGTTGGGGGGACTGAAAGGCAGCAGCAACAGACAGTGCTCTCCACTGAGTTCTATTTTGGGCGGTGGCAAGCAAGTCTGGCATCTCGAGTTCGGTCCATTCTTTTATGTTTGCGACCCAACTCTTTCTCTGACGACCTCGCCGACGACTTCCTTCGAGAGTGCCTTGGAGGATAGTCTTGGACAAGGTGTTGTGTCGGGTCACGTGGCCAAACCAAGCAAGCTTGCGCCGTTTCACGGTTGCCAGAAGGGGTTCATGTGGGCCCACCAGAAAGGACTGATGGACAAGCAACACAGGTCGCACAGCAGTTTAAAGGCAATCCGCACATCTGATAAATGGTATGACGTGAACAGCAATCAGAGGTAGCCAATGTGACACGGATATAGCAGATAATGACACGGTGACGTCACTCTCAGCTGGCTGGATTATTACGGGTTGTGTGAAGGCTTAGTCCCGTAACGCTGGCAAGCCGCCCACCCCCCACCCCCTCCCCCCCTTCCCCCGCCCGCCTCTCTCTCTCTCTCTCTCTCTCTCTCTGTGCCAAAATATCAACCCCTTCATTGCCGAGAAAACTGAGCACAATCCGGGCCAACTGCAAGAGTCATATGGCATGAGCCCCCCGCAGTTGCGGCAGCTAATGTGGCTCTATGCTGCTTCAAGTGCTGAGACGCCTTTGACGACTCGTGACGTGCTATTAGCGATGATCACACACGCACACACGCACGCATGCACGCACACACATACACACACACGCACGTACGCACGCACGCACAGACAATCTGCGTGCACCGGCAGTGATGGGGTTAACACGCGCTGATTGACACGTTCACGGCCATCTAAGTAAAACTTCTAGGCAGTGGTCGGGTTAACACGCGCTGATTGACACGTTCACGGCCATCTAAGTAAAACTTCTAGGCAGTGGTCGGGTTAACACGCGCTGATTGACACGTTCACGGCCATCTAAGTAAAACTTCTAGGCAGTGGTCGGGTTAACACGCGCTGATTGACACGTTCACGGCCATCTAAGTAAAACTTCTAGGCAGTGGTCGGGTTAACACGCGCTGATTGACACGTTCACGGCCATCTAAGTAAAACTTCTAGGCAGTGGTCGGGTTAACACGCGCTGATTGACACGTTCACGGCCATCTAAGTAAAACTTCTAGGCAGTGGTCGGGTTAACACGCGCTGATTGACACGTTCACGGCCATCTAAGTAAAACTTCTAGGCAGTGGTCGGGTTAACACGCCGGCGCTGATTGACACGTTCACGGCCATCTAAGTAAAACTTCTAGGCAGTGGTCGGGTTAACACGCGCTGATTGACACGTTCACGGCCATCTAAGTAAAACTTCTAGGCAGTGGTCGGGTTAACGCGCGCTGATTGACACGTTCACGGCCATCTAAGTAAAACTTCTAGGCAGTGGTCGGGTTAACGCGCGCTGATTGACACGTTCACGGCCATCTAAGTAAAACTTCTAGGCAGTGGTCGGGTTAACACGCGCTGATTGACACGTTCACGGCCATCTAAGTAAAACTTCTAGGCAGTGGTCGGCCACAGGGCGGTTAAAATCGAAGTTTTGGCATGAGTTACTACGTGCCCCTGGTTCGGAGTGTCAAACTGACGCTCCGAGCCAGGGGCATGGAACTCTTGCCCCATCTCCAGCTAACCTAACACTACCCTTGAATTATCATGGTGGAACCATTACCTGCTGTAGTGCGCCGGGTCTAAGAGAGTCTTTATCCCTTTTGTCCCCGGGACCCTGCAGCAGCAGATAGATTGATCATGATAATTCAAGGGTAGTGCTAGATGAGCTTGGTGCCTGAAGGCGCCAAGCTCATCTGGCACTACCCTTGAATTATCATGATCAATCCATCCCTTACAACGAACACCTCCCAAATCGGGTGAGAAATGGGATCTTGGAGCTAAATTGCCGTTTATGTTCAATTCATTACCGCGAGTCCGTAAAACGGAGCCACGAACAGCTCAGCGTAAAATACTGAACACACAGAGGCTCAGTCACACAGAGGCTTAGGCTCAGGCTTAGGCTCAGGCTCAGGCTCAGTCACACTGACAGAGGCTCAGCGGCGGTCACACAGACTAACAGCCACCTGCATCAGCTGCACATGCTGAGTCACAAGCTGGAAACAGGATTTGAACTGTTAATGCTGGTATGAACTTTTCACCCTAACCAAGGTACAAAAGTATAGCAGGCAACAAACACACGCATGGCTGACGCCGCGGTGCGAAACCGGACCAGCCGCCGGGTTACGTAGGGTTGTACTGAAGAATTCCTAGTAAGTGCACTCAACGACACAGGTAATTCCAAGTTCAAACAAGACACAGGCGCGTGCTATTGACAGTGCGGACTTTTTTTTTTTCCCACCTGTACAACTCCCGAGTCAACAACTGACACCTGATGGCAGGGACGATTCATACAACGTACAAAACGCATATAGATCGACATATGCCCTCGC
>BTPG01000001.1:1411119-1435247 GCA_036245525.1 Semisulcospira habei | reverse complement strand
AGGAAGTACAGCACGTGTCATGCAGTAAAGGAAAACAACAATCACTGTGGCTGGTTTAGTGTCGGCAAGATCCACCTTGACGCCATAAGGAAGAAATTGGCAATACAAATGGCTGTCGCATGTGTAACGCGTTTTGTAACAACGTAGCAGTTGAAGTTATTTCTAGATGACACCCAGACAGAGCACATAGAACTCTTTTGATTGGCCGATGCGACAGCTTGCCTTAACAGTCCGATGTGACGGTTTGCCCTAACAGAGGAAACAAACAGCCAACAGTCTTTGGAGTATGTTTCACTGCTCACCTTCATTTTTGTCACGGGAAACACCACATGATTTTTTCCAATCTACAACATTTCCAATGTCAGATTCCGGAAATAAAAGAATGCACTTGTTTTTGCACCAGCACTCCAGCGGCTGGTTTCTTGCCAAATGTTCCACAATCGGTCACGTCCAGAAAATAAGTAAAGGTAAATCGTAACATGAAAACAATCAGATCTTTCACGGAAAGTGCATTTCAATGAGAAGCATAAACTTAACAATACTTGGGGTTTTTTTTTTCGATAACGCTGCACGCAACAGCAAGGATATGATATGAACAATTGTTTAAATGCCTTTTTTCACTTGTGAAAAAATAAAATGGAAAAAGAATCCTGAAAATTTGCGCATACAAAATGTTCTATATGGGTTTATTTTTAGAAAAACAAAATAAAAATCATTTGTAACCTATTTTACTTTCTATACAGACTTTTTCTCCGTCACCCCCTTATTTTTGTTCACAAAAATGACGTTTTTAGCCGACCATGTGTTTGTTTTTAAATGGCTGCCTTATTTTTTTGTGATGCCTTCTATACAGGCACTTCCGTTGATTATGTTAATATTAGTTATAAGCATCCAATATTGCTTTTTCGTCACCGATTTTCTCATTATGAACAGTGACTTTGTATAGACTGATCAGTGTGGCTCAGGGAGCAGATTTTTAAAATTTCTTTTCCATGACAGTCTAAAGGGGCCTCGTCGAGGGCCTGTCGCTGCTGAATGCATGGATTTGAGAGGGAAGGGTTGAGTGTTAGTAATGGGAAGCAGGATATGGCAGCAAAGAACTGGAGAGGAGGAGAAAGTTGGCAGATAAGCGGGTAGCATTTGTCCGCGTGAAAGGCCTGTTGAAGTTTATTTTACTTTTACGTTGTTTTCTAAATGCAAAAGGGGTCGCGTGTCTACAAACTGTGTAACAATTCAAAAGGAGCCTAATCAAGCTGTGTACCAATTGTTGCAGCGATAGCTCTATGCCGGAATTGGATTGTAAACATTCGTCGATACGGCGGGTTATCGAAGTTGCTATTGCCCACATTCAAACTTGTATAACCTTTTTATAAAATTAATTAAATTAATTGTGTGCAATTTTTTTTTTTTAATCTATTATACGCACATGGAAGGAAAAAAGTCGAAAAGTGATTCATTGGTTGACGTTCTAACCTCGTCAGCCCCTTTGTCCCAAATTATTGTAAGACATAATAAAAACATTTCCAAATTACATTTTGCGAACAATTAACCCCTTACTGCAAGGAGCTGGTCGGCTTGAAAAGCTTGTGGAAACTCCACGTACTTTGTCACTTTTCGCAAGACGATTTCCGGAAATAATAATAATAATAATAATACCGTTATTATATAGGCGCTTTTTCTCAATTTTGGGGAAATCGACTCAAAGCGCCGCGCCTGAAACCCAACACACACACTCACGAAACGGACACGGATTTACGCCATTTAAGACAAACACAGTACAAACACAGTACAAGACAAACGAAGGGCCAGTCAGCTACTGAAGTTACAGAGATTTTTGATCGCTTGTATTTGAGATTTGTAAAGTGGCCTGAGACCGGTACCAAAGTGTGGGGGGTGGTGGGGGGTGGGGGGGGGGGGTGGAAGAACCGGAGTACCCGGAGAAAGAACCCCCGACGGGGGTTCTTTCAGAAGTAGGAGTAAAAATGGCGCATGTTTCGGCAAAACCAGTGGATGAAAAGCCCGGACAAATATTCCGTGTCGCGTGTTTCCTGGGCTTTTAATCCACTGTTTTCGTCAAAACACGTTGTGCAAATTTAACCTTCTCATTTCTGATTCAAATTTAACCTTCTCATTTCTGATTCAAATTTAACCTTCTCATTTCTGATTTCCAAACGTCTGTTGTGCAATGAAACGTTAAATAATAGGAAATACGTACGTGTTTTGTAAAAATGTTACAACGCTCAACGGCTCTACACGTGACTCGTAACAACCAAACAAGTGTTACAATGCACGTGGAGATTTCAGGGGGTGCACAAGGGCTTTGTCACAATGGTTACCTTGCTACAAAGCGCGTTATATTATCGATGTGTGTCATGCAGGTCACAAGGCCGCGTACTGATAAGGGATATTGCGCCACCACTTGGCTTGAACGCTTATTTTTGCTAACCATAGTCGCAAATCCCGAATCAATAGAGAAAGTAATCCAGACCAAAAAGGTGACTGCCAAGCGTGTAAAATGCAAAGAAGTACCCAATGGAGAAAGAAACACGCTTAGAAAAGACATAGAGAAAGTATACAAAGTAAAGTAGGTAAAAGCACTGTCATGGGAGAGAAGTGTGCATGGTCGACCAGTGATCATACACCTACTGTGGCCAAAGCACACACTCACAAAAAGAAACATAGGAAAGAGGGGGGCGCTAAGAAAGTGACTGAAAACAATGCATATGGAAGTCCCCCCGAAGGGGGCGCGCATCACATATCCCACTGTTCCAGCCACTCAGTGCATGGGAATTTAAATATTAGCACTGGCAGTCTCCCCTTTTCTTTTCATAGAGAAAGTATGTTACGAACTCTGTGATATTGTAGTTACCTCTATCTTACGGGGGTGTAGGGGGCTTTGGATATAGGTAGTACCTTTGCTGTTCGGCAGCTGCGTCCTACATAGGACGGACGGGCATCACTGGTCCTCATCCATCTCCTTAATCTCTCACGTGCTGGCTCCAAGCGCCACACCCTGGCAAACCACCTCAGCTGGTGGGCTAAACCACGTGAGGGGGTGGTGTTCACATTGCACCACTAGGCGGATGAGCTGTTTCTGACAGCCAACGGCTAGAGGACGGAGGAGATCAGGTTGGATCCAACCGGTGGGGGAGTAAACCCTTCAAATCAGGAGTGGAGTCCCGAAGGCAGACAGCTGCCTGTATTCACGCACTGTTCTGGCAGCTCCTGCAGCCAAACTGGTGCCAAACTGACGTACTGCTTTGCATTCCTTTGGACTACATCAGCGAGGCCGAGAGGGTGATCTTGACGACTGGGCATCCCAGGATCTCCATACACTTCGCCCAGGCTTGCGCCCTGGAGAGGTCACTCCAGTGACTGACCCAGCAAGCGCATATACTCCATTGACTTCCGGGACAGGATGCCAAACTATCTTACGCATCTTCTTCGTTTGCCGCCTTTGAGCGGAAATGCGGTATTACACGCGCGTGATACAGCTCTGTTGCGTTAACGGACACGTGTGCACACAATTGTCTTGTAGAAAATCTGGTCAACAAAAAGGTACGGCCACACACGATATTGAAACTTGACCTACTTTCAGCTCACGCGCAATGTCGCCATTTCATAGTGACGACTGGCACTCTGGCGTCATGTATTGCGCTATTATGTCGTCATGTAGAAACATGTGTCTGACATCCAAAATATCCACGTCACATTACAAAGTAAAGGACGTCACGTTCTTTGCCAAAGACACAATGGCGGCTGTGGTGTGGTTAGGCGTCTGCAGGAAAACCAACTCAAATTGGAATCATGCCATTAAAAAGGTGAGTAAGAAATATACTGAGCCACTTTGAAACTCACCACACAGACAAACACGCAACATCAACGCATCAATAGAAAAACCATAAGAAAAAAAATCAGACTGGTTTTATTGATTGCAAATTCATTGACTGATAACGTGAACACGAAAATGAAAACAGTTTTTGAAAGGAATCACGAGCAGAGTTCGCCGAAGTGCACAGAGGTGAAAATTACAGTTCCACGGTTTATTGAAAGTTGGGGTTTGGTCTTTAATACCGTGTGTGGCCACCTTCAGCAGCAATGCAGGATGTGCAGCGCCGCCGCATCGAAGCCACGAGACGCTGGAAGAATGGCTGACACAGCTGATTCCACTCACCCACCAGGGCCTGCGTCAGTTCCGGTGCGGTTTGAGGAACATGGATGTGCTGCATTACTCTGCGTCCCAATTCATCTCATGCGTGTGTAGCCGTGCGGCTGAGAGGTGTGCAAAATGTGTGTGTGTGTGTGTGGGGGGGGGGGGATTAAAAGAGAGTCAAGATGGCCTATCTACGGTAGTCATGGTATTTTGTATTTATTACTACCACAACATTAAAAAAGCAGTACCTGCAAATAAACAAACAAAATAATAAGTAATGGTGCCGAAATACAATGAGGCACTTAAACTAAACTACGAACAAGATAATGTATTACATGGCTATTAAAGTACATGACATAATATTCGACTAATTGAAATAGTATCATAAAAAAAAAAAAATCAAATGTAATGCAAAACGTAAAAAAAAATGTAGAAAGGTATGGATAAATCAATGACACGGGGCGTATGCACACGTGACGAATAATTTCCTAGTTCTAGGCGAAACCGAAAGTGAACTAGCAAACATAATGCAACCTTAACCTTTAAAGTGAGCTGCACACAATAACCTTTGAGGTCGCATTACAGCAGCGATCCCGTATCGTTAATTTGGTAACGATAGAGGCACGCTATTTGAGGTCGCATAACACAAGCTATTCTGCATCATATAATTTAATTTTGAAAGTGTGCTACTTGAGGTCGTATAACAAAGGCGTTCTCTATCATTTACAATGATAAGAGCGCTATGCATCGTGCGCATAACCCTTGAGGTAGCATAACAAAAGCGAGCCTGTGCGATACAGATTCGGAATCGCAGAGACACGCCACTGGGAGAGACACGCCTCGCCACTGGGAGAGACACGCCACTGCGAGAGAAAGTTGGTGCCGGTATCCACCCTCAAAGTACTTTACGCACGTGTCCAAGAAGAAAAGTTATTTAGTCAATGAATTGTATAAGTCAATAGGTCAAATAATGAACACATGATTACTGAACTGACTACTCCAATATATAGCTGGGCACTAAAGACTAATAGTGGACAGTATACAGAGTTAAACGGCATCATAAAACCGCATAGTGTGCCAATAAATGAACATCACTGAACTTGTCATGCAACAATAATACCAAATCATGAAGCCGTAAGTCACGATTGCCAGTCTTCGATACGCAAATTAGATTTCTGTGATCTCCTGCCATGCGGCGATAGCCTCAAGCAGGAACCAACATAGACTGTTGTGCTGTCCTACAGTGGGCTTTGCTGCTGGGCAGTTACGGCAGTCCCAGCATGCGATCCTCACTGGTAGGAAGGTCAGCTAATGCATTACTTGACGTGTGTTTTCAGCTGATAATCTCCAATTTACCGTATTCTGTGATCGAAATATCCCATAACTAATCTGGAAGTAACAAAAGGTGAAATACCATAAAGTTACAGCAGTCGCAGTATGCATGATCTGGCGACTGAGACCCGGTTGGCAATCATGAGAAATGACCATCAACATGTCATGATCAAATACACAAAACAAAATATACATTGTAAAAATTCTACTTACAGGACAGAAACGTAAGTCAGTTGTAAAAAACACAGAATGTAGTTGAATGCTGGCCGGCCCGCCAAGCCGCACAGGTTGCCGGAACTTCAACCGCGGCCCAGAACCAAAGAGACTCAGTGGAATGCGCTTAGTCAGTTCTATATCAAGGATGGTAAAAGATATGTATATGTCGCTGGTCACGCAAGCCATCGACAGACACCGCGCGCGCTAAAGAAAGAAAAGAGTACTGCACGCGCGCAGGCGATAAGGTACTAGCAGAGTACTTTAATATTGTTCTCACAGCTAGCGGCTGAATGCAGGAAAATCCAAGGCCGTTAGGCCGGGAAAAAATTGCCAAGTACGGGTGATGATAATTAGCAAGCCAAATCCGCGCTACAAAAACGCCGACGAAAAGATTAACAGTAATTCCTTTCCTGGAGGAGGAAGGTTCTTCTTCTACTCAAATCCGCTCTCCCCGTGCGCGCCATATCCGGGGAAAGTGAAGGCCAGGGCCACTACGAGGACGTCAGTTGTTTCCCAGCCAGCACACCAATATAGGTCCAATATTGGCCCAATATTGGCTCAGATATTGGGCCGATATATGGGTGGCAATATTGGTCCAATATTGGAAGCGCAAAATGGCCCATTGTTGGCCCAATATCGGGTAAATGTTGGCTGCCAAGCTGGATCCATTGTTGGCCCAGTATCGGGTGAATGTTGGCTACCAATATAGTGCCAAGCTGGATCCATCCTAGAACCAGTATGGTGAATATTGGCTGCCAATATAGTGCCAAGATGGATCCATCCTAGGGCCAGGATGGTGAATATTGGCTGCCAATATAGTGCCAAGATGGATCCATCCTAGGGCCAGGATGGTGAATATTGGCTGCCAATATAGTGCCATGCTTAATCCATTCTGGTGCCAACATGTAGCAAATATTCTGCCAACCTTTTTCCAACATGAATAGTAGTGTCCCAGATTTGGATATTGGTAATTTAATCCAGCTTTTTTTCTGAGGAAAAAGACCATCATGCAAACATATATATATTAATCTGATAGTTATCAAATCAAACGTTCATCAAAATATGTAACTCAAAACACAACTTAAAAAGAAAGACCTGAACTCAGATTCACAGTGATGCACAAGTTTAATCTGATTTTCAGTTTTATGAAAAGAAAACACTAACTATACCGAAATGAAGGACAATGATTATCTCATTTAACCCTTTCCATCCTGATACATTACTGCCTGAAATAATTTGACCATGATATCTCAAGAATAGTACCAGAACAGCTTGGTGCACAGCTCTGTCACCACCCTTGAACTAAAATGGTTGATCTATATATCCTTACCCATAACATACCTTCACAGGGCAATCTGAAGTTAAAAAAAAAAATCACCCTCAGGCAGGATTCAATGGATTAATTACATCCCCCCCCCCCCCCCCCTCACACAAAAAAGAAACCTGTCTGTAACAATACACAAAATGTAAAAAAAAAAAAAAAAAAAAAAGCCCACAATTATTGAATTAAGAAAACAATTGTTCTGATAGTATGACATACAAAAACCATCTCTGAATGTACATATACACACAGATGTTCAGGTACTGGCAATATGATCTGTAAACATAACAGATTTTGTACACAGCACATTTTTTACCTGCTCCCATAAATAACTTTCATACAGATTAACAGAATATACTGACATAATTCGATTGGAGACTAAATTTCCTCCTAAACATACAGGATTTGGCACAAACAACATTGGTTATGAAAAGAAAGAAGAGAATCTCATATGAATTGTCCTTATTAACCCTTTTCATCCTAATACACACATGCTTGAAATTAATTTGACTATGATAATTCAAGGGTAGTGCCAGAATAGCTTGGCACCTGACACACCAAGCTATTCTGGCACTACCCATAAACTAAAATGGTTAATCTGTCGCAAAATTTGTAATGTAGCCTTCAAGCAAATCTGACAAAATCAGCCTCTGGATTGAATGGGTTAAAAATAGTATCAAATAAAACCTTAAGTGTAATGGGGAGGAGGGGGGGGGGGAGTAAAAGTTCATGCATGCAGCCAGTTAGCATTTTAATAACTTGCAACTAAAAGCAGGTTTGCTCTACATTGCTTGAAAGCCCTAAACTAGCCAGTAGCTGCCATCACTTTTCAAACATAAACACTTCTGCAACAGATGGTTACAAAACATGTATGTCTTATTAAAATGTTATGTGCAACAACAAAAAAACATGAGGCAAGCTTAAGTGATCAGGCAAACTATACTTGTAAAAATAAACAATATGTTTACAAGCATCTTGGCCCGACTGACTTAACAGTGTAGCAAACTGAATATTTGAATCAGAATGAAACTTAATATTGCAATCAAAATTAGTTTAATTTTCTTCTGTCATGGGCAGTTTAGTTGAAATTAATGTCCAATGTTTGAAGTTGATGTTGCTTTGACCGGAAAAAAAGTTAATTAAAAATTCTAAGATGGTAGACAGAAATGACAGATCTATACCATATTGATATATAACCATTACACAACATATATTTTATAACGTTTCATAACAAAAGAAATTGTAGTTTTAACAAAATCACAAAACATGCACTACATTCTAGTTTCTACTTAATGATAAATCTGATGACAACAGGTATGATTAACCCTTTGGCTGTCTGTATTGCACTATAAGTCACAATGATTCCTGCAGGAATCATCACAATGTCAGGCAGTACTGATAGCCAGAGGGTTAAGCAGCTTGCAAACTAAAATAAAACTATACTAATCACTGTCAGTCTGTGTCCTGCAGGAATCATCACAATGCCAGGCAGTACTGATAGCCAGAGGGTTTAGCAGCTTGCAGAGAAACTAAAACTATACTAATCACTGTCAGTCTGTGTCCTGCAGGAATCATCACAATGTCAGGCAGTACTGATAGCCAGAGGGTTTAGCAGCTTGCAGAGAAACTAAAACTATACTAATCACTGTCAGTCTGTGTCCTGCAGGAATCATCACAATGTCAGGCAGTACTGATAGCCAGAGGGTTTAGCAGCTTGCAGAGAAACTAAAACTATACTAATTCACTGTCAGTCTGTGTCCTGCAGGAATCATCACAATGCCAGGCAGTACTGATAGCCAGAGGGTTTAGCAGCTTGCAGAGAAACTAAAACTATACTAATCACTGTCAGTCTGTGTCCTGCAGGAATCATCACAATGTCAGGCAGTACTGATAGCCAGAGGGTTTAGCAGCTTGCAGAGAAACTAAAACTGTACTAATTCACTGTCAGTCTGTGTATGCTCGCTTTGCCGCCTCCCACCTCTGCTTATTCCCATCGCGATCAATTGATCCAGTAACTGAGTAAGCCATTTAGTTAAAACGTGGCCTATGTCTGTTGCACTACCATGGCACCTTCTCACACCATCTGAAAATAAAATGCATGTCTGATTACTGAATCCTGTAGAGTTGACTTGAGAGGTCACTGAATGGTGTTTATACTGTGGAAAGTACCCTTGGGCCAAGTCTGAACATTTACAGAAGACTGTGGCTTGCTTAGTCTCAGAGAAATACCAATTGATGCATGTTTCATGACGGGCAATGGCTAAAACTAAAAACCCAGATGACCCAAAACAAAGACTCACTTCTGCCAGTTTTGCAATATCCATGCAGTCACTTGAATGGTTTGATCCCATTTTCGACTTCAGTTTTCTTTTAAGTCTTTTAAGTCCCTTCTATTTATAGAAAGGAGCTTTTAGGAAAGGTCGCAGTGGGGCGAATTTAATAGCATGTCCATGTCAAGGCAAGCAGGCTAAACCTCTAATTGAAGCAACAAGATAAAAATTACGTCATGTCTAATTACACTAACTTCGCTGCTGAACGTACATTTGGCGTGAAGCGCCGTATGTGCGAATGTATGCATGCATATGTATGTAAACAAGAGTTCTTATCTTTGATATTTCTGTACACACAAGCTTGAATTTAAAACTTGGTCTTGGTGAAATACTTTCTTAAGTGGGTGGCGGCTAAGACAACCGAGCATATTGAATGACACATTGAAGACATAAACAACCGTTTATAGGAAGTCGGTTGACCCAGATTAGAGACCGTAATTTTTGTCATAATTACTTGAACCTATAGCTAGTTTGGAGAAAGACATTGGATAAGTTCGTTAGCCAGCTTTTCATCCTTTCAACTTCTTTAGTAAAAATTAGTTCTTTTCAGAAAAGCATTAAAACACTAAAAAAAACTTTACTTCTAGAGAAAGTCAGACCGGCGGTGACGTAAAAGAGGCAACTCCGTCACTACGGAGATACTGACCTAATACTCTAAATATAATAATAATTAAATTTATAAAGTGCTAACTCCCTGCAGTGCAGGCTCCAACATCTGAATGAGCTCTAAAATATGACGGCATTCTCTCTTGCACGAGTGGCCCTCTCTCTCACACAAACATGCGCGCATCTCCAGGAGGAATAGATCCTCATGCGCACTCCAGGCGCCTCTTGGAGATATTTGGAGCGCGCGTGCATGCACGCACACACACATCGACGCGCTTTAAGAAGTGGATGCAGGTGACCAGTGTCAACCTGCTTTCACACAAATTATAGCAAGACTGAAATTGTACTATGGAGTTCTAGTTTTGACACAATTTTCTCAAGCCTATGAAGTGAAACTCATATCATGTAAAACTAAATGAATACGTAAAAACTAAAACTTGCGTCATGACAAATGATGTTTGACAAATCAATCACCTTGGCTGTTTGGCCCAGCGCTAGAAGTGGCCACTTAGTTTGTTCCAGGCGCAGTACAGCAGGGAAAATGACTACATTTTGTTTTTCATGAATTTCTTATGTACCGTTCAAGTGTGTGATGCAAAGCTTTGTTTAATAAACCAAGGGGAATTACTCAGCGCTGGACAGAACAGTTAGATCCCCTGCCCCCGCCTATCAGGCACCCATTCGCCAGCCCACAGAGAAATACGCAGGTACAGAACAAGACGATCATCTACATCCCTAAGGGATGTAGATGATCGTCTTGTTCTATAAGGGATGTAGATGATCGTCTTGTTCTATACCTGCGTATTTCTCTGTGGGCTGGCGAATGGGTGCCTGATAGGCGGGGGCAGGGGATCTAACTGTTCTGTCCAGCGCTGAGTAATTCCCCTTGGTTTGTTATACAATTCTGCCAGCGCTAGCCTCACCTATCTGGTTTGTGAGTAAAGCTTTGTTTGTTTAAAAGCGGACATTCTGCCCAACACACTGACACCAAACACACTATAGTTGTGACGAACCAGTAGCCAGCAGGATAAGGTGGAAATAAAGAGAAAAAAACAGCACACACTAGAACGGTAAATAAGAAAGTCATGAAAACAAAAGGTAGTCATTTTTCCTGCTGTACTGCGCCTTGCAGGAAGCCCGCTCATCAGCTAGCCTGACAGCTGAGAGACTCGCTGCCTCAGTGTGCGAGCACGACTTGTGACCCAGTTTCTCGGCTGGCCTGGAACAAACTAAGTGGCCAAACTGAAACAGCCGCGTGGCGCGTATGTCTTGACATACGCGTCACGCGGCTGTTTCAGTTTGGCCACTTAGTTTGTTCCAGGCCAGCCGAGAAACTGGGTCACAAGTCATGGTTGGTTGGTTAGTTCGGGTTTAACGTCCACAGCACCGAGGTGATCATGGACGGCCCTGACGGGCGGGTTATGGGGGACAGGGAAATCTATTGCCTATGGAGTACGACCTGAACACTGATCAACTCAGGCGCACTCCAACTGTGCCACTTTGATTTACCAGGACCTTTCAACGGACATGCTATTGAACAAATCCGTTTTTTCCCCTGGATTGTGAGTCCAGCTACCAGGGCCAAGTCATGCTCGCGCACTGAGGCATTATTTATAGAACTCACTGACGCATTGGCAGATCTGTGAGACTTTTTCAATAGATAATTCAACATCAGAATCAGATCAAAGACAAAAGCGAGGACAGCACTCATATAGAAGGGACTTTGTGGGTTATGTTTTATCCCATCTTGTTTTAATAATAAAACAGAGCATTAATTACTTAATTATAATTTACCAATGATTGCGTTGTGCAAGTTACACAGTCTGCTGAAGGCTTCATTCCCCTTTTTTCAGTGAGGTTGTACAATATATCCAGACACTGACTTGTCCTCATCAAAAAGGGCATTGTCCTCTGTACACAATCTTTAAAGTCCAAGCCTCCAATGGGATAAGTACAGAATCTGCAAACACACACAGAAAAAAAATAAAACGGTTTTTACAAATAAAATTTGTCCAAAAGAATCACAATCAAAATTTACCTTTCTCTGTAGTTTTCCTGCATAGAGCAGAAAGCATAAAACGAAACACAAAACTGCATGTAAATTATAATAAAATATTAGTTTTTAAACCTCCAGCTACATAACTAAATTCATCAACCCAAGGGCAGCACACCACAAAACAAGAAAATGCAAACAATATTCAGATTTCAAATGTATAATTACCATGTTGTTCCTGGTCGCCGCGCGTTGTCTAGGACTGTGTTGAGGTTCTCCAGCTCTGCACGATCTTGTAGTGGGAATTCCTGATTTTTCTCCTCTTCGACCAGTACGACTCATCTTTAAAAATCCATATTTTCTCAAGGAGAAGTTTAAAATCGTACTATACACGTACGTATACCTTAATCAGCAAGTGCACGTGGCGTCAGCGAAAGAAATATAGAAGAAAGAAAGCTGGAACTTGGTCTGGCAATGGAATTTGTAGCCTTGATCTGCAGTCAAATTTGGCGGAAATAATCGCAGCAGGTGCTATCGATACCGGCATGCAATGCAGTGTCTGACAAAACATAGAATGTGGCGAATAAATGTTATATAAAAAAATTATTTAAACAAAAAAAGTCACGGCGTGCCCAAACTATGGTAAAAGATTGCCGTTGTATATTTATTTTCAAGATAAATGTCGGCTAGATTTAAAATTTCATCTGTCAATGTTGCGAATTGGGCCAGACTGGCTCGCCTATCGTGTGCCAACATTTGCAGTCGAAGCAGCGCGCGGGCGCGGTACAGCCTCCGGCGGCTCGCGTGATTGTTCCAGCTTGGCACCAAGATTGATTATACCGGCGCGCGCGCGGGCTCACGCGATACCGGCGCGCGTGTTGGTTTCAGCATGGCGCTAAGCTCTCGCATACTGGCCCAATATATCGGCCATTATCCAGCAATGGACCAATATTTGCCCAAGATACTGTGCGTGCTGGGTTTGTGCCAGCAGCTGGATCGTCGCTCTTGCTGTATGGGGAGTGGCATTGTCCTGCTGGACTAGTGTGCAGATCTGCGCGTTGTCGAAACGCTAATATTACATGGTTCTGTAGGACTGCCCCGTACGTTGCAGCATTAACAGGGCAGTCAGAGATGTGCAGCTGGGTGCGATAGGTCTGGCTGACGCCTCCCCACACCATCACGCTCTGTGCACGCCACCTGTCAACCTGATGGACACAGCAGTCGGCATGTCTCTCTCCAGCTCGCCCCCATACACCGAGCCTGCCATCGGCATGGGATAGACTGAAACGGCTCTCAACCGAGAAGAGCACTCCTCACTGACGCTGGGTCCATCTAAACTGCACCTGAGCCCAGCGAAGGCAAGGCTGTCGGTGTCGAGGCGTCAAAATCGGACCCACAACAGGGTTGTCTGGCGTGCAGTCCTGCCGCTCGAAGACGGCGCCGCACAGTTTAAGTGGATACTGAACCACGTGTGCCAAGAAGTGTTTGTCATAGTGCTGTATGCGTAGCTGGCCTGAACCTGTCTCGAAGATGAAGCTGTCTCAATGTGGGTGTCTTGCCGACGGGTGGTGACCCTGGGTGTAATGTGTTGAGTTTCATATTCATGAATACATGTACAACTTCAAGGGAACTAACGCCTCACTAATCGCGGCACTTAGGCGATGCTAGAGTTATCGCTAGGGGCTGGCTACCAAAACATGGCGATCATCATCAACCGATATTTCTGTATGAATACAAAGTCAGTCTGAACACATCAATCAGTGTTGTTTACTCCTTGTATGCTTGACGTCCACGATTCACGCACCACCAACAGTACTCCAAAAAACATTACATTGGCGACGAGGATTGCAGTAAGTCCAAGTTATCACTGACTTTTCTGTTCGACCACGTGCTCGAAAAAAAAAACAAACGTTACTGCGCTAGAAGATGGCCGCTCTACCAGCCTACCAGTCGTTCGACTGCGCCCCAGAGGGAAGAGCTGTGCGCTGGAGAAAGTGGGTTCAACGACTCAAAACATTCTTCACAGCCTACGAAATAAACGATGTTGATCGACAAAAAGCTCTTCTTCTTACATTCGGCGGCGATGAACTGAATGACATTGTTTGACACTTTCCCCGACGAAGCACTTCGTCCCGGTGCTAACGACACTGTTTTCTCGAAGCTGGTAGACACTATCACCGCTCATTTCAACCCGCAAACTAACGTGGAATACCAACGGTACGTCTTCCGCAAAACATAACAAAAATCAGACAACATTGACGAGTACTACTCTGAGCTTAAACAGCTTGCTGAAACCTGTGGATTTGCCGATGCATCGTCTGAAATCAAATCGCAGCTGATTGCTGGATGCAAGTCGTCGAAAGTCCGAGAAAAGGGTCTATCAACCCCAGCTATGACCTTAGCTGATCTTCTCACGTTTGCACGTACCCTGCAACTGACCACCCAGCACTCACGAGCCATGCATACTGAGATCAATAAACGTGATGCTCATCATCACCATGCCAGTGGCAGTCGTCTTCGCCATCAACAACCACGACAACTATCTCAGCAACCATCCAAGTGCAGAAACTGTGGTGGTGATTGGCCGCACAAAGGTAGACAGAAATCTTGCCCCGCCTTCAACAAACGTTGCAATTCCTGCACTAAACTACACCATTTTGCTTCAGTTTGTCGTTCACAGCCTGTGAAACAAACACAGGGACCGTTGAATGCATCGAAACACCAACCTGGTGGCTACCGTCATCGCAACAAGCCCAGATCTAACGTTCACCATCTCGACAACCCAGATGATGAAGCCAACGTTATCAAGACTGAATCTGACAGCTCCAGCAAGACTGAATATATCTTCATGACCTCTAACATCAGCAGTCGACTTCCTCACTTCGTAGTGACAGTGCAAGGACATGGGTTTGAGTTTCTAGCAGACTCCGGTGCTACTATTGACATTCTATCAAAAGATGACTATGATCTGATCACACCCAAGCCTTCGTTACATCCATCGAACAAGAAGATTTCTGCGTATGGGAGCAAACATGCCATTCCTGTCATTGGTGCCTTCAATACTGTCGTCCAACACAAGGGAAACACAACAAAGACGACAATCCATGTCGTCCAACAGAAAGAAAAAGCTATCCTTGGCTGGAAGACATGTCAAAAACTAGGCCTACTCGCTACCGTGCATCACATCAAGCCTGAACACGAAAAGCTGCAAGACGAATTTTCCGATCTCTTTGGTGCTGTAGGCAAACTGAATGACCAGAAAATCCAACTACATATCGACAAGACTGTCCAACCTGTAGCACAACAATACCGACGTGTTCCATTTCATGTGCGAAAAGACATTGAAGAGCAACTGCGGAAAGACGAAGAACTTGGCATCATTGAAAAAGCTACTAGACCAACACCATGGATGTCTCCAGTTGTCGTCGTGCCCAAACCCAAACAGCCAGGAAAGGTCGACATGCGTGCGGCAAACAAGGCAATTCGTCGCGAACGTCATGCCACACCAACTCTCGACGAACTAAAGACCATGTTTGCTGGGGCCACCGTCTTTAGCAAACTTGATTTAACGCAAGGGTATAATCAACTAGAGTTAGACCCCTCTTCGCGATACATCACTACCTTTGCCACGCACATGGGGCTCTACAGATACCGTCGTCTGTTCTTTGGCATAAGCTCTGCAAGTGAGATATTTCAAGAAACTGTCCGTCAATGCCTAGCAGGACTCGATGGTGTTGTAAACATCAGTGACGACATCATGTGCTTTGGAACAAATCAAGCGTACCATGACCGCAACCTTCGTGCACTATTCGAACGTCTTCGCCAGAAAGGACTCGCACTGAACAGTGAAAAGTGTGTGTACAACAAGGAATCCCTTGAGTTTCTTGGTCACATCTTCGGAAAGGAGGGCATCAAACCAAGCCAGGACAAGCTTGACACAATCCTCCATCTACCTACGCCAAGCAGCGCTTCCGAAGTCCGCAGCCTACTTGGGATGATGAACTTTTGTGGTGCTCACCACATCCCCAACTACGCAACGCTGACGCATGAGCTACGCATCCTCACCAAGAAAACTACGCCATGGTCTTGGACACAAGCACATGGTGCAGCGCTCGCGAAACTGAAAGCAGCCCTCAGTCAAGCTACCACGCTCGCATACTTCAACCCGCGTAAAGCCAGTGAAATCTACACTGATGGCAGCCCTGTGGGTATTTCAGCTGTCCTCACGCAAGATGGCCGTGTGATCCAGTTTGCAAGTCGACCCCTCACCCCAACAGAGCAACGATACTCTCAAACAGAACGAGAAGCTCTCGCAGTGACTTGGGCGTGTGAGTATTTCCACATTTACATCTACGGCGCACCATTTACCGTCCACACTGATCACAGACCCCTTGTCTCGATCTTCAACAACCCCCGCTCAAGGTTGTCAACGCGCATCGAACGATGGGCGATGAGACTTCAGCCATATCAGATCACTGTCAAGTACCGACCAGGTGCAGACAACCATGCAGACTATCTCAGCCGTCACCCAGTTCCACAAGCCTCAAGTGACCGTGAAGAGAAAATTGCAGAAGAATACGTCAACTACGTCACCGAGAACTGCATCCCCAAAGCGATGACTGTTGATGACGTTGCTGCTGAAACAGCGTCTGACCCTACCCTCACCGCAGTAATCCATGGGCTTCTCACCAACCAGTGGCACAAGCATGAACAAAACATCGACATATCGACATTTAACACACTTCATCAGTGTCGCTCTGAGCTATCCCTAGCCTCAGGTGACCGAGTGATCTTGAAAGGCAACCAGGTCGTTCTCCCTACATCTCTCCAGGATCGAGCTGTGAAACTCGCCCACTCCGGTCATCAAGGCATAGTCAAAACAGTCGCCTGGCTACGCGGAAAAGTCTGGTTTAAAAACTTGCAACACCACGTTGAAGTGACTGTGAAAAACTGCATGAAATGCCAGATTTCAACTCCCACCCCTGCTCGTGAACCCTTGAAGATGTCACCCCTCCCTAGTGCACCATGGACCGAAATCTCTGCAGACTTTGGACATCTTCCCAACGGCAAGTACATCTTGGTCGTCATGGACGAATACTCCCGCTTCCCGGTCGTCGACATTATCGACTCGACGTCAGCTCGAAGCGTCATTCCCAAATTCGACAAGATCTTTGCAGAATTCGGCATTCCTGAGTCTCTTAAAACAGACAATGGTCCCCCTTTCAATAGCGCTGATTTTGCCATGTACTGTGCTCACATGGGTATCAAACACAGAAAAATGGCCCCGTGCAAATGCAGAAACTGAACGTTTCATGCGTTCCATCAAGAAGACCCTCAAAAGTGCGACAACCCCCAACCTCAAGCAGGAAATGTATAGATTTCTCCTTGACTACCGCACTACCCCACACTCCACAACCGGTGTTCCCCCCGCTTCCCTGCTCTTTGGCAGAAACCTCAGGTCTCGACTCCCTCAAGTCCCTCAAACCCGAGATGATCATGCTGTCAGACAGCGTGATGCTGCTCAGAAAGCCCTGATGAAGGAATTTGCTGACAAGAAGGCCTATGTCAAACCATCTCGCCTCCAGATTGGTGATTCTGTCCTCCTTAAGACTCATGACCCCACCAAGGCTGACACTCCATACCAACCGACTCCGCTGGTCGTCACCAACAAAAAAGGGTCCATGATCACGGCTCAGCGAGGTCAACAAAAGATCACCCGAAACAGCAGCTTCTTCAAGAAGGCTCCTAGTCCCCCTTCCGCTGCTGAACAGGAACCCGACTCATTCCCTGACCCGACAACGCCAAGTGGTCTTGACTGCGCACCCCAGCCTCCAACCCCTGCAGCTTCACTCAGTCCCTACCATGCCAGAAGGTCTGCGCGTCAAGTTCACATGCCAAAACGATTCGATGATTATATTTTGAACAAACCCTAAAAGACTTTGGTGAAAGACCCAGTGAGGCGCGACCAGCCTGCACCAATATTTTCTTTTTTTTCTCCCCTTATTTTCACAAAGACTCTGGTGAAAGACCCAGTAGGGCGCTTACCCGCACCGTTGTGTTAGTTTTGTCTTCGAGACTGTTGTGTTCATTTCATTTAATAGTTTTAAGTGCTAGTCATAATCAGCAGTGATAAGTGGAATCTAGTCACATTGTGTTCATGATATCATTATGCTCCACCTCTTGTCACGTATTAGCCTCATTTATTTATGTTTGAGTTAACAACCTACTAATGCAAGAATTCTTTCAACAAAGGGAAGGAAAGGAAAAGGAGAAAAGATTGTAATTGTGATCACATGCATTTTCTTTATCCAAGGAAGGAGGTGATGTAATGTGTTGAGTTTCATATTCATGAATACATGTACAACTTCAAGGGAACTAACTCCTCACTAATCGCGGCACTTAGGCGATGCTAGAGTTATCGCTAGGGGCTGGCTACCAAAACATGGCGATCATCATCAACCGATATTTCTGTATGAATACAAAGTCAGTCTGAACACATCAATCATTGTTGTTTACTCCTTGTATGCTTGACGTCCACGATTCACGCACCACCAACAGTACTCCAAAAACATTACACTGGGTTGCCCTGGACGAGGTCAGTCTGCAGTGTCGCCAGTGTTTCTAAATCTTTCTGCTATAATGGTGGAGTTATGACAATGTAACCGACGGGCAATCTCTCTACGGGATAAACCCGCGGCCAGCATTCCAGTTGCTCTTTCTCTGTCTTGCGCATTAAGTCGCGGCATGTCTCTCTCTTACGGACAGGACGAGAACACCAGCACTCAATGCTTTTCTGAATAGTCTGAATACGCACTCTTTATTGACGGCAAGAACAACAAATTGTGAGCGACCGCTCGCCTTTGGTCAAAAAGGATTCATGTCGCACGTGCTGCTCATTGACAGCGCGGCGATCGTGACCTAATTTTGCCCTCAGTTGTGTAAGAGCTCTGTATGACTTAGTACTGCAGTATCAAAGCAAACTAGTGGCGAACAACAAAATGGCGGCCATAAATAAAGTGATGAGTTTCTAAAGTGGCTCAGTATAGATTCTTACATCGGTGTTTAGGTGATACTGAGAACCTAATTCTCGTCAGTGGTCTTAAAATCTGTTGCTACTCGCTTCCGTTCGTAGGATACGTTTTTAAAGCCACTCAAGTGAGACTCTCACTATCACCTAAACACCGGTGTCATAATCTATATGTACATTCTTTCAATTTCTCGCCACTGGACACCGAGACAGAGGGGCACCAAAGAAGAGATACAAAGACGGTCTCAAGAAGTCACATAGTGCCTGCCAAATCGACCACCGTCAGTGGTCCTCGCTTGCTGCGGACCGCGACACCTGGCGCTCCACCATTTACAAGGCAGCCGTCTCCTTTCAGGACTCTCGCAGAGCTAGCTTTAAGGACAAGCGGCTCAGGAGAAAAAACAGAGATGTCGAAACTCAGAACCCTGGCTAGACCTTCCCCTGCAGCCACTGCGGTCCGTGGCGCAGTGGTTAAGGCGCCTGCCACCAATTCCAAAGGTGAGCGGTTCGATACCGGGTTCCGGCGTTGGACTTTTCTCCTCTGGTAAGTGTCACCGTTAATTCGGGCGGACCGTCGGGGGTTCTTTCTCCGGGTACTCCGGTTCTTCCACCCCCCACACTTTGGTACCGGTCTCAGGCCACTTTACAAAATTTCAAATACAAGCGATAAAAAAAATCTCTGTAACTTCAGTAGCTGACTGGCCCTTCGTTTGTCTTGTACTGTGTTTGTCTTAAATGGCGTAAATCCGTGTCTGTTTCGTGAGTGTGTGTGTTGGGTTTCAGGCGCGGCGCTTTGAGTCGATTTCCCCAAAATTGAGAAAAAGCGCCTATATAATAACGGTATTATTATTATTATTATTATTATTACCTGCCTGTCCCGGATTGGCCTTCGCAGCCACGAACAGGCCTGCAGACGTCGTGGGCAACTCCTATAAAATCTTCGTTCGCGAAGTCAAAACCAAGAGGACATTCTTTCAATTTCTCTTATCTGCATGATAACAATGTAAACTGCTGGTTTTGCCACACGCAGCCTCAAGCTCAGTGTCACAGTGTCACTGCTGCAAACCTGCACATCACAAGGGCAGTACTTCCGCCTCTTGTATTCATTGTCAGTAATCATTATTCAGCTGAACTGAAATAACCAAAAATGATTGTATATGCCCAATGCGCAAAAGGCCATCCGGCCGACGTCGGCCTGACTATGGTCGTTGCTCACTGGTGTGTCGCTCTTTGCATGCGCAGGCTTAACTCATTCAAGGCGCCTCGCGTCAGCAACTGCGGAAGTACAGCGTTGCTGCTGGCAACGTTATACTACCCTTACGCAGCAACGTTATACTACACTTTCGCAGCTATTCATGCGGGACACCTTGAACGAGTTACGTTTTACTAGGTAAACCAACTAAACTAAGCTGGCGACGATTACCACTAGATCCCAGTGGGGGCAGGACCCGCGCACGAAGATTGTGTGTCAATCGCATCAAAACTGAGCAGTGTGCAGTTTAAGTGCGGGCAGCTCTTCTGTAATACTGCCTGATTCATGAATATAGATGAGGCAACAGACCTTGTTTTCCTCCCCACGTCACACGACCAGTCACTTTAGCGCAAACCGTACCATGTGATCGTGATAAAACCCGCCCTGTAGCGAAAAATGGCGGACGTTTTGTAGCCCACTCGATGACGCATCTTGGACGCCAGGTTTGTTCTATAAAAGATCGCCAAACGTTCTAAAGTACAAAGTTACTTAGTGTTGTTCGAAACAACAAGCACACTCAGTACTGGAGATGGCATGGTCATGACATCTTTTAAATTACGTCATAAGTCTATTATGTATAAATGTTTATTCCTTTGACGTCAGTCATGTCTGGCGTGATCCAGGTCGCAAGATGTCTTGGTTTCTTTTACGAAAATAGTGGAGGAATGAAAACAAATAGGTTATTGGTCGGAGGGGTTCGCTGCACGGACCCTTGTAGGCCTTCGGGAGGTCAAAGGAATCATTGTACCCCTCAGGCCTTCGGCCTTCGGGGTACAATGCTTCCTTTCACCTCCCTCAGGCCTACAAGGGTCCGTGCAGCGCACCCCTCCGACCAATAACTTATAATATATCACATCTTACTCTGTGCCTTCTCAAAACAACAAAAGTGCCGCTCCATGAACTATCGTCTGCGCAGTTTCCATCTCGGCTATATGACGAAATAAATCGTACGGCTGCCGTTTGTGATTAACTCATTGGAGGCGTGCCGTATACGGATCGCCGTGTATCCATATTCGGCGCGTCTCTAATGAGTTAGTAGGTTTAAAGTGTTGATAGCTTTCTCTGGTTTATAGTTTCATTTTACTCTGCAACACCAACTGATTAGTACTCAAGCATTTTAAGGACTATGATCCAGCAGCAGAACTTGTTGGCTGCCTTGCACTCAAAGCGTTACACTGACCAGATGTGGTTTAAAAACGTAATGTTAGTTGGGCTGCCATTTGTAAACTACTTAAGTCACATAAATAAGATTATTATCAAAAGACATTTCAGCTTTTGTCCTTTATTTATTCGTGCACAATATGGAGCTGATATCTTCAGCCAGGCCGCTGTGTGACGTCATTGAAAAAGTGACTTAAACGTCTGTGCTTTAAAAAAACTGCACTCTCCAAGATAATAAATTAATTTCTACATTTTTAAAAGAGTGAAACTTTGAGACAGGCCTGTTAAAATTCAAGCAAATATAAAAGATGTTTCATATGGTAGTGTGTTGTCTGGCGCTGACTGCAAATGAGCTGCGTAATTTAACACTGAAAGAGAGGACTTTGAAGATGAGTACTGGCCTGACATTTACACATTGATTATATTTTATTTGAGAAATTTCTTAAACTTCCGATCTTTCCCTTGGAATAGTTCAAAGTGACATGACCTCCAAAACCTATCTGCAATGAGGATACCCCATTTCTTGACAGAGGCTCTGATGCAACAGAAAGTTAATAGCTTATATTAACTACTCCAAATGTTTAGCATAAATGGCCTCAAACCACCGTATAGCGCCATCACTGAGGACGATACTTGCTTGTCCTATAACGGTATCCCCAGCAAAAAGTCCAATCAGGAATGGCTGGCCTCTAATAAGAAGAAACTAGTGGAACTTTTGTCAGATTTCCAGAAGTGACCACAAAAATTTTCTTCATTAATTTAAACTTAGAGATCCATGTCATTGCTCACATTTTACCAGTGGAATGCGCAGTCAATGTAAAATATCCTGTAAGAAATTCTTTCTCAAAAGTGTTGAAGTCTATTCATGAGCAGCGGTCATCTCTCAGTGCCAGAACATCTTGTTTTTCCTTGAAAATGCCAGTGGTCACAAAGATAAAGTCAATGTGTCCTACACAGAAGAGCAAAACATTTGTGTTCTTCCTCAACCATTATACAGTCCTTGCCTTGACCATCATACAGTCTTTGCCTTGACCATCATATAGTCCTTGCCTTGACCATCATACAGTCCTTGCCTTGACCATCATACAGTCCTTGCCTTGACTATCATACAGTCCTTGCCTTGACCAGCATACAGTCCTTGCCTTGACCATCATACAGTCCTTGCCTTGACCATCATACACTCCTTGCCTTGACCATCATACAGTCCTTGCCTTGACCATCATACACTCCTTGCCTTGACCATCATACAGTCCTTTTCTCAACCAATGCGACTTTTGGTTCTTCTCTAAACTAAACAAGAGGCTGGCAGGACAGAGTTCTCCTTCTTTCAGGGCCCAGCAAAAGCCAAATTCACAAGTCCGACCCTGACTTTCATCAGAAAACCAAATCGTCTTTGAGTCTCGCCTGAAGTAGCTGACATTTTGCATAACCAGTGGAGGATGGTGCTGTTACGAAATGTGAACATCTAAAGTAAACCGGGCCAACGGTTTTGGTTTTACGGTACAACTATCATTACTTTCTAATTATAACTCGTACGAATACATTCAGCAGATTTCAAAGAATTCAGCTTGAAAAAGTAAAGTCTGCGAATATATTTACATGCTAGTCTACAGGGTCCGGAAATGGACAAACTGGCGTAGCATCGCAGTCATTGACCCATTCCGGCTGACCCAGAGGTCACAGAGCATCTTGTGTTTCGAAGAGAGATCTCAGTGCGCAAAGGCCATGCGCCGGCACGGCGGTGCGCGGGCTAACGGCGGCCGACATCGGCCCGATGCGCATTGCCGGATAGTCCAGCGGAATATGGAAAACATAATCAGTATAATAAGTGAGGCTGAGAACGTCGCTAGAACTGATAAGCCAAGCGCATAGTGCATTCTCGTCCGGCCACACCCACCGGATGAGCGTTGCGTCATTGCTCAATTCCTAACAAGGGTAGTAGTAATGGTACAGGCCGTTTGACATCGCAGCGCACAACGTTTTTACCTAATATCTCCGCAGCTTGAAGAAACACTTTTCTGTACCAATGTAAGAGCAAATGTAATCTAGTCCAATTTCCCTAATATGGGATATTTTGACTGAACTCCTATGATGTGTCGATTTTGCTGCACAGTCGTACAACTTTGGTAAAAAGACAAGAAAAGGCCATTTTCAACACCCTAAATAGAGTCCCGGCACATTTCATTATGGCCGGAGGTCAAGCATGCACACATCATGTATGCTTGCGCTGGTTCAGGTTTGAAAAATTGGCCAATTTACGTGAAAATGAATCTTTCGTATACTGGGCTTAATATATCTAGCGCACATTTAGGGATGTAGAATCAGTTTGTTTTGTACGGATAAATTCCAATTTGTTACGACTATACAGCGAAACTGACACGCTGTTCGAGCTTCTTACAAGTGAATCCTATAAGGTCGACTGTCACTCAATGATATTTGTTCCAAGATCGGTACAGAAAATTGGCTCTTTGCGGAGATATTAATATAGTATAGGTCGTTTGACATCGATATATATATATATATATATATATATATATATATATATATATATATATATATATATATATATATATATATATATATATATATATATATATATATATATTATATATATATATATATATATATATATATATATATATATATATATATATAGTATCGGTCGTTTGACATCGAGATATAAATATAGTGTCGGTGTTACGTGGTGGAGTCGTAGTCGTAGTATGATAAACACACC
>BTPG01000001.1:1351383-1410619 GCA_036245525.1 Semisulcospira habei | reverse complement strand
GCCACTGCAACACAAACAACTCATTCTACCCCAGACACACCACTACAGCAAGCCATAAGGATCGACCATGATAGTTCAAGGGTGATGCCACAATAGCTTGGAGCCTACGGGCGCCAAGCTATTCTGGCATCACCCTTGAACTATCATGGTCGATCCGTGTCCTGCACTGCAATGCAGTCTTCAGAGGACAACGGCAACATTTACGGATTCAGTTTCGGTCTTGGGCTACAATGAGTTAAGCAGGGCACCACTCCCCGCCGCTACCTGCATGCACGTCATTGGGCTCGATCTCTGCCGCGAGCAAGAGGCACAGTGTCATGGCCCCTACAAGCCCATGGGCGTCTACGTCCCTTGCAGCTAAGCCGGGTTGGTCTGGCGACTGACTACATCATGACCACTTGAATCTGTTACACAGAGCAGTTTTTCGGTTCAGAGCCGTATGAGAGTCAACAAACCTGACCACTAACCCAGTCAACTCACGCCGTCCGTGAGAAGCTGAGGCTGTTAGTAGTCTTTCCAGCACCTATCTGCATGTATATTTATATCTATGTTCCTCCAGGGTAGCTTTAAAAGTGCGCGTGCTGTAACCCAGGAGATACAGCTGCAAGTATGATGCACTGTAGTCTCCGCTGTCGATCAAAGAGCTTGTAGTACCTGAGTTAGTCCGTTCCGGCCGGGCCGTCTGCTAAACGCATTGATCTGCACTACGAGCCTCAGCAGACCCTCACTACTGACAACCGGCATAGACTCTCATCACCGTCGGCAGCCGGCAGGAGTCCAGGAGACGCCCGGGTCCAACTGGCGCTTTGACGATAAATGTTCTGCTGCGGGGATTGTTTTGGATTCTCGTAATGCTGTTCGCGTCAATATTTAGTTGACAACGTCCGGGGAAAAAGTCGGTTTTGCGAAATAAATCCAGCTATAAATATACAAGAAACCGTGCGTAACCTAGTTTGGAAACGAATGCTCTCCACCCACTCTAAAGCACACTCATCCCAAACACCGAGACACCCCGGGCAGTGGAGTGCTGCCCAGTTACTGATGTCTTGGTGAACTGAACACACGACTTGAGCAAACTGACGCGGCGTGCCAGCTCAGGAAACATTGCGCATGAATCGCCCTCCACCCCCACTCACCCCCCCCCCTCCCCCCCCCCCCCCCCCCCCTCTAACCGTGTAAACCGTCCAAGACGGACGACCAGTTACTTGCCCTGCTTAACTCATTGTAGCCCTCATATCATACTGAGGTGAAAAGCTTCAAACTGATTTGTACACTGCCACACGCAAGCTACAGTATAGTACTTAAAATAATAATAATAATTACGGTATTTATAAGGCGCTTATCTTATAATAATTATAACTCTAAGCGCGCACTCACGACTCGCGCACGCATGCGCACGTTTTAGACAAGGACTCACGTACCACAAATTGTAATAGTGAAATACATTACGACAGTCAGCTTGGGGTGGGGAGTGTAGTGGTATAGTGCTAGAAACTGTTGAAAGAGGTGAGTTTTGAGGGCGGACTGGAAGGAGGAGAGAGAGTTTCTGACGGAGAGAGAGTGGGAGGGTGTTCCAGGTGGATGGACCGTATACTGAGAAGGAGCGGGGGCCGAAAGTGCTGAGTTTGGTGCGGGGGATTTGGAGGCGGAGAGGGTCGGAGGCGGAGCGGAGGGAGCGGGAAGGAATGTATGGGTGAAGTAAGTTGGAGAGATAGGCAGGGGCGCAGTTGTTCAGGGATTTGTAGCAGAGAGACAGAATCTTGTATTGGATGCGTTGTGGGATGGGAAGCCAGTGAAGGAGTTTGAGCAGGGGAGTGATGTGGTCGGACTTTTTCTTTCTGAGGACGAGGCGGGCAGCATTGTTCTGGACGCGCTGGAGAGTGAAAGTGGTGGAGTGAGGGAGGCCGGAAAGGAGAGAGTTGCAGTAGTCGATGCGAGATAGGATGAGACAGACAGCAAGTTTGGTGGCAGCTTCGGTAGTGAGGTATTTTCTGATCTGATACGGATAAGAATATAGACCAATGGATTTAGTTTAAGGGTAGTGCCAGAATAGCTTGGCGCCTCTAGGCGCCAAGCTATTCTGGCACTACCCTTGAACTATTTTAGTCACACTTATTTCACACACTGGTGTATTCCCAATGATAAGGGCTAACTCGGGGACACTGACTCGGAAACGAGTTGCCGCCTCCTGGAGTGTTGACTGGCGAGCGAGTGTAACCGATGTTGTGCCGAAGGTCTGTGTGGCCGCCGCGCTGTGCTGCCGCCGCCTTGAGGTCGTGTTATTACAAGCACGTTGAGCTTTCATCTTTTCTGCGGCTCACACTGACTTACCGTCAGTTTTATCTCACACCGTCATGCGGCCCGCCATTTCAAGCGTTGAAGCTTTGCTATTTCCAATTGCCGACTGACTACTGGCCTATATCCCCCCCCCCCCAATCCCACGCCCGCATTTTACACACTGATGTTGGAAGTGTCACTTAACGACTAAGTAACAGTTGCAGGACTACTAGATGGATCGACCATGATAATTTACGGGGAGTGCCGAATTAGCTTGGCGGCGCCGTCAATCCATTTCCTGCTGTAATGCGTAAGGGGGGTGGGGGGGGGGGGGGGAGTTAAACGCTTACGGCCATTGTCCAGCACGAAGGTTATTTCAAAGACGGGGCACCGAATAGGGTCTGAACAAATCTTGACCCCAGGTGGATTCGAACCCTTAATCTTTCGCAACAGAGTCAGTCGAATGTTTTACCACCGAGCCCACCCAGCTCCCCTGGAAGAGTAACACGGTGTAGAACCATACCACAAGCTGTCACCTGACGGCAACTGTTCCTTCAGTCATCGCCGGATTACTTCAGAATAAAAAGACAGCCGTAACTGTGTGTTCGTACAGACGGGCTGTTCAATAGCATGTCCGTTGAAAGGTCCTGGTAAATCAAAGTGGCACAGTTGGAGTGCGCCTCAGTTGATCAGTGTTCAGGTCGTACTCCATAGGTAATAGATTTCCCTGTCCCCCAATTCCCGCCCGTCAGGGCCGTCCATTATCACTTCGGTGCCGTGGACGTTAAACCCCGAACTAACTAACCGTGTGTTGGTGAGTTTGGAAATGACCTCTCTGGGCGCATGAGTCGGCCTGATCCACAATGAGAAAACAACACACCCTGTGTACATAACAACACACCCTGTGTACATAACAATACACCCTGTGTACGTAACAAAACTGATGTTGGTTCGCTTGGTTAGTTCCCGCCTTCAGCCCCAAGCCGTCCCATTTCTCACATTTTGGAGGTGTTGCCTAACGACCGTTGTACCAGTTGTAGGAGATGGATTGATCACGATAATTCAAGGGTAGTGCCAGATGAGCTTGGCGCCTTCAGGCGCCAAGCTCATCTGGCACTACCCTTAAATTATCATGATCCATCCATCTCCTGCTGCAGGGTCTACATGGGTTAATGTCCACGGGGCCGAACAGCACGGAGTGATAACAGACGGCCCTAGCGGGCGGGTTGTGGGGGGGGGGGGGGGGGAGGGGAGGGGGGGATAGAGACAGCTATCACCTGTGGCGTACGGCCTGGAGTACGACTACAGCAAGAGATGGATCGACCATGATAATTCAAGGGTAATGCCAGATTGGCTTGGCGCCTGATGGCGCCAAGCTAATCTGGCACTAGTCTTGAATTGTTATGCGCAATCCATCTCCTGCAACTGGTACATAGTCGTTATAGCCGTTGACACCTGGCAAATGGGACCTTGGTCTAGGGGACCTTGGGGTCTAGTGGGTCTAGGGGACCTTGGGGTCTAGTGGGTCTAGGGGACCTTGGGGTCTAGTGGGTCTAGGGGACCTTGGGGTCTAGTGGACCTTGGGGTCTAGTGGGTCTAGGGGACCTTGGGGTCTAGTGGGTCTAGGGGACCTTGGGGTCTAGTGGGTCTAGGGGACCTTGGGGTCTAGGGGACCTTGGGTCTAGTGGACCTTGGGTCTAGTGGGTCTAGGGGACCTTGGGGTCTAGTGGTCTAGGGGACCTTGGGGTCTAGTGGGTCTAGGGGACCTTGGGGTCTAGTGGGTCTAGGGGACCTTGGGGTCTAGTGGGTCTATGGGACCTTGAGGTCTAGTGGGTCTAGGGGACCTTGGGTCTAGTGGGTCTAGGGGACCTTGGGGTCTAGTGGGTCATGGGGACCTTGGGGTCTAGTGGGTCTAGGGGACCTTGGGGTCTAGTGGGTCATGGGGACCTTGGGGTCTAGTGGGTCTAGGGGACCTTGGGGTCTAGTGGGTCTAGGGGACCTTGGGGTCTAGTGGGGTCTAGTGGGTTTCAGTTCATGACAATTGCCACTGTAGCCTGTACCCAAAGAAGCGCCCAAAGTGAAGTAAAGCCCCAGTGTCAATGTACACAGTGCAGGCAGATGGCCACAGGCCACTCAAACTAACACTGTCCCTCGGCTGGACGCTCAGATTTCAGGTCACGCTCCCCTTGGGCCGTTGGCTCATGAGGAACCTTGCTCACAGATCTGCCCCCATTCACAAGAGTCCGAAATAGCTCAGGCGGTTAAACGTCGGAGCAGGAGAGCGAAGGGAATCGCCGGATCGTGGGTTCGAATCCCGTCCCGGCCCCGGTAGTTCGACTCACAATCCAGGCGTAAAAAAACCGGATTTGTTCAATAGCATGTCCGTTGAAAGGTCCTGGTAAATCAAAGTGGCACAGATGGAGTGCGCCTGAGTTGATCAGTGTTCAGGTCGTACTCCATAGGCAATAGATTTCCCTGTCCCCCATAACCCGCCCGTCAGGGCCGTCCATGATCACCTCGGTGCTGTGGACGTTAAACCCGAACTAACCAACCAACCGCCATTCACCCGACAGAAGAACTGAAACTATTACTTGCCGCATCTGCAAGTGGAATAGAGCCTCATGAGCCCCTACAGCTGCAGGGTGTTATGACTGAGATTGTGCGCCTCCGCTGAAACCGTGTGACAGATGGAGCCCAAAGAGCGTTCATTATTCATCATTCAATCCTCTCTGCGCCGTCTGGTGCTTGAGGCGACGGCCAAAGAGCGTTCTCCCCAGAGCAAAAAGTCCGCGGGGCGGGCCCACGACGGCGGCCACAGTATGCCCAATGGCGTTTTGCTACTACCGGGTCACACAGAGAGAGTCATCATGTATAAGTAGCGGGAGACCGATCTAGTAAGCAAATGCCGACCCTCTACCACGTCATTTGTACAGTTACACAGAGCACACTATGTCCCATGTGATCAGTTACTGATAGAACTGCCGCCCAGGCAGTGTCACAGTGTGAGAGGAGGTGGGGCCCAAGACACAGGTCGCATCATCATCATCATCATCAGTCCCTTGCCCGAACTGGGCGTTGGGGGGACTGAAAGGCAGCAGCAACAGACAGTGCTCTCCACTGAGTTCTATTTTGGGCGGTGGCAAGCAAGTCTGGCATCTCGAGTTCGGTCCATTCTTTTATGTTTGCGACCCAACTCTTTCTCTGACGACCTCGCCGACGACTTCCTTCGAGAGTGCCTTGGAGGATAGTCTTGGACAAGGTGTTGTGTCGGGTCACGTGGCCAAACCAAGCAAGCTTGCGCCGTTTCACGGTTGCCAGAAGGGGTTCATGTGGGCCCACCAGAAAGGACTGATGGACAAGCAACACAGGTCGCACAGCAGTTTAAAGGCAATCCGCACATCTGATAAATGGTATGACGTGAACAGCAATCAGAGGTAGCCAATGTGACACGGATATAGCAGATAATGACACGGTGACGTCACTCTCAGCTGGCTGGATTATTACGGGTTGTGTGAAGGCTTAGTCCCGTAACGCTGGCAAGCCGCCCACCCCCCACCCCCTCCCCCCTTCCCCCGCCCGCCTCTCTCTCTCTCTCTCTCTCTCTCTCTGTGCCAAAATATCAACCCCTTCATTGCCGAGAAAACTGAGCACAATCCGGGCCAACTGCAAGAGTCATATGGCATGAGCCCCCCGCAGTTGCGGCAGCTAATGTGGCTCTATGCTGCTTCAAGTGCTGAGACGCCTTTGACGACTCGTGACGTGCTATTAGCGATGATCACACACGCACACACGCACGCATGCACGCACACACATACACACACACGCACGTACGCACGCACGCACAGACAATCTGCGTGCACCGGCAGTGATGGGGTTAACACGCGCTGATTGACACGTTCACGGCCATCTAAGTAAAACTTCTAGGCAGTGGTCGGGTTAACACGCGCTGATTGACACGTTCACGGCCATCTAAGTAAAACTTCTAGGCAGTGGTCGGGTTAACACGCGCTGATTGACACGTTCACGGCCATCTAAGTAAAACTTCTAGGCAGTGGTCGGGTTAACACGCGCTGATTGACACGTTCACGGCCATCTAAGTAAAACTTCTAGGCAGTGGTCGGGTTAACACGCGCTGATTGACACGTTCACGGCCATCTAAGTAAAACTTCTAGGCAGTGGTCGGGTTAACACGCGCTGATTGACACGTTCACGGCCATCTAAGTAAAACTTCTAGGCAGTGGTCGGGTTAACACGCGCTGATTGACACGTTCACGGCCATCTAAGTAAAACTTCTAGGCAGTGGTCGGGTTAACACGCCGGCGCTGATTGACACGTTCACGGCCATCTAAGTAAAACTTCTAGGCAGTGGTCGGGTTAACACGCGCTGATTGACACGTTCACGGCCATCTAAGTAAAACTTCTAGGCAGTGGTCGGGTTAACGCGCGCTGATTGACACGTTCACGGCCATCTAAGTAAAACTTCTAGGCAGTGGTCGGGTTAACGCGCGCTGATTGACACGTTCACGGCCATCTAAGTAAAACTTCTAGGCAGTGGTCGGGTTAACACGCGCTGATTGACACGTTCACGGCCATCTAAGTAAAACTTCTAGGCAGTGGTCGGCCACAGGGCGGTAAAATCGAAGTTTTGGCATGAGTTACTACGTGCCCCTGGTTCGGAGTGTCAAACTGACGCTCCGAGCCAGGGGCATGGAACTCTTGCCCCATCTCCAGCTAACCTAACACTACCCTTGAATTATCATGGTGGAACCATTACCTGCTGTAGTGCGCCGGGTCTAAGAGAGTCTTTATCCCTTTTGTCCCCGGGACCCTGCAGCAGCAGATAGATTGATCATGATAATTCAAGGGTAGTGCTAGATGAGCTTGGTGCCTGAAGGCGCCAAGCTCATCTGGCACTACCCTTGAATTATCATGATCAATCCATCCCTTACAACGAACACCTCCCAAATCGGGTGAGAAATGGGATCTTGGAGCTAAATTGCCGTTTATGTTCAATTCATTACCGCGAGTCCGTAAAACGGAGCCACGAACAGCTCAGCGTAAAATACTGAACACACAGAGGCTCAGTCACACAGAGGCTTAGGCTCAGGCTTAGGCTCAGGCTCAGGCTCAGTCACACTGACAGAGGCTCAGCGGCGGTCACACAGACTAACAGCCACCTGCATCAGCTGCACATGCTGAGTCACAAGCTGGAAACAGGATTTGAACTGTTAATGCTGGTATGAACTTTTCACCCTAACCAAGGTACAAAAGTATAGCAGGCAACAAACACACGCATGGCTGACGCCGCGGTGCGAAACCGGACCAGCCGCCGGGTTACGTAGGGTTGTACTGAAGAATTCCTAGTAAGTGCACTCAACGACACAGGTAATTCCAAGTTCAAACAAGACACAGGCGCGTGCTATTGACAGTGCGGACTTTTTTTTTTTCCCACCTGTACAACTCCCGAGTCAACAACTGACACCTGATGGCAGGGACGATTCATACAACGTACAAAACGCATATAGATCGACATATGCCCTCGCTACCAAGGGGTGCTGATGTAGACCTGTGTCTCTGGCTGACGGGCTGAGTTCAGTGGTTGTAGAGGTGTACGTGTCAGTTACTAAACAAACCATGATCTCACACAAGACGGTTTCATCATCTGGATGCAACAGCTGTCAGAGAATTTAACTTGTCATTTGAACTTTTGATCGAACACGGGTTTGTCTGTCTCTCACTCACTCACACACACACACACACACACACACACACGCACACCGGCACACGCACACACACATGCGCGGCTTATCAGTGTCCGTGGCGACAGTGTGTGTGTGTGCGTGTGTCAGTACGTGTGAGTGTGTGTGTGAGTGTATGTGTATGTGTGAGTGTCTGTGTGTGTCAGTGCGTGTGTGTGTGCCGTGTTTGTGGTGCGTGTGTGAGTGTGTGTGAGAGAGAGAGAGAGAGAGAGAGAGAGAGAGAGAGAGAGAGAGAGAGAGACATTGTGTGTGTACTGACAGTTTCATGGACTGACATGATGTACGTGTGTCTTTGTGCGCGGCGTGTCCTGTGTGCGTGGGTGTGTGTGTGTGTGTCTGTGCGCGGCGTGTGTGCCTGATCTTTCTCCGCACTGTGAGAAATACAAGCGAGTCCACCGGCTGTGGGGCCCAAAACGGTACGGCTGGTTACATTACAGCAGGGCGGCCGGCCGACTACTACGGACGGCCAAAGCAACAATAACTAAGTCATTAGTACATGTAGTAACTACTTAATACATGTATTATCCCAACCAATCAGAGTTCACAAATCGACCCCGTGACCGACATAGTACATGTAATAAGTCAATGTACCAGCCAATCCAAACCGCGTAGTATTACAACGTGTAATAAGTCACTTTTTACATGTTCTATTACGAACAGCCAATCAGATAAACGCTTACAGATAACCGCAGGGGTTACACCCTCATCAAGCATATTCCGCGGGGTACTGCTAAAACCCGGAATAACCTGTCCTAAGCTTAAAAAAAAAAACATATCCATACTATTATTGCGTACCTAAACACAAAATAATAATGTGTTAGAAGTTTGGTTTACATTAAAGTTGATTTAGTTGTACTAGTAAGCCGTTTCAACTGCCGTTGACACGTCGATTACTTCCCTTGTTACACGATCGCGCTGTTCCAAAACAGTCGAAATAACTTCTCCTAAGCCCAAATAACCACATATTATTAAGTACTTAGTCGTAATATTCCTATATTTGAAGTTGAAGGTGCCGCAAAAATTGTTTATTTAGCGTTAGAAAGCTTCGAAGGGCTTGTTCTTTGAGCCTCTTGATCTATGCCTATCTTTAACCTACGTGCATTCGCCCAGACCGTTCGTCCCAATCACATTTCGTCCCATGATGTTTCATCCCCTATGCTATTTATTGGAACACATTAAGCTATGAACGGACCAGGATAATCAGTTGACATTCAAAGAGAAGATAAATGGGCCGTTTCTGAGCTCAAATATTTAAAGGAAACGTTTCTGAGTTCGTATTTTTGAAGCAACCCTTAATTTATGTTTAAATATTTTGTGGCAATGGATTAAATTATTATACTCTGTGTGAATTAAATGTATTATACTCTTTTTATTTTAAATTTCTTTGCTTTGTTGTTTTTTTAAGTCCCCTCTATTTATGGAAGGGACTTTTAGGATTGGTCGCGGTGGGGCGAATTTAATAGCATATCCATGTCAAAGGTGGGCACTGAGGCCCAAACCTCTGACAAATGAATAATAAGATAAAAATTACGTCATGTCTAGTATGTCACAAAAGGCGGTATGTGTGTGTGTGTGCGTGTGTGTGTATGTATGTAGACATGAGAATCTCAGATACTGCTGTCCTGGCCGTACAAGCTCACTTGAAACTTGGTGAAATACTTTATTTAAGGGATGGTTAAGAGAGCCTCCGAGCATTTTGAACTGGATGTCTCATTGAAGACATAAAAACCGTTTATAGAAAGTCGGTTCACCCAGATTAGAGTCCTTAATTTTTGTCATATTTACTTGAAATGTAGGACATAGCTAGTTTGAAGAAAGAAAGAGAGAGAGAGAGAGAGAGAGAGAGAGAGAGAGAGAGAGAGAGAGAGAGAGAGAGAGAGAGAGAGAGAGAGAGAGAGAGAGAGAGTGACAATGATTCTTTATTTTACAACGGTGAAAGTTTTGGTGAAACCATTTTCCAAACTTGCTGTTGCTAATCTACTTTACATATAATGCACAAATCACAAAATATTATCTTTAAATTGGGAAAAATAAAATATAAAAAGAACCAAAAATTGAAATATAAACTTTTAAGAAATAAATCATTGAAGTGGAAATAAACATAGAAAATCTCACACATACACACACTTGTGAAGTTGTACATATCCATACATACTTTCATAGACACAAGCACAAACACACGTGCGCACACACATACACACACACACACTCAATACGTACAGTATTAGCATCTTGTATTAACTGAAGATATAACTGAATTGAAGAGTTATAAAGGGGGAAATTGTACACTGCAAGTGCAGGCTGCTGTGAAAATCTTACGAGGATGAGGTGAGGTAGTTAAAGAGAACGGTTTTAAAAGACGATTGTTGTTGATGTTGTAACATTTTTGGGCAATGTGTTCCACATGCTAGCACCCGAGAATGCTAAACTTTTCTTATTGAGATCGATACTAGGTCGTGGCACAGTAATGGACTGCCTTGATCTGGAGTATGTTGATACCGGGAGGGAAAACATTTTTTTTTTTAATATACTCGGGGAGTCTGTTATTCAATACTTTGAACATTGTTATTCCCTTATTGTATAACAAATGGTTTTTCAAGGGGAGAATTTCTAAGGTTTTCAGTTTATTATCCGTTGTTGAGTTAGGGTCTGAAAGGATAATCTTTGCAGCTCTACGATGAAGAGAGTTCAGCCTCATTAACTGGACCTCGCTTGCGCCATCCCACACTCTAGAAGCATAATCTATATGTGACCTGATGTGGGCATTGAAGAACAGTTTTCGTGTTTCTGCATTAGTTATATGTTTTAACTTGGATAAAATAAACAGTTTCTTTGATATTGTCTTACATAATAATATTACTAAGATGGCATTGCCATTGAAACTGGTTATCTACAGTAACACCGAGAAGACTATGTTCCGTTACCTGGCTGATAGATTTGCCTTTAAGGGACAAGCTGAGTGAGAGCCGAGCCGATACTTTTAGCGGGTACTTACAACCATACATTTAGTCTTTGCAAGGTTTAAGATCATGGAATTGTTACTGCACCAGCTGTTAATGTCCTGTAGTGTGTTTTGTAGGCGTGTGTCAATTACTTACAAATCCTTATCAGGAGTGTGCATCGCCCCAGCCAGCACACCAATATAGGTCCAATATTGGCTTAGATATTGGGCCGATATATGGGTGTCAATATTGGTCCAATATTGTAAGTGCAAATTTGCCCGATGTTGGCCCAATATCGGGTAAATGTTGGCTGCCAAGCTGGATCCATCCTAGGGCCAATATAGTAAATGTTGGCTGCCAATATAGTGCCAAGCTGGAACCATCCTAGAACCAGTATGGTGGCAAGCTGGATCCATCCTAGGACCAGTATGGTGAATATTGGCTGCCAATATAGTGCCAAGCTGGATCCATCCTAGGACCAGTATGGTGAATATTGGCTGCCAACATAGTGCCAAGCTTAATCCATTCTGGTGCCAACATGTAGCAAATATTCTGCCAACCTTTTACCAAACTGTATAGTATTGTCCCAGATTTGGATATTGGTAATTTAATCCAGCTTTCAGTCATCTGAGGAAAAAGACCATCATCCAAACATATATAAATCTGATAGTTAGCTTCATTATGAGCCAACACTAGGCCTGGACAATTGCCATTTTCTCTTTGCATGGCAAGATCAAATCAAACGTTCATCAAAATATGTAACACCTACCTCAAAACACAACTTAAAAAGAAAGACCTGAACTCGTAGATTCACACTGATGCACAAGTTTAATCCGATTCTCAGTTTTAAAAATAGAAAACACTCTAACTATACCGATAGTAATTATAAGCATGCAATATATGAATAATTAAGGACAATGATTATCTCAGCTAACCATTTTCATATGATAATTTCTGCCTGAAATAATTTGACTATGATAGCTCAAGAAAAGTGCCAGAACAGCTTTGTGCACAGTTCTGGCACCACCCTTGAACTAAAATGGTTGATGTATATCTCCTTACCCATAACATAGCTTTCACAGGGCAATCTGAAGTTAAAACAAATCATCCTCAGGCAGGATTCAACTGATTAATTAACCCCCACCCACCCACCCACCCACCCACACAAACCTGTCTGTAACAATACACAAAATGTACAAAAAACCATGCCAATTAGCAAAAACAATTGATCTGATATATGACATACAAAAACCATCTCTGAATATACACACAGATGTTGAGGTACTGGCAATGGGATCTGTACACATAACAGATTTTGTATACAGCGCATTCTTAAACTGCGCCCATGACTAACTTTCTTACAGATTAACAGAATATACTGACAATTCGATTGGAGACAAAATTTCCTCCTAAACATACAGGATTGGGCACAAACAACATTGATTATGAAAAGAAAAGAATTTCATATGACATGTCCTTATTAACCCTTTTCATCCTGATACACTCCTGCTTGAAATTAATTGACTATGATAGTTCAAGGGTGGTGCCAGAATAGCTTGGCACCTGAGGCACCAAGCTATTCTGGCACTACCCATGAACTAAAATGGTTGATCTGTCGCGTAATATTAATATAGCCTTCATAGGACAATAAGCAAATCTGACAAAATCAGCATCAGGATGTAATGGGTTAAAAAGAGTGTCAAATTCATGTACATAATACTGCTCAATTGGCATCGGTACAATAAAAAAAATGTAACCATGAAACCATAATATTAATAATAAATGTAAATATGCAGGCAACCATGACCTGGCATATTGATTCTAGCAACACAGAATTTTAAAAAAGTATTTAAAAATTGCTTCCAGTCAGTGACATATAATACTGACTAGAGTGCTGGAAGGGCGCTTACAAAAAAATAACCAAAAAACAAAACAAACAAAAAAACAACAGAAATTGGCACAATAGTTAAAACAAAATAGAAATGCCAATAATACTGGTTATTATATAGGCGCTTTTCCCTATTCTGGGAATCGGCTCAAAGCGCAGCAAACTGAACCCAACACGCACGCTCACGTGACACACACTGAAGACAAACACAGTACAAGACAAACACAGGATATTCATGTGGTGCGAGGGGTCAGCTCAACTACTGAGGTTTTGGAAATTTTGATCGCTTGTATTTGAAATTTTATAAAGTGACCTGAAACCGATACCATAGGGGAGGGGGAGGAAGAGCCGGAGTACCCGGAGAAAGAACCCCCGACGATCCGCCCGAATTAACGGTGACACTTACTACAGGAGAAAAGTCCGACGACGGAACCCATAATGGAACCTCGCACCTTTAGCATTGGTGGCAGGCGTCTTAACCACTGCGCCACGGACCGCCCCCAATGGATGGGTGGAGTATGTGGGGGAGGGGGGGGGGGGGGGGGTTGGTACAATGACAATTATCTTTATAATCATGCATGCTGCCAATTAGCATTTCTATAACTTGCAACTAACAACAGGTTTGCTCTACAGTGCTTGAAAGCCCCAAACTATCTGCCATCACTTTTCAAACATAAACACTTGTGCAACAGATGGTTACATTAACATGTGCATGTCTTATTAAAATGTTATCTGCATCAACAAAAAACCCACGAGGCAAGCTTAATTGCTCAGGCAGACTATACTAGTAAAAATAAACAATAATATGTAAGCAACATCATCAGCGAACATATCACATGCAACACTATCATCACTAATTGCGTCACAATAGTGTCACAGGATTGGAGTTCTTGTTCATTTTATCTCCTTCTGACATGCAGGGGAAGTGTTGCAAACCATATTATCAATCACTAATATTTGCATTTGCAACTGGGAATGGTTGATACCCATCTCTTGGTCGACTCAAAACAGTTCACAGACTAAACCTTGTATTTGTGCGTTCCATTCACCATGTCCAAACAAAATCTGTAACGTTATCAAATTACACAAAATTCAGAAAACTGTAAAGAAAGTACATGTTTATTTCACAAAAATACGCAGTTAATGTCTCAAAGCTATATTTCCTATTGCTGTTACTAAAGGTGTAACAGGTAAGCTTAAAAATAAAACAACAAAATACACAATCTACTGCAATGAATAACCTGGAGTCAAACACTAGGATGATTTCATCCCGAAGTCTTACGGTACCAGTATGAAATCAGGTTTGGGGCACAGTACCAGAAAACACTCAATTGAACCCAAATAAGCGTGAGAAATAGGAAAGTAAATATTTTTCATCTTGCACTAGTATGACTATGGTGCACAGGTATAGTCTGTCTGGGTACTAGCTGTCTACTTTTCTTTTACTGGCATGCCGTTTCCTTTTTCACATCCTGAGAAAGTCTTGGTGCTGTTTGGAAGTTAAGCAATGTAACAACCACCCAAATGTTTTCACCGTTTTCCTCATGTATCATGTTTTCAGTCACTGTGTACTCTTGCTGCATCAATTACATGCCACAGGAGCACTATCATACTGATAGTAACTTACTAGCACTAACCACGTGCAGATGCTGATTAGCTCTTCATAGAGACTACTTTAAACTGCATGCACACATTGGTAAGCATCACCCCTGAACAGACAGTTTGTGTGGGAAAATCTGTGCATCAAGTCAGAGCATAGATAAAATACATGGTCCACATCTTTGAAAAGTTTGTATTTAACCCACAAAGTAGCTTACAGTTACACTGAATGATGCCTTGCTTTGGGAAGTACATACCCAGTTGTCAAGAATTCTTTACTGCGTATTTATGAAGTCCTTACTAAAACTTTAGTAGCAGGCATACATGATTAATTTTATCAAGTGGAAATGTGACTGGCCCATGGGCATGTAATCGTATTAATGTAAATGCCACTGAAAGCATTGTGCAACTGGAAACAAAGTGTGCCCAAACACATTATTACCAATGCAGATATTTAACTGTCGGCAATGAATCTCAGGACATCCTCATAAAGCCGCACTCCTGACACAAATTCCTCATGCTGTCCAGCCGTAGTTCTGGAGGACAACGGGTTGACAGTAGCCTTGAGAAGCTGAAGTCTGCCATTCATCAAAGGGCACGAGATTCATTCAACTTCTCTTGCCTGACCTGTGGGTGCTGGCTGCTGCCTTTCATCATCTGCAGCAATGGTAGCCTCAAGCCGACGTCCTTCAAATGTCTCTCACAGCTTCATTAAGAAAGAAACAACAGATTTTGTAAAAGGACACAAAAATAAAAAAAAGAAGAGAAATTAACAACTTGCACAGTTCACATATGACTAAACTGCATAAACTGCTGGCGTTGCCGAATCACTATCACTTTCGAATCACGAATCATATGCGATTTTCAATGATGGAATGATGAAGAAAAAGCAAAAAAAAAGCTCAAATGCTATGGTTTTGACAAGCCGCTGTCATATATACTATCACCCTCTGACTTTTTTACACCGCCGAGTAGTGCCCAAGAAGATACTGCACTGTGTGCAGCACTTCGACACTTTCAGAGGTTTTGGTAGCTTTAGCAAGAAGAAGGCACGTGGTCGACATGCATGCATGTGTGTGTATGTGTGTGTGTGCCCTGCGCGCACGCATGTGCTCACTGTTGTGTGTAAAAGAGATTACCAATCACTCAGGGAGAGGGAGTTAGGCTTTGAATGATTAATCCACCAGTTATTTAATTTTAAACTAAACAACATGGAAATGATGAAATTTTTCTTAAATAAATTTTCTGACCCGTTATTATACTCAGATGGGGGTCTGTGTGCACACCTGGGGGCCTACAGACACTTAAAGCAGTTGTAAAAACAGGAGCCCCGACAACAATAATATTTTGTGACCTTTTGGCCACTGAAATGAGCCACAGTTTAAGTGCCTTTAAGCCATTTTACCGCATGGCTGCATTTCCACATTTTGAATGTGTCATATCGGACTATGTACCAGTTGCAGGAGCTGAATTGACCATGATATCTTACACCAAGCTAATTTGGCACTACCCCTGAACTGTCATTGTCAAACTCTAGTGCGTCAGGGCTAAATGGGTAAAGTAAAGGGATGGCTTTGTGTCAGTGAAAATGTTTTCTGGAAATGAGTCAATAATGCGATACTTAATGTCTTATCAGCTACTCACTTTGCAACATACCTTAGCCTTGAATTCAGAGTTGTGACTGAAACTCCAAGTATTTCAACCATTTCTGTTGTCCTGAAATGCACGTCCTGCATCAACTGCAGCTGTTCCACAGGTATGTGGTATCGAGGAGCGTGGGCCTCACCCCTGGAAACACGCTGAGCTCTTTAAGTACTGTGGGCTGCCAACAAAAAATGAATTATTAATCCATTGCGATTCTACAAAGTGGCCCAGCAATGACTTCAGTGAAGACAGCACATTCCCTGAGGCACTGCCTATCACATATGTTGTGTACAATGATGTATGTAGTGTATTATTAGTACATGTGTAAATGTACAAGGAAAATGTTCCCACCTGTCCTCTACACTTTTCAGTTATGGAAAGTGTACTTTTTTTCTAAGAAAATTATTTGCAAAGTGTACTGAAAGTTTCACTAGTGAAACAGAAACAACCCGTGTAAGACTAAGAGCTGTGTTATATCTTTTCTCAGTCTTGTACAAGACATGGGCTCCAGTCTGACTATGTGTTCTCACTTTTTGCAGGATTCAAAAAGAGGTACAATGGGGCAAACAATGTCACTAAGTCAGTAAACTACAACTTACTTGGCGCATGGGATTCTGGCATTTTCGGGACTCCTCCAACATCTGCGTCACCTGATCTTTCAGTGACGCTGCCGTTTCCACTGGAAGAGTACGGCCAGACACTTGCGCAATGCTCCGCTCTAGTGATTCCAGGCTGCAATTACAGAAAGACATCTCTGCATGTATATGATGTAAATTCCTCAGCATCCCTATCAACAAATGCCAAATTACTCAATACTCTTATTAGAATGCTGACCAAGCCTGACTAATAGACACATAACAAAACCAAAGAGATGAAAACAGTACCGGTATAATGGGAATTCAATACAACCAGTGAATATATACTCTAAACAATTGGTCAGCTCAGTCTGCTAGCCTGAAACTAATTTAAATTATTAATAATTCTCAAAAAGCATGCTAAAGGTGCAGGACTAAGCTCACTCATGCAACTGCCCTTTGCCTGGTCTTTGTCTTCACTGTGAAAGATGTCACCGGAGCCAATAATTTTCTGGAGCTTACTTTTGGCATGCTGCATTTCAAAGCCACATTGCCTACACGGCCAATTGAGTGAAAATTGGCAGATCGTTGAGAGTATTTTTCCTTTGTCGACTTATCGCTGGCACTAGTTCAAGTCCCAAATTCAAGAATCAACGTTCGATTCTCTGCTGAAGCAATCATATATCATGTTTAGAGGCCATACTATCAATATTAATTAAATTCATTGTGACTTTAGGACACTGCAAATGTGCATGCAATAAGACTGTCTTTATGTATTAACATGAGCTAAGGATTCCTTTTTTTTTTAATAGAAAAAAATAAGAGTCTCAAAAACGTTTATATATTTTAAGATCAGAAACGGTCCTGTTATGTTCTCTTTGAATGTCAAATGATTATCTTGGTCCGTTAATAGCGTAATGTGTTTCATTAAATAGCAACAGGGATGAAACGTCATGGGACGAAATGTGTTTGGGCCGAACGGTCTGGGCGAATGCGCGTAGGGTGAAGACAGGCATAGATCAAGAGACTCAAAGAACGAACCCTTCGAAGCATTAGAACGCTAAATAAACAACTTTTACGGCACCTACAACCTCAAATATAAGAATATTTCGACTTTAAGTACTTAATAGTATGTGTTTATTTTATTAGGAGAGGTTATTCCGACTGTTTTCAGACAGCGCGAATCCATACAGCGCTATCATGTAGCAAGGGAAGTAATCGACGCGTCAACGGCAGTGGAAAACGGCTTACTAGTACAACTAAATCATGGTATTATTAATGTAAACCAAACTTTTAAAACATGATTATTTTGTGTTTAGGTACGCAATAATAGTTACAGATATGGTTATTTTAGCTTAGGACAGATTATTCCGGGTTTTAGTAGGTCCCAGTTTCACAGAGTCGATCCTATTAGAAATTTGGAGTCCGTTGACACTTTGTACGGTATTAACTGTATATTTGGAGGGATAAATGCATAAATATTTTACATACCTTAATATTACAGCAGGCGGATCCACACCAGATATCAGCGAGTTGCCACAATGTGTCAATCTTTGTAGCGCACGGCGAAGAAATGTCTGTCCTTCCGCCATGTTTATCGCACACAACACATTTTGCAAACTGTAAGCGCTGCTTTGATTGGCTGATTCAATAGTACATGTATTAAGTATTTATTGCATCTACTGCTGACTTAATACATGTTAAAAGTCTGTCACGTGTGTCGATATATGGACTATTCATTGGCTGCCTTAATACATGTATTAAGTACTTAATACATGTACTAATGACTTACTTCGCGGTGCTTTGGCCAACCGTAGACTACCAAACTATGCGGAAGGTATTTCTGTTATCGGCCCTGATTTCCTTGCCAAACTGACAAAGTGTCAAGCCAACACCGATGCCAGTCTCTCTCCGGCGCGCCCACACTGATCGGCCACACGCTCACCGGTGGAACTGAGACGCTCTCCAAGGCGGAGTACTAGATGTTCAAGTGTGCCGTGCGATTCCGTCATTGACCCTGACACCTCAAGGGTAGTGCTAGACAGCTTGGCGCCTGTTTGCCTGATGGCAGGGGCGATTCATACAACGTACAAAACGCATATAGATCGACATATGCCCTCGCTACCAAGGGGTGCTGATGTAGACCTGTGTCTCTGGCTGACGGGCTGAGTTCAGTGGTTGTAGAGGTGTACGTGTCAGTTACTAAACAAACCATGATCTCACACAAGACGGTTTCATCATCTGGATGCAACAGCTGTCAGAGAATTTAACTTGTCATTTGAACTTTTGATCGAACACGGGTTTGTCTGTCTCTCACTCACACACACACACACACACACACACACACACACACACACACACACACACACACACACGCACACCGGCACACGCACACACACATGCGCTTATCAGTGTCCGTGTGTCAGTACGTGTGAGTGTGTGTAAGTGTGTGAGAGTGTGTGTGTGTTGTGTGTGTATGTGTGAGTGTGTGTGTGTATGTGTGAGTGTCTGTGTGTGTCTGTGTGTGTCAGTGCGTGTAGTGTGTGTGTGTGAGTGAGTGAGTGAGTGAGTGAGTGAGAGAGAGAGAGACATTGTGTGTGTGTGTGTGTGTGTGTGTGTGTGTGTGTGTGTGTGTGTGTGTGTGTGTGTGTGTGTGTGTACTGACAGTTTCATGGACTGACATGAGTGCGGGCACGCTGTACGTGTGTCTTTGTGCGCGGCGTGTCCTGTGTGCGCGCGCGTGTGTGTGTGTGTGTGTGTGTGTCTGTGCGCGGCGTGTGTGCCTGATCTTTTTCCGCACTGTGAATACAAGCGAGTCCACTGTGGGGCCCAAAACGGTACGGCTGGTTACATTACAGCAGGGCGGCCGGCCGACTACCAAACTATCCGGAAGGTATTTCTGTTATCAGCCCTGATTTCCTTGCCAAACTGAGAAACTGGTTCTAATTTCCTTATCAGAATGTCAAGCCAGCACCGATGCCAGTCTCTCTCGCGCCCACACTGATCGGCCACACGCTCACATGTCAAGCGACACTAAGCTGGAACTGAGACGCTCTCCAAGGCGGAGTACTAGATGTTCAAGTGTGCCGTGCGATTCCGTCATTGACCCTGACACCTCAAGGGTAGTGCTAGACAGCTTGGCGCCTGTTTGCCTGATGAGGCCTGATGGCGCCACGATGTTCTAGCACTACCCTTCACTGAGTTGGCATGGTCGACCTATTTCGTTTTCCGGCCGGCTAGCGCAATGACGTGAAAGAGACAGGGTTCAAACGCACCCAGTGCACTCCGCCAACGTTTTGGCCAGGCAATTAATGTCGGTGCAACTGTTGAAGTCAAGTTTCACACGCCACAGCGGAGAGATTTGGCGACTTCTGTGTGTGTGTGTGTGAGTGTGTGTGTGTGTGTGTGTGTGTGTGTGTGTGTGTGTGTGTGTGTGTGTGCGTGCGTGCGTGCGTGCGTGCGTGCGTGCGTGCGTGCGTGCGTGCGTGTGTGTGTGTGTGCGTGTATGTGCCACTTAAGTGTTCATCTTTTTTGTAAATATCTTATTTTCGGATACTAAGAGAACAGACCGCACCACCACCACCCCCCCCCCACACACACACACACACACACCCACCCCCCTTCCACACACACGTTTCCCTGGTAACCCCTTGAGTGTCCGTCATGACGTATTTTTTTGTTTTTAGGTAATTTTAGATTTAACGTGATATGAGATTCACTTTGGCTTCAAGACTTGGGAAAATGGTGACAAAACTAGAATTTCACGGTACAATTTCAGTCTTGCTATAATTTGTGTGAAATCAGGTTGACTGTACCTAGCTACATGCTAAGTACACCTGCATACTGAAAGCGCGTCGATGTGTGTGTATGCGTGTGCGTGAGTGCATGCGCGCGCTCCAAGCATCCTCAAAAGGCATAGATGTTCATGTGCCTTCCGGGCACATGAGGATCTATGCATCTTGGAGATGCCGCGCACATGTGTGTGTGTGTGTGTGTGTGTGTGTGTGTGTGTGTGTGTGTGTGTGTGTGTGTGTGTGTGTGTGTGTGAGAGAGAGAGAGAGAGAGAGAGAGAGAGAGAGAGAGAGAGAGAGACAGAGAACAACTAGTGGTGCCCTCACTAAATATGAATATGTATGACCTAATGTTAACACAGAGAAAGTCTAGGGTCACCAAATGTAACGACGGTGTTTTTAGTGTACTACTGAACTAAATTGTTACATTCCATAAACGTTTATATGTAACAATTTAGTTCAGTAGTACTACTAAAAACACCGTCGTTACAGTGCACCACCAATTTTTTTGCTTCTTGCTGAGTTTAGTCTGCGCCCTCTGACTTGGGCAGGAAATAATCCACATATTGTTGCCAATAGGCCTTAGGGAGATCTCCGATGGAGACACACCGGCAGCCTGGCAAATGTACGGTTGCATTGTGCCATGATTACGTATGAGGGTGGTACCGGTCCCCAGGTCCCTGAGCCGGACCGGGAACCTGCACCACTCTTCCTTAATAGGTTCGGCTGAGTCCCCATCGGGTTTCTCCCTAGTTGAAAAATTTCTGCGAGGTCTACGGTTTTTGTTCCGGATAACAGTCTCAAATTCATCTTTTTCCACCTCCGGCGCTGCGCCCGTCTCCACTAGGGAGCCGAGCAGACCGCCGGGGGATTTATCGTTTTCTTCTTCCTCCTCCATCGTCATGCCCAACTCCTCTGGGGAGCTGGGCAGGCCGGTGGAGAGGCCGTCCAAATCGATTACCTGGTTTAAGATAGATGGTGGATCAGAATTTTGACTAAGTGAGTTATTTAAGTGCGTGGCACGCACTGGATTTAGACGTTCTTCAGATTGAAATTGAATTGGAGAAATCGGATTTTGAAGCCGAAATGGCGATCTTGCCCTCTTAACTGGGCAAGGAGGCACATCTAGGCTTGAAGCAGTATCATTAAGTGAATCTACTGAAGATGAAGATGAAGTATCATCAGATTCTGATTCTGAAGAAGAAGATTCACTAGTTAGTGATCGTCCTATCAGATTAGGTGCTGTGGTATTGACCGTGCCTTGCGCTGTAGGTGGCGCTTTAGGTGGCGGTTTAGCAAGTCTCCGCCTCTTACGTCTCTGTTTTTGTTGCTATCTTCAGCGGCTTCTCTCTCAAAGGAGATCGGCTGCGTTTTGTACTGTTACAGTTTTTCCCAGGTTCAGTCTCCATTGTTATTTGAATCTTATGCCAAAGTGGCTTGGCCAAAAAGTGACCGTACCACCAGGCAACTAAACTGGTTTAGAGGACTAAGTGTCCTATAGAACACTGCTAACTGATACCCGCGCGGCACTGTAGGTCGTCGCTGCAGGACTATAGTACGTGCAGTTATTTATGGGCTGGGAGGCTAAATAACCTATGCTGCGCTGCCTGGGTGACCCAGAGCGGCGCTACAATTTACGAGCTAGTACCCGCACAGCACAAAAGGTGACTAGCGGGCACAGATACTAACTTCTAAGTTCAAGGTTGAAAAAAAAAGTGGAAGTCTTGGGCTTTGTTAGAAAGAGGAACAAAGACTGGTTTGACGAAAACGACGTGGAGATCCAGGAACTTCTAGCAAACAAAAGAGCCGCCCACCAGGCCCACCTAGACCAGCCTTCCTGCCCTGTGAAGAAATCTGCCTTTCGCCTCATCTGCAGCAGTCTCGAGCTCAAGCTTAGAGAGCTCCAGAACGAGTGGTGGTCCAGACTCGCACAGAAGACCCAGCTTTGCGCTGACAACGGTGACTACAGGGGCTTCTATGAAGCAATGAAAGCAGTGTATGGCCCTAGGCACCTGGTACAAAGTCCCCTGCGAAGCGCCGATGGACAGGCACTCCTCACAGATAATACCTCCATCTTGAACCGCTGGTCAGAATACTTTCAGGACCTCTTCGGCGCTGAGCGCACTGTTCAAGAAACAGTCATCCTCCAAATCCCACAGCTCCCACTAAAGGTTGAATTGGACAAACCGCTCACCGCCGAAGAGACCCTCACAGCCATCCACCAGCTCAAGAGTGTCAAAGCAGCAGGCATTGACGGAATCCCGCCAGAGATCTGGAAACATGGAGGCCCAGCACTGCACAACAAGCTCCATGACCTCTTTCTCTGCTGCTGGGAGAAAGGAACACTACCAAAGGATCTCCGTGATGCAGTCATCATCACCCTGTACAAGAACAAAGGAGAGAAATCTGCCTGCTCTAATTATCGTGGAATTACCCTGCTGTCCATTGCCAGGAAAATTCTCGCAAGGCTGCTCCTGAATCGGCTGGTACCTGCCATCGCTAAAGACCACCTCCCAGAGAGCCAGTGTGGCTTCAGAGCCAACAGGAGTACCACCGACATGGTCTTTGTGCTGAGACAGTTTCAAGAGAAGTGCCGCGAGCAGAACAAAGGGCTGTACGTAACGTTTGTCGATCTAACAAAAGCGTTCGACACTGTGAGCAGGCAAGGCATGTGGCAGATCCTGGAGCCACTTGGCTGTCCCCCAAAGTTCCTAAGCATGATCGTCCAGCTCCATGAGGACCAGCAAGGCCAGGTTAGACTCAACAGTGACCTCTCAGAACCATTCCCCATTATCAACGGCGTGAAACTGGGCTGCGTGCTGGCACCAACCCTCACCATCTTCTTTAGCATGATGTTGAAGCAGGCCACAGTAGACCTCGACGATGACGATGCAGTGTACATCAGGTATCGTCTCGATGGCAGCCTGTTCAACCTCAGACGACTGCAGGCCCACACCAAAACCCTAGACCAACTGATTCGTGAGCTGCTCTTTGCTGATGACGCTGCCCTTGTTGCACACACAGAGAGAGCCTTGCAGCGCATCACATCCTGCTTTGCAGATGCTGCCCAGCTCTTTGGACTCGAGGTCAGTCTGAAAAAGACAGAGGTACTTCATCAGCCGGCACCCAAGGTAGAGCATCGCCCTCCCCAACACCATCGGCGAGTCTGAACTGAAGTCAGTACACCAGTTTACCTACCTTGGCTGCATCATCACGTCAGATGCCAAGCTGGACAAGGAGCTTGACAGCAGGCTGGCAAAAGCGAACAGCGCTTTTGGGCGACTTTTCAAGCGGGTGTGGCACAATCAACAGCTGAAAACGGGCACCAAGATCAGTGTGTACAGAGCTGTCGTCCTCACCACCCTGCTGTACGGTTCCGAGTCCTGGGCCCTCTACCGCAACCAACTACGACTCCTCGAACGCTTTCACCAGCGCTGCCTGCGTACCATCCTGGGCATTCACTGGATTGACTATGTCACCAACGTCGAGGTCCTTGAACAGGCAGAAACTATGAGCATCGAGGCTTTGTTGCTGCGGACACAGCTTCGCTGGGCGGGGCACGTCTCCAGGATGGAGGATCATCGCCTACCCAAGATCACTCTGTTCGGCGAGCTTGCTACTGGACACCGTGACAGAGGGGCACCAAAGAAGAGATACAAAGACGGTCTCAAGAAGTCACTTAGTGCCTGCCAAATCGACCACCGCCAGTGGTCTTCGTTTGCTGCGGACCGTGACACCTGGCGCTCCACCATCTACAAGGCAGCCGTCTCCTTTGAGGACTCTCGCAGAGCTAACCTTAAGGACAAACGGCTCAGGAGAAAAAAACCGAGTTGCCGTAACTCAGAACCCTGACCAGACCTTCCCCTGCAGCCACTGCGGTCGAACCTGCCTGTCCCGGATTGGCCTCCGCAGCCACGAAAATGCCTGCAGACGACGTGGGCAAGCCCTATAGAATCTTCGTTCGCGAAGTCAAGCCAAGAGAGAGACCCGCACAGCACAAAAGGTGACTGTAGCGGGCACAGATACTAACTTCTAAGTTCAAGGTTGAAAAAAAAAAGGCTGGTGACTCTTATTTAAGACTAAGCTATAGTAAGCCAGACTCTTAATAGGTACCTCCTCCAGGGTTTCACCGTCTTTTTTCTAAACCCTGGAGGCCGCCGAAAGAAGTTACTGCCAAGATAGGTGATGGCGATGTGGCAATGGCGTAGATGGCGTGGCTATGGTAGGCGAGCGTAGTGGGCCTGGAAGACGCAGGTAGCTGAAGGGTAGCGGTGGTAGTGCCGTGTAGATGGCTGGTGCTGACTGGCAGTGGCAGGCTGGCTGGAATGCAGCGGTGAGCGATGTTCAGCAGAGTTGAAGGCAAGCAAGTGTGACGTGGCTGTGACCAAGCCCCAAAAACAACCTCTAGGCAGCGAGGTCTGAGTGAGACGAGGTGTGAGATGAGGCACCCGCGTACGAAAGGCTGGATTTAAACAAGTCAATTCGGGGCCGTTGAGACTGTTCCTGGAAGTGCTGTAAACCGTTTCGCTCTCAGTGAAAAGCTTAGTCAGGTAGAGGGGGGCTTTCACGTTCAGTGCTTTGTGCATAAGTACGCACTTATTTAACGTAAGGATGAAAAGGAAGGAGCCCTGTTGCCTGAAGCTTTTCCTCCAAAGTTAAAGAGGGGATTGGGAGGATCAGTTTAACTGCGCGATTGTATAGAGAATTAATCCGCTTAAGGTTAGCCTTACTACAGCCGTCCCAAATAGTAGATGCGTAGTCAATGTGATGTTTTATGTAGGAGTTGAAAAATAGCTTACGTGTTTTAGTATAAATGACAGATTTTAATCTTGACAATAAAAATAGCTTCTTTGATAATGTTTTCCTTAGTTGTGTTAGATGGGGCAACCAGCACAGTTGTTCGTCAACAATTACCCCGAGGATGACGATGCTCCTTGCTGGACTTGCTCAATGGGAACTGATTGATTGATTGATTGTACATTGCTTAACGTCCCGACAGCAACAAGGCTTTCTCAGGACGTGCCTGCACTGCTTGTGAAAAAAAAAAAAAACAGAATATTGAATGTATGTCGCCAGCCGGACCACTACGTTAAATAAACCTACAACATGGGGCCTAAATAAAGCCAAAACCATTTGGCAACACACATCCAACATCAAGAGCTACAGGCAGTGCAGACAGTAGGAAGAGTTTTAAAAAGGCAAATACAGATGAATGGACCTCGGGTAGACAGAAACACATGCCCCAGAATAGAAAGGAAAACCCACCCGGTGGGGCTGACCAGGGTGACCCTGGGAACTAAAAAGTACCTAACCCCACCCAAGTCCCCCAGGGCATCAATGGGAACTGAATCAAAAGAGAGGCTAAGTGAATGGGGGCGGAGCTGATGCTTTTGGCGTGTTGTGATTAGCATGCTTTTTGCGTTAGATGGACTAACAAGCGTTTGATTATTTTTGCATCACAGTGAGACCTCCTGAAGACCGGCCAAGCTGAAGATTGATTGATATTTCAGGTTCAGTTTTCCCGCCAGCGTGAAGAGTTGAATCATTGGCAAACATGTCACATACAGTATTTGGATTGGATATATGAAGTGGAAGATCATTTATAAACAAACAGAAGAGTAACGGTCCTAGAATGGATCCCTGGGGCACGCCATACTCAACACGCTTTTCAGAAGAGAAGGTAGCATTGATGTACACAGTTTGAATCCTCCCTTTGATATATGAACGAAAGAATGATTGATTGTACATTGCTTAGCGTCCCGACAGCAACAAGACTTTCTCAGGACGTGCCTGCACTGCTAGTGAAAAAAAACTAAAAAGAATATTGAATGTATGTCGCCAGCCGGTCCAATACGTTAAATAACCCTACGACATGGGGCCTAAATAAAGTCAAGACCATTTTAGCAACACACATCCAATATCAAAAGCTACAGGCAGCGCAGACAGTAGGGAGAGTTCAAAAAGGAAAATACAGGTGAATGGACCAAGGGTAGACAGAAATGTATGCCCCAGAATAGAGGGGAAAACCCACCCTGTGGCGGAGCTGACCAGGGTGACCCTGGGAACTAAAAAGTAGTTAACCCCACCCAAGTCCCCCAGGGCAGACCCGGGTGGGGGTACAAAAGAATGAGAGTGTCCCTGGGCTGTTATTGTTAAAGTAGCAGTCTAGTTTCTCTAATAAAATTTCGTGATTGATAAAGTCAAACGCTTTTTTCAGGTCTAGAAAGACAGCACCAGACATTTTGTTTCTGTTGATGTTGAGCAGCCAAATGTCAATCATATGAACCAAGGCAGTGTGACACGAATGTTTAGGGCGAACACCAGACTGATATTCATTCAGGAGAGACTTTTCTTCCAGGAATTCGAGAAGATGTTTGTGTACATGCTTCTCAATAGGCTTCGACAGAATAGATGATATTATGGATATGGGCCGAAAATTATTTGGATCTGAGATGTGTTTTTTGTTTTGGGTATAGGTACCACTTTGTTTTTTGAAAGCCGCCGGAAAAAAATATTATTTTGAATACATAGGTTGTAAATATAGGTTAAGCTTTCCACAATGTATGGAAGAGAAAGTTCGAGGATAAAACCCAAAAACCATTGATACCATCAACGCCAGCTGACTTTTTGTTCTTGAGACTAGAGATAAATCTGCCCACTTCACGGCATGTACAGCGATGAAAGGGACATTAAAAGCATCGCCCGCGGACAGTCTTTGGCGATGCGACATGTTCAACCTGATCCAAGCCTTCAGCTTGTAGTAAAGATTTCGGGGCTAAAATGAAGTGGTCGTTAAAAGCATCGGCTGTAAGGTTGAACTGGCAGTCGTATTTAAAGAATGATTTTTATTAGGTTTAACCTGCCCGCTTTGACATCATGCACATGCTATTAAATTCGCCCCATCGCGACCCGTCCTAAAAAGTCCCTCCTATAAATAGAAGGGACTTAAAAATGCAATAGCACACAAACAATAAGATATTGAACCTGACCTAGACCGCACGACACACCGGCAATACATGCAGCGCGAGACCAGCCAGTGCATTGCCGTATCGTATTTTGCTCGCACTCTTAATAGTGTACGGGTGTGTGCGCTCTAGCCACGCTGCGGCCTAATCCCGTGACACTGCCGAGGAAAAGTGAACATCGCCCATCAGCAAGAGGCATTGATCCTCATGAGCCACCGCGGTCGCGGGGGCTCATGAGGATCTATGCCTCTTGCTGAGACCAATCATTTAGCCAGTAACCCTGCGATGGTTGCGGCTTTTGGTCACTGAAAGAAGGTAGATTAGGAAACGCACTGGCCGCGCTGAGGAAAACGATGATGCGTACAGTGGCAGCCGAGTGACTCAGGCGCGAACGTCTATGGCTAAGTGGTCGTTTTTCCTTCAAGGAACCGGCATGGATATATATGATATGATGCAAGGGGCACTGCGAGGCAGACAACACCACGCGGCCCCGTGTCTGCGGGTGGCGTGTGGTGTCAGTCAGTTCTGCGTCTCAGTCACTCCCCTGCAGCAACTCGACGGGGTCAATTGTCCAACCGTTCAGTGGTCGCGTCTGAGCTGAAGTGGGCGCTCTTCCGTTTCGGTTAGAGCAGAGTTGTCAATGTTGAAATCAATTAAAATTTTTAATAGTGAGTACAGGCTGATTATTGAAAAAATAAAACGGGCCACCTGTACTGAGGCTGAGTCAGTAAAAAAACCAAAACAACAGCAACCTGTTAACCCTCTTAACCTAAAGGACCCATTTCCCAAATGGAGTCGTCAACTGACTACTATGAAGCAGTTGCATGAGATGGATGGACCGTGATAATTCAAGGGTAGTGCCAGATTAGCTTGGCGCCTGAAGGCGCCAAGCTAATCTGGCACTACCCTTGAATTATCACGGTCCATCTATCTCCGGCTGCGGCAGGGTCTTGAGGTTAAATGGGTTATTACCCACAAAACCCAAATAACCCTAACAGTAACTTGCCGCCCCCGCCCCCCCCCCCCCCCCCCGTCCCTCCCCCCACCCCCCCACCCCCACACACACACACTTCCCCACTCCATCTGGCCCCACCCCCCAATACATGGTTCCCTTGTTAACGAAAACAAACAAACAGACAAACACACTTAGAAACAGACAGACAAACAGAAAGCAACAAACCACACTAATAAAACGGGACACCTACCTATTTTACGCTGCACATGGCCAGTCACGAAACACGGACGTGCGATATCCAGACAGAACTGACGTTTCAGCACTGTTTGTTCCAGGCATGAGGCGGTCAGTGAAATGAAAACTCAACACAAGGCGTCCCGCTCTGCGCAACTGACACTCCGTCGTTGGAAGGTCATCTAGCGGGACTGCTAGGGACACTTACTGACGTTGTAGCGATCACAACGATTCACACATCGTGCACAGCTCACTGTTGGAGGTACCCACTGCTACCGGCTCCAATTGTCGTCTGCTGCAGTTTCCGCTGCGACACAAAAGTAGGTGTCAGCAGGCAGCCTACCCCACCCGCGAGCGTAAAATGGGTTAGTCCGGCGATACCCGTTCTTCGGCTGAACGGGTAAACTTCGTTTCATTTAGGCGTTGTGATGAAGCTCTATGTGCTCATTCATTAGGGTAAATACGGTACGGTTTTTGTTAACGAGTAGGATTAGTACGGTACGGGTTTTGTTAACGGTTTGTTTGTGCCGAAAGTCCGTGGGGCCTGCTGTCCACGTGGAATATGTAAGGCATGGTTAGCACGGAATTTTTAGTGAGTTCTGTTTAGTGAGTTCTAGGCGGAAGCTGTGACTGTCAGAGGTCTAGATCGGGAGTGCGGGCTGTTTTGTCGTATGGAACGGTTGTTGAGTTACCTAGCCCGCATTCCAAGACTCTGAAGCCTAGATTTCAGGTATGTTTCTATAAACGTAGTATTGATAGTTGTTTAGTTAAAGACAGTATGCGTGGTAAGATTAATGTGGTTGTATAGCGGTGTTCCGGTTTGGTTTAGTTATAGTATGTTTAGAATTCGGTGAAGTAACCGGTGTTTTTGTATACAGTTGTTTACCGAGTTAGATGACTAAAGGAATATGAAGTGTGTATGTCTAAGCCGCTATGAAGATAGTACGTGGTTGGGTAAACATAGTCTTTTCGAGGGTATAGAGTAAGATAGCAAGAGTGTCAGTTAGGCTATAGTCTGTTTCAAGATAGTGACAGATATGGGGGTGATACGAAGATAGTTTATGAAGCACGTGTGTGTGTGTGTGAATGAACGTGTGAGTTATTTGTATCAGCCAGGTTACGTGACGTTTCTCATTGATCCAATATGTTGTGTGTTTAGCAAGTGTTACGTTGGGACTTTTGTCTATTCAGAGTTCTTGTAACGAGAGTGGAAAGACGGACGCCGAGACGTCGAGTCGCAGGTGGGACCTACGTGAGGTCATCCCTCCAGCTCTTCTGAGAGTGAGTCTGACTGGGGACCAAGACACCCAAGTCCAAGTGAGAACTGAGTACCGTACGAGAACGAGGACGTCCGTGCCCAAAGAGAGACAGGACGGCGACAAGCGTACGACGAAGGACTTTCACGCCTAGACGTGAGAAGGACCAACGTAACCAGGCAACAACATCAAACAGGTTGGAGGCAATGTGAGACTAAGACCTAACCTGGCAAAGATACTGTGATACGTGTGTGGTGTGATAGTAGAATATTGTATATAGTTGATAGTCATTTAAGTCATTCTTTTTCATTTATACTGTATAAAGGTTACTTTAGAAAGGGAGCCCGTGTGTTTGTTTTACCGCATGAATGCGCCCGTCTGAGTCAGTGGCGGTGTATGCGTCTGTTGCGTGAGAGTCTGTGCGTACGACTGTGGGCAAGTCTGCGTGCGTTACAGGCGTAAATCTACCCAACGTAAATCAACCCGCCGCGAATCCACCCAGGCGTGAATTTACCCCGTGTAAATGTGACCTGCGCTATTCCACTCATATTTGTTTTAGCTGGGTGGATTCAAACCCGAAACAAAAGCAAGTATGTGCATCTTTGAGGAAACCAAGATTTTCATTTGTATATCACCCCCGCCCCCCCCCCCCAACCACCCCCACCCCCACCTCCAAATGGCTTTTCGGCGCTTAATGAGAATGTGCAAGAGGCTGTCACACGCTTGGCCCGCTCCCCCCCCCCCCCCGCCACCCCCACCCCCCTTCGGGGGGGAACTGATCCGCCCCTGCTTGGTGTGTGATTAGTTTTGGGTCTTACTGCCGTTCGGTCCAAATACACGAACCCCTGAGCACAGAAACAATTCATGCCGTGTTTCTCCATTGCCGGCTTATGTCGGTCTCTCTCTCTCTCTCTTTACTAGCATACGTGTGCGCAACAGCCGCCGTATGTCAGTATGTGTCTCTGTGTGTGTATGTATGATATTTTCAATTCATCAATAGTTACAGTTGATGTTTAGTGTTCAATAGTTTACTTTTGAAGTTTTAACTTTACTCATTCAGTTTTTAGTTGAAATCTTAGGGTTAATATTCTTTCATATAATCTATGATTACTTTTAGGTTTATTTAAATGTAATGTATGCGCATGCGTGAGTATGTGTGCGTCTGTGTGTGTGGGTGCGTGCGTGATTGTAACGCATCACTTGAGTAATAGGCACCATGCGTTACCCTTGTGCTGCCTTACATCTGACTGAAAGTGTGTGTGTGTGTGTGTGTATTTGTGTGTGTGTGTGTGTGTGTGTGTGTATTTGTGTGTGTGCGTGTGTGTGTGTGTGTGTGCGTGTGTGTGTGTGTGTGTGTGTGTGTGTGTGTGTGTGTGTGTGTGTGTGTGTGTGTGCGCGCGCGCGCGAAATATTTCTGTTTATTATTATTATTATTATTATTATTATTATCCTGTCTTCTTTTTATTTTTATTTATTTGTCATGTTATCTTTTCTGCTGTTATATTTATTTAAAATGTTATTAAGGACAGACGTGTAAAAAGGCCTGCGTGCCTACTGTCTTCATCCTTAGAAAATAAAGTTTCAATTCAATTCAATTCAATTCTCTCTCTCTTCGTACACACTGAGAGCACTTCACAACTCTTCCTCGGTTGCTGTGGACTATATAGTGGACTATCTTGTGGACTATCTAGTAGACTATCTAGGAGACTATCTAGTGGACTATCTAGCGGACTGTCTAGTGGACTATCTTGTGGACTATCTAGTGGACTATCTAGTGGACTGTCTAGTGGACTATCTTGTGGACTATATAGTGGACTGTCTAGTGGACTATCTAGTGGACTATCTAGTGGAATATCTTGTTGACTATCTAGTGGACTATCTTGTGGACTATCTAGTGGACTATCTTGTGGCCTATCTAGTGAACTATCTTATGGACTATCTAGTGGACTATCTTGTGGACTATCTAGTGGACTATCTAGTGGCCTATCTTGTGGCCTATCTTGTGGACTATCTTGTGGACTATCTAGTGGACTATCTTGTTGACTATCTAGTGGCCTATCTTGTGGACTGTCTTGTGGAATACCTTGTGGACTATCTAGTGGACTATCTAGTCTTGTGGACTGCCTAGTGAACTATCTAGTGGCCTATCTTGTGGACTATCTAGTGGACTAACTCAGTCTTGTGATCGGCACCGCCGGCAGGCAAGAGACAGACTTGAGTTTGTGAATTGCATGATCTCCAGTCGTTAGCTGGTGTGCTGTCAGTTTGAGGTATACTATTGAAGTTTATTGTCCCGCTGGCACTAAAGTGATCGGGGACTAATATTTTGGCTTAATTTCTGAGGTACTGCTCTAAATATGCACTCTTATAGTCCAATTAACTCCAATTAAAGCTCGTTAGCGGCTTTAGTCGCGATGTGTCCTGTAGGAATCACCGCTCACTACCCGCGACAGCCCAAAGGGCTACAGGCGGCCAGAATCTAGCGCCACAAATCTAAGTCAACAATCACTTACCTCAGTTCACACAAGACGTAACGCCAATACGCAAAAAGCCATCAGGCCCAAGACTACGGGCCGGCGCACGGCCTTGCGCGGGCAAACGGCGGCCGAAGTCGGCCCGATGGCCTTTTGCGCACTGGGTCCGATTTCAGGACTGTGAGAAGATCAACTCGGATCTGTAACCCGAAGCCGTGTCAAGCTGACATCGCCTGACTGAAAATGCACGTCAATGACGGTAAACCGTCACGCACTGTTTCGGCCTCTGTCAGTTAATTAGCCTCACTGCAGACTTTAGCTTTCCACGTACACGCGTGTATTACTTGTGCATGCCACGTCACAGACAATTTAGGCACACAACTGTCAAGCAGTAGACATACATACAGTGGTAATCCCAACTTAGCAGTACTACTAGAGAGACATAGGCCTACATACAGTGGTAATGTTGCAGACGATGCAGACATGTGGCTCGATCCGCCGTGGCTGATGTACGGCTGTGACGTTACACACTAAAGTGAGTCGCCCAAAGGCTTGACTGGTGTCAGAGTGGCGCACGAGCTCAGTCATGCGGTGTAGCGGGTTCTCAGTCGGAGACAAACTCCCAAATTACACCCTTGCCTCGCTGATGACGTAGAAATGATTGATGACGTCCCACGCGATCTGTGAGGCCGTTTACGCTTGCACATCAACCCCGCGGGTTGAACCCGAGTACAATGACCCGGGTTGGAGCATTTACACTTGACCCAACCCGGGTTGTAGCAGGGTAGAGTTCAACTCTGGTCCGAAGCAGGGTTCAACCGGGACTGGATCTAAACTGCATTCCATTCTGCGTCATCACTATGCATGTTGCAAAAATAAAATGACTCGGGGACGTGACGTCACTGGCAGGAATTTCAGTACCGTTGACACAAAAGATTTCATAGTCAATTTTGCACGTCAACGTCAACATGAGATGTTTCTACGTTTAAAAAAAAAAATCCATGTCTGTGCTGAAGATGTTCATTATGTAAATTTGCAGCAGGATTTGCCTCCAGCAGTCTCGAGACCGTGGCAGAGAACAAACACTTGTGATAATAAAATAAGTGGTTGGCGAATTGACCATGCAAACAACAATGTTGTCATAAAGGTCATGATCCTGTACCAAGAAAACTTTCTCTTTTTTCCCTCCAGACTTTGCTGTACGAGTAGCTTGAATCTCGTGTTGGAGATCGCCTCTTTCTATGCCGCAAGAAATAGTACATAACAAAATAAATACAATATAAAGACGGCCACCAAGCGCCAAAACTAATACATCATGAACCAGTAAAGTGTTGTCTCTTGGAGCGCGCCATTATGCATTCCTAAGATGCTTTGTCGCGTCAGTAGTCATGTGGGCGTGTCAACCCCGGTTCCAAATGCAAGTGTAAATGCATCAACCCGGGTTTAACCCGGGTTCAACACTACTCGGATTCAACCCGGGTTGCAAGTGTAAACGGCCTCACTGTTTTGACTAATGACGCGACAACCGTTGGTTTTTTTTTTTTTTTTTTTTTTTGGTGTGTGTTGTTGTTTTTCACGCCGAGAAATTCATGACTAGTGAAAGCCGCTGTGGAACGTCAGTAGGACTGGGGACAAACGTCAGTCAGAAAACAAAGATCACTGAACTACACTGTACATTTCCCCCCCCCCCTCCCCTCCTCCCCCCCCCCCCCCCCCCCCCCCCGCAAAGCCGCTGACTTCACTGATCACTAGGCTCTGTCAGTTTGACTTTAGTTCTGGGAGTTTAAGAGTTAACTCATTCTACCCCAGACACACCACAGCAAGATAAGGATCGACCCTGATAGTTCAAGGGTGATGCCAGAATAGCTTGGCGCCTGTGGGCGCCAAGCTATTCTGGCATAACCCTTGAACTATCATGTTCGATCTGTCCTGCACTGCAATGCAGTCTTCAGAGAACAACGGCAACATTTGGGGATTTCGGTGATGGGGTAGAATGAGTTTAAACAAGATGGGACACTGGCTGCATAAGAACTTACAGGTACGAGTCTGTCGGTGTGACTTGTGAAATTATGTTTGTCGATACCAGGCCGGGCCGGAGTTATCGTGTCACGTGCAGCACCTTGGACAAAGGGGCTTTCACACTGATGACTACACCACTGTGCAAAGGCAAACCACATTTTGAGACCTTACACGGGCAACTTACTGCGAAAAAGGCCAATGGGTAAGACCTGACAGAGTATGCACGGTTTGAAAGCATTGGTAAAGCACGGGACTAAAGCAGAAAAAAAGAAGGGCAGAGCGGGCAGTAGGGTGGCCATGTCACCTGACTGTCATCGTCGCGCTGCCTTTTATTCGGTTTTTTTTTTTTTTTTCACCTGAAAATGAGTGTTTGCGTTTGGACTTCACCAGGTAAGTAGAGTCATCCATCCCCGCTTGACATCCGACCACAGAGGGGCGCCGGCCTTTGTTTTTGCCGCCCTTCGCACGGCCCCGGCCGGGATGAGATGATTTAAGATTCACTTCGTGTCATAGCGTTGCGTCCTGTGGTCGATCCATCTCCTGCTGTAGGGCGTAGGGGCTGAATGGGTTGACTGACGTCATGTCAGTCAGTCAAGAGTTGCGGGACGGTTAAGGGTGTTTGTCTTTAAAGATAGTGCCAGATTAGCTGACGTACAGGTGGGTCGGGGTGGCGGGAGATGTGTGTGTGTGTGTGGGGGGGGGGGGGCAGGGGGGGGGGGGGCGGAGAGAGAGAGAGAGAGAGTAACCAGTGAAGATGACAAGGAAGGCAAATAAAAAGCAAATCATTGCTTGCGGACCTAAATGCAAGTGTCAGAGCTTATCAAGAGCCCAGATAAACAGATGGCTTCAGTCAGTGCCGATAGCGCAGGGTTCACTTATCTAACAGATCAGCACTAATCTATGCAAGCACTGACACCAGTTTCCTACTTGGCTGTTCCATGTTGGCTGGACTGTGATTGCAGACCTTAGACATTACGCCATGATGTCCAAAATCACAGACACCAAGACAGAACCGAATCATGAGCCCGACTATTTGTGTTTAACTCAGTGCCCAATGCGCAAAAGACCATCGGGCTGACGTCGGTCCGATGGTCTTTGCTCACTAGGGTCAGGCCCGGGAAGGATATCTCTCTCTCACGCTCTCTCTCTCTCTCTCTCTCTCTCTCTCTCTCTCTCTCTCTCTCTCTCTCTCTCTCTCTCTCTCTCTCTCTCTCACACACACACACACACACACACACACACACACACACACACACACACACACACACACACACACACCAGGGCCGGATCACTTACCTCCAAGGGGCCAACTTCTTGTTTGGGACCTTAAGTAAAGCTGATACAAAGGGCTACGTCGTTTACTTCTTTCAGGGCGCCAAAAAATCTGAATCGAACAGATGAGATAACAGATAACAAACGACGGGGAAGGGGTGAAGGGGGGGGGGGGGAGCAACAACCCCCAGAAGGTACTTTGTTATATCATTTTAACAAATTGGGGGGCTGGGGGCATGGCCCCCCTCCCCCCCCCCTCTTGGATCCGGACCTACACACACACGCACACACAAACTGTAGCGAGTGGCAGCATGGTAATATTGGGCTAGAACGAGTGTACGTTGCCCTACAGGCGATGAGTTTGACCGACGGTTATTGTTCAAATGCCCTTCACTGTGACACCCGCTGAGGCTGAACCGCTATGCTGTACCTTTGACTGGCACACACACACACACACACACACACACACACACACACACACACACACACACACACACACACACACACACACACGTAACACTGACTTACGGTATCCTGCAAACCACCTGTCTACCCCACGTCTACTACAGTCTTCATCCTCATTACGGCCTCGGAAGCCGTTTTTGGGCGCCATTCCCTCATTTTGGATAGTGTTTCACCCATCGGCTTTGTATCAGTTGCAGGAGATGGATGACCTTGATAATTCAAGGGAAGTAGCAGATTAGCTTGGCGCCTGAAGGCGCCAAGCTAATCTGGCACTACCCTTGAATTATCACGGTCGATCTATCTCCTGTTGTAGTGCGTCGGGACTAAATGGGATAAAGCTTTAGTGTTTGTGCGTGTGCGCGCGCGTATGTATTGTGTGATGTGTGCGCGTGTGTACGTGTATGTGCGTGTATGTGTGTGCGTGCGCGTGTGTGCGCGCTTTACGGTGCGTGCGCGCGTTCGTGTGTGTTTCGCCTGAACTGAATCAAATGGACTCATTGCGTTCTGTGGCCCGCAAGAAACATAGATCCTCATGAGCCCCCGCAACATGATGCAGAGGGCGAAGAGTCTCACGAGGATCTAGCCTCCTGTTGGACGTGTATTTGCATGTGTGATCCTCAATCTCAGCAGGTTCAGCGTTTTCAGTCTCTGCTAGACGACACACCTTCAAGTTGCCCACCCTGACCTCGCGCCTTCTCTCTCTCTCTCTCTCTCTCTCTCTCTCTCTCTCTCTCTCTCTCTCTCTCTCTCTCTCTCCCCCCTTTCCAATCAACAGTTAACTGTCAATGTCACCTTACCTTCCCCCTACCCACTCCCTCCCCCCGCCGAAGGCAGTTCTAGAGGAGACAACATCTACATGGGTTTATGAGGGTGGGAGTGTCCGAGTGTCGCTGTATAGGTCATTGGTGGACATTATAACAAGGGCTTCCGTGCGCCGTGTCATAGAATGTCACAGTCTGCTCCAATACCCAGGCAGACTTCCGTTACGTCATTCTGACTGTACACGTGGCATCGGTGTTTACACTGGTGATCAAACTGTACGCCGGACCGTGACCCTGCACAACAGGATTCTGCCAGGCCGTGTTTTGTGCATGAGGCCGCGGAAATGTGCTAAACCACGCACATAAAACAAAGGTGAATGGGTACGTGGTGACACTGGACACACGCCCAGCGTGTACCCTTAACTCATTCAAGACGCCACGCATCAATAGCTGCGGGTGTTTCGTATAGCTATACGAAACTCCCGCAGCTATTGATGCGTGGCGCCTTGAATGAGTTAACGGTTGCCTGATGCGTCAAGTTTCCCACCCTGGATAACTGGATAAACATTATTTGCCGCCTTTCCAGAATGAGTTAGATATTGCATCATGAAGATGTCACGTGTCTTCCAATTATGTATTGGCGTGTAGCTCGCCTACCACAAGGACTGGCTGTCGGCACAGACCTTGAAGAAGATAGAAGCGAGGAAGCAAAAGAAAGCAGCGATCAACAACAGTCGCACGAGAGCAGCCAAAGTAAGGGCACAGGAGGAATACTCGGAAGCCAACCGCGAGGTGAAGAGGAGTATCAGGGCAGACAAGAGGGCCTACACAGACAGCCTGGCAGCAGAGGCAGAAAAGGCAGCAGGCAGCGGCAACATGAAACAGCTCTACGACATTACCAGAAGATTGTCGGGTAAGTATGGCCATACAGAAAGACCAGTAAAAGACAAAGAAGGCAAGCCTATTGCAGACAGAGCAGACCAACTCGACAGATGGGCCGAGTATTTTGAAGAGTTACTGAACAGACCTAGCCCACCCGACCCCCCCGACATCCAGCCGGCAGAGACCGACCTACCCATCAGCTGTGACAGACCCAGCCGGAAGAGATCAGAAGAGCAGTGGCATTTTTGAAGAATGGCAAAGCAGCAGGGCCAGATGGCATCCCAGCGGAGTCTCTGAAAGCAGACCTAGAGACAACAGTGGAGATGCTGTACCCACTGTTTGGAAAGATCTGGGAAGAGGAGGTGATGCCAGCTGACTGGAAGGAGGGGTACCTAATCAAGCTTCCCAAGAAAGGCGACCTCAGCAAGTGTTCCAACTACAGAGGAATCACCTTGCTGTCAGTACCAGGAAAGGTCTTCAACAGGATCATCCTGGAGAGAATGAAGAGCTCCGTTGACCCCCAGATGAGAGACCAGCAAGCAGGATTCAGGAAGAACCGATCATGTACAGACCAGATCGCCACTCTCCGCATCATCGTGGAACAGTCTCTGGAGTGGAGCTCCCCGCTGTACGTCAACTTTGTGGATTATGAGAAAGCATTTGACAGCGTGGACCGAGAGACTCTGTGGAAACTCCTACGACACTACGGTGTACCCACAAAGCTCGTCCGCCTGATCAAGAGCAGCTATGATGGCGTGACATTTCGCGTGATCCACGAAGGGCAGTTCACCAGGGAGCTCCAGGTCAGAACTGGTGTCAGGCAGGGGTGTCTGCTGTCTCCGTTCCTCTTCCTACTGGACATAGACTGGGTCATGAAGATGACCACAGAGCACAGACGAAGTGGAATACAGTGGACACTGTGGACACAGCTTGATGACCTCGATTTTGCAGACGACTTGGCATTACTGTCCCACACTCGTCAACAAATGCAGGACAAGACCACGAGGCTTGCTGACATCGCGTCCCAAGTGGGCCTCACCATTCACAAACAGAAAACAAAGACAATGAGGCTGAACACAACCAGGGAAGAACCAATCTTGCTTGCTGGCACCCTGTTGGAGGAGGTGGAGTCCTTCACCTATCTCGGGAGCATCATAGACAAAAAAGGCGGCACTGATGCAGATGTCAGAGCACGAATCGGTAAAGCCAGAGCAGCCTTTCTCCAGTTAAAAAAAGTGTGGAGTTCCAGAGAGCTGTCACAACACACCAAAGTCCGGATTATCAACTCCAACGTAAAAGCATTTCTCCTATATGGAGCAGAGACTTGGAGATTGACAAAAACCACAGTCAACAGAGTACAGACCTTCATGAACAGTTGCCTTAGAAGAATTTTAAAAATCCACTGGCCAGAGAAGATCAGCAACGTCAGACTCTGGGACAGAACAGAGCAGATAACAGCAGAGAATGAAATTGGGCGAAGAAGATGGGGATGGATCGGTCACAGCCTGAGAAAGCCAGCTTCCAGTATCACTAGGCAGGCATTGTCATGGAACCCCCAGGGAAAGAGGAAAAGAGGTAGGCCGAGAAACTCCTGGCGTCGAGACCTCCAAGCAGACATCAAGAGACTGGGAACCACCTGGAGTAGAATCGAAGGAGAAGCACAGGACAGGATTTGCTGGAGGTCTCTCGTCGACGGCCTATACCCGGGTAGGGGTGACAGGCGTAAGTAAGTAAGTGTAGCTCGCCTCGTATTGGGCTCTGGAAGCTGACGTCATCACGCCAGTCGTGGCGGCCATCTTGTTATGATACGGGACTAAGCGCTCATAAGGAAATCGATGTTTTTTTAATGTCAGAAAAGTCCTGACGTGCTATAAGCAATAACAGCAAGTCTTGCCATCACCGTAGGAAACCGCTCACCAGAATCTGTTTTTGTTGGTTTTCAAAGTGGAAGATAAATGAAGAAAAACGTGTTGAACACTATTTCGCTACAAGATAGTAGCGAAATAAGATGGCGGCTGACGCGCCGACGCTGCTAGGCAACGCGGGGAACTTCCCGAGCCCTACAGTACGCGTGTACTGGATGCAAACCAAGGGGAATCACAGCGCTGGACAGACAACAGTTAGATCCCCTGCCCCGCCATCAGGCACCCATCGCCAGCCCACAGAGAAATACGCAGGTATAGAATAAGACGATCATTTCCATCCTCAAAACGAATGGATCAGGTCTCTTATATAACCCATGTCTTTCTCCGGAACTTAGGAAGTGGGCTCACCTATCTGGTTTGTGAGTGTACTGGATGGTTGTTGAGCGGCCGGACATAGCGCACAGTTTGGCTCACTTCGTCAGAACCACGTGTACCTTCATTATGTGATCTCATCAGTGACCATTCAGCGTCGGACAGTGACTTCTGCCGGGCTGCCGACTAGCTACTGACTGCTCAATAACATGACCAGTCAGTAGGGCCGTAGGTCAAGTTACTGTTACCATAATTAGTTAGTTATATCGTTTAACGCCGAACAGACGACTAAGGCCATGTGACGGCGGACTGTTACCATATAAGGGAGGCTATAAGATAATTAATTAGCTGACAACAGACGGCCGTTTGACTCTTTCTTAGCGTATGGTGTTATAAGGGACACGCGACAGGCTGGTTCACGCGAGGCGTGTGTGAAAGAGGTTACCGTCTAGGTTACATTTCAGACAATGTTGTCGGTCCAATTACGCGGGACAAACTGAATTAACAGCCCAGGGTCCAGTCGCATGAGTGAGCTTAGTCCCGCGCCAGCCACTACGCAATGTGCTCCGCTATAGCGGGGTGAGTGTTGTGGCGCTATAGCGGGGTGAGTGTTGTGGCGCTATAGCGGGGCGAGTGTTGTGGCGCTATAGCGGGGTTAGTGTTGTGACGCTATAGCGGGGTGAGTGTTGTGACGCTATAGCGGAGTGAGTGTGGTGGCGCGATAGCGGGGTGAGTGTTGTGTCGCTATAGCGGGGTGAGTGTTGTGGCGCTATAGCGGGGTGAGTGTTGTGGCGCTATAGCGGGGTGAGTGTTGTGGCGCTGTAGCGGGGTGAGTGTTGTGCTGCTATAGCAGGGTGAGTGTTGTGATGCTATAGCGGGGTGAGTGTTGTGATGCTATAGCGGGGTGAGTGTTGTGATGCTATAGCGGGGTGAGTGTTGTGATGCTATAGCGGGGTGAGTGTTGTGGCGCTATAGCAGGGTGAGTGTTGTGGCGCTATAGCGGGGTGAGTGTTGTGGCGCTATAGCGGGGTGAGTGTTGTGTCGCTATAGCGGGGTGAGTGTTGTGGCGCTGTAGCGGGGTGAGTGTTGTGATGCTATAGCGGGGTGAGTGTTGTGATGCTATAGCGGGGTGAGTGTTGTGGCGCTATAGCGGGGTGAGTGTTGTGGCGCTATAGCGGGGTGAGTGTTGTGGCGCTATAGCGGGGTGAGTGTTGTGGCGCTATAGCGGGGTGAGTGTTGAGTGTTGTGGCGCTATAGCGGGGTGAGTGTTGTGGCGCTATAGCGGGCTGAGTGTTTTGTCGCTATAGCGGGGTGAGTGTTGTGGCGCTATAGCGGGGTGAGTGTTGTGGCGCTATAGCGGGGTGAGTGTTGTGGCGCTATAGCGGGGTGAGTGTTGTGGCGCTATAGCGGGGTGAGTGTTGTGGCGCTATAGCGGGCTGAGTGTTGTGTCGCTATAGCGGGGTGAGTGTTGTGGCTCTATAGCGGGGTGAGTGTAGCGGCGCTATAGCGGGGTGAGTGTTGTGGCGCTATAGCGGGGTGAGTGTTGTGATGCTATAGCGGGGTGAGTGTTGTGGCGCTATAGCAGGGTGAGTGTTGTGGCGCTATAGCGGGGTGAGTGTTGTGGCGCTGTAGCGGGGTGAGTGTTGTGATGCTATAGCGGGGTGAGTGTTGTGGCGCTATAGCGGGGTGAGTGTTGTTGCGCTATAGCAGGGTGAGTGTTGGGGCGCTATAGCGGGGTGAGTGTTGTGGCGCTATAGCGGGGCGAGTGTTGTGGCGCTATAGCGGGGTGAGTGTTGTGGCGCTATAGCGGGGTGAGTGTTGTGGCGCTATAGCGGGGTGAGTGTTGTGGCGCTATAGCGGGGTGAGTGTAGTGGCGCTATAGCGGGGTGAGTGTTGTGGCGCTATAGCGGGGTGAGTGTTGTGGCGCTATAGCGGGGTGAGTGTTGTGGCGCTATAGCGGGCTGAGTGTTGTGGCGCTATAGCGGGGTGAGTGTTGTGGCGCTATAGCGGGGTGAGTGTTGTGGCGCTATAGCGGGCTGAGTGTTGTGGCGCTATAGCGGGGCGAGTGTTGTGGCGCTGTAGTGAAAAACGTTCCGTGGAGGATGCGGTGTCACTTGGTTTGTGTTATGTTTTACAACACCTTGAAATCCCAAACACCTATGCCAGAATTTTATTTGTTGATTACAGTTCTGCTTTTAACACCATTATTCCATCCAAACTGTACCTGAAGATCCAGCAAATCGGAGTATTGTGGCGCTATAGCGGGGTGAGTGTAGTGGCGCTATAGCGGGGTGAGTGTTGTGGCGCTATAGCGGGGTGAGTGTTGTGGCGCTATAGCGGGGTGAGTGTTGTGGCGCTATAGCGGGGTGAGTGTTGTGGCGCTATAGCGGGGTGAGTGTTGTGGCGCTATAGCGGGGTGAGTGTTGTGGCGCTATAGCGGGCTGAGTGTTGTGGCGCTATAGCGGGCTGAGTGTTGTGTCGCTATAGCGGGCTGAGTGTTGTGGCGCTATAGCGGGGTGAGTGTTGTGGCGCTATAGCGGGGTGAGTGTTGTGGCGCTATAGCGGGGTGAGTGTTGTGGCGCTATAGCGGGGTTAGTGTTGTGGCGCTATAGCGGGCTGAGTGTTGTGTCGCTATAGCGGGGTGAGTGTTGTGGCGCTATAGCGGGGTGAGTGTAGTGGCGCTATAGCGGGGTGAGTGTTGTGGCGCTATAGCGGGGTGAGTGTTGTGGCGCTATAGCGGGGTGAGTGTAGTGGCGCTATAGCGGGGTGAGTGTTGTGGCGCTATAGCGGGGTGAGTGTTGTGGCGCTATAGCGGGGTGAGTGTTGTGGCGCTATAACGGGCTGAGTGTTGTGGCGCTATAGCGGGGTGAGTGTTGTGGCGCTATAGCGGGGTGAGTGTTGTGGCGCTATAGCAGGCTGAGTGTTTTGGCGCTATAGCGGGGCGAGTGTTGTGGCGCTATAGTGAAAAACGTTCCGTGGAGGATGCGGTGTCACTTGGTTTGTGTTATGTTTTACAACACCTTGAAATCCCAAACACCTATGCCAGAATTTTATTTGTTGATTACAGTTCTGCTTTTAACACCATTATTCCATCCAAACTGTACCTGAAGATCCAGCAAATCGGAGTTCGAGAGGCGTTGATGAGACCACAGGTCGTGAAAATTGGTGAAAATGTGTCATCCACCCTCATTGTATCCACGGGCACGCCTCAGGGTTGCGTTCTCTCCCCTATGCTCTACTCCCTGTTTACTTATGACTGTGCTTCATGCCATGCCAGTACTAAAGCTCTGGAATTTGCAGATGACACCACAGTGAAAGGGTGCATTACAAACTCAGACGAATCCGCCTACCGTAGTCAAGTTGAGACTCTAATTAGCTGGTGTAATAACAACACCTTTGAACTGCACACTGGCAAAACAAAACTGAAATGATTGTGGACTTTAGAAAAAAACACTCCCCTCCCCCTCAGGCGCCAAGCTAATCTGGCACTACCCTTGAATTATCATGGTCGATCTATCTTGTGCTGTAGTGCGTCGGGGCTGAATGAGTTAATCAAGACGAAGCGTTAGCTACACAGCGGAGTCTTTAGAGGTTTAGTTAATTTAGAGGTTTTGGTAATCAACACGAGGCGTTAGCTACACAGCGGAGTCTTTAGAGGTTTAGTTAATTTAGAGGTTTAGTTAATCAACACGAGGCGTTAGCTACACAACGGAGTCTTTAGAGGTTTAGTTAATTTAGAGGTTTAGTTAATCAACACGAGGCGTTAGCTACACAGCGGAGTCTTTAGAGGTTTAGTTAATTTAGAGGTTTAGTTAATCAACACGAGGCGTTAGCTACACAGCGGAGTCTTTAGAGGTTTAGTTAATTTAGAGGTTTAGTTAATCAACACGAGGCGTTAGCTACACAACGGAGTCTTTAGAGGTTTAGTTAATTTAGAGGTTTAGTTAATCAACACGAGGCGTTCGCTACACAGCGGAGTCTTTAGAGGTTTAGTTAATTTAGAGGTTTAGTTAATCAACACGAGGCGTTAGCTACACAGCTGAGTCTTTAGAGGTTTTGTTCATGGCGGTCTCCCCAGACAAAATCCGTAGTTTTCTGAGAGAGTCCAATATCTTCACCAAAATCTGAGTATTTGTAGACCATGTGAAGTGTATTGTTTGGTCCTTTTCAAGAGTCTGTAGACATATCCTTTAGAGATTCGTACGCGAATTTAGCCTGAAACATTACAAAAATATATATACATCTTAAGACCTTTGTTTTAGTCAGGCTGGCCAGATCTGTACCCTTCCCGCCGTGAGATGGCCGTAGTCGCCTGCTGGGCGTAAAACCCAAATAGCTAAGTCAGTACTGACGTCGTAGTTAGTGACTGCAATGGCTTTAACCATTTAACTGTCGTGAACAGGAGAAATCGATCCAACTGCAAGAGGCACAGATCCTCATGAGGGTCTACTGAGACCACGTTATGCCCATAGATCCTCATGAGGGTCTACTGAGACCACGTTATGCCCATAGATCCTCATGAGGGTCTGCTGAGACCACGTTATGCCCATAGATCCTCATGAGGGTCTGCTGAGACCACGTTATGCCCATAGATCCTCATGAGGGTCTACTGAGACCACGTTATGCCCATAGATCCTCATGAGGGTCTACTGAGACCACGTTATGCCCATAGATCCTCATGAGGGTCTACTGAGACCACGTTATGCCCACAGATCCTCATGAGGGTCTACTGAGACCACGTTATGCCCACAGATCCTCATGAGGGTCTACTGAGACCACGTTATGCCCACAGATCCTCACGAGGGTCTACTGAGACCACGTTATGCCCACAGATCCTCATGAGGGTCTACTGAGACCACGTTATGCCCACAGATCCTCATGAGGGTCTACTGAGACCACGTTATGCCCACAGATCCTCATGAGGGTCTACTGAGACCACGTTATGCCCACAGATCCTCATGAGGGTCTACTGAGACCACGTTATGCCCACAGATCCTCATGAGGGTCTACTGAGACCACGTTATGCCCACAGATCCTCATGAGGGTCTACTGAGACCACGTTATGCCCACAGATCCTCATGAGGGTCTACTGAGACCACGTTATGCCCACAGATCCTCATGAGGGTCTACTGAGACCACGTTATGCCCACAGATCCTCATGAGGGTCTACTGAGACCGCGTTATGCCCACAGATCCTCATGAGGGTCTACTGAGACCACGTTATGCCCACAGATCCTCATGAGGGTCTACTGAGACCACGTTATGCCCACAGATCCTCATGAGGGTCTACGCCTCTTGCTGAGACCACGTTATGCCCACATTTCTTGGCCGGTGTTGGCTTTTGGTCGTTGAATAAACCGACATGTCAGGAACAAAAATGTACGTACAGTGGAAGGCAACCTCGCGCTGTGACCATATGACGTTGAGGCGCGTCCCCTGGGTGGTGGATAGGGGGTCCCTCGCGAGAGGGGTGCACCGAATGAAATAAGGTACCGTGAACCAACATGGTCTAAGGGAAGGTGACCCCGACAGAAAACCCCTGGTCCTCCTAATAAGGGGCTTGGGCGTGGGGGTAGCTTCCCCACCCTGCAAATAAGGAAATAGCTACAAAAACGCCGACGAAAAGACAAACAGCCATTCCTTTCCTGGAGGAGGAAGGTTCTTCTACCAGAAGATTTATGGCGTCCTGTGGTGAAAGCCGGAAGTCTTCGGAAGCCACAGGACCGAGCCGCCTCTCTCTATCCAGGGACACAACCATGGGCACATGGAACGTCAAGACCATGTACCAGAGCGCCAAGGCCGCCCAGATAGCAGCGGAAATGCGAAAGTACAACCTTTCCCTGATAGGTATCAGTGAAGCCAAATGGACGCAGTCTGGCCAGAAAAGGCTGTTAAGTGGGGAGATGATTCTGTATTCAGGTCATGAAGAGGAGAATGCCCCCCATACAGAAGGAGTAGCATTCATGCTGTCACCAGTGGCACAGAGAGCGCTGATGGGCTGGGAACCTCTTGGGCCAAGAATTATCACAGCAGCCTTTAGAACCAGGAAAAAGCTCAAGCTGAACGTCATCCAGTGTTATGCGCCCACTCATGACAGTGACGAGGAAGAGAAACAAGAGTTCTACGACCGACTTCAGAGTGCTGTGGACAAATGTGCGGAGCGAGACATCACCATCGTCATGGGCGATTTTAAATGCCAAAATAGGGGAGGACAACACCGGATACGAAGAGGTGATGGGGAGACAGGGACTAGGGGAGATGAGTGAGAACGGGGAGAGGTTTGTAGACTTTTGTGCTCTAAACAGACTTGACATTGGAGGCAGCATCTTCCCATAAAGAAGAATACACAAAGCAACTTGGGTCTCACCTGACCATACTACAGAGAACCAAATAGACCATATCTGCATTAGCAAGAAATTTAGAAGATCCCTTCAAGATGTTCGAGTGAGGAGGGGAGCAAATGTCGCCTCAGACCACCATCTGCTTACATTAAGAATAAAGCTCAAGTTAAAGAAAAGCCGCACAGAGACACTGAGCAAGAAGACAGCGCTATAATGTAGGCCTCCTGAGAGAGACTGGAGTGAGAGAAGAGTTCAAACTGGTGCTGTCCAACCGGTTTCAAGCGCTACAGGAGTTAGTAAATGAAGAGGAGGCGGTCACCACATAGCAGCAGTGGAAGGCAGTTAGAGAGGCGCTGAACTCAACCTGCAAAGACACTGTAGGGCTCAGGAAACACTATCACAAGGACTGGCTGTCGGCACAGACCTTAAAGAAGATAGAAGTGAGGAAGCAAAAGAAAGCAGCGGTCAACAACAGTCGCACGAGAGCAGCCAAAGCCAGGGCACAGGAGGAATACTCGGAAGCCAACCGCGAGGTGAAGAGGAGTATCAGGGCAGACAAGAGGGCCTACACAGACAGCCTGGCAGCAGAGGCAGAAAAGGCAGCAGGCAGCGGCAACATGAAACAGCTCTACGACATTACCAGAAGATTGTCGGGCCAGTAAGCCATACAGAAAGACCAGTAAAAGACAACGAAGGCAAGCCTATTGCAGACAGAGCAGACCAACTCGACAGATGGGCCGAGTATTTTGAAGAATTACTGAACAGACCCAGCCCACCGACCCCCCCCCCCCCCCCCCACCCCCACCCCCCAGACATCCAGCCAGCAGAGACCGACCTACCCATCAGCTGTGACAGACCCAGCCGGAAAGAGATCAGAAGAGCAGTGACATTTTTGAAGAATGGCAAAGCGGCAGCAGGGCCAGATGGCATCCCAGCGGAGTCTCTGAAAGCAGACCTAGAGACAACAGTAGAGATGCTGTACCCACTGTTTGGAAAGATCTGGGAAGAGGAGGTGATGCCGGCTGACTGGAAGGAGGGGTACCTAATCAAACTTCCCAAGAAAGGCGACCTCAGGAAGTGTTACAACTACAGAGGAATCACCTTGCTGTCAGTACCAGGAAAGGTCTTCAACAGGATCATCCTGGAGAGAATGAAGAGCTCCGTTGAGCCCCAGCTGAGAAACCAGCAAGCAGGATTCAGGAAAAACCGATCATGTACAGACCAGATCGCCACTCTCCGCATCATTGTGGAACAGTCTCTGGAGTGGAGCTCCCCGCTGTACGTCAACTTTGTGGATTACGAGAAAGCATTTGACAGCGTGGACCGAGAGACTCTGTGGAAACTCCTACGACACTACGGTGTACCCACAAACTCGTCCGCCTGATCAAAAGCAGCTACGACGGCATGACATGTCGCGTGATCCACGAAGGGCAGTTCACCAGGGAGCTCCAGATCAGAACCGGTGTCAGGCAGGGGTGTTTGCTGCCTCCGTTCCTCTTCCTACTGGCCATAGACTGGGTCATGAAGAAGACCACAGAGCACAGACGAAGTGGAATACAGTGGACACGTGGACACAGTTTGACGACCTCGATTTTGCAGACGACTTGGCTTTACTGTCCCACACTCATCAACAAATGCAGGACAAGACCACGAGGCTTGCTGACATCTCGTCCCAAGTGGGCCTCACCATCCACAAACAGAAAACAAAGACAATGAGGCTGAACGCAACCAGGGAAGAACCAGTCTTGCTTGCTGGCACCCCGTTGGATGGCGGTGGAGTCCTTCACCTATCTCGGGAGCATCATAGACAAAAAAGGCGGCACTGATGTCAGAGCACGAATCGGTAAAGCCAGAGCAGCTTTTCTCCAGTTGAAAAACGTGTGGAGTTCCAGAGAGCTGTCACAACACACCAAAGTCCGGATTTTCAACTCCAACGTAAAAGCAGTTCTCCTATATGGAGCAGAGACTTGGTGATTGACAAAAACCACAGTCAACAGAGTACAGATCTTCATAAACAGTTGCCTTAGAAGAATTTTGAAAATCCACTGGCCAGAGAAGATCAGCAACGTCAGACTCTGGGAGAGAACAGAGCAGATAACAGCAGAGAATGAAATTGGGCGAAGAAGATGGGGATGGATTGGTCACAGTCTGAGAAAGCCAGCTTCCAGTATCATTAGGCAGGCATTGTCATGGAACCCCCAGGGAAAGAGGAAAAGAGGCAGGCCGAGAAACACCTGGCGTCGAGACCTCCAAGCAAACATCAAGAGAGTGGGAACCACCTGGAGTAAAATCGAAGGAGAAGCACAGGACAGGAGTTGCTGGAGGTCTCTCGTCGACGGCCTATACCCGGGGAGGGGTGACAGGCGTAAGTAAGTAAGTAAGTACGTGGAAGGCAAGGGGTTAAGGTCGAGGAGGCAAATAAGGCCAGGGCGGGTTGCCAGTCGGTCGTTTGGACTAGACCCAACTATGTCTAGCCCAAATAGAGCAGCTCATCCTGGGTCGGTGGCCGAAAGGCCGCGATCTGACACTGACCAAGAACTGCCGGATAGTAATCATGGCAGAATTGTTTGCCAAGAAAGCAGGCGACTTGAAGACTGCTGCACGGGATGAAGACTGCTGCACGGGATGAAGACTGCTGCACGGGATGAAGACTGCTGCACGGGATGAAGACTGCTGCACGGGATGAAGACTGCTGCACGGGATGAAGACTGCTGCACGGGATGAAGGACTGCTGCACGGGATGAAGGACTGCTGCAAAACAACAACAACATAAAAACACATCTCAACTCCAAGAGGTAAAGGTCTTCATGAGCCTCTCCGCAGTTGCGGGGGCTTGTGAGGATCTAAGCTTCTGGCTGAAGCCACTTTGAGTTCACCGTCGTTCCTTGGACGACTGGCGACGGTTCTGTGCCGTTGTATTTACACTATCTAAAACACAGTGTGCGTCGACTGAGTGGCAGTGTAGACGGAGGTGAAGTGTGCCATCATGAAAATGTCCAGAAAACAAACTGAGTGGTCCCTGGGCCGCTCAGCCGGACACGAAAGACCTCTGGATATTTACTATGAACGGGTACATGTACAATGCGTATATGGGTCAGATTACAATGTTTTTGACTACACGGGTGTAGGTTACAAGGCCGGATCAGCTTGGCGTCAGTTCTCCGCTCGGCCGCCGTACCACCATAGATACTGTACCCGCGCGTATACGGAGTTACGGTATCTATCCCAAATTAATGCGCAAAAGACCATCGGGTCACTCGACATCGGCCGCCGTTGGCCCGCGCACGTCCGTGCATAGACACACTCACACGTCCGTGCGCGGGCCAATGGCGACCGACGTCGGCCCGATGGCCTTTTGCGCATTGGGGTGGCATGACGGTGTGTTTGCACAGCGATACATTACAATTTATCTCGTCTCGGCGTCTCTCGGGAGCAGGGAGGTTAGGTTTACGCCGGACGATTCCCAACAAGGCACGAGCCGAGAGCCCAGTCGCGGCGGCACGAGCCGAGAACCCAGTCACGGCGGCACGAGCCGAGAGCCCAGTCGCGGCGGCACGAGCCGAGAACCCAGTCACGGCGGCACGAGCCGAGAGCCCAGTCACGGCGATTAACCAGCTTGTACCATAAACACGGCACACAGCACTCCGAACATCTCCAAGAGGCATAGATCTTCATGGGCCCGGAATAGTACCATAAGCATGGACAACACTCCGAACATCTCCAAGCGACATAGATCCTCATGGGCCCGGAATAGTACCATAAGCATGGACAACACTCCGAACATCTCCAAGCGACATAGATCCTGATGGGCCCGGAATATACCATAAGCATGGACAACACTCAGAACATCTCCAAGAGGCACATGCTATCATCATGAACCCTCCGGGTTTGTGAGGATCTATAATAATAATAATAATAATAATAATAATAATTACGGTATTTATAATGCGCTTATCTTATAATAATTATAACTCTAAGCGCGCACTCACAACTCGCGTACGCATGCGCACGCTTTAGACAACGACTCACGTACCACAAATAGTGAAATACATTACGACAGTCAGCTTAGGGTGAGGAGTGTGGTGGTTATAGTGCTAGAACTGTTGAAAGAGGTGAGTTTTTACTAGGGCGGACTGGAAGGAGGAGAGAGAGTGCCTCTATGCCTCTGGGAGATGTTTAGAGTGTAGCCCAGCCGGGCTTATGGTAGTACAAGCCGGTTATCCACAGTCATTGCTCTCTCGTCCATTGTCAGTCGGGTCTTTCGTCCAAACGGAGCCTCTATGATATGTGCTTGAGCCACCAAACGAGCACGATGTAACTGGATCCACGTCAAGTATCAGACTGTACGGATCAAATGACTCGGACGTCGGGCTATAGAGTTTTAGCTCACCGGGTACTTGTGTGCTGTGAGACAGACGACTTGATGAAAGTTTAAGCGGGTTGGCCAGGCGTGCACGGCCTGTTTGTTTTAGGATTAAGCACCAGAGACGCAAATGAACTCTGACCCCAACACGTGTACAGCACGGTGTTGTGTGTTGGAAACTGGGTCATGAATCCGTTTTTCGGCCTGAAAGTCCTCGAAATTACATACGGGATGACAAGCATGCGCCACACGTTTACAAACACCATGTTGTTGTTTCCCGCTCCTGTGCCTTGTGGACGCACTGTGATTTTGACATGATGGTAAATTCCGCAACGCCAAAGATCGATCTCCACTGAGTGACCGTGTAAGGACTGAACACAGATACAATGTCAGTAGTCAGTTCAGCAAGAGCCATAAGTCCTCATGAGCCTCCGCAGATGCAGGGGTTCATGAGGTTCTTTGCCTCTTGGGGGGAGTTGGGTGGTGTACTTTGCATTTTGCCGGCAGAGAAGGGGTTAGCAGTCTTAATAGTTAACGTCAGAGAATCTTCACGGCGTAGGCCTTGTGTCAGTGCTGCCTGCTCAGCAAGTTTGTTCGTTCAGTCGTTCGATCATCATTGGCACTGCCGATGAACTGTGAACTGGAGCTTGTGGGCTCAGCCCCCGCCCCTCCCCACCCCCCCCCCCCCCCCCCACGCCCCCCCCCCACCCCCTCTCCCCATGATACTAGTGTCTAGATCCACCGATATTACCGATACCATGTCGTCGCCCAGCTAAAAAAAAACAAACAAAAAAAAACAACATAAACCGACTCAGCACGCGGTAGCATTTTAACGCCGGCGGTTTTACCCGCCCAACCTGCGTCAACCAGCGAGCAGTTTCCATCTACACCGGACAGACTCCCAACCCCAGTAGCAAAACGTCTGCAGGCCCATTGCGGCCTTCGTGGGCCCCAGGACGATTGCTTACTGTCCGATAGCCGCTGTCAGTGCTGTCAAAGAGCACAGACGAGGCTATAATTATGCTCTTTGGTCAGTGCAGTGTAAAGTGACGAGTGTAAAGTGACGAGTGTAAAGTGACGAGTCCCATGCGGGTTTATGTCTCCTGCCACAAATGATCGGCCGCAGCTGTTCCTGGGACGGGTGTTAAGTGATCCGGGTAATTACACTCTATGCTAAAAAGGTTACTGGGTCAGTTTCGGCTCCGTGTGCTGTATTTGGCGTGAGTACGGCGGCGGCCATGCACGGATCAGCTCATGTTTGTCTCACAAGAGTCTCGGACTGAGTCCTGTAGAGTAACTGCGTGGAGACACCAGGAAGCCCTTTACAAAACTTGAAATATCTCCGTAACCCCATCCACCTCTATTGTCTGGGCACTAGGGCGCGTCAGCTAGACGGACGTACACTGACGTCACAGTAAGAATAAAACCCAATAACAATAACAAGTGGGTGAACGGGAAAGGGGGGGATGGGGGGGGGGGGGGGGGCACTGTGGAATATTTCAGTTCTCAACCTTGGGATCACCACATGAACCTAGTCAGCCCCGACGCCCTACAACAGGAGATGGTTCGACCATGATAATTCAAGGGCGCCAAGCTAATCTGACACGAATTATCATGGTCGATCCATCTCGTGCAACTAGTGTATAGTTAAATAAAATTGGGGAAATACGGGCGTGGGGCTGAATGAGTTAATATGATGATGATGATGATGACTGATGATGACTGAGGGGTGGGATTGAGGGGGTGGGGAGGTTGGAATGGTCGTGGGGCCGGGAGGGGTTTCTGAATAACCGTTGGGGGCTGAAAGGGGTGGGGTGGTGGTGGGGGGGGGGGGTAGGTAGTTTGGGGGTGGGGCGGGGGGGGGGGTAGGTAGGTTGGGGTTGGGGCGGGGTGGGGGGGGGGGTGTTGGTAGGGGTCGGAATGTAATAAACAGTGTGGCAGAAGACTCGGTCAGTTCACGTTTGGCCAAAACTCTTAAACCTTCTTCTGGCCGGCATGTTTTACGACGAATGTCCCCACCCCCCACGTATTACAGCCCTGAACAAAAGAGTCACAAATCATGAGAGAAAAAAAAAAAATCCTTGAATGTGCCTTGAATGAGTTAATGGGCAAATCTGAAAGCCTCGACTGGAGCTGGGCGGTGGATGAGATGACGTCTTCTCAGCCGGAGAGCTTCCTGTTTCTTTATGCCGTTCGATGTTTTATGGATCATACGCAGTAATTCACAGTGACGTTTATTGCCGGAGATTTTTAAAGTACACGTACAACATGCTGAGTAGCTGTACAACATGCTGAGTAGCTTGTACGTGTGTTTCAATTAACCCCTTTGATGTCGCACACAGCACTGAACAAGATAGCCAGCTCAAGAGGCACAGGGTCGAGCCACTCGCCGGCTCACGTTGATTGACACAGACCGCTGATGTATCGCGTCAGAGGCGAAATATGTCAGTGGGATCGGGGAGGGGAGAGAGGTGTGTGGGGGGTGGGGGGGGGGGGGAGGGGTGACATACAGATTGCATGACCCATGATGAGCGCTCACCCGTGGAGTCAGTAGCGATTGAAGAATTAGCTCACGGACTAATTAACCGTTTGACAGCCGAAATGGTACGAACGAAGCAAAGCTGCAAGAGGCATAGATGCTCATGAACCCCCGCTGTCGCCGGACTGTGCCTCATGAACCCCCGCTGTCGCCGGACTGTGCCTCATGAACCCCCGCTGTCGCCGGTCTGTGCCTCATGAACCCCCGCTGTCGCCGGACTGTGCCTCATGAACCCCCGCTGTCGCCGGTCTGTGCCTCATGAACCCCCGCTGTCGCCGGTCTGTGCCTCATGAACCCCCGCTGTCGCCGGACTGTGCCTCATGAACCCCCGCTGTCGCCGGACTGTGCCTCATGAACCCCCGCTGTCGCCGGTCTGTGCCTCATGAACCCCCGCTGTCGCCGGACTGTGCCTCATGAACCCCTGCTGTCGCCGGTCTGTGCCTCATGAACCCCTGCTGTCGCCGGTCTGTGCCTCATGAACCCCTGCTGTCGCCGGTCTGTGCCTCATGAACCCCCGCTGTCGCCGGACTGTGCCTCATGAACCCCTGCTGTCGCCGGTCTGTGCCTCATGAACCCCTGCTGTCGCCGGTCTGTGCCTCATGAACCCCCGCTGTCGCCGGTCTGTGCCTCATGAACCCCCTGCTGTCGCCGGACTGTGCCTCATGAACCCCCGCTGTCGCCGGTCTGTGCCTCATGAACCCCCGCTGTCGCCGGACTGTGCCTCATGAACCCTCGCTGTCGCCGGTCCGGCCGCTGTGCCTCATGAACCCCTGCTGTCGCCGGTATGTGCCTCATGAACCCACGCTGTTTCCGGTCTGTGCCTCATGAACCCTCTGCTGTCGGCGGTCTGTGCCTCATGAACCCCTGCTGTCGCCGGACTGTGCCTCATGAACCCCCGCTGTCGCCGGTCTGTGCCTCATGAACCCCTGCTGTCGCCGGACTGTGCCTCATGAACCCTTGCTGTCGCCGGACTGTGCCTCATGAACCCCCGCTGTCGCCGGACTGTGCCTCATGAACCCCCGCTGTCGCCGGTCTGTGCCTCATGAACCCCCGCTGTCGCCGGACTGTGCCTCATGAACCCCCGCTGTCGCCGGTCTGTGCCTCATGAACCCCCGCTGTCGCCGGTCTGTGCCTCATGAACCCCCGCTGTCGCCGGTCTGTGCCTCATGAACCCCCGCTGTCGCCGGTCTGTGCCTCATGAACCCCCGCTGTCGCCGGACTGTGCCTCATGAACCCTCGCTGTCGCCGGTCCGGCCGCTGTGCCTCATGAACCCCTGCTGTCGCCGGTATGTGCCTCATGAACCCACGCTGTTTCCGGTCTGTGCCTCATGAACCCTCTGCTGTCGGCGGTCTGTGTCTCATGAACCCCCGCTCTCTATGCCTCTTGCTCGCCTGATACACTGAGGCTGTGCCGCCGCCTGCTACACTGAGGCTGTGCCGCCGCCTAATACACTGAGGCTGTGCCACCGCCTGATACACTGAGGCTGTGCCGCCGCCTGATACACTGAGGCTGTGCCGCCGCCTGATACACTGAGGCTGTGCGCCCGCCTGATACACTGAAGCTGTGCATCAAGGGAACTGCAATGGTTTCAGACAGCATTTCTTGTTGCTAGCAGTCAAGGGATTAAGGCTGTCGCCCATAGCCTTTTCCGGCCACAGGTACAGGCTAATCTCCCCCCCCCCCCCTCCACTTCCCCGAAAACCCTATAAGAATAGTGTCCTCTTGGAATTCTGGGGTTAGTTGCGTGCGTGCTTTATCTCACCCACCCAACTGAAACCAGGTCAGTAGATAATCGATCGAGATCAGCCGACTGCATGTACCACTTCCTGGTGACATGTGCCCTTGTCAAGTCAAAAGTAAAAACCGCAATGGCGTCTGGGATCGCACTGTAACTAGTAAGACCGTGTGTCAGATGAACTTCACCAGACAAATAACGAAGATGAACAACAAAAGACAGAGACAATTTTACTGTGAGCGGAGGGATGCCGTCTAAAACTGGCGGGTTTTTTTTTTCAGTTTTCATGATTGCAGGATTTATTTTTTTTCATACTCGTTATACATAAAAGAAGGGTTCATCATGAAACGTAAAAGCCGAAACAGGATCTTTGTGATTAGTGAAAACCTTTTGGTTATTTCGTGAAACTTGAGAAGTCTGTTGCCACACTTTCATTTCTACTCAGAACTGAATGTGAATCATGACAAAGCTTCCTTTGCCGCCTTCACGCCCCTCCCTGTCACGCCCCTCCCTCCCTTTCCTGTCACGCCCCTCCCTCCCCTCCCTGTCATGCCCCTCCCTCCCCTCCCTGTCAAGCCCCTCCCTCCCCTCCCTGTCACGCCCCTCCCTCCCCTCCCTGTCACGCCCCTCCCTCCCCTCCCTGTCACGCACCGGCCTCCCCTCCCTGTCCATTCCGGCCATCAGAAGTTGATGTGCTTTCGTCACATGAACATTCAGAGCCTAACCCCCATCATCCCCCCCCCCCCACCACCACCACCACCACCACCACCCTCCTTGCCCCACCACGTTGTTAAAGTTTTCGGTCGGCGAAAAGAGAGTTGTGTGAAACGTGAATGCCATTTTTAAGGAATCGTGATTCGTCGTGAATCCCTGATGGCACCCCCTCCCCTCCCCCAGCCTCTTCTCCCCGTCTACAATGGGTGTTGAAATCTGGATGCATGATTATAGTACACGTCATCCACAGGCACTCGAATGCAAACCTGTAAACTTTTTTATCTAAGTTTTAATTGTGCACACCGTCTCTCTGATTGATTGATTGATTTTTTTGATTGATTGATTGATTGATTTGAATGGAATCAAATGGAATGAAATGGAATGGATCAGATTGATTAGTTCGGCTTTAACGTCCACGGCACCGAACGGAGTAGTGATGATGGACGACACTAATTGGCGGGTTATAGGGGACAGGGACAACTATCCCCTATGGAGTACGTCCTGAACACTGATCAATTCAGTCCCCTACCCGGGTCTGCCCTGGGGGACTTGGGTGGAGTTAACTTCTTCTTAGTTCCCAGGGTCACCCTGCTCAGCCCCACAGGGTGGGTTTTCCCCTCTATTCTGGGGCATGTGTTTCTGTCTACCCTTGGTCCATTCACCTGTATTTTCCTATTTTAAACTCTCCCTACTGTCTGCGCTGCCTGTAGCTCTAGATATTGGATGTGTGTTGCTAATGGTCTTAGGTTTATTTAGCGTATTAGACCGGCTGGCGACATACATTCAATAGTCAGTTGTTGTTTTTTTTTTGTTTGTTTGTTTTTTTCTTCTTCTTCTTCTTTCACAAGCAGTGCAGGCACGTCCTGAGAAAGTCTTGTTGCTGTCGGGACGTTAAGCAATGTACAACAACAAAAACTGATCAATTCAGGTGCACTGCCACTGTCCTTCAAGTTTACCAGGACTTTCAACGGACATGCTATTGAACAAGCCCGTCATTTTCCCCTGGAGTGCCAGTCCAGCTACTGGGGCCGGGACGGGGACTCGAACCCACGACCCGGCTTTTCCCTTCACTCTCTTTCGCTCCGACGTTTAGCCGCCCTAGCTACTGGGGACTCTATCGTCTCTCTGCACACACTGTACACTTGTAGTCGGGCGCCTGTGGGTCATCTAAGAAAAACAACCGCGCCATAGCAATCAGAACTCTACTTGTGTGTTTACTTCCCCTGACACCTGGTTTCGGCCTGTGGAAGACACACTTCCATGATTTCTCTCTTGCCGCGACATTCTTCCTCTTCATTAGGTGTGACAATTATTATTACACGGGTCCCTTCCATGGCCACTCATGTGTCTCGTGTTGAAGAATCGTATGTAAAGCACTGTGCGCACGTGTTGGGGGAGAACCGACCTATCTGAAAAGTAGTGCCACATTATCTTGGCGCCGCCTTGCAGTGAGGCAGGCGGCGCCAAGATAAGGTGGCACTACTTTTCAGATAGGTCGATGCACCTCCCGACGTTGGTGGTTGATGGAAAGGAGTTGTTTGCCGCTGTCCACGTGTGACGTCAATGTATTATGGATGGTGCAGGATGAGACTGACACTAGAACTGTCAAATTGGAATTGATCTGTGCAGCTAAACGGATCATGTCACTCTGCACCGCTTGTTGGGCTGGCCAGGACTTCTGAACATACACAGCGCCTACAACAAAAATAATGCCGATGAACAGATGCTGATTGTTGTGTTTGCATTGTTCAAACTCACAATAATTTGATTGAGAAACCAAGCGGGAAAAGAAGGAGACTGAAGAACGGGGAGGAGAAGAAGCAACAATCAAACAACGGCAGACACAACGAAAAGAAAATGAAATATGAAGAAACATTTTGCAGGATAATTTACATCATGATATTTTTAGAGAAACAATAAAAAGTCTGTAGATCCAAGTAAAACACGGCACAGCAAGCAGGTAGAAATGATGATTTCAGAATCAGTTATTTCACTATCTATTTTAGTCCACACACTATGAATGACGTCAAGGATCACGTCTCTGAAACTGTCGTAGATTCGAATTCAATGCTGAGAACCGGACGTACGTGATGTGTGACTGGTTGTTGACGGACTATAAATTATAATCAGAAAACCTTCAACTCTCATTAGAGTCCGAAATAGCTCAGGCGGTTAAACGTCGGAGCAGGAGAGCGAAGGGAATCGACGGGTCGTGGGTTCGAATCCCGTCCCGGCCCCGGTAGCTGGACTCACAATCCAGGGGGGAAAAACGGATTTGTTCAATAGCATGTCCGTTGAAAGGTCCTGGTAAATCAAAGTGGCACAGTTGGAGTGCGCCTGAGTTGATCAGTGTTCAGGTCGTACTCCATAGGCAATAGATTTCCCTGTCCCCCATAACCCGCCCGTCAGGGCCGTCCATGATCACCTCGGTGCTGTGGACGTTAAACCCGAACTAACCAACCATTCAACTCTCACTATCCCCCCCCACCCCCTCCCTTTAAATTCATGCCTCACCTCCTAACCCGGGTAGTAGTAAATAGTACAGGTCGTTTGATATCGGAGCGCACAACGCTTTTCGCCATTTTTCCATGTCAAACGACCTGTACTATATATATATATATATATATATATATATATATATATATATATATATATATTACTTACGCCTGTCACCCCTACCCGGGTACAGGCCGTCGGTCGACGAGAGGCCTCCAGCAACTCCTGTCCTGTGCTTCTCCTTCAATTCTACTCCAGATGGTTTCCAGTCTCTTGATGTCTGCTTGGAGGTCTCGACGCCAGGTGTTTCTCGGTCTGCCTCTTTTCCTCTTTCGCTGGGGGTTCCATGACAATGCCTGCCTAGTGATACTGGAAACTGGCTTTCTCAGACTGTGACCAATCCATCCCCAACTTCTTCGCCCAATTTCATTCTCTGCTGTTATCTGCTCTGTTCTCTCCCAGAGTCTGATGTTGCTGATCTTCTCTGGCCAGTGGATTTTCAAAATTCTTCTAAGGCAACTGTTCATGAAGGTCTGTACTCTGTTGACTGTGGTTTTTGTCAATCTCCAAGTCTCTGCTCCATATAGGAGAACTGCTTTTACGTTGGAGTTGAAAATCCGGACTTTGGTGTGTTGTGACAGCTCTCTGGAACTCTACACTTTTTTCAATTGGAGAAAGGCTGCTCTGGCTTTACCGATTCGTGCTCTGACAACTGCATCAGTGCCGCCTTTTTTGTCTATGATGCTCCCGAGATAGATGAAGGACTCCACCTCCTCCAACGGGGTGCCAGCAAGCAAGACTGGTTCTTCCCTGGTTGCGTTCAGCCTCATTGTCTTTGTTTTCTGTTTGTGAATGGTGAGGCCCACTTGGGACGAGATGTCAGCAAGCCTTGTGGACTTGTCCTGCATTTGTTGATGAGTGTGGGACAGTAAAGCCAAGTCATCTGCAAAATCGAGGTCGTCAAGCTGTGTCCACAGTGTCCACTGTATTCCACTTCGTATGTGCTCTGTGGTCATCTTCATGACCCAGTCTATGGCCAGTAGGAAGATGAA
>BTPG01000001.1:1123883-1346383 GCA_036245525.1 Semisulcospira habei | reverse complement strand
ATATATATATATATATATATATATATATATATATATATATATTATATATATATATATATATATATATATATATATATAAGCGTGAAGTATGTGAAGTATACCCTTAAAAGGACCCCAGACGCTAAGTGTGACGTAGCGATTCAGGGGACGTAAATTTCCATACTTCCGACTATCAGTCAACAACCTCGCGCGAACTGCATTCGTCTGGAATTTCTTTCTCAACATTTTTCAAACATTATGATACGATAGCACACCTACATGTAGTTCTTTTTGTTGTGTAGCACCTAAATTATTTATTTATTGGCATATTTTTGTTTAGAGGTTTGACTGAATAAATATTACGTATATTTGTACCTAGAAATGTGATTGGCCAACAATTTATTTGTGGGAGAACTCTTTGCTCAGCGAGTAACGTTGTCATCGTAACATGTAATAAGGGAGTCTACTTATCACATGTTACATTGGTAACATAATGATGAGGGGACTTCTAAGAACGGACGACCAGGGGATAAAAATCGAGCAGAGCCAAGCCAATGAGAAAAAGTGTAAAGAGACTGATATATGACAATTGGCTTTATTCATTACTGTCATCAGCTGGCTTTATTTATTACTGTTGTCAGTTGGCTTCATTCATACTATTATCAGTTGGCTTTATTTTATACTGTTGTTAGTTGGTTTTATTCATTATTGTTATCAGTTGGCTTTATTCATTACTGTTGTTAGTTGGCTGTGTTCATACTATTATCAGCTGGCTTTATTGATTACTGATGTTTGTTGGCTTCATTCATTACTGTTGTTAGTTGCCTTTGTTCATACTATTATCAGTTGGCTTTATTCATTACTGTTGTTAGTTTCACTTTATTCATAATTGTTATCAGTTGGCTTTATTCATTGCAGTTCTTAGTTGGCTTTATTCATTATTGTTATCACTGTTAGCAGTTGGCTTTATTCATTACTGATATCAGTTGGCTTTATTTACTACTGTTATCAGCTAGAATTTAATCATACTATTATCATCTGGCTTTATTCATTATTGTTATCAGTTGGCTTTATTCATTATTGTTATCAGTTGGCTTTATCATTACTATTGTTAGTTGGCTTTATTCATTACTGTTGTCAGTTGGCTTAATCCATAATATTATCAGCTGGCGTTATTCATTACTGTTGTTAGTTGGTTTTATTCATTATTGTTATCAGTTGGCTCTATTCATTACTGTTGTTAGTTGGCTTTATTCATTACTGTTACCAGCTGGCTTTATTTATTGCAGTTATCAGTTGGCTTTATTCATTAATGTTACCAGCTGGCTTTATTTATTAATATTATCATTTTGATTTATTCATATTCGTTATCAGCTGGCTTTATTTATTACTGCTATCAGTTGGCTTTATTCATATTATTTTCAGCTGGCTTATCAGTTGGCTTTATTCATATTATTATCAGCTTGCTTATCAGTTGGTTTTATTCATTAATGCTATCAGTTGGCTTTATTCATTACTGTTGTTATTTGGCTTTTTTCATTACTGTTGTTATTTGGCTTTATTTATTATTGTTGTTAGTTGGCTTTATTCATTATTGTTATCAGCTGGCTTTATTTATTACTGTTATCAGTTGGTTTTATTCACACCTAATATCAGCTGGATTTATTCTTTACTGTTATCAGTTGGCTTTATTCATTATTGTTATCAGTTGGCTGTATGCATTACTGTTGTTAGTTGGCTTTATTCATTATTGTTATCAGTTGTCTTTATTTATCGCTTTTCTTATTTGGCTTTATTCATTATTGTTATCAGTTGGCTTTTTTGTTAGTTGGCTTTATTAATTACTGCTACCAGCTGGCTTTATTTATTACTGTTATCAGTTAGCTTTATTCATTACTGTTATCAGATGGCTTTATTTATTACTGTTATCAGTTGGCTTTATTCATATTATTATCACCTGGCTTATCAGTTGGCTTTATTCATATTATTATCAGCTGGATTGTCAATTGGTTTTATTCATTATTGTTATCAGTTGCCTTTATTCATTAATGCTATCAGTTGGCTTTATTCATTACTGTTGTTAGTTGGTTTTATTAATTACTGCTACCAGCTGGCTTTATTTATTACTGTTGTCAGTTAGCTTTATTCATTACTGTTATCAGCTGGCTTTATTTATTGCTGTTATCAGTTGGCTTTATTCATACAATCATCAGCTAGCTTTATTCATTATTGTTATCATTTGGCTTTATTTATTATTGTTATCAGTTAGCTTTATTCATTACTGTTGTTAGTTGACTTTATCCATTACTGTTAACAGTTGGCTTTATTTATTACTGTTGTTAGTTGGCTTTATTCATTACTGTTGTTAGTTGGCTTTATTCATTATTGTTGTTAGTTGGCTTTATTCATTACTGTTGTTAGTTGGCTTTATTCATTATTGTTGTTAGTTGACTTTATCCATTACTGTTAACAGTTGGCTTTATTTATTATTGTTGTTAGTTGGCTTTATTCATTACTGTTGTTAGTTGACTTTATCCATTACTGTTAACAGTTGGCTTTATTTATTACTGTTGTTAGTTGGCTTTATTCAGTACTGTTGTTAGTTGGCTTTATGCATTACTGTTGTTAATTGGCTTTATTCATTACTGTTGTTAGTTGGCTTTATTCATTATTGTTGTTAGTTGGCTTTATTCATTACAGTTGTTAGTTGGCTTCATTTGTTACTGTTATCAGTTGGCTTTATTCATTATTATCAGTTGGCTTTATTCATTATTGTTATCAGTTGGCTTTATTCATTACTGTTATCAACGGCCACTGTCGTAAATCCTAATGAAATGGAGAATGTTTGGTGTGCATTGCATTTTGTTTAGGGTGGTGTGGTGTTTAGATGTTTCTTCTGACCATAGGGAATAATCCCACGTACTCGGGCCCACGACGGCCACAGTTGCTCAGGTTGTAGAGCGTCTGGCTGTCCCGAAAGGTAGTGGGTTTGAATCCAGCTGACGTCAAACTTATTTTTTGGAAATCACCTTTGTGGTGGAAAAATGGCATAAAGGCCTACACGTTTAACATGTCCTGTGACCATACTCGTATCACGGTAAAGCAGGCTATGACCATACTTTTATCGCGGTAAAGCAAGCTGTGACCATACTCGTATCACGGTAAAGAAAGCTGTGACCATACTCGTATCGCGGTAAAGAAAGCTGTGACCATACTCGTATCGCGGTAAAGCAGGCTGTGACCATACTCGTATCACGGTAAAGAAATCTGTGACCATACTCGTATCGCGGTAAAGCAGGCTGTGATCATACTCGTATCGCGGTAAAGCAGGCTGTTGATTTTGCGACATGCACGGTGTGTCACTGTTGTACACATACAAAATAGACACACTGTAAAAGTGTCTTCATCGTACATGTAATCCCATGACTGCCAGTGTGTACAAACTACCCGTATCAAACTAGACGTGTATCTAACTAGCACAGCTTCAGTCGGTGTCGGAGAAACGCCTCTGTCGGAGACGTCATGATAATCAGGCCAGTTAGACGTCGTGATAAGTTAGACGTCATGATAATCAGGCCAGTTAGACGTCATGATAATCAGGCCAGTTAGACGTCATGATAATCAGGCCAGTTAGAGTCTACATCATGATAATCAGGCCAGCTAGACGTCATGATAATCAGGTCAGTTAGACGTCATGATGATCAGGCTAGTTAGAAGCACAGAGGCATAAGGGACATATATTCTCGTGAACCCCCACAACTGTGAATGCCCATGAGGATCTAAGCCGCTAGCATTTTTTTCGGGTGTTCCTTGTTGTCTTTTGGCAGTGAAGGGGTTGTGTTGTGGTAGTGAGGTGTTCCGGCAGTAAAGGCGTCTGGTAGTGAGGTTTTTCATCTGGGTGTTCCGGCAGTAAAGGCGTCTGGTAGTGAGGTTTTTCATCTGGGTGTCCCGGCAGTAAAGGCGTCTGGTAGTGAGGTTTTTCATCTGGGTGTCCCGGCAGTAAAGGCGTCTGGTAGTGAGGTTTTCATCTGGGTGTTCCGGCAGTAAAGGCGTCTGGTAGTGAGGTTTTTCATCTGGGTGTTCCGGCAGTAAAGGCGTCTGGTAGTGAGGTTTTTCATCTGGGTGTCCGGCAGTAAAGGCGTCTGGTAGTGAGGTTTTTCATCTGGGTGTTCCGGCAGTAAAGGCGTCTGGTAGTGAGGTTTTTCATCTGGGTGTTCCGGCAGTAAAGGCGTCTGGTAGTGAGGTTTTTCATCTGGGTGTTCCGGCAGTAAAGGCGTCTGGTAGTGAGGTTTTTCATCTGGGTGTTCCGGCAGTAAAGGCGTCTGGTAGTGAGGTTTTTCATCTGGGTGTTCCGGCAGTAAAGGCGTCTGGTAGTGAGGTTTTTCATCTGGGTGTTCCCGGCAGTAAAGGCGTCTGGTAGTGAGGTTTTTCATCTGGGTGTTCCGGCAGTAAAGGCGTCTGGTAGTGAGGTTTTTCATCTGGGTGTTCCGGCAGTAAAGGCGTCTGGTAGTGAGGTTTTTCATCTGGGTGTTCCGGCAGTAAAGGCGTCTGGTAGTGAGGTTTTTCATCTGGGTGTTCCGGCAGTAAAGGCGTCTGGTAGTGAGGTTTTTCATCTGGGTGTTCCGGCAGTAAAGGCGTCTGGTAGTGAGGTTTTTCATCTGGGTGTTCCGGCAGTAAAGGCGTCTGGTAGTGAGGTTTTTCATCTGGGTGTTCCGGCAGTAAAGGCGTCTGGTAGTGAGGTTTTTCATCTGGGTGTTCCGGCAGTAAAGGCGTCTGGTAGTGAGGTTTTTCATCTGGGTGTTCCGGCAGTAAAGGCGTCTGGTAGTGAGGTTTTTCATCTGGGTGGTTGTTCCGGCCGCAGTAAAGGCGTCTGGTAGTGAGGTTTTTCATCTGGGTGTTCCGGCAGTAAAGGCGTCTGGTAGTGAGGGTTTTCATCTGGGTGTTCCGGCAGTAAAGGCGTCTGGTAGTGAGGTTTTTCATCTGGGTGTTCCGGCAGTAAAGGCGTCTGGTAGTGAGGTTTTTCATCTGGGTGTTCCGGCAGTAAAGGCATCTGGTAGTGAGGTTTTTCATCTGGGTGTTCCGGCAGTAAAGGCGTCTGGTAGTGAGGTTTTTCATCTGGGTGTTCCGGCAGTAAAGGCGTCTGGTAGTGAGGTTTTTCATCTGGGTGTTCCGGCAGTAAAGGCGTCTGGTAGTGAGGTTTTTCATCTGGGTGTCCCGGCAGTAAAGGCGTCTGGTAGTGAGGTTTTTCATCTGGGTGTTCCGGCAGTAAAGGCGTCTGGTAGTGAGGTTTTTCATCTGGGTGTCCCGGCAGTAAAGGCGTCTGGTAGTGAGGTTTTTCATCTGGGTGTTCCGGCAGTAAAGGCGTCTGGTAGTGAGGTTTTTCATCTGGGTGTTCCGGCAGTAAAGGCGTCTGGTAGTGAGGTCTTTCATCTGGGTGTTCCGGCAGTAAAGGCGTCTGGTAGTGAGGTTTTTCATCTGGGTGTTCCGGCAGTAAAGGCGTCTGGTAGTGAGGTTTTTCATCTGGGTGTTCCGGCAGTAAAGGCGTCTGGTAGTGAGGTTTTTCATCTGGGTGTTCCGGCAGTAAAGGCGTCTGGTAGTGAGGTTTTTCATCTGGGTGTTCCGGCAGTAAAGGCGTCTGGTAGTGAGGTTTTTCATCTGGGTGTTCCGGCAGTAAAGGCGTCTGGTAGTGAGGTTTTTCATCTGGGTGTTCCGGCAGTAAAGGCGTCTGGTAGTGAGGTTTTTCATCTGGGTGTTCCGGCAGTAAAGGCGTCTGGTAGTGAGGTTTTTCATCTGGGTGTTCCGGCAGTAAAGGCGTCTGGTAGTGAGGTTTTTCATCTGGGTGTTCCGGCAGTAAAGGCATCTGGTAGTGAGGTTTTTCATCTGGGTGTTCCGGCAGTAAAGGCGTCTGGTAGTGAGGTTTTTCATCTGGGTGTTCCGGCAGTAAAGGCGTCTGGTAGTGAGGTTTTTCATCTGGGTGTTCCGGCAGTAAAGGTGTCTGGTAGTGAGGTTTTTCATCTGGGTGTTCCGGCAGTAAAGGCGTCTGGTAGTGAGGTTTTTCATCTGGGTGTTCCGGCAGTAAAGGCGTCTGGTAGTGAGGTTTTTCATCTGGGTGTTCCGGCAGTAAAGGCGTCTGGTAGTGAGGAGATTTTTCATCTGGGTGTTCCGGCAGTAAAGGCGTCTGGTAGTGAGGAGATTTTTCATCTGGGTGTTCCGGCAGTAAAGGCGTCTGGTAGTGAGGAGATTTTTCATCTGGGTGTTCCGGCAGTAAAGGCAGCTGGTAGTGAGGAGATTTTTCATCTGGGTGTTCCGGCAGTAAAGGCGTCTGGTACTGAGGGTTTTTCATCTGGGTGTCCCGGCAGTAAAGGCGTCTGGTAGTGAGGAGATTTTTCATCTGGGTGTCCCGGCAGTAAAGGCATCTGGTAGTGAGGAGGGTTTTCATCTGGGTGTCCCGGCAGTAAAGGCGTCTGGTAGTGAGGAGATTTTTCATCTGGCTGTCCCGGCAGTAAAGGCGTCTGGTAGTGAGGGTTTTCATCTGGGTGTTCCGGCAGTAAAGGCGTCTGGTAGTGAGGAGATTTTTCATGTGGGTGTCCCGGCAGTAAAGGCGTCTGGTACTGAGGGTTTTTCATCTGGGTGTCCCGGCAGTAAAGGCGTCTGGTAGTGAGGAGATTTTTCATCTGGGTGTTCCGGCAGTAAAGGCGTCTGGTAGTGAGGTTTTTCATCTGGGTGTCCCGGCAGTAAAGGCGTCTGGTAGTGAGGTTTTTCATCTGGGTGTCCCGGCAGTAAAGGCGTCTGGTAGTGAGGAGGGTTTTCATCTGGGTGTCCCGGCAGTAAAGGCGTCTGGTAGTGAGGAGATTTTTCATCTGGGTGTTCCGGCAGTAAAGGCGTCTGGTAGTGAGGTTTTTCATCTGGGTGTCTCGGCAGTAAAGGCGTCTGGTAGTGAGGTTTTCATCTGGGTGTTCCGGCAGTAAAGGCGTCTGGTAGTGAGATTTTTCATCTGGGTGTCCCGGCAGTAAAGGCGTCTGGTAGTGAGGAGATTTTTCATCTGGGTGTTCCGGCAGTAAAGGCATCTGGTAGTGAGGGTTTTCATCTGGGTGTTCCGGCAGTAAAGGCGTCTGGTAGTGAGGGTTTTCATCTGGGTGTCCCGGCAGTAAAGGCGTCTGGTAGTGAGGAGGGTTTTCATCTGGGTGTTCCGGCAGCAAAGGCCTCTGGTAATGAGGGTTTTCATTTCGGTATTCCGGCAGTAAAGGCGTTTGTATTCCCTCAGTGAGAGTGTTAATCTGCCTGCAGCAGGAAGCCGGAGAAGACGGTCAGCACCCCTCCTCTGATGGCCGTCGCCCCCCCGTTGTGTCTCGCCCACACCTCCTCCCCGGCCCTCAGGTGTGACGTCACCAGAGTGGATGCCTGGTCGTCGTTGTCGTTAGAACCTGCGCAGAACATTGGTGTCAGATCTTTCCTGACCATAACACACGGAGAGCCGGAGACCCAGGCTGATCGTTGCCCTCTGACACTAGATTAGACTTCAGGAGACAGGCCACTACTGTAGTTCAAGGGTAGTGCCAGAACAGCTTGGCGACACGAGAGTGCAGCAGATTCTAGCATTACCCCAGTGTGGAGCCACATGCGGGAGAGTCGTGCGCTCCGTTGTCTTAACTCATTCTACCCCAAGGCCGAAATCCCCAAATCTTGCCGTTGTCCTCTGAAGACTGCATTGCAGTGCAGGACCCAGATCGACCATGATAGTTCAAGGGTGATGCCAGAATAGCTTGGCGCCCATAGGCGCCAAGCTATTCTGGCGTCACCCTTGAACTATCATGGTCGATCCTTATCTTGCTCTGGTGTGTCTGGGGTAGAATGGGTTAACTTGCTTTTAACCCTTTGGCCCTCAGGAATTGTCGCGACTAAAACCACTAAGGAGCCAAAGGGTTAACTAGAGCCTGATGTGGTCCGTGGCGCAGTGGTTAAGGCGCCTACCACCAATGCTAAAGGTGCGAGGTTCGATTACGGGTTCCGGCGTCGGACTTTTTCTCCTCTAGTAAATGTCACCGTTAATTCGGGCGGACCGTCGGGGGTTCTTTGTCCGGGTACTCCGGCTCTTCTTCCCACTCCCATGTGGTACCGGTTTCGGGCGGACCGTCGGGGGTTCTTTTTCCGGGTACTCCAGCTCTTTTTCTCCCTCCCCTGTGGTACCGGTTTTAGGCCACATTATAATTTCAAATCCAAGCGATCAGAATTTCCGAAACCTCAGTAGCTGAGCTGATCCTCCGCACCACGTGAATGTCCTATGTCTGTCTTGCACTGTGTTTGTCTTCAGAGTGAATGCGTGTGTGTCACGTGAACGTGCGTGTTGGGTTCAGTTCGCGGCGCTTGAGCCCATTCGCCGAATTGGGAAAAAGCGCCTATATAATAACCGGTATTATATTATTATTATTATTATTATTATTATTATTATTATTATTATTATTATTATTATTATTATTAAAAGTGGACGAGTGGAAAATACTCTCAACAAGCATGCTAACTTTCACTTGCCCCGCCTAAACCCCTTGAGTGCAGGGTGACGAAAACTGTATTTCTACAGCCTTCGTCAACTCAACATCAACACCCCCTGGCGCTCCCAGGAACACCGATTCAAAGTGGTGTCAGCAAGAGGCATAGATCCTCATGAGCCCCCGCGACTGCGGGAGCTCATGAGGATCTATACCTCTTGCAGTTGGATGGTGTTGACATTTTCTCGGCACTCAATGGGTTAAACTTGCCGCCCGGCATCGTGGTTTGCACGTCAAGCATGCCAAATATTGTGATACTGTTTCCGCTGACCCCGTTCACATTCGGAGCGTAATCACGTTTCATCATATAATAATAATACCGGTTATTATAATTATAGGCGCTCTACCCAATTCTGCGAATCGACTCAAAGCGCCGCGAACTGAACCCAACACGCACGCTCACGTGACACACACGCATTCACTCTGAAGACAAAGTACAAGACAAACACAGGACATTCACGTGGTGCGAAGGGTCAGTTCAGCTACTGAGGTTTGGAAATTTGATCGCTTGTATTTGAAATTTATGGTGAAACTGTCCAGGGAGGGGGCCGAGTCCGGAGAACCGCCGCATCGCGCGAATTTGTACAATTCTAGGGAACCGACGAACTTCGCCCCCGTTACATGGTGGCAGGCGCCTTAACCACTGCGCCACGGACCGCCCCAATATAGTGAGGTTTCAGGTTCTAAATAGCTTTGTTCAAATCTGCGTTGATTCTCTCTTGTACCAGAGTCATTTTCCATGTGAGTGGCTGGCCAGACTGGCACTGTCCTGGAACTGTTACCCATCTATGTAATGTGACTCGGTGGCGGATATCAGGCTACACGCCAAATGGACAAGTGTAGCATTTGGCTCGGTGTGGTACAGATTACTGACAGATAAGGAATACAGGGAATACAGGTCACAGTGACGTTTCGTTCCTGCGGCGATGAGGACCTTAGTTAACCCTTCTAGCCCCGGATCCCTACAGCAGGAGTTGGTTTGACCATGATAATTCAAGGGTAGTGCCTGATTAGCTTGGCGCCTGAAGGCGCCAAGCTAATCTGGCACGACCCTTGAATTATCATGGTCAAGCCAATCATGCAACAGGTACATAGTCGTTAAGTGACACTTCCAAAATTGGGAAAAGCTTCCGTGAGGCTAAGGGGGTTAAGCAAAATGGCGCCGGGAGAGATATCTGCAGCGATGAAAGTGAAGACACCTAGTAGATAAAAACATCAACGTGGAACAGTCCGTACAGGGCTACCCGTTGAACATCAACATGGAACAGTCCGTACAGAGCTGTCTACTGTTTAACCCTTTGGCTGTCGGGGGCGGTTCTTGTCGCGATGATTCCTGCAGCAATGGTCGCCACATAAACCGCCCACTGACAGCCAAAGGGGTACCATAGATCCCTGACCTGCGCCCCACATGCTGGCGATGAGCGAGCCCGCCTGGTCGATGGCGAAGGAGCTCCCGCCGACGTTGTTGGTGGTCATGAGGGACAAAGAAAACACGTAGGTCCCCGACACTGGCGCTGTGGGGAGGACAGTGCGCTGGTCATGAGGAAAGTCAGGACAATAGTTTAACTCGTTCGAGACGTGCCGCCTCCGGATACGCGGCTTAAGCCGCGTATCTGGAGGCGGGTCGTCTCGAATGAGTTAATATTCACGAGGCGTGTCAATCTCAGTTCTATTCACGACGGAGGCCAAAGAATATCATTCTTCGTCTTTTGGAAGATTGCGTATAACAAGATCATACAACATTCATAGCAACACCCAAAGCAGAGATTATAAAACAGGCTAGGGAAGGGCATAAAACGATTTTTGTTGTACATAGTAAAGGTGACGTTGTGAGCCGTCTGACAGTGTTTGATGACCAAGTAATCCCTTCGTTGGTGAGATAAACAGAACATGATCCAACTTCAGGAGACAGTCGTGAGGATCTATGCCTTCTGCTGACGTCACGTTGTACCCAGGTTCCTTGAATGGCGAGGGCTCTGTAGGGGTGAATTAATGCATTAATAAACTATATCAGCCTCAACCGGTCGTTAAGGGTCCAAAATGAACCACCCGAACAGAGATTAGGAAACATGACGGTCTATGTTCTGTTAGTAAGTGCGTTTGGTAGAAGTCAGCTAGGTCAGCACTGAAGAAACATCAGTTATCAAGCCCCCCACCCCACCCCACCCCCAGCCCACCCATCCATCTTGAACATTATCTCACCCGTGAAGATGCCCGTGGTGGTGTGGTAGGCGCCGCCAATATTGGACACCACGTTGTCAAACTTGAGGGTTCCCCGCTCACCCACGTTGTTGACGGGATCCATGGAGAACCGCACCGTGAACGAAACTGCCGGCAAGAAAACCCAGTGAGCAACGTTCCTCGGCACTGGCCGTATGCTCTGACTCCGGAAATGTCCCTTGGACCGACGTCGGCTGTGGACTACACTAGCACGAATGTGGACTACACTAACACGAATGTGGACTACACTAACACGAATGTGGACTACACTAACACGAATGTGGACTACACTAACACGAATGTGGACTACACTAACACCAATGTGGACTACACTAACACGAATGTGGACTACACTAACACGAATGTGGACCACACTAACACGAATGTGGACTACACTAACACCAATGTGGACTACACTAACACGGATGTGGACTACACTAACACGGATGTAGACTACACTAACACGAATGTGGACTACACTAACACAAATGTGGACTACACTAACACGAATGTGGACTACACTAACACTAATGTGGACTACACTAACACAAATGTGGACTACACTAACACAAATGTGGACTACACTAACACGAATGTGGACTACACTAACACCAATGTGGACTACACTAACACCAATGTGGACTACACTATCACCAATGTGGACTACACTAACACAGATGTGGACTACACTAACACGAATGTGGACTACACTAACACGAATGTGGACTACACTAACACGGATGTGGACTACACTAACACGGATGTGGACTACACTAACACGAATGCAGACTACACTAACATGGCTGTGGACTACACTAACACGGATGTGGACTACACTAACACGAATGCAGACTACACTAACATGGCTGTGGACTACACTAACACGGATGTGGACTACACTAACACGAATGCAGACTACACTAACATGGCTGTGGACTACACTAACACGGATGTGGACTACACTAACACGAATGCAGACTACACTAACATGGCTGTGGACTACACTAACACGGATGTGGACTACACTAACACGAATGCAGACTACACTAACATGGCTGTGGACTACACTAACACGGATGTGGACTACACTAACACGAATGTGCGCGGGCCCACTGCGGCCGATGTCGGCCCGATGTCATTGATTACCAGGCTGCATGCCTGCATACTGGCTGCGTACAGCACACACACGCACGAACGCACGCACAATCCACTCTCTCTCTCTCTCTCTCTCTCTCTCTCTCTCTCTCTCTCTCTCTCTCTCTCTCTCTCTCTCTCTCTCTCTCTCTCTCTCTCTCTCTCTCTCTCTCTCTCTCTCTCTCTCTCTCTCTCTCTCTCTCTCTCTCTCTCTCCCTCCCTCCCTCCCTCCCTCCCTCCCTCTCTCTCTCTCTCTCTCTCTCTCTCTGTGTGTGTGTGAGCGTGCGTGTGCGTGCGTATGTGCGGGCGTGCGTGCGTGAGCGAGTGCATACATGCGTCATTGTGTGGTATGTGTATGTTTACATATATGTCTATGTCATTTATGTAGTAGATGTAGCAACGGCAAGTTTGAAAACTGGTCCTGTTACCAATAACTTCTACCGTTGGAAAATAAAGGTTCATTGTTCATTGTTCTCTCTCTCTCTCTCTCTCTCTCTCTCTCTCTCTCTCTCTCTCTCTCTCTCTCTCTCTCTCTCTCTCTCTCTCTCTCTCTCTCTCTCTCTCTCTCAACCCCACCCGGGTCTGCCCTGGGGGACTTGGGTGGGGTTAGGTTTTTTTAGTTCCCAGGGTCACCCTGGTCAGCCCCACAGGGTGGGTTTTTCTCTCTATTCTGGGGCATGTGTTTCTGTCTACCCTTTGTCCATTCACCTGTATTTGCCTTTTTAAAACTCTCCCTACTGTCTGCACTGCCTGTAGCTCTTGATATTGGATGTGTGTTGCTAAATGGTCTTAGCTTTATTTAGCCCCATGTGTTAGGTTTATTTAATGTATTTGACCAGCTGGCGACATACATTCAATGTTCTGTTTATTTTGTTTTTCACAAGCAGTGCAGGCACGTCCTGAGAAAGCCTTGTTGCTGTCGGGACGTTAAGCAATGTACAATCAATCAATCAATCTCTCTCTCTCTCTCTCTCTCTCTCTCTCTCTCTCTCTCTCTCTCTCTCTCTCTCTCTCTCTCTCTCTCTCTCTCTCGGCAAGTTTGAAAACTGGTCCTGTTACCAATAACTTCTACCGTTGGAAAATAAAGGTTCATTGTTGTTCTCTCTCTCTCTCTCTCTCTCTCTCTCTCTCTCTCTCTCTCTCTCTCTCTCTCTCTCTCTCTCTCTCTCTCTCTCTCTCTCTCTCTCTCTCTCTCTCTCTCTCTCTCTCCACAATGACCTAGTTCTCTGTTCAGCTCTTTCTTTTTGACATATTCAATTGACGTCACTTTTGTGTTACTTCTTTTATTACGCTCTTTGAGCTTTTCTGCTATTATTTCACGTCACACTTTAGTTGTATCTTCCCATCACGAAATGATGAGTTGCAACTTGTGTGTCAATTTTTGAAATATTCCAGATATGAATAAATTGTGTTGCAACTCTTCCTTTTTTCTCGTGTTTCTTTCTTCGTTGCGTTCTTCTCTGTGTACCACGCGTCTGTTTACTGAGTGTTACGTCGTAGTCGTAGTATGATATCACACCAGACGCACGCACGCAGGGCTCTTGTACAGAAACTTTACTCAGCTGCAACTCGTCACACGTGGCACAAGGTTGCAGACCACACTGGAGTTAACCGCAGTTCCAACAATATTTTATTGCAGCGATGCAATCTCATTACAATGCGTCCACAAATGCATCAACACGTTGGTACACTGTCTCTGTACAATGCATCCACAATTCTGATAGACTGCGTCTTCCATACAATGTACACACATATTTCCTAACACACTCTTTTATACTATTACAGATTTCCAGAACAATCCGCAAATTCACACAACTCAACCAATCAGAAAAGAAAACGTAACCAAAACTCATTAATATTCATAAAAACAACTCTCTAGATCTTTCAACAGTTTTCTACTAACATCTAGGCGCATTCCTTAAATGTTACAAAATGTTACCAACATGTGTACTGCACAACGTTGACGTCATATCTGAGGTCACTAGAATAATCGCGCCCCTACTAGAACCTTCCAGTCTAATGTAGGTCAGACTTTGCGACAGTGTAGCGACAATATGCAACGTTCGAGCTACACAACAAAAATCGATCGAAATGCTCCATACAAAAGAAAACGAATCATACTAAAAAGATAGGTGATTCTTATCTAACATTGCTCAACTGAACACTGGATCTTTTCTATGATTAACACGCACATACCCTAAGAATAATAACACGACCATAAACGTAACACTCAGGAGACGTTGCTTAGCAATAAATTAGGCGTAGCGGGCGGGTGAACAAAAACAAACAAAACAAAGCAAGGGAGACAAACCAACCTACATTTGTGAACAATTTCAACAAAACCAAGTCAGTTTAACCTATTTCGCTCTAACACACTCCATGATACGGACGGTGGGCGAGGGGGGGGGGCGGCGGGGGGGGGGGGGGGGGGGGTGAGTGCCAGAATACACTGACGCTTTTGAAGCTCCGAGCACAACCCCTGAACAATTATGATCGATCTGTCTTTAGAGCATAACTCTATTCATCTGTTACATAGTCTATCAGCAATAGATTTCTACTCTATCAGCAATAGACTTCTACTCTATCAGCAATAGACTTCTACTCTATCAGCAATAGATTTCTACTCTATCAGCAATAGACTTCTACTCTATCAGGAATAGACTTCTACTCTATCAGCAATAGACTTCTACTCTATCAGCAATAGACTTCTACTCTACAGCTTCTCTTATCAGGGTCACAAACTGCCGAAAGTCTAGGTCAGAAAATTAATGGTAATTTAACCCCTTAACTGTTGACTGCTGGGGCGAGGAGAACCCTACCCAGCTGCAAGAGACATCAGTCCTCATGAGCCCTCAGTGCCAACTTACCGCAGTGACGGGGACTCATGAGGATTTATGTCTCTTGGTGTTAAGTCTGAGTTCTTCATGTCTGATTCTGGTCCCATTTACTTTGTGTTTTTTACTGACATGAATACCGACTGAAAAACACGCTGGATGTGAAACTCCAAACAGCCATTGACATCAGTGATAATCAAATGATGCCACACTTACCTGGCTTCGAAACTTTCGCTTCAAACGCAGACAATCTGTTGGTCAGTGCGCTCAGGGAACTCTGCAGTGTGCTGATTATATTTTTCTGTGACACGCTCTCTGCTTCCAACGTCTGAAGTTTGGCGGCTTGGTTTTGAACCAGAGTTTGTAAGGCTTCCATTGACGTGTCATCGGACCGTTTTTCTGGGCTTGGAGAAGATGTTTGCAGGCTTCCGATGTCCGTCCATTGAAATTGGTGGATAAAAAGAAGAACAGTGACACAGGTAATTGAATTTCTCGACATAGCTGAAAGTAAAGAAGAATGGAGACTGGAGAAAAGGCAGCAATGCGGAATCAGGTTCGTGCGTTCACACAGCCCATCGGTGCATCACATCTACAGAAGACACAGATGTCTGTGTGACCCAGCAAACTGCAGCACTCCTGCCGATCTGTGTCCGTTTAATGTAATGTGTTCCTCAGCTGAAGGGAGTTCGGAGATTTCAAACTGCGATGATACATAGCGTAAGATTAACTTCGACTTCATTATCAGTGGACTGAGTAGGTTTGTTCGTGTGTGTGTGTGTGTGTGTGTGTGTGTGTGTGTGTGTGTGTGTGTGTGTGTGTGTGTGTGTGTGTGTGTGTGTGTGTGTGTGTGTGTGTGTGTGTTATCTCTAGTTGAACAGTACAGAGAAAAGGAAATGTATGTATACGAGACGAACAGTTCTTGTTTCAGGACCGTGAATTTCAAGTTGGTTGGTACGACCACAGTGAAGTACCGCGAGATATATATATCTCTCTCTCTCTCTCTCTCTCTCTCCTCTCTCTCTCTCTCTCCTCTCTCTCTCTCTCTCCTCTCTCTCTCTCTCTCTCTCTCTCTCTCTCTCTCTCTCTCTCTCTCTCTCTCTCTCTCCCCCGATATATCGCAACGCTCTTTACCGTCCAGTCATCAACAAACTCCAGATCCAAAAAATCACTTATTGTGCCGCGACCTAGAATTGATCTCTATAAAACGAGTTTGACGTTCTCTGGCTCTAGCCTTTGGAATGCCTTGCCTAGAAACATCCCGACATCAGCTACTTTCTCCTCGTTTAAAGTCAGTCTCATCACGTACTTATTTTTGTCAGCAGCATACCCGTGACTGTGCACATATTGAAAAATACTATTTGGATTAGGTCATTAATTGCGTGTATCCCAGGTTTCTATGACTCATTTTTATTCGGTACAGCTTGTGTGTAGCCAGCTACTCATATGACTGACTAGCTTAACGTCCTAAGCCGCACAAGCGCGTGTGTGTGCACGTGTGTGTGTGTGTGTGTGTGTGTGTGTGTGTGTGTGTGTGTGTGTGTGTGTGTGTGTGTGTGCGCGCGCGTTTGTGCGTGCTCGTGTGTACGTGTATATTAGAGACAGAGAGTGGCGTGCTGAAATGTGCATGCGTTATGTATGCGTATTAGGTTGCGTGTATTCTTATAATATTATTTTAATTAAACCTCACATCATGTCATTATGCCCGACCAGTAAAGCTGGTAATTCCTATGTCACTTCCCCCTTACATGTTTTTCTTCTCTCTTGGCTTGTATTGTGTCAAGTAATTTTTTTACGTTGCCGGTTCAGTAGTAGAAAATTATTAGTGCGATAGTAACTCAGTATTCAGTAGACTAGCAACGGCAACTGAGTTCGAAAAATGGTTTTTACTACCAAAACTTTTACCTTTGTCAAATAAAGGATTATTCTCTCTCTCTCTCTCTCTCTCTCTCTCTCTCTCTCTCTCTCTCTCTCTCTCTCTCTCTCTCTCTCTCTCTCTCTCTCTCTCTCTCTCTCTCTCTCTCTCTCTCTCTCTCTCTCTCTCTCTCTCTCTAATCCAAATAATTTTTGCTGTCTGAAGTGAATTTTCACTATGATCCAAATGATTTGCTTCGTATATAGGTCAAGTTATCATTAGCGCGTGTTTGTGTGTGCGCGCGAGCGTGTATGTGTCAGTGTGCGCGCGTTGCGTGTACTTTCTATTTTTCGTTTGTTTTTTGTATGACCGAATGAATGAATGAATTTTGTTTAATGTCTCTTCATGTTTAATGTTTCCTAATTTTTCTTTGTGTAATTTGGTACTATTAGTATTACAATTATTATCCTGTGTTTGTAGAGTAGCAACGGCAAGTATGAAAAATGGCACACGTGCTAATTACTTCATCCGTTGAGAAATAAAGTTTCATTTCATTTCAATTTCATTTCTCTCTCTCTCTCTCTCTCTCTCTCTCTCTCTCTCTCTCTCTCTCTCTCTCTCTCTCTCTCTCTCTCTCTCTCTCTCTCTCTCTCTCGACAAGACCTAGAAACTGGTGATGTAGAATGTATTTGGGTAGAAATCAAAAACTCTAAATCCCCGCCCTTACTTGTTGGGTTTCTGTATCGAAACCCCGCAGCCACCTTTGAGTGGTACGATAGCTTTTTACACATGATTGATAAAACAGACATTCACAACAAAGATGTTCTCCTTCTTGGAGATTTTAATATTGACTTTCTTAAACCCCATCCATCATGGGAATGTACTACTACCCTTGTCGGTCTTCACCAATTGGTAACATCACCCACCAGAATTACGCCATCATCAGCCACTATTATAGACCATATTTATACCAACAAACCTCAAGCAGTTAGCAACACTCAAGTAAATAGTCTTAGTGTAAGTGACCACTATCCGGTTAGCTGCACATGGCTGTCAAAACTTCCAAAGCTAAAAAAGCAAGTCCACACTTGCATAACTTACAGATTGTTTAAAAACTTTAATGAAAGTGTTTTCTTGGCTGATTTAGCCACAGCACGATTCATCGACGTGTATAACGATAGTGACCCAAATAAAGCATTAGATACCTGGTACCGGATTTTTCTTGGTGTGCTGAACAAACACGCGCCTCTGAGACACAAAAGAGTGAAATACGCTACCGTTCCACCATGGCTGACTGCGGATCTAATCGAGGCAATGGAAATTAGAGACCAGCTGAGAAGCGACAAGCGGTTTACTGAATACAAAACACAGCGTAATCGTGTTAAATATATGGTTTTAAATGCAAAGAGATCTCTTTTCGATAAAGTAGTTAAGCAAAGCAAAGACTCATCTACTGTATGGCGTGCCATTAATTTAGTAACTAGAGGTACAAATAAAAATAGTGCGCCTTTATCACCCCACCTCACTGCAAATAGGTTTAATGACCACTTTACCTCTATAGCCGAATCGTTAATCCCACCAGGAACTAACTCATGTGAGTATGTTTGTCCAAACGCGCTAGTACACCACTGTAACCGGGAAAATACGGACAAAGAACCATTCACGATACCGCCTATAGCAGTCCACGAAGTGGGTAAATTAATTTCCTCGATGGAAAATAAAAAGTCATCCGGGCCTGATGAGATCAGCTCAAAAATTCTCAAGATATCTCTTCCATACATCGTCGAAAGTATTACATATATTTACAATCTCTGTATAAACCAAAACTCTTTTCCGGACGCATTTAAAGACGCGAAAGTGATCCCCCTACCAAAATCAAAAGATCTGAGTGAAATCAACAACTTTCGCCCCATATCACTATTACCTGTTTTGTCGAAGCCTTTAGAGCGGCACATCCATAAGCATCTATCTGAATACTTAGAAAACCAAAATCTCATCCATTCACTGCAGTCAGGCTTCAGACCAAACCATTCCTGTCACACTGCCTTGATAAGGATGGCAGATACCTGGTTATCATCTATTAATGATTCCAAACTAACAGGTGTAGTTTTCTTAGACTTCCGGAAAGCCTTTGACATGGTGAACCATGACATACTTATAAAGAAAATATCCTTATATACTAAAAGCGCAGCCGGGTTTTTCAAATCCTACCTAGAAAACAGAAGACAAAAAGTTCTCCTTAATGGTACATATTCTAGTCACTGCAAAGTAAAGCATGGCGTGCCCCAGGGCTCTATTTTAGGCCCTCTTTTATTCTGTTTGTTCATTAACGACCTTCCACTCACAATTAGTGATGATAGTGTTGCATGCGATATGTTCGCTGATGATGCTGCGATACACACTCCCGATAAGGATTTGTCAGTAATTGACACGCGCCTACAAAACAAATTACAGGATATTAACAGCTGGTGCAGTAACAATTCCATGATCTTAAACCCTGCAAAGACTGAATGTATGGTTGTAAGTACCCGCCAAAAGCACCAGCTCGGCACTCTCTCACTCAGCTTGTCCCTTCAAGGCAAATCTATCAGCCAGGTAACGGAACATCGTCTTCTCGGCGTTACTGTAGATAACCAGTTTAAATGGCAATGCCATCTTAGTAATATATGTAAAACAATATCAAAGAAACTGTTTATTTTATCCAAGTTAAAACATATAGCTAATGTAGAAACACGAAAACTGTTCTTCAACGCCCACATCAGGTCACATATAGATTATGCTTCTACGGTGTGGGATGGCGCAAGCGAGGTCCAGTTAAAGAGACTGAACTCTCTTCATCGTAGAGCCGCGAAGCTTATCCTTTCAGACCCTAACTCAACAACGGATAATAAACTGAAAACCTTAGAAATTCTCCCCTTGAAAAAACATTTATTATACAATAAGGGAATAACGATGTTCAAAGTATTGAATAACAGACTCCCCGAGTATATAAAAAAAATGTTTTTCCTCCCGGCATCAACATACTCCAGATCAAGGCAGTCCATTACTGTGCCACGACCTAGAATCGATCTCTATAAGACAAGTTTAGCGTTCTCAGGTGCTAGCATGTGGAACACATTGCCCAAACATGTTACAACATCAACAACGCTTTCGTCTTTTAAAACCGCTCTCTTCAAGTACCTCACCTCAGCATCGTAATATTTTCACAGCAACCTGCACTTGCAGTGTACGATTTTCCCCTTTCTAACTCTTCAATTCAGTTATATCTTCAGTTAATACAAGATGCTAATGCTGCATGTATTGTGTGTGTGTGTGTGTGTGTGTGTGTGTGTGTGTGTGTGTGTGTGTGTGTGTGTGTGTGTGTGTGTGTGTGTGTGTGTGTTTTATGCTTGTGCTTGTGTTTATGAATGTATGTATGAAGATTTATACCTTTATAATTGTGTTTATGTGTGAGATTTGTTATGTTTATTTTCACTTTTTCAATGATTTCTTTTTTTAAAAACTTTATATTTCAATTTTTATTAATTATATATTTTGTTTTTCCCAATTTAATGATAGTATTTTTGTGATTTGTGCATTATATGTAAAGTAGATTAGCAACGGCAAGTTCGAAAAATGGTTTCACCAAAACTTTCACCGTTGTAAAATAAAGAATCATTGTCATTGTCATTGTCATTGTCTCTCTCTCTCTCTCTCTCTCTCTCTCTCTCTCTCTCTCTCTCTCTCTCTCTCTCTCTCTCTCTCTCTCTCTCTCTCAGTAGTAGAAAATTATTAGTGCGATAGTAACTCAGTATTCAGTAGACTAGCAACGGCAACTGAGTTCGAAAAATGGTTTTTACTACCAAAACTTTTACCTTTGTCAAATAAAGGATATGATCGCCATATGTACACACTGGCTGTATCCCTGCTGTCACCTTCGAGCGGCAGCTGATCGAGGGGGGCAGCCAGTATGACTCGCCTTGTTGGGCGCTTATGGTATGTCAGTGCGTGCGGCCCCGTGAGTGGGTGTGTAAGTAGTCTAGCAAGGACAAGATGGAAGAAAGGTCTTCAGACCTAAATCTTTTTATCCTTGGAAAATAAAGATTCATTGTCATTGTCATTGTCTCTCTCTCTCTCTCTCCGCACTGTGTATTACCAGTTTGTTATTTGGCAGTGAGAAGTTCCTGAGGTTTCCTTCTTTTGACACAGGAGAGAGAGAGAGAGAGAGAGAGAGAGAGAGAGAGAGAGAGAGAGAGAGAGAGAGAGAGAGAGAGAGAGAGAGAGAGAGAGAGAGAGCAGCAGCATCGTGCAGAAAATGCAGACACTAAGACATGCAGCGCCTTGGCAACAACAGTGTGCTTGGAGGACAAGAACACAGCATGTATGGGTAAAGAACGCAACACCAAGGGCAAGGACGCTCTATGTGCTGCCAGTAAAAATATTAAATAAGTAAATTACTAAATAAACCCAGTAAGCAGCGGTCCTCGGGCCCACTGTGGCCGTCGTGGGCCATTAGACGCTTTGCTACTGGGGAACAAACTAGTTGAGCCCTTGGCCGCGACACGTCTTTTGCAGGGGAGGCAACCCAAATTATGCCGCGTATTGCGGGGCAAATGAAGATCTATGCTTGTGACAGGCGTCGTTATCACGCCGTGAGTGTGTAAATAAATAAAATAATAATAATAATAAATAGTTCTTGTATAGCGCTTTTCTCCAGGAAAACACTGGACTCACTGCGCACGCACAACAGCACACTCTCTCTCTCTCTCTCTCTCTGACACACGCATACACTACTTTTACTTATTCTACCCCAACACCGAAATCCCCAAATTTTGCCGTTGTCCTCTGAAGACTGCACTCTAGTGCAGGACACAGATCGACCATGATAGTTCAAGGGTGATGCCAGAATAGCTTGGCGCCCATAGGCGCCAAGCTATTCTGGCATCACCCTTGAACTATCATGGTTGATCCTTATTTTGCTGTGGCGTGTCTGGGGTAGAAGGAGCTAAACCAACCCATCTCTTCCCAACACCTTACATTCACTTCTGAGACGGATGAGAGACGGATATCAAAGCACAAAGTCCCGCACTACTTACTTTGACAGAAAACTGCAGTCTCTCAAGCAACTTCCATGCCAACATTGCTGAGTCAGATCTTGTGCAGTTATTCGTACTCAGGCACGTTTGAAATGTGTTGCCTAATCAGTGAGGGACCACAGAGCTAGAGTACATGGAGACATGGCTGCTTCAATGGCTGATGCATGTCCGTGGGTTGTGGACGTCATCAGGGCTTACGCATTTGTTCTTGGTTGGCATCGTCTCAAGTTTATCAAGTGATGTGAGCACGTAGTCCCAGCCTGCACAGACTGTTATCCCATGTAGACCCGACACACCACAACAAACTATGGATCGACCATGATAGTTCAAGGGTGGTGCCAGAATAGCTTGGCGCCTATCGGCGCCAAGCTATTCTGGCACCACTCTTGCACTATCAAGGTCGAACTGTCTCCTTAATTAGGTATCGGCAACATTTTCTGCGCCGCGGCTCCAACGCTCAGAGTCAGATTTTTACCTGTTTTTTCAACTCCCTCTGAATGCAAATAATTTGACTTTGAAAAAAAAACCCGGTGTACATGGTGATAACTACGTCTGTCGTCTCCTTTTTCCAAAGACGTCATTAGTTTTGTTCTGAGTTCACTAAGTCATTAACATCACGGTGTGGAAGACAGTGAGTGTCGACGTGTTTTTCATCGCGTGGCGCACTTTTTGTGGGGCAGATCGAGTACGCGCAGTTTTTGTTGAAAACACATACTCCTGTCTACAGCCGAGGGCGTCTCCGCAATTCCACCTACAGATTTGTTTTTTTACAAGATTGAAAAGGTCATATTCTTGGCTAAAAGCGGCTCGGTGCCTTTTTTATTTTTTACATTTGAGGGATTGACAAGTTGCACTGCAGAAGGTGATTTTTTTTTTTAGCGAATTTTCCTGACCTTTGTTTTCCGAATATCATAAAAAGCGCTGAAAATAACACATATGTTCTGGGACTCTACGTAAACATCATTCAATTTCCGGTAGATCTGTGTAAGTCGTATGGTTGTAGAGCAAATGGCGGAGACGCCCTCTGCAGAAAAAGAACCAGTCACTGTGATGTTCGTCGTCTGACTCAATAACATGGAAAGACTGTGACACATAGCTTTCTTTTCAGGCGTGTCAAATGTGGTCAGAAAGTAACAAAAAGAAGAATATAATTTATTTTGTGTCTTTTCTTGTTTTGTTTTGTTCGGCGAGCTATACGTCATCAAACGAGTGTGTGGTAGGCAGCGAGTGTTCGCCATTTTTTCTCCACGTTGCGATTTTTTCCCCTGGGCCGATCGCGTACACGATGATAGTAAATTCTTCTCTCTGTGGTGGTCTAGGGCGTCTCCGCCGGCCAGTCTACAAATTCCGTTTTAGAATCATCGGAAAGATCAGATTCGTGGCCATAAGCAGTGTGTTGCCAAAACAAACTGAACTGCATGGATCTAGAGAAAATGGCGTGGACATCCTCTGCGATGAGAAACACTCACTGTGCTGTACGTCGCCTGACTCAATAATATGAAAATGTTTGAAATGTGTTATGAAAATTAAAATAAATCATAATTTTATTCGCTTTATTTATTTACTTATTTTTTTAATTTATTTGTTTATTTTTAATCTCCGCCTCTATTTACAGATGTTATTGTTTTTCTTGTTCACGTGCCAAGCAAAAGTGAGTCTATGTTCTGGGCCAGTTCGTCCGTCCGTCGTCTTGGGGTAAACTTTAACGTTGGCATTTTCTCTTCTTTTTTTTCCAAACTATTCAACCAATAGTCTTCAAACTTCCCCCAAGCATACTTTTTAAGCATACCAATTTCAGTAACCTTTCTCAAAGGTCAAGGTCATGACAGGATCATGAAATAGGTCAAACATAGCCATATTGTGACAAAATTTGGGTTTTTTTAGTTTACTATTCACAACTCCAAAACAAAGATACCTGACAGTAAGGCCTGTCTATAAGATACCTCACAGTCAGGCCTATCTATAAGATACCTGACAGTAAGGCCTATCTATAAGATACCTGACAGTAAGGCCTATCTATAAGATACCTGACAGTAAGGCCTATCTATGCATACTAATTTGGTTGTCCCCTCCGAAAGGTTCAGGGTCACAAGAGATAAGCAAATAGGTCATAAATAGCCATATTTTGACCCAAAATAATTTCTTTCTGAAATACTATTCCAAACTTGATACATGGATATCTGATGGTAAGACCTTCCTATGCATACTAATTTGGATGACACCTTGAAAAGGTCAAGGATCAAAAGAGATCAGGAAATAAGTAACAAATGGCCATTTTTGACAATCTGTATGTTTGTTAATTTTAATCAGAATTTTGGCAAAAGGTTTCAATCAAATTTGGCAGAAAGGCAGCTGATTAAAAAACCTTTATTCATACTAATTTGGTTCACTAGTTGCAAAGGTCAAGGGTCACGGGAGCTGGTCAACGTGTGAAAAGGGCTTACATTACAGAGAAAACATGGATTTCGCACTTACAAATGCCAACTCGTCACTTATGTTAGAAGATTTGAACATTTGCTTATTTCAGTGACCTGTCGGCAAGGTCTAGGTCACAGAGGTCAGAGTAACTATGTGGATCGGTCATGCACGTGAGCCTTGAGGACTTTGCCATTCTTGCTCAGCGCGCTACGAGTCATCCGAATGAGTGTGTGCAAGACACTGAGTGTCCGCGCGGTTTTTTTTTCCACGTCACGTGGCGCTGTTCAGGGCCGGTACACACGCCGGGAAACCATGTACACGTCATTATACGTCTGGGGCGTCTCATCCATTCAACCTGCATATAATAATAATAATAATAATAATAACAATGTACATTTATATAGCGCTTAACCTCCAAATGAATGGTGCTCTAAGCGATTTACAAGATCAAAAATCACAGAACAAAACGTACAAGAAAAGAAAACACTACAATAAATGTTACAAAAACTAAAGTGACACATATCAAAAGCTCACACTCACACACACACACACACACACACACACACACACACACACACACACACACACACACACACACACACACACACACACCGTTACAAGAACAGTTACTGCCAAAGATTGCTAACGTACTGAAAATGCATCTAACTATATGCATAAAAAAGATAGGTCTTGAGCAGTGATATAAAAGCAGAGTTGGGGCATGTATGACATGGGCTGGAAGGTCGTTCCAGGTGACTGGACCAAACTAAGAAAAGGCACGCTGGCCCTGGCTAGACTTCTTTCGCCTAGGAACCCTGAAAATACGCGTGTCTGATGCTGAAAGGAGGGATCTTGAAGGCGTGTAAATATGAACCAGGTCGGACAAATATGGGGGAGCAGAACCGGTTAATAGCATTGAAGCAAATAACAGAAACCTTGTACACAATTCTTTGAGATACATATCCGATATTAGAACCACCTGCAGTTCACGGCATTCTTTTTCAACTTTAGTGAGTTAAGAGCCATGATGCAGAAGGTGCGTGTTTATTTTACTCACTTTTTACAGACTGTCACAAAACCCGAGACTATGAAATAAGAATAACATTAACTGTGACCTTGACCCCACCACAAGGTCACTAACATTGATGTGCATAATTTATCGTACAATTATATTCACCAACATAGGAAACTAACAAAGCACACTGGAACACTCAGATTATGAAATCTATCAATATGCGAAGAAAGCCCCTTCATAAACAAATAGTATACCATGGTAAGCTTTATCGGGCAACGGAGCCTTTTAGAAATGCAGTCATAGACAACTGTAACTGCTTTTGGCACATTACTTGACCTTTGTGACATTGAGCTGCCAGATGTCAACCAGACTGGAACATACAGAAATGCTTTTCAAGCTCCAAGCTGATTCAATATACTTGTCAGGAGATGCAGTCTCAAACATTGACCACTTTTCACGCAGTGGATGACCTCCAGTGACCTTGATCATTGTAAAATGTTATCAAAGGTTGCCTGGGAAGAATAATGTTGTGTTTCACTGTTAAGCATACACGCTAGGCTTCCAAATAAGTATTAAAATCTTAAGGAAAAGTTATTTTTCATATATATTTCACCGTGTGTGACCTTGACCTTCAGATTAGTCACACAAACACTTTCGTGCACAGAGCTCTTCTTATTTAATTTAGTGGGGCCAAATTTTAAGTTAGAGGATTAAGTAGTCTGTGAGATATTAGCGTTTGAAGATTGAAACCCAACACTCAAGCTAAAAGAACGTTGGAAAGAAAAGGGGAGACTGCCAGTGCTAATATTTTAGGAAGGTTACAAAGTAAAGTAGGTTATAGCACTGTCAGGGGAGAGAAATGTGCATGATCGACCAGTGATCATAGATCTACTGTGGCCAAAGCACACAAAAAAAAAAAGAGATAGGAAAGAGAGGGGGCGCTAAGAAAGTGACCGAAAGCAATGCATATGGAAGCCCCCCCGAAGGGGGGCGTATCACATATCCACTGTTCCAGCCACTCAATGCATGGAAATTTAAATCTAGGTCCCCCAAGGGGGGTCCAGATATTTAGCCGGTGTGGACAGCTGTTTCGGTCTTGGCGACCTCTTCAGCACACCATCGGCAATACTGGAGGAGGCAGGAAATCCTGCCTACCTGCAATGACAACCACATTTTACTGTGGTGTCTGCAGGGGCATACATTCCATGCCACCACCCAGAGTTAAATCTCCATGCACCCTAAAAGAGAACCTACCAAAAGGGGGGAAGGGGTTGCAGTCGATATTGTAGTGATAAATGAAAAGAAAAGGGGAGACTGCCAGTGCTAATATTTTAGGAAGGTTACAAAGTAAAGTAGGTTATAGCACTGTCAGGGGAGAGAAATGTGCATGATCGACCAGTGATCATAGATCTACTGTGGCCAAAGCACAAAAAAAAAGAGATAGGAAAGAGAGGGGGCGCTAAGAAAGTGATTTGATTTTGAAAATCGGTCGTCCCGTGCATAACAGGTGTGACAAAATTTTAAAAAAGACTTGATTGAAACGGCAGTTTTCAATAATATATTAATACATAATATGATGCGAACGTGGAATGATCTAGCCTATGTGAATAAGTCGACATTTTTTTTTATCTATTGCTGTTACATACTTTAGATTTGTGCTTCCTGAAATTGCACACACTGAAATTGCACTGAAATTGCACACACTGAAATTCTCTCTCTTGGCTTGACTTCGCGAACGAAGATTTTATAGGAGTTGACCACGACGTCTGCAGGCTTGTTCGTGGCTGCGGAGGCCAATCCGAGACAGGCAGGTTCGACCGCAGTGGCTGCAGGGGAAGGTATGGCCAGGGTTCTGAGCTGCGGCATCTCTGTTTTTTCTCCTGAGCCGCTTGTCCTTAAGGCTAGCTCTGTGAGAGTCCTCAAAGGAGACAGCTGCCTTGTAAATGGTGGAGCGCCAGGTGTCACGGTCCGCAGCAAGCGAAGACCACTGGTGGTGGTCGATTTGGCAGGCACTAAGTGACTTCTTGAGACAGTCTTTGTATCTCTTCTTTGGTGCCCCTCTGTCACGGTGTCCAGTAGCAAGCTCGCCGAACAGTGTGATCTTTGGTAGGCGATGATCCTCCATCCTGGAGACATGCCCCGCCCAGCGGAGCTGTGTCCGCAGCAGCAAAGCCTCGATGCTCACAGTTTCAGCCTGTTCAAGGACCTCGACGTTGGTGACATAGTCACTCCAGTGAATGCCCAGGATGGTACGCAGGCAGCGCTGGTGGAAGCGTTCGAGGAGTCGTAGTTGGCTGCGGTAGAGGGCCCAGGACTCGGAACCATACAGCAGGGTGGTGAGGACCACAGCTCTGTACACGCTGATCTTGGTGCCTGTTTTCAGTTGTTGATTGTGCCACACCCGCTTGAAAAGTCGCCCGAAAGCGCTGTTCGCTTTTGCCAGCCTGCTGTCAAGCTCCTTGTCCAGCTTGGCGTCCGACGTGATAATGCAGCCAAGGTAGGTAAACTGGTGCACTGACTTTAGTTCAGACTCGCCAATGGTGATGTGAGGAGGGCGATACACTGTCTTGGGTGCTGGCTGATGGAGGACCTCTGTCTTTTTCAGACTGACCTCGAGTCCAAAGAGCTGGGCAGCATCTGCGAAGCAAGACGTGATGCGCTGCAGGGCTCTCTCTGTGTGTGCAACGAGGGCAGCATCATCAGCAAAAAGCAGCTCACGAATCAGTTGGTCTAGGGTTTTCGTGTGGGCCTGCAGTCGTCTGAGGTTGAACAGGTTGCCATCGAGACGATACCTGATGTACACTGCATCGTCATCATCGAGGTCCACTGTGGCCTGCTTCAACATCATGCTAAAAAAGATGGTGAAGAGGGTCGGTGCCAGCACGCAGCCCTGCTTTACGCCGTTGAGAATAGGGAATGGTTCTGAGAGGTCATTGTTGAGTCTGACCTGGCCTTGCTGGTCCTCGTGTAGCTGGACAATCATGTTGAGGAACTTTGGGGGACAGCCAAGTCGCTCCAGGATCTGCCACATGCCTTGCCTGCTCACAGTGTCGAACGCTTTTGTTAGGTCGACAAATGTTACGTACAGCCCTTTGGTCTGCTCACGGCACTTCTCCTGTAGCTGTCTCAGCACAAAGACCATATCGGTGGTGCTCCTGTTTGCTCTGAAGCCACACTGGCCCTCTGGGAGTTGGTCTTCAGCGATGGCAGGTACCAGCCGATTCAGGAGCAGCCTTGCAAGGATTTTCCCAGCAATGGACAGCAGGGTAATTCCCCGATAGTTGGAACAGTCAGACTTCTCGCCTTTGTTCTTGTACAGGGTGATGACGACTGCATCACGGAGATCTTTTGGTAGTGTTCCTTCCTCCCAGCAGCAAAGAAAGAGGTCATGGAGCCTGTTGTGCAGTGCTGTGCCTCCATGTTTCCAGATCTCTGGCGGTATTCCATCAATGCCTGCTGCTTTGCCACTCTTGAGCTGGTGGATGGCTGTGAGGGTCTCTTCAGCGGTGGGCGGTTCGTCCAATTCAACCCTCACTGGGAGGTGTGGGATTTGTAGGACGACTGCTTCTTGAACAGTGCGCTCAGCGCTGAAGAGGCTCTGAAAGTATTCCGACCAGCGGTTCAAGATGGAGGTATTATCTGTGAGGAGTGCCTGGCCATTCGCGCTTCGCAGGGGACTTTGTACCAGGTGCCTGGGGCCATACACTGCTTTCAGTGCTTCGTAGAAGCCCCTGTAGTCACCATTGTCAGCACAAAGCTGGGTCCTCTGTGCAAGTCTGGTCCACCACTCATTCTGGAGATCTCTGAGCTTGCGCTGGAGACTGCTGCAGACGAGGCGGAAGGCAGACTTCTTCGCAGGGCAGGAAGGCTGGACTAGGTGGGCCTGATGGGCGGCTCTTTTTTTTGCTAGGTGTTCCTGGATCTCTACATCGTTTTCGTCAAACCAGTCTTTGTTCTTCTTTCTGGCGAAACCCAAGACTTCTGCAGAGGATTTTGCAATAGCAGTTTTCAGTTGTTCCCAAAGTGTTTCAGGGGAGGAGTCTACTGGGTCCGCTGTGTCTTTGAGCCTGCACTGTAAATCTGTCTGAAAGGCAGCTTTCACATCGTCACGCTGAAGGCTGGCAACATCAAGCTTTTTCTTGGGGGGCCCCCATTTCTTGGGTTTTGGCTTGAAGTGGAGCCTGAGTTTGCAGCGGACAAGGCGGTGGTCAGTGTGGCACTCTGCGCTGGGCATCACTCTGGTGAGGAGGACGTCACTGCGGTCCCTCTGACGCACTAGGACATAGTCGATAAGGTGCCAGTGTTTGGAGCGAGGATGCATCCAGGTGGTCTTTCGACTGTCCTTTTGCTGAAAAGTAGTGTTGGTGATGACCAGTTGCTGCTCCGCACAGAACTCCAACAGTAGGCGGCCATTGTCATTGCAGTTCCCCACGCCATGCTTGCCGAGGACTCCTTTCCAGGCTTCAGAGTCCTGGCCCACTCTGGCGTTGAAGTCGCCAAGGATGATGACTTTGTCGTCTGCAGGGGTACTCTGTAGGAGGCTGCGCAGGTCAGTGTAAAACTTGTCCTTTTCAGCAGGCTCTGCCAGGAGGGTTGGAGAGTACACACTGAGAAGGGTGACGTGTTGCTGGTGTCTCAGTGGGAGGCGCATGGACATGATGCGGTCTGAGTGGCCCGTTGGTAGGTTTTCCAGCTTAGTCGCAATGGATGTCTTGACCATGAAACCCACGTCTGAGAGCCGTCTTTCTGATGCAGGCCTGCCTGACCAGTAGAGGGTGTACCCAGCACCATGTTCTTGGAGGCTGCCTTCGTCCGGAAGGCGTGCTTCGCTGAGCGCGGCGATGTCGATGTTTAACCTCCGCAATTCATGGGCAACGAGGGCGGAGCGACGTTCAGGGCGTCCGCTGTCTGCTTTGTCGAGCATGGTTCGGACGTTCCAGCATGCTACGTTGAGTCCGGTCGTGGTCGTCATGAGAGTGGATCCGTTATTCTTTCTTGTTTTTTGACCGCAGGAGAAGATGCCCGTTGACCGCGGCTAGCCAACTGGGGTTGCGAGGGGACGAGCTTTGGTTAGGCCACCTTTTCTAGGCCCCTCTCCGTGTGGAGCAAGCAGTGCTGTCCCTAGAGAAGGCTGCTTGGTCGTTCAGGGTGTGCCGAGTGATGTTGTCATCCCCGGGTCAACATCAGGCGACCAATATCCTGAACCGCCTGCATGCCGGTTTGAGACTGCGGCTTCCAGTGACATCTTTCACCTGCCGTTTCGCCCCTCGCCCGTCGCTACAGGACTTGGAATGGTCAGTGTCATGGTCCGTGGACGTTTCCTAAAGCCTGCGCGGTGGAGCTTTTTGGTGGAGTGCAGTGTGCGCAGTACTGGCCCCACCCTTTAAACCCTTGGTTCATCTGCCATGGCCTAGCAAGCTGGGACGATGGCATCGAGGTCCTCGGGTCGTAGGTTTTATATCAGACTGTCCTTGTCCTAGTCTCTGGCTCAAAAGCCTTCCCCGGAGACACGGGGGCTTTGATGTCAGGGGTTTCCTCCCTTAGCCTTTCCGCAGCCAAGCGGCCAGGCCTGCAAGGCAGCAGGCGACTCGTGGAGGGCGGGGTCGTCTATGTCCCGTGCAGATGTGAACATCTGCCCACTGCCCACTGAAATTGCACACACTGAAATTGCACATTTGTTGATGACTAGGTAAAAGTTTCCCGAAAATGCGTCAGAAACGTGACACCGGCTGTATGCACGGAACGGGAATTTTTACAGCCACAGCCACAGAGTGATGCAGCAACACTCCTGCACCATGCATACACACATTTAGAAAAACCTGGCTCTTTTGTACGCATTCTTTTTATAGACTTTTCTTCAGCCTTTAACACTATACAACCCTATCTCATAGCTCAAAAACTTCTCTGTTACAATGTAACGCCAAGGCTTATCCTATGGATTGTCAACGTCCTTGTAAATAGGACCCAGTCAGTTCGCTTTCAAACAGCTCTCTCATCCCTTAGGTCCACTTCCATAGGCGCCCCTCAAGGTACAGTTCTCTCCCCTGTGCTGTTCACACTGTACACTAACGATTGTAGTGGCACTGACTCTACTCTTCTTATAAAATACTCGGATGACACTGCCTTAGAAGATCTCTCCAATAATGATGCGACTTACTTTGCAGAAGTAGAACGTTTTAGTGTTTGGTGTAAAGATATTTTCTAGACCTAAATGTGAGTAAGACCAAGGAACTACTGATAGACTTTCGAAGAAACCCTGCCCCTGTCCCTGTTCTGATGATTGATGATGTGTCTGTTGAGCGTGTGACTGAGTATAAGTATCTTGGAACAGTCATAGATGATAAGTTGTCCTTTAACGCAAACACCTCCCTCATACACAAGAAATGTCAGTCACGCATCTACTGCCTCCAGAAAGTCAGGAAGCTGAATGTGAACCCCTCTGTCCTTCAAACGTTTTACTGCTCTTTTATTGAGTCTGTCATTACTTTCGGTTCTGTGTGCTGGTATGGAGGTCTGAGTGTGAAGAACAAGAACACCCTGGCACGAATGGTAAACATCTGCAGCAAAGTGACTGGCAGTAAGCAAAACAGTGTGGAGTCCCTGTATGAACAGCGTGTGGTGAGAAAGGGTAGGCGGATAGCTTCAGACAGATCCCATGTCCTTGCCCACCTCTATGAACTCCTCCCCTCTGGCCGCAGACTCCGCACGCACAAAGCTAGAACACTTAGACTACAGCACAGTTTCATCCCCAAATCCATCACTCTAAGCAATCTGTAGGTACATCCACATACCCAAACCTAACTCCTCCCCCTATCCCCCTTTACCTGTGCAATCAGTAGGAATGGAGCTTGTTGATTTTAGAGAAGTGATTATTATTATATTGTGTTTCATTTGGTGGTGAACATGGACATACTGGGATTGTTGTTACTGAGTGTTTACCCACTAATTATTTTACTATGGTAGACTTTAATTATGCAGCTTGTGTAATAATGTGTAATAATGTACTGAGATGTTTGTATAATAAGTAGTGAGGGTTAGGACTATGTTGAAACACGCGTATTATGTATGCATATGTAGAGGTGGGTGTGAATGTATAAGTGCTGCTCAGTTCAGTCCATAAAAGATGTTTGTGTGAGATGTGTAAGAGTTATGTGTAAAGATTTTGTAGTGTTTACTTTATATCCATTTGGAATTTGTAGCTGTGCAAGTGCAGGGAGAAAATGTTCATAATTATGCTATAATGTTTTTATGTCTTGTTTGTACTATTTGTTATAAATGTACCACAACCGAATTTCTCTTTTCGAGATAATAAAGTACTCTTATTCTTATTATTCTTATTCTTATTCTTATTGGGGTTTAACGCCGAGCACGCCATCTCACGGCGGGCGATGCAGCAAGACAACAAAAACACATTTAGTCTTTTGACATAACTTTATTGGCATCAAAAAGAAAGCAAATTAAAGGCGAAGTTGACTGTATAGATTTGATAACATGAAACTTCCAGGAGTAGGTAATCAGTTGAAATCTTCAAAACGCAATTTTGCGACCTTTAATATCTATATATATAATTTTTCATTCAATTCTGAGAATGGTCTTGCTGTGCTAATGCCATGGAATTCCAGGCTGGGAAGCTTGCATTGTGTCATCAGGACATCAGCTGCTCTTTTGTGACTGCATCGCTTATTAGATCTTTTGAGCCATCCACTGAACACCTACTACATAAAGCAATAGGGACAACCCCCAGGCGCCCCGCCATCCGTTGGAGAATATCCAGTCCTCCCCCCGAGGGGGGAAGATAGAAAATATTCCCAAACAGATATTGGACCTGCTGAGTAGATTTAAGGTTTTTGCCGCCTACAACCGGTTTCGCCCCAAGGGTGGGGTTGGGGGGGGGGGGGGTCTCTTTAGGTAGGCATACGGCGTAACCTGAAATTGCAAACACAACGCATGTACTAGAAGCCGCCTCCAGAATTTACTGGTAGCACCACTAGTACAACGTGGATTGCATCCCTAAAGCTTTATGAGGTGTTGCAGTGGAAGAAGACAGACTAATTTTGAAAAGGCAACACCTAGGCAATTTTGTGGTACAATTATTCTTTACTTTTAACAAAGGCGTCGCCCAAACGCCAAAAAAGACTGGGGAGTACTGGATATTCTCCAGCGGATGGCGGGGCGCCTGGGGGTAGTCCCTATTGCTTTATGTAGTAGGTGTTCAGTGGAAGGCTCAAAAGATCTAATAAGCGATGCAGTCACAAAAGGGCAGCTGATGTCCTGATGATACAATGCAAGCTTACCAGCCTGGAATTCCATGGCATTAGCACAGCATTTTCAGAACTTAATGAAAAATTACATCCCTTGGAGCTACTCTGATGATTGAGTGCATTTTTTGGCTTTGGGCGACGCCTTTGTTATATATATATATGTATATGTGCATTTTCGTATTTTGGTCCCATTACATGGAACGCTCTCCCAGATGATGTGCGTCACTCATCATCTCTTTCCATTTTCAAATCCAAGCTTAAAACACACCTTTTCTCTGTTGCATATACGTAAAGACCATTTTGTCTGGCGGCTCATCATGCGTGTGTGTGTGTGTGTGTGTGTGTGTGTGTGTGTGTGTGTGTGTGTGTGTGTGTGTGTGTGTGTGAGTGTGGTGTGAGTTTTCTCCCTTGTAAATTAATGTTGTTTTTTTTTGTTGTATGTGCTTGTTTGTGTATTCTGCTTCACTGTTTCATTACTGTGATTGTAAAGCGCCTAGAGCACCTTGGTGATTAGGCGCTATACAAATTACCTTTATTATTATTGAATATATATATTCAAATTTTCTCATTTTGTAGACACCTCATGTGCCCGACTCTGATTCAGTTCATTCTGATTCTCTGGCATATATTTGATGGATTTGTGAGATAGCTGAGAAGCTGCTAACAATGTAAGCAGGAAATAAAAGGGGTTTACCCCAAGTAGTAACCTGTTCTGGAGGACAACTAATGTCCATACTTGAGAATGTGACGACACAGAGACAAACTCCTACGTCACATCGCTTTGACCCATTCAGCCCTTACGCACTACAGCAGGAGATGTGTCGACCATGATAATTCAAGGGTAGTGCCAGATTAGCTTGGCGCCTGTCGGCGCCAAGTTACTCTGGCACTACCCTTGAATTATCATGGTCGATCCATCTACTGCAACTGGTGCATATTCGTTAGATGACGCCTCCAAAATTGGGGAAATACGAGCGCCGGGCTGAATGAGTTAATGACAGTCGAACAAATGTCAGTAAACGATATCGAGTTGAATGTCTTGTGCCGGCTGACGCCATGCTGTGCCTTTGCTCCTTGGGCGGCTGAATTCTGCTTGGCGTCGCGTTAGATTTTAAAAAACGCAGTCTACGCGCACGGGCGGTGAAGGAGTTGCGTGACGTCAGTCGGAACTGCGTGAACGACGGATCGACACAGATGTTCATCAACAAGTCATGCATTATTGCCGCAACCCCTCCCCCCCCCCCCCCCACACACACACACAATACAGCAGGAGACGGATGAACCATGATAATTCAAGGGTAGTGCCAGATTAGCTTGGCGCCTGATGACGCCAAGCTAATCGGGCACTACCTTGAATTATCATGGTCGATCCATCTCCTGCAACTGGTACATGGTCTGAAGGGGACAACTCCAAACTTTGGAAAATGAGTCCTTGGGCGGGCTTTGCTTGCTAACATTCGCCGTTACGCTGGGTATCAATGTTGTCCTGTCTCAGCTAAGACTTTTCTGCCCTCCTTTTCACGGTCCATGTGATACGCCACACGCACCAGAGGTTGTCCACTGCCGGATGCGCGTAACGGAAGGACCTCTCCCGCGTACAAAGGAAAAGAGCAGAAAAGTCTTTCATTTACGACATTGAGGGCTAACTGGAAGTGAACTCTTTTGTCCGGCATCACTGTAAGGCACACTAAAGACATTTTAAAAGGACGGACACATTTCTATTAACCCTTTAGGTGGCTTAAAAAGGTCAATTCGGGTCACGGAACTCTACCCTCCATCGATAATGACAGATAAGGTGCCGGGTGTCGACGGTGTTTGAGTTTCGCATTATCTCGTGTTATCATTAAGTTCTGACTCCAGTCGGAACAAATTTAGGTCCAAAAGCGATGTTGACTCAACACACTGACTGCAGGACGAGTGATGTATTCGTCCTCAAACTTTACCTTTCAATGCCAGCGTTCCGTGATAGAGTTAGAGCATATCGCGTTTCTGATTTTTCACAGGGATTGGCAAACAAGCTGTGAAACTGGATACTGTGATGGGTGTGGCGCCCGTTCAGCAAACAATACCCAGGCTTTGCAAGAATCACAGATCCTCATCAGTCCCCAAAGCATTCGGGAGCTCACAAGGATCTTTGCTTCTTGCGAGTTGCTTTTTTGTCTACCATATTTAAAAAATACGGTAGGCTTTGAAATGGAGCTGGTCGGAGGGCATTCCGGAGCATGCACATGACGTTTTGGGCGTCCTGCGCAGAAATTCTGGCAAAGAAGTAACAAGATAAAAATGACGTCACGTCTAGATACGCAAACCTTGCTAAAGAACGTATTTTTGGTGCCAAGCGCCGTGTGTGTGTGTGTGTGTGCGTGTGTGTGTGTGTGTGTGTGTGTGTGTGTGTGTGTGTGTGTGTGTGTGTGTGTGTGTGTGTGTGTGTGTGTGAGACAGCGACTAGAGCCCGCGTTTGAGGTCGGACAAGCTTGAAATTTTAGGATATTGTCCCTAGAAAAATATCTCGTGACCTTTTTCTCGAGTTTTTGATTAAGATGCTCATTGGCGACACTCAATGGTCGTTTCACAAAAACCGGTTGATCCACACTGGAGTCCGTAATTTTTCTTATTTTTACTAGAGATGTTGGATATAGCTAGATAAAAGGGGGATATTGAATGAGTTTGTTAACCAGCATTGTACCTCTAGAACATTTTGAGTGATAGTTAAATATTGGGTGAAAAAAAATATTTTACTGTTTTGGGGATTAATTTCACGAATTATATGGGTTAATCTTAAAACAATTGAATCTTTTTACGAAAAAAACAATCTTCTCATTCATAATCGCATGAGTTTTCGTATACGGTATTTAGATAAGCCTACAGTTTGTCTCGGCTGTCGGGTACGATTAGATCCATTGGGACCTGTATGCCCTAGGTGTGAAAATCAAACGGTTTTCTGCGCCATTTTCGGAGTCATTTGTAAAACATTTATCATAACTTAAATTTTTCTTTTACGAAAAAATCTATCTTCTCTTTAATACCCGCATGTTTATTTTATATACAGTGTTTGCATAAGCCTGCTGTTTGTCCCGGCCCTGGGGTAGGTTTGAGGTCAAATTGTGACCTGTATAGGCATGAAAATCAGCAAGAAAGTTGCAAAGTTGATCCTGTGATACATCAAATGTTAGTACTGCGATGATGACGTATAACAGCGAGTCGTCACTATGAACACGGCGTCGTGGGACTAATGATGCCATGACGCGAAGCTTGAAGTGACGTCATTTCGCTGCTCGTGTATTCTTCTTCAGAAAAGCTATGCTACGCCAGACCACGGAGCGTACGAATGGTGGGAATCGCCGTGTGTCGGTCTTTATTTCTGTGTGCCAGTGTGTGTGGATTAGAGGGTGGGTTAGAGTAGAAGGAGATGGATTCTTGTCGCAACACGAACCCACAGAGCGTACTAATGGCGGGAAGCGCCGTGTGTCGGTCTTTATTTCTGTGTGCCAGTGTGTGTGGATTAGAGGGTGGGTTAGAGTAGAAGGAGATGGATTCTTGTCGCAACACGAACCCACAGAGCGTACTAATGGCGGTACGCGCCGTGTGTTCGTCTTTATTTGTGTGCGCCGACGTGTGTGTTAATCAGAGGTTGGCTTAGAGAGGAGGGAAATGGATCAGCATAATAAGGCTAAAAATATGAACAACTTTACTCTGAATGTTCCTAAAAGATAAACGCAACTGAGCTCCAAACAATACGGCAGACTTTGAGATGAAATCCTCATCTTGTTTGTTTTCTGTCGTGTTTGAGTGGTTAACCCCTTCACTGCCGGGGCCAGGCGAACGCCACCCATCTGCAAGAGACATAAATCCTCATGAGCCCCCGCAGTCGCGGGGGCTCATGAGGATTTGTGTCTCTTGGTAGCCCTGTGTTCTCTGTGCCCACGGCTGGTCCCGTTTCGCTGGTGTTCTTCACGACAAGGTCGGTCTGTGTACCCCAGGCGCAAAATCCGCGTCCACAGACAGTCAAGGGGTTAAGAACTCATCAGTTGTGGCCGGTGCCACGTGACTGTGTTGAAGGTCAGTGCGCTGTCCGCCGGCCGGCGCGCCTCTGCGCCTGTGGTAAATGCATGACTGTTGATAACTGCTAGCGCAATTCATATCCGTGCTCCTCAAGCAGGAGAAGTCATAGGGTTTCAAGCTGCGATTGAAGAATGGTGCGCCGTCGACACTTATAGTCGTGGGTGAATTATTTTTAAATCTTGCTGTAAACAGATACTTCCATCCACGTTAGGTTCCTGACTTTTCTCCCCCAATGTTAGTTGTAGGGCGAGTGAGGTTGTGTGCAAGTCATTGTCTTTTATCGACTGTTTGCTGGCGAAGTGTGTGTCTCAGTCCTGGTAAATACAAGCGTATGTAACCCATATCATCTTGAGGCTGATTTTTTTTTTTTTTTTTTTACTTGTTTACTGTCCTATGCAGGCTACATTACAGAGTAGGAGATAAATCAACCATTTTAGTTCAAGAGTGGTGCCAGAATAGCTTGGGGCACCACCCTTGAACTAACATAGTCAAATCCGCTATTGCAAGCAGTCGGGGTGATCAGGATAAATCGGGTTAACGAAAGATAGGTGAGTAGAAGACTGTAGCAGCCTGTGTAGCAGCCTGTGTAGCAGTAGCAGCCTGTGTAGCAGCCTGTGTAGCAGTAGCAGCCTGTGTAGCAGTAGCAGCCTGTGTATGTGTAGCGATAGAAGCCTGTGTAGCAGCCGAAGCCTGTGTATCAGTAGCAGCGTGTGTAGCAGTAGAAGCCTGTGTAGCAGTAGCAGCCTGTGTAGCAGTAGAAGCCTGTGTAGCAGTAGTAGCCTGTGTAGCGGTAGAAGCCTGTGTAGCAGCAGAAGCATGTGTATCAGTAGCAGCGTGTGTAGCAGCAGCAGCCTGTGTAGCAGTAGAAGCCTGTGTATCAGTAGCAGCCTGTGTAGCAGCAGCAGCCTGTGTAGCAATAGAAGCCTGTGTAGCAGCAGCAGCCTGTGCAGCAGTAGTAGCCTGTGTAGCAGTAGAAGCCTGTGTAGCAGCAGCAGCCTGTGTAGCAGTAGAAGCCTGTGTAGCAGCAGCAGCCTGTGTAGCAGTAGCAGCCTGTGTAGCAGCAGAAGCCTGTGTAGCCTGTGTAGCAGTAGAAGCCTGTGTAGCAGCAGAAGCCTGTGTAGCAGTAGTAGCCTGTGTAGCAGCAGCAGCCTGTGTAGCAGTATAAGCCTGTGTAGCAGCAGCAGCCTGTGTATCTGTAGAAGCCTGTGTAGCAGTAGAAGACTGTGTAGCCGCAGCAGCCTGTGTATCAGTAGCAGCCTGTGTAGCAGTAGCAGCCTGTGTATCAGTGTCAGCCTGTGTAGCAGTAGCAGCCTGTGTAGCAGCACAGAAGCCTGTGTAGCGGTAGAAGCCTGTGTAGCAGCAGAAGCCTGTGTAGCAGTAGCAGCCTATGTAGCAGTAGCAGTCTATGTAGCAGTAGTAGCCTGTGTATCTGTAGAAGCCTGTGTAGCAGTAGCAGCCTGTGTATCTGTAGCAGCCTGTGTATCTGTAGCAGCCTGTGTAGCAGTAGAAGCCTATGTAGCAGTATCAGCCTGTGTAGCAGTAGCAGCCTGTGTAGCAGTAGAAGTCTGTGTATCTGTAGAAGCCTGTGTAGCAGTAGAAGACTATGTAGCCGCAGCAGCCTGTGTATCAGTAGCAGCCTGTGTAGCAGTAGCAGCCTGTGTAGCAGCACAGAAGCCTGTGTAGCGGTAGAAGCCTGTGTAGCAGCAGAAGCCTGTGCAGCAGTAGCAGCCTATGTAGCAGTAGCAGTCTATGTAGCAGTAATAGCCTGTGTATCTGTAGCAGCCTGTGTAGCAGTATCAGCCTGTGTAGCAGTAGCAGCCTGTGTATCTGTAGCAGCCTGTGTAGCAGTAGCAGCCTGTGTATCTGTAGAAACCTATGTAGCAGTATCAGCCTGTATAGCAGTAGCAGCCTGTGTAGCAGTAGCAGCGTGTGTAGCAGTAGCAGCCTGTGTATCTGTAGAAGCCTATGTAGCAGTAGAAATCTGTGTAGCAGTAGAAACCTGTGTAGCAGTAGAAACCTATGTCACCAACGTCGAGGTCCTTGAACAGGCTGAAACTGTGAGCATCGAGGCTTTGCTGCTGCGGACACAGCTCCGCTGGGCGGGGCATGTCTCCAGGATGGAGGATCATCGCCTACCAAAGATCACCCTGTTCGGCGAGCTTGCTACTGGACACCGTGACAGAGGGGCACCAAAGAAGAGATACAAAGACTGTCTCAAGAAGTCACTTAGTGCCTGCCAAATCGACCACCACCAGTGGTCTTCGCTTGCTGCGGACCGTGACACCTGGCGCTCCACCATTTACAAGGCAGCTGTCTCCTTTGAGGACTCTCGCAGAGCTAGCCTTAAGGACAAGCGGCTCAGGAGAAAAAACAGAGATGCCGCAGCTCAGAACCCTGGCCAGACCTTCCCCTGCAGCCACTGCGGTCGAACCTGCCTGTCTCGGATTGGCCTCCGCAGCCACGAACAAGCCTGCAGACGTCGTGGGCAACTCCTATAAAATCTTCGTTCGCGAAGTCAAGCCAAGAGCAGACGATTTTTCAGTTCTAACAGTAAATTCTATTGATCACATAATTATTAATATTGGAATCATTTGGCCAGGCACACCATGCAAGTCATAAGAAATAAGGTATATGATTTTGGACCTTACCGTTTCTCGTTTTGATACATGTGCTTCTTGCCGTAAGATCTAAAATCACAGATGAGCGTGCACTAGTTCAAGTCAGCACCGGAGTCAAAAGATGAACGTGCACTAGTTCAGTCAAGGCACTGAGCACGGGAGTGAAAAGGCACCCTGCCCCCAGACTCCATCCCAGTGCGCAGAAGGCCATCGTGCCGACGTGGGCCCGATGGCTTTGCGCACTGGGATGTAATCGGGCACAGCGTGCTTTTTTTCTAATTTGGACAAAACATATTTCCGGTTGGGTCGCAAACATAAAAGAATGGACCGAACTCGAGATGCCAGACTTGCTTGCCACCGCCCAAAATAGAACTCAGTGGAGAGCACTGTCTGTTGCTGCTGCCTTTCAGTCCCCCCAACGCCCAGTTCGGGCAAGGGACTGATGATGATGATGATATTTCCGGACAATACTAAGAACAACAACTAAATAACAAACTTGGAGATAATTTATTTTAAACTTTCGCTGGCTTCAATGGCAACGGCTTAGCCACTACCCTAGAGAGATCATGGAGAAGGCCTACATTAATAATTCAAATATAAATGATCCTGTACAGGTGTCCGTGACCACGTCAATGATGCGAAAAACTGTGAAAGGCTATGCAGGACTGAATCTGACGCCGTGCAGACCAAACTACTGAACATCCACCTTGTGCAGCCAGCATATTACAGCAACACATGAGTCAGTATTTCTGGGTGGGGCTCGATCAGAGTATATATTATTAGGTTTGAACTGGTCATGCTTAAACTGACTTCCCGAGGGCAGCGGAGAAAACATTCAGTGTTGCCAGGACAAGAGGAAAAATGATATAAAATAGGCCGTCCGTCCACGTATATAAAAACAACAACAAACAAACACAACAACAACATGAGGTAAGTTTGTTAACACGGACTAAACAGGCACTTCTAGAATGGATTGAATGCTAGCTGCAAGGCAGACGTTCAGCTTGTCCTCGTGTGTTTTGGGCTAATTCACTTGCTGCAGTTGGCGGTTAGGATGACTGAAAACGGTCTCCGCCGGTTAGTTCGGGATTTAACGTCCACAGCACCGAGGTGATCATGGACGGCCCTGACGGGCGGGTTATGGGGGACATAGAAATCTATTGCCTATGGAGTACGACCTGAACACTGATCAACTCAGGCGTACACCAACTGTGTCACTTTGATTTACCAGGACCTTTCAACGGACATGCTATTGAACAAGCCCGTCATTTCCCCCTGGATTGCGAGTCCAGCTACCGGGGCCGGGACGGGGATTCGAACTCACGACCCGGCGATTCCCTTCGCTCTCCTGCTCCGACGCAAGTAACCGCCTGAGCTATGTCGGACTCATACGGTCTCCGTTGTTGTTGTTTCCTGATTTGTAACGTCTCTCGCCACAACGAGGTGATTGGAGACAGGTAGATTATTATGATTATAGGATAAAACAGAGTTTTTTTCCAAACTACTCCGCCTGTCGGCCCGGTCTTTATTGCCTGGACCGATTTAGCCCGCGCTTGGCGGTCGGCGTGACGGCACACTCACTGACTGACCAGCTGGGTGTCACCGTCTGATTGGCTGTCCGGCTGTCGGCATCACCAGTTTCGCAAATGAATCAGTTAACACAAAGGAAACACGCTCGCGCACGCACGCTCAAACTGTCTCACACACACATATACATGCACGCATTCACACACTTATACGCACGCACACACTACACATACTCTAACACACCTTAGCACACACACTCACTCACACACACACACACACACACATACACACCATCACACGTATACACACACACACACACACACACACACACACACACACACACACACACACGCATGTACCGTGACACACATACGTATCCTCACACACAAGAGCATCCCAATGTGCAAAAGGCCATCGGGCTGACGTCTCCCCGATGGCCTTTTGCGCAGTGGGGTGACGTCTATTCAGCAGCAGGACACAGGCTGTTGAAATACAGAGCGCGGGACCAGTCGCTCAGCACAGCCCTCCAGGCGGCCACACGTCACACATATGCTGATGTGGCCCTCCAGCCACACGTCACACAGATGCTGATGTGTTCCTGCAGTCACACGACTCACCTCAATCTATGCTGTGTCCGATCGAGTCCAGCTGTCCCTCAAAGTAAGGGAGTTCTGTCGGGTTAGGCATGGGACCGAGGAGGCCATCTGTCAGCGACTCATTCAGTACGACAGTTTAATCACGCTTTGATGACTTCTCGTTTAAAGTCTGAAACAGCTGATGCAACTGAGAGAGAGAGAGAGAGAGAGAGAGAGAGAGAGAGAGAGAGAGAGAGAGAGAGAGAGAGAGAGAGAGAGAGAGAGAGAGAGATTCAATGATTCAATGATTCAATGATTCAATGATTCAATGAAGCTTTATTTATCAACGGTTGAGGCATTGACATCGTCACAGACATAGCCATTTTTCAAACCTGCCGTTGCTACAAAACTACGAGACAAAATACAAAAAAACTAAGTATATAGTTAAATGTAAATGAAACTGACAAAAGCATTGCTAGTTTAGGGAAAGAAAGTCCCATGACAATCTCACACACCTAAACTCTCTCACACACACACACACACACACACACACACACACACACACCATCACACCATCACACACGCACGCACAGAGTTTGTAATTGGGAGAATACATAATCAGGGTTACAGGGCAGTATATATTTCACAACGTAATGATTACGACTGCTTCGAGAAGTACTTGAAGAGACTGATTTTGAAACGGGCTAGAGAGGAAGCGGATTTTACGTAATCAGGAAGCGTGTTCCAAGTCTGCGTTCCCGCGAATGACAAACTAGATTTGTATATATCAATTCTCGTTTTGGGGACTAAGAAAAGTTGCCTAATGTTACCAAGCCTAGATTCCGACTTAGAGAAAAGAGTTGTGATATATTCTGGTATTTTCTGGTTCCACACTTTGAACATAAAAATAGCCTTATTGTATTTGAAGTGGTCTTGCAGCGGCAGAAATCCTATTTTGGCGAGTTTTTCTTCTGTTGTGAGTCGTGGGTCAGGAAGGATTAACTTAGCTGCCCTTCTGTGTAACGAGTTGAGTCTCTTCAAGTGGACTTCACTGCATCCATCCCACACCGTTGACGCGTAATCAATATGAGAACGTATGTGAGCATTATAGAATAGTTTGCGCGTGTCCGAGTCGGTGTAATATTTCAGTTTGGACAACATGAAAAGATTTTTGGCTACCGTTCTGCATAAAGTGTCCGTATGAGCCTTCCACTTAAGCTGACTGTCAATTGTAATCCCTAGTAGGCGATGTTCATTAACGTGTTCTATTTGCCTGCCCTTTAATAAAAGGTTAAGTAACAGGGGAGCTAACTGGTGTTTTTGACGAGTGGCGATTATCATAGATTTGGTTTTAATTGGATGAACAATCATAGAATTCCTGTGACACCATTCAGACACTTCATCAAGACTATGCTGCAAGTTGGAAGAAATTACTTGTATATCTTTGTTAGTCATATGAATGGACGTGTCATCAGCAAAAAGATCACATTGTACGTTCTTGCAAGTTATATGAAGTGGCAGGTCATTGATGAATAGACAAAATAATAAGGGACCAAGCACAGATCCTTGTGGAACTCCATACTTTATATCTTTTAGAGAAGAGTAAGATCCATTCATTAGAACTTTTTGTTTACGATCAGTTAGGTATGATCTAAAAAATGCAACTACTTCTGTACTATTCAAGTATTTCTGAATCTTTGTCATTAGAGTGGTGTGATCGATTAGGTCAAAGGCCTTTTTAAAGTCTAAGTAAACGACACCTGTTATCTGGGATTTGTTCATACCCTGGAGCCATGCGTCAACGAGGCGCGTGAGTGCAGTGTGGCACGAGTGTTGTGGGCGAAATCCGGATAGAAAGGGGTGCAGGAGGTGGCGGTTTTCTAAGTAGGCAAGCAGGTGTTTGTGGACATGCCTTTCAAGCGGCTTTGATAGAACTGGTAATAATGAAATCGGTCGATAGTTGTTAGGGTCAGAACGATCTTTAGTTTTTGGAAGTGGAATGACTTTAGCGTATTTTAGTTTGTTAGGGAAAGTATGTTGCTTGATACAAAGGTTGTAAATGTACGTAATAGACTCTACTATGTACGGCAGGGATAACTTAAGTATTTGCGGGCTGATGTCATCAGGCCCCGAAGACTTTTTATTTGGTAGTTTACTAATGAGCAAACCCACCTCATGAACTGATAGCAAAGGAATGCTGAAGGGGTCTGTGTCCTCGGTTCTGTGTTTACAGAATTCAGAAAGCAAATTAGAACATTCATACTTACTGCTATTAATTGAGGCATTTAGAGTTTCAGCGACTGAAAGAAAATGATTATTAAAAGTTTCTGCAGTAAGACTGCTGGGAATGGTTGTTGAAGTGCCAGGGGAGCCTTTAGTTAGAGTGTTTAATAGGCGCCAGATAGTGGAAGTATCCTTACTGTCTTTCACTGTGTCGCGGATTAATCTTTTCCTTGCCTCTCTGATCATGTACTTAACACGGTTGCGTTGTTGCTTAAATTCAGGAAATAGTTTTTGACTACGCAGATCATCTCTGAGCGCCATCGCTTGCATTATTTCTGGGGTTAACCATGGAGGAAGAGTGTTTGATTTAACCCTTCTCTCACGAAGGGGTGCGTGTTTGTTTAATACATTTAGAAAAAGAGTGTACCAAATAGAAAGGGCAGTGTCCGGGTCATTGGAGAGAAGTACATCGTTGAACGGAGTATTATTTAAATCAAATAGGAATTTATTATGGTTAAAGTTCTTGAATGATCGATATGTTATGGTTGTATGGCCGTTTTTCTTTGCTTTCGGAATCTTTTTTGACCATGAACAAACAACTGGATAGTGATCACTAACACTTAGATTTGAAACCTCAACATTACAGACGGCTTTGGGTTTATTAGTGTATATGTGGTCTATAAGTGAGGACGTATTCTGAGTAATTCTGGTGGGCGATTTTACTAACTGGACTAGACCAAACAATGAAGATATTGTATCCCACGCAGTGTGATTCTTAAGGAAGTCTATATTAAAATCTCCCATGAGAAGAAGGTCAGCCTTTCTTTTGCACGCTCTATCAAGGATCTGACTAAAATGGTCATACCATTCAAAAGTGGCGGCAGGGTTTCTGTAAAGGAATCCAACTAGTAGCGGTGTCGATTTAGGGCATTTCACTTCCAACCACAAACACTCTACGTCTGCTGTTTCCAAGTCCAAGCGTCTATGGACTAAATGCTGAATGGAGTTGTGAATGTAGACAGCGATGCCTGTTTGACCTGGGGACGAGGGGTCTCTCCTAGTCAAGGAAAAAGTAGGAATACTAATGGCTTCATCGCTCACACACGAGCTCAGGCGCGTCTCACTAAGCCCAAATAAATGAAACGGTGTGGGATTGCTAATGTAGACAGATATATCGGTTAGTTTATTGTACAAATGAAAAACATTGAGATGCCCTATTCGCATAACTTTCAAATTTATGTCTATTACGGAGAAAGGCAAATTTGTACAGAACAAACAACAACAACAACAAAATAGAATGTCAAAAGAAGTAAGTATACGTTGAGATTATTAAATGAAACAGCACAAATGCCTATGTATATATAAAGCTGGTAAATAGATAAGACACAATGAAATGATTTAGCAGACTAGTCGGCAGGGAAATAATCCAACTGCTCGAACATCAAAGTCCCGATAGCAAGTTCAGTTAGGCGTATCAGCCGCACACGAGCACAATACTGCCGGAGTTTGGTAATGCGCTTTCAGCCCGATACTGCTCAGCGAAGTAAAGCGGAGACACAGTTATCACTGGTAAATTGAAGCTTGATTGAATCGTCTTGATTCAATCGAGTTTCCTTCACGCTGATAGTCTGCTGGTATTCGAACAAGCACTGACTGACCTCGTATAAAACACACAGAGTACTCCGATACAGTGAGTAAACTAACGGATCAATGATATTCTAGACTCGGAGAGACTTTATCCACGACGAACGAACAAACGACACAGAAAATGATGATCGTAATTGTTCTTGGTCATCGCAAAATACATGACACTACAGTGGCACATTGATCACCAAAAGTTTAGCTTACTGCGCACTGTCCACAAGCTAACAAGAGTTCTTGAACAGTCAGAAATACAAATACATAAAATAAAAGTCCACAGGCACAGTCTCGAACGAATGCCTACAAGTAAAGTAATAGCGGTGTCAAATACACACGCGGTTTATCAAGGAATAGAAAAAGAAATGAACTGTCAATCGCTAGAATTAATGGAACGACGAAACACCACCGACCGTTGTTGTTTTTTGTTTTGTTGTTGTTGTAAAACAGGTTGTTTTTTAAACAATGAACTAAAAACCTGTTTGTTGACCGATATACCCCTGGATAAATGGCTGAAGCAGCTGCGCCAGAACGCGCATTACCTGCGAGTCGTTGCCTCCGGGGATAGCTGCAGGGGTCTCCCACCCCCTGGCCGGGGTACTTGCGGTTTTAGGAGCGGCCAGAGCCTGGAGAGCGCTGTTGATTCTCGAGTTGTCCTGAGGCGGGGGCGGCATGCGGGGAAACTCTTCCTCCGTCACTGTAAATGGCTTGGCGTGACCTGGCTGAGGACAGTACGCAGAGGGATGGCCAGGTTGCACACCTTTGGACATGGAGTGGGTGGGGCTGGCGTAGTTTGCAGGCAAGTGGCTGGCCTGGGAACTAGGGGATAGAGGGTGGCTGGTTGAGGGGCAATTTGTCTGGGAATGATGTTGGGAGAGGCTGGGTCGGGAGTAGTGGACGTGCGTAAACTTTGGCCCTCTGCCACTGCCCGACTGGTTGTGATGGTGTTGCTGAGACCAGTCATTCTGCTGTTGATGCTGCTGGTTGCGGCGATCTACGATGGGTCCGTCACCTGGTGCACGGCGCGGCACTCCAGCAAACCTGATGTTGAGTGCCAGTGTTCTGGTACCGGCAGGAGTCAGGTGGATCCGGTCTTTCTGGAACAAGGCCTTGCGCGGTGCCAGATTGTAAGTAATGAAGGCCGGCATATGGTCGATGTAAAAGACCTTCTCTTGCTCGCACGTTGCCCGCAAGTTGTCGTTGGAGGGGAACACGGCCTTCGACAGGTAGTGGTGGGCCCCTCCAGGAATGATGGAGGACGTAAACAAGGCGGCATTAGGAAAGGCTGCACGGAGTAAGCGGATAAGCTGAACCCATGACTGCTTGCTGACCACGCCCACTTTACAGCTGTTTAGAGAGAGAGAGAGAGAGAGAGAGAGAGAGAGAGAGAGCAACTTTATTTTTCATGTACTGAGACATTAGGCATAAGGTGCGCACACCTCTGTTTATGTCGACCTCATAATTATAAAGCACAGACCTTTTTTAACTGAACACAAAACAAGGGCAGTTGAATACAAGCGAATGATATAATCATTCATCGACAAAACTAAACATTGTTGAAAATCATTTTATAGCCGTCATACATACACGGCGCGCGCACGCACGCACACACACACACGCGCGCGAGCACACACACCGTCACACGCAATGTGACACGCGGAAGGGCCAGACCTCTGTCCAAGATGCCAAGAGTAAATATCCCCCAATACGAAAGGCCATCCGAAAACACCGCACACTGACAGACACTCGGGTCAAGAACACAAATGAAATGCGACCAGAAACGGGCATGAACAACACACGCGACTAACTTGACAAGAGGCATAAATCCTCATGAGCCCCCGCGACTGCGGTAAGTTAGTGCGACTGCGGTAAGTTAGTGCGACTGCGGTAAGTTAGTGCGACTGCGGTAAGTGAAGTTAGTGCGACTGCGGTAAGTGAAGTTAGTGCGACTGCGGTAAGTTAGTGCGACTGCGGTAAGTTAGTGCGACTGCGGTAAGTTAGTGCGACTGCGGTAAGTTAGTGCGACTGCGGTAAGTTAGTGCGACTGCGGTAAGTTAGTGCGACTGCGGTAAGTTAGTGCGACTGCGGTAAGTGAGTGCGACTGCGGTAAGTTAGTGCGACTGCGGTAAGTTAGTGCGACTGCGGTAAGTTAGTGCGACTGCGGTAAGTGAGTGCGACTGCGGTAAGTTAGTGCGACTGCGGTAAGTTAGTGCGACTGCGGTAAGTTAGTGCGACTGCGGTAAGTGAGTGCGACTGCGGTAAGTTAGTGCGACTGCGGTAAGTTAGTGCGACTGCGGTAAGTTAGTGCGACTGCGGTAAGTTAGTGCGACTGCGGTAAGTGAGTGCGACTGCGGTAAGTTAGTGCGACTGCGGTAAGTTAGTGCGACTGCGGTAAGTTAGTGCGACTGCGGTAAGTTAGTGCGACTGCGGTAAGTTAGTGCGACTGCGGTAAGTTAGTGCGACTGCGGTAAGTTAGTGCGACTGCGGTAAGTTAGTGCGACTGCGGTAAGTTAGTGCGACTGCGGTAAGTTAGTGCGACTGCGGTAAGTTAGTGCGACTGCGGTAAGTTAGTGCGACTGCGGTAAGTTAGTGCGACTGCGGTAAGTTAGTGCGACTGCGGTAAGTTAGTGCGACTGCGGTAAGTTAGTGCGACTGCGGTAAGTGAGTGCGACTGCGGTAAGTTAGTGCGACTGCGGTAAGTTAGTGCGACTGCGGTAAGTTAGTGCGACTGCGGTAAGTTAGTGCGACTGCGGTAAGTTAGTGCGACTGCGGTAAGTTAGTGCGACTGCGGTAAGTTAGTGCGACTGCGGTAAGTTAGTGCGACTGCGGTAAGTTAGTGCGACTGCGGTAAGTTAGTGCGACTGCGGTAAGTTAGTGCGACTGCGGTAAGTTAGTGCGACTGCGGTAAGTTAGTGCGACTGCGGTAAGTTAGTGCGACTGCGGTAAGTTAGTGCGACTGCGGTAAGTTAGTGCGACTGCGGTAAGTTAGTGCGACTGCGGTAAGTTAGTGCGACTGCGGTAAGTTAGTGCGACTGCGGTAAGTTAGTGCGACTGCGGTAAGTTAGTGCGACTGCGGTAAGTTAGTGCGACTGCGGTAAGTTAGTGCGACTGCGGTAAGTTAGTGCGACTGCGGTAAGTTAGTGCGACTGCGGTAAGTTAGTGCGACTGCGGTAAGTTAGTGCGACTGCGGTAAGTTAGTGCGACTGCGGTAAGTTAGTGCGACTGCGGTAAGTTAGTGCGACTGCGGTAAGTTAGTGCGACTGCGGTAAGTTAGTGCGACTGCGGTAAGTTAGTGCGACTGCGGTAAGTTAGTGCGACTGCGGTAAGTGAGTGCGACTGCGGTAAGTTAGTGCGACTGCGGTAAGTTAGTGCGACTGCGGTAAGTTAGTGCGACTGCGGTAAGTTAGTGCGACTGCGGTAAGTTAGTGCGACTGCGGTAAGTTAGTGCGACTGCGGTAAGTTAGTGCGACTGCGGTAAGTTAGTGCGACTGCGGTAAGTTAGTGCGACTGCGGTAAGTTAGTGCGACTGCGGTAAGTTAGTGCGACTGCGGTAAGTTAGTGCGACTGCGGTAAGTTAGTGCGACTGCGGTAAGTTAGTGCGACTGCGGTAAGTTAGTGCGACTGCGGTAAGTTAGTGCGACTGCGGTAAGTTAGTGCGACTGCGGTAAGTTAGTGCGACTGCGGTAAGTTAGTGCGACTGCGGTAAGTTAGTGCGACTGCGGTAAGTTAGTGCGACTGCGGTAAGTTAGTGCGACTGCGGTAAGTTAGTGCGACTGCGGTAAGTTAGTGCGACTGCGGTAAGTTAGTGCGACTGCGGTAAGTTAGTGCGACTGCGGTAAGTTAGTGCGACTGCGGTAAGTTAGTGCGACTGCGGGGGCTCATGAGGATTTATGTCTCTTGTACCTGGGTAACGCTCGTCTCCTCCCCCCCCCCCCCCCCCCCCCCCCGGTAATGGATTAAAGACGTAATTATACGGCGTGTAAGTGCAATACTTGTTGTTGGAAACATGTGAGTGTCACTTCATCGATGCAATCCAGTCCAAACAGGGGACTGCCAAGCGTGTAAAATGCAGAAAAGTACCCAACGGTGACAGAAACACGCTAAGAAAAGACAGTTACAACGCAATTTATTAATATTTCGGATAAATACACTTTTTTTTCAAAATAAACAAACAAATAGAGAGATCAGTCGCTACTTATCTTCATTATCGCAGATCAGTCGCTAATTATCTTCATTTCTGCGATAATGAAGATAATGCGCGACTGATCTCTATAGTCGTTTGTTTGTCTGTTTTGAAAAGAAAAATTATTGTTGTACTATGGACACGTAACACAACTGAAGTCCGGTGATGATTTTCTTTCGTGTTTATTTCACTCCGCCGAGCATTCTCTGGAGTTGAGCAAGACCAACCACAGACTACATTTCCGTCGCTATCTCGAGTCGCTCTCTTGCGTCCCTTCAAGTTCTTTCCCCTCTCTTGTTTCTTCTCCCCTCTAGTTTCCTCCCCCTTCACTGTGTGGTTGGTTAGTTCGGGTTTAACGTCCACAGCACCGAGGTGATCATGGACGGCCCTGACGGGCGGGTTATGGGGGACAGGGAAATCTATTGCCTATGGAGTACGACCTGAACACTGATCAACTCAGGCGCACTCCAACTGTGCCACTTTGATTTACCAGGACCTTTCAACGGACATGCTATTGAACAAATCCGTTTAGTTTTCCCCCCCTGGATTGTTCACTGTGTGAGCATCAGTATGCACGTATATACCCCGGCCTTAACAATCGTCTCGTTTAGGGCTGGCCCCTTGTTTAGGGCCGGTCTGTCAGTTGATCTTGTTTAGGGCCGGTCTGTCAGTTGATCTTGTTTAGGGCCGGTCTGTCAGTTGATCTTGTTTAGGGCCGGTCTGTCAGTTGATCTTGTTTAGGGCCGGTCTGTCAGTTGATCTTGTTTAGGGCCGGCCCTGCGTATAGGGCGGCTCCGTTCAATTAAACTGATGTGATCCATTTCCCATAGTATGATCTTAATAGTTCCTGCTATTCCGTCTTGGACTACAACTTAGTTAGATGGTATCAAGTTCTCACTGGTAATGGTCGTGGCCAGTAATTATATACTGATGCTATACATAGTGACGTGGCCAGTAATTATATACTGATGCTATACATAGTGTCGTGGCCAGTAATTACATACTGATGCTATACATAGTGACGTGGCCAGTAATTACATACTGATGCTATACATAGTGACGTGGCCAGTAATTATATACTGATGCTATACATAGTGACGTGGCCAGTAATTATATACTGATGCTATACATAGTGACGTGGCCAGTAATTATATACTGATGCTATACATAGTGTCGTGGCCAGTAATTACATACTGATGCTATACATAGTGACGTGGCCAGTAATTACATACTGATGCTATACATAGTGACGTGGCCAGTAATTATATACTGATGCTATACATAGTGACGTGGCCAGTAATTATATACTGATGCTATACATAGTGTCGTGGCCAGTAATTATATACTGATGCTATACATAGTGACGTGGCCGGTAATTATATACTGATGCTATACATAGTGACGTGGCCAGTAATTATATACTGATGCTATACATAGTGACGTGGCCAGTAATTATATACTGATGCTATACATAGTGACGTGGCCGGTAATTATATACTGATGCTATACATAGTGACGTGGCCGGTAATTATATACTGATGCTATACATAGTGACGTGGCCAGTAATTATATACTGATGCTATACATAGTCATGTGGCCGGTAATTATATACTGATGCTATACATAGTGTCGTGGCCGGTAATTATATACTGATGCTATACATAGTGACGTGGCCAGTAATTATATACTGATGCTATACATAGTGACGTGGCCAGTAATTATATACTGATGCTATACATAGTGACGTGGCCAGTAATTATATACTGATGCTATACATAGTGACGTGGCCAGTAATTATATACTGATGCTATACATAGTGACGTGGCCAGTAATTATATACTGATGCTATACATAGTGACGTGGCCAGTAATTATATACTGATGCTATACATAGTGACGTGGCCAGTAATTACATGCTGATGCTATACATAGTGACGTGGCCGGTAATTACATGCTGATGCTATACATAGTGACGTGGCCGGTAATTATATACAGATGCTATACATAGTCACGTGGCCGGTAATTACATACATAGTGACGTGGCCAGTAATTATATACTGATGCTATACATAGTGACGTGGCCGGTAATTACATACTGATGCTATACATAGTGACGTGGCCGGTAATTACATACTGATGCTATACATAGTGACGTGGCCAGTAATTACATACTGATGCTATACATAGTGACGTGGCCAGTAACTACATACTGATGCTATACATAGTGACGTGGCCAGTAATTATATACTGATGCTATACATAGTGACGTGGCCGGTAATTACATACTGATGCTATACATAGTGACGTGGCCGGTAATTACATACATAGTGACGTGGCCGGTAATTATATACTGATGCTATACATAGTGATGTGGCCGGTAATTACATACTGATGCTATACATAGTGACGTGGCCGGTAATTACATACTGATGCCACAAGTCGATGCCACACCGACGTAGTGTAACACTACCTGCAATATTAATAAATTGTGTTGTAGCTGTCTTTTGTAAGTGTGTTTCTTTCTCCGTTGGGTACTTCATCCCTTCATTGATGGCATTTGTCATGGTTACAAGGTAGTTTTGCACCGGATACCATCTCCTTACAACGCCGCAAAGTGTTCACCTCTTCACAGCCGAGATACCGCGCGAGAACTCCAACCAGCCGCAACAGACAGTCGCGGTGGCGCAGCAGGACAGAAGAGCTGGCTTACACCATCCTGTATCCGTGTTGCCTGGCTCGTGTAGACAATCGCGGATCGTGGTGTGGCTTTGCGGTGAACTCTCTATGGTATGTTTCCGCAGGCAATGACATTCCTTTTCATTTCTAGAGGCTGCATACTGGTGCCAGCTCAGTCTTTGTTGATTTGAAATCGACGTCAGACTATCACCTGTAGTGAGGTAGCGGAGACCATGATAGCTCTAGCGTCGAACCTGACCGGCTGTTGAACTTGGGTGACTCGCTGTGCATGGGGCGTTTACGCAGTCGCGACACTAAGACAGAAAATATTGCTGATAGATTTCCCAGTACGTGAAGCGGGCCGTCGGATGCGCAAGGACCTCGAGAGATCTTCGGCCCGATAGCTTTTTGCGTACTACAAGACGGGCACAGATTCACATGAGCCCTTGCAACTGTAGGGACTGATGAGCATCTTTGCCTTTTTCTGAAAGGGTTAATAACAAAGCGTTAATAGTTGGCAATATCTCCTGTAGAAATAATTAATGTTCTCAGTATGTCTGGCAATATCTCCTGTAGAAATGTTCTCAGTATGTCTGGCAATATCTCCTGTAGAAATAATTAATGTTCTCAGTATGTCTTGCAATATCTCCTGTAAAAGTAATTAATGTTCTCAGTATGTCTGGCAATATCTCCTGTATAACTGTTCTCAGTATGTCTGGCAAAAAATATCTCCTGTAGAAATGTTCTCATTATGTCTGGCAATATCTCCTGTATAAATGTTCTCAGTATGTCTGCCAATATCTCCTGTAGAAATGTTCTTAATATGTCTGGCAATATCTCCTGTATAACCGTTCTCAGTATATCTGGCAATATCTCCTGTAGAAATGTTGTCAGTATGTCTGGCAATATCTCCTGTATAACTGTGGTCAGTGTGTCTGGCAATATCTCCTGTATAACTGTGCTCAGTATGTCTGACAATATCTCCTGTATAACTGTTCTCAGTATGTCTGGCAATATCTCCTGTATAACTGTGGTCAGTATGTCTGGCAATATCTCCTGTATAACTGTGGTCAGTATGTCTGGCAATATCTCCTGTATAAAGGTTCTCAGTATGTCTGGCAATATCTCCTGTAGAAATGTTGTCAGTATGTCTGGCAATCTCTCCTGTATAACTGTGCTCAGTATGTCTGGCAATATCTCCTGTATAACTGTTCTCAGTATGTCTGACAATATCTCCTGTATAACTGTTCTCAGTATGTCTGGCAATATCTCCTGTATAACTGTGGTCAGTATGTCTGGCAATATCTCCTGTATAACTGTGCTCAGTATGTCTGACAATATCTCCTGTATAACTGTGGTCAGTATGTCTGGCAATATCTCCTGTATAACTGTGCTCAGTATGTCTGGCAATATCTACTGTATAACTGTGGTCAGTATGTCTGGCAATATCTCCTGTATAACTGTGCTCAGTATGTCTGGCAATATCTCCTGTATAACTGTGCTCAGTATGTCTGACAATATCTCCTGTATAACTGTGCTCAGTATGTCTGGCAATATCTCCTGTATAACTGTGCTCAGTATGTCTGGCAATATCTCCTGTATAACTGTGCTCAGTATGTCTGGCAAAATTGCCGGACAAAAGGATTAAATAAAAGTACGAAGTCTGAATGTCTTAAAGTGAAAGACTTTTGTGCTCTTCTTCTCCTTTGTGCACAAGAGAGTACAAGTCCTTCTGTTCCTGACGCTCCTAAGCCGGTGGAAACACTCTGAAACGTGTGCCTACGTACATAGATTGTGAAGCGTGTGCCTACACACGTAGATTGTGAAACGTGTGCCTACATACATAGATTGTGGAACGTGTGCCTACGTACATAGATTGTGAAACGTGTGCCTACATACATAGATTTGAAACGTGTGCCTATGTACGTGGATTGTGAAACGTGTGCCTACATACATAGATTGTGAAGCGTGTGCCTACATACGTAGATTGTGAAACGTGTGCCTACGTACATAGATTTTGGGACGTGTGCCTACGTACATAGATTTTGGGACGTGTGCCTGCATACTTAGATTGTTAAACGTGTGCCTACATACATAGGTTGTGAAACCTGTGCCTACCTACATAGGTTGTGAAAAGAAGTGTAGAAAAGTTTTAGTTGACTCAGTGATGCAAAGCAACATTGATCACCAGCTGTAGCGGCGGCGGCGAGTGTTTGGCAGAGCCCGTCATGGAGCTCTTTCACTCATTCAGCCCGACGGCCGTATTTTCCAAATTTTCTAAAATTTGGAGGCGTCATCTAACGACTACGCACCTGTTGCAGGAGATGGATCGACATGATAATTCAAGGGTAGTGCCAGATTAGCTTGGCGCCGACAGGCGCCAAGCTTATCTGGCAATACCCTTGAATTATCATGGTGGACCCAACTCCTGCTGTAGTGCGTCAGGGCTGAAGGGGTAAAAAGACCGTGTCACGGATGGGCGGGCATGTAAGTAGATGGGGTGGGTTAGGGGTAGGGGTGCGGAAGGGGGCGGGAGATGCACAGGCACTCGACGATGACTTGCGTCAATGAATGATGGAAGGAGACCATGTGACCAATCTCAACCAATAGACGTTGAGATCAGAAGTAGGTCAATATTGCACGTGTTTCGACGAAAACAGTGGACTGACGAAAACAGTGGACTGACGAAAACAGTGGACTGAAGAAAACAGTGGACTGACGAAAATAGTGGACTGACGAAAACAGTGGACTGACGAAAACAGTGGACTGACGAAAACAGTGGACTGACGAAAACAATGGACTGACGAAAACAGTGGACTAACGCGACTGACTGACGAAAATAGTGGACTGACGAAAGCAGTGGACTGACGAAAACAGTGGACTGACGAAAACAGTGGACTGAAGAAAACAGTGGACTGACGAAAACAGTGGACTGACGAAAACAGTGGACTGACGCGAAAACAGTGGACTGACGAAAACAGTGGACTGACAAAAACAGTGGACTGACGAAAACAGTGGACTGACGAAAACAGTGGACTGGGCGAAAACAGTGGACTGGGCGAAAACAGTGGACTGACGAAAACAGTGGACTGACGAAAACAGTGGACTGACGAAAACAGTGGACTAGCAGTGGATTAAAAGCGCGAACAAACATGCGGTAAACGGAAAAATGTCTCACGAGTGCATTCAAATGAAATTTGCTAAGTCTATCTTAGGCATCCACAAAAAAGCTATGAATATTCCGGCCCTAGCTGAGATCGGACAGTTCCCTGTGAGCATCAGAGTATTCGTCCAAGTGATAGGTTTTTGGCTTCACATGCTAAACTCCGACAGCACCTCCTACCTCAAACAGGCGTATCACAAACACCTCGAGACCACCGCGGTCCCGTGGGTCGCTTTTATAAAATAAATTTTTTTTTTTTAAAAACTTTGCTCACTGGGCTTTCGCCACGTGTGGGATAACCAGTGTACATTCAGGGGAACCTCACTTAAAACAGTCCTCCATAGAAAACTAGAAGAGCAGTACACTCGACTGGCTACTGACTGGAACAGCATTAAGCGAAACAACACATCTAGACTGACATTCTATAACAAAGCCAGTGATATGAAATACGAAATACAAAGCTATCTTATTTTTGTACAAAAATACTGACGATCGAAAACACAAACACTGAAGCCTTCACTCACAAAGTTGCGAGTAAGTGCCCACATGTTAGAAGTAGAAAGAGGCAGGTATACAAACACACCACGGGAACATAGACTATGTCGCGCGTGTGGAGTAGTAGAGGACGAAATTCACATGCTAGACGATTGTAGTTTATATAATCAGCTCAGAACTCAGCTAGCTTCAAGTACAGACTGCCATAAGCCAAGCCAACTACTAGCCAGGGAGGATGCACAATGCACTCTAGCAAAGTTTGTATTTGACTGCTTCTCCATAAGAGAGAGAAACGTAACGATCATACAGCATTGATACTGCGTACCCTCCTCTCTCTTATTCAGTTTTCACGCCCCGGACCGTCGGGGACGCTACAAGACCGGACGGAACCACGGACCACGCGAAATTCACGGCGGTCACATGAATAATACGGACGGGACTCCACGAAAACAAACGCCGCGCGATGAACACCAATGAACTGACTTACTGCCGACAGAAAAGTGTTGAAAACTCCGTGTAGACTAAGAGAGCTTAAAGAATGTATAAAGTAATGTACATGATAGTTAAGTCCGATCCCTCTGTGTCCTTTGGCCCCAATGGGCCCCTCGACAATAAATGTTCTGTTCCACTGTTTTCATAATTATACACATGCTATTTTGACCTACTTCTGATTTCCGGAAATCGTCTATTCAACATCAAGTGCCTGTAGCTCCACAGTGTCGCCGCATAAAGCGAGCGGCGCAGCTTTGACGGTCAGGCCGGGGTTCTCGCGGGTCTGTTTGTCAGCCACACTGATGTCACTCTAGTGGATTCTCGCTTGGTTGTTTGTCTATGTCTATTTTAGTAGCTGTGTTCTCAATAACTGCTGACTTGAATGCTGGGCGGCCTCTACACGGATTTAGATCATTGTGAAACCGGCTCAGTCGGCGGTATGCGGGATGGTCCGTGAACGGCACTGGCAGCAGGATGTGTCGCACGCTGGCTGGAGGATGTGACTTGCCCTAGTGAGGAAGTGACTGACTTGCCGCGTGAGTAAGCGCTTCGTTCTCAGGTTATCAAATTGTGTGTTTAGGATGTGCTCAATACGTTTGTAAACTGCAGTAAGTAGTGTCAGTTTTATGTGTAAGTTATTTCATGTAGTTATTATGATGTATGATCAAAATGTCAGTAATGATTATTGTTGTGCCATAAAACCGAAAAAGTATCTGAGCCCGACTGATTTACTTGATTTTCACATTGTAGACATGTAATGAACGTTGTGTGCTCCGATGTCCAAAGCCCTGTACACGATGTATCTATCTTTGGCCTTTGGACATCGGAGCGCCGCACAAACGTTTTTTTTTTCTCCCCCAAATAGCATAGTTTCCGCAACTTGAAACACTTCTCTGTAACACCGTAACTGACTCATTCTCCTACCCCAAATCGAAATCCTTAAACTTTGCCGTTGTCCTCTGAAGACTGCATTGCAGTGCATGACACAGATCGACCATGATAGTTCGAGGGTGATGCCAGAATAGCTTGGCGTCCATAGGCGCCAAGCAATTCTGGCATCACCCTTGAACTATCATGGTCGATTCATATCTTGCTGTGGTGTGTCTGGGGTAGAATGACCGAGTTAACGCAAATATCACCTAGTGCCAGTTGTCGGACCTAATATGAATATTTTTAACTGAACTCCTGTGATTTGTTGATTTTGCCGTACGGCCGTAAAAGATGAGAACAATCCATTTTCAACACCCTGAATAGAGCCCCGGCAGACTTCACTGAATATATATCGATTGTACTTAGTCACAAGTATATTGTTATTAAACTTAGTTCAAGGCTTCTCGCGTCAATTACTGCGAAAGTGTCGTATTGCGTTGGCTTGGGCAACGTCATACGACACTTCCGCAGCTATTGACGCGGGACGCCTTCACTGAGTTAGCTCAAGGCCCACTATCTGAAAACAGTGTTGGTGTATCCCCTTCACTGCCCAGAGAGAATCAACGCGATCCAATTGCAAGAGGCATAGATCCTCATGAGCCCCCGCAACTGCGGGGGCTCATGAGGATCTATGCCTCTTGGTGGTATCAATTTGTGTCTATGATCCTGTGCAGCTGTGGCGTTTGGTCGTTGACTGAAATCAGATCAAAAACAAAATAATGCACCCAGCGACAGGAAAGGAGTTGAGATTGCTGAAACTGTCAACTTTGACCTGTAGCAGGAGTCAAAGGTCATGTTCTTCTGGCTGACTGCCCTCAGCACCTCATTGGCAAACTCCAGAAAGTTAAAAATTCAGCTGCTAGATTGATTGCGAAAGCCCCTAAATCAGACCAGAATTATCACCTTCATCTCTGTTCTCTCCTCTGGTTACCTGTAACAGGTAGAATCCAGTGTAACATTTCATGCCTGACTCACAGCTGTAGCACCCGATCCTATCCACCCTACCTCGCCTCTCTCCTCTACCTGTTCACACCCTCCAGACAGAACGTATGCTGGTGATTCTCGAGTCCTTCGTATCCCACGGCTTGTCAAAACCGGCGCTCGGTGGGAGCTCATTGATGTACCAGAGCCCTGTCGTGTAGAATGGCCGTCCACGCCAACTGAGACACGTGGACTGGAGAGAAGCGTTTAGGCAAGCTTTAAAGACTCGTCTATTTTCTGTCGTCTACCACTGACTTAATAATAAATAATAATAATAATACATAGTATTTATTTGGCGCATTTCTCATATTTATAATATAACTCAATGCGCAGCCCAGTATTACGTCATATGTAGCAGTGGGTGAGCGCGTGCGTGTGCGTGTGTGTGTGTGTGAGTGTGTGTGTGTGAGAGAGTGTGTGTGTGTGTGTGTGTGTGTGTGTGTGTGTGTGTGTGTGTGTGTGTGTGTGTGTGTGTGTGTGCGAGCGTGCGTGTGTATGTGTGTGTGTGTTTCCTGATGTTTGATGCAGGAAAGGTTAGTGTCTGGGTCCTACAGGAAGGGCTAGGGTCCGGGTCCTGCAGGAAGGGTTAGGGTTAGGGTCCTGCAGGAAGGGTTAGGGTTAGGGTCCTGCAGGAAGGGTTAGGGTTAGTGTCCTGCAGGAAGGGTTAGGGTCCGGGTCCTGCAGGAAGGGTTAGGGTCTGGGTCCTGCAGGAAGGGTTAGTGTCTGGGTCCTGCATGAAGGGTTAGTGTCTGGGTCCTGCAGGAAGGGTTAGTGTCTGGGTCCTGCAGGAAGGGTTAGGGTTAGTGTCCTGCAGGAAGGGTTAGGGTCCGGGTCCTGCAGGAAGGGTTAGGGTCTGGGTCCTGCAGGAAGGGTTAGTGTCTGGGTCCTGCAGGAAGGGTTAGTGTCTGGGTCCTGCAGGAAGGGTTAGTGTCCGGGTCCTGCAGGAAGGGTTAGGGTCCGGGTCCTGCAGGAAGGGTTAGTGTCTGGGTCCTGCAGGAAGGGTTAGAGTTAGGGTCCTGCAGGAAGGGTTAGGGTTAGGGTCCTGCAGGAAGGGTTAGGGTCCGGGTCCTGCAGGAAGGGTTAGTGTCTGGGTCCTGCAGGAAGGGTTAGGGTCCGGGTCCTGCAGGAAGGGTTAGTGTCTGGGTCCTGCAGGAAGGGTTAGTGTCTGGGTCCTGCAGGAAGGGTTAGGGTCCGGGTCCTGCAGGAAGTGTTAGGGTTAGGGTCCTGCAGGAAGGGTTAGTGTCTGGGTCCTGCAGGAAGGGTTAGGGTCCGGGTCCTGCAGGAAGTGTTAGGGTTAGGGTCCTGCAGGAAGGGTTAGGGTCCGGGTCCTGCAGGAAGGGTTAGTGTCTGGGTCCTGCAGGAAGGGTTAGTGTTAGGGTCCTGCAGGAAGGGTTTGGGTCTGGGTCCTGCAGGAAGGGTTAGGGTCCGGGTCCTACAGGAAGGGTTAGGGTCCGGGTCCTGCAGGAAGGGTTAGGGTCCGGGTCCTGCAGGAAGGGTTAGGGTCCGGGTCCTACAGGAAGGGTTAGGGTCCGGGTCCTGCAGGAAGGGTTAGTGTCTGGGTCCTGCAGGAAGGGTTAGGGTTAGGGTCCTGCAGGAAGGGTTAGAGTTAGGGTCCTGCAGGAAGGGTTAGGGTCCGGGTCCTGCAGGAAGGGTTAGGGTCCGGGTCCTACAGGAAGGGTTAGGGTCCGGTTCCTACAGGAAGGGTCAGAGTTAGGGTCCTACAGGAAGGGTTAGGGTCCGGGTCCTGCAGGAAGGGTTAGAGTTAGGGTCCTGCAGGAAGGGTTAGGGTCCTGCAGGAAGGGTTAGGGTCCGGGTCCTGCAGGTATCATCACGACAGAAACCTCTGACAACAGGGTTACACATAAGCAATTTGACCCTGAACAGCACCACATCATACGGTGACTCATTTCAGAGCAGTCCCATTTCACGCTTCGCTGACCACCCGACAGTCATTCCCTCCGGTTCTTTTACGAGTTCACCTCTCACCCCATATCCCCCACTGTTGCTCAACTCTAGTGCCGAAATACCCACACTCCCTGATAATTACGTGTTCGACTATCATCCGTTCAAAGGTAGTGTCTAAATAGTTCTGTACCACTAGGCGCCAAGCTGTCATTTTGACACTGCTCTTACCTATTCAATCCCACAGACGCGTTTGCCGAATTTTAGAGGTGTCAGCTAACGAATATGTACCAGTCGCAGGAAATGGATCGACCATGATAATTCAAGGTAGTCTCAGATTAGACTGGCGCCTAATGGCGCCAAGCTAATCTGGCACTACCCTTGAATTATCACGATCGACCCATTGTTACACTACGTCAGTGTGGCATCCACATGTGGCATCAGTATGTAATTACCGGCCACGTACACAATGTGTGGCATCAGTATATAATTACTGGCCACGACCATTACCAGTGAGAACTTGATACCATCTAACTAAGTTGTACTACAAGACGGAATAGCAGGAACTATTAAGATATGCAAAGAAGTACCCAACGGAGAAAGAAACACGCTTAGAAAAGACGGGTACAACACAATTTATTAATATTTCGGGTAAATACCCTTTGTCAAAATAGACAAACAAACAAACATAGAGATTAGCCGCTACTTATCTTCAATGGCAGAAGGAATGCTTGGCAGTCACCTTTTTGGTCTGGATTTATTAAGATATGGGAAAGGGATCACATCTAATTAACGGAACCGCACTAAACGCGGGGCCGGCCCTTAACAAGATAACGTACCGGTCCTAAACGAGAAGACGATTGATAAGGCCAGGGTATATATATATACTGTTGCGCACACAGTGAAGAGAGGAAAAGAAACTAGAAGGGAGAAGAAACAAATGGCGAGAGAGCGAGTGGAGATAACGACTGAATTGTAGTCTGTGGTTGGTCTTGCCCAACTCCAGAGAATGCTCGCCAGAATAAAATAAACACGAAAGAAAATCATCACCAGACTTCAGTTGTTTTACGTATCCATAGTACAACAAACACCATCTCATGCTACAGTGTGTTGTGGCTAACCGGGCGATTGTTTGTGCTGTAGTGTGTCGCTGGACTGGGTGGGATGACACCTGTACAACATTGTGTGATTGTTGAACATACTTTCAGATGCACCAGTCATGGGCTTTACAAGGAAAAGGTCGCCATGGAGACGCTATGTAAAGTATGTCAAGGTCGTGGCCTTGATGACCTCATGCTTGGTTCTGATCTCCCCCTTACGGAATCTCTTCCTGTCCCCGGTCCTGCCCGGCCACTGGCGGGACCACAGCAGTCTCCGCATCATCCGCGTTCTGATGGACAACCAGCACTTCCCCATCCCGGACCCCTTCTGTCACCGTACATCTGACCTTGACCTTGACATGAACATCACTACGTTGAAGGTCAACATGTCTGACGTGGTTGCGTTTTACCAACCCACCATTCCTTACTCGGAGTTTGATGTCCAGCGAGACAGACTGAGAGGTCTGGCGCATTCCAGTCATCCGGCGGCCTATCAGCTGAGATTGCTGGAAGACTTCCATCCTGCTTTGACTCAAAAGGTACGTCACAGTCGCGTTGCTAAGGGTAGCGGAACTTGTGCAAAGTGGGTGAAGGTCATAAATTTGCATATGGTGAGAAAAGACGTTTTGGTCGGTGTATATGTCAGCGTGTGTATGGGCGTGTGTGTGTGTGTGTGTGTGTGTGTGTGTGTGTGTGTGTGTGTGTGTGTGTGTGTGTGTGTGTGTGTGTGTGTGTGTGTGTGTGTGTGTGTGTGTGTGTGTGTGTAAGCGACAGGCCTAAAGCCCTATGTCAACCCTGTTCCGACTTCACATACGCCATTTTTGTTCTCTCTTGCAAATGAAAGGTGCACGACAAGCACACAGCAAATGTGTCCCGATCTGTGAGACCGGACGCTTAACGCTCAACTCACAGTAAGCAAAAGACCATCCGGCCGCGTCGGCCGCAGTGGGCCCGCGCACAGTTGTGCGCGGGCCCACTGCTGCCGACGTCGGCCCGATGGTCGTTTGCTCACTGCGATTATACAGGCCGGGACTCTTTCTTCACGACTCCAGGAGAGGGCCCAGCTTCTGTACACCGTAGACGTGTTCGTGAGAGCGTGTGAAGCCAGCGGATTATCGTTCTTCCTCATTGGCGGCTCGCTGCTGGGCGCGTTTCGCCACCACGGCCTGATTCCCTGGGATGACGATGTGGACATCGCGCTGAACGCCACCCAGTGGCGCAGGGCGAGAGCGGTGTTGGGCAACATACCAGGATTCACCTTGTACGCCACTGGGGACGTGCAGTGGAAGTTTTACCTCTCGGACCTGCCGCCTTTTAGGGTGGGTACTTCGCTCAGTCTCATGCTCTTGTCTTACGGACCGCTGTACAGTTTCGCCGCTATGATGAATTTCGTGCGTGCTCTGCGAACGCTGAAATAGAGAGTTGTTTTGTTGTTTGTTTGTTTTTTGACGCGTTTGCAACAAACGACTTTCATTAACGATTGAGAGCGAAATGACGGTGGACAGACAACACCCTAAACATCTCCAAGGGGCATGGGTCCTCAGGACTCCGGTGGGTTCCTGAAGATCTGTGCTTCTTGGAGATGTTTGGAATGTTCTCTACGCTTATCGTACACTCGCTGTTTCACTTTCGTTCGCTGGCGGTAGTCTATGGCTTTAACCCATTCAGCCCTGACGCACTACAGCTGCAGATGGGTCGATCATGATAATTCAAGGGCAGTGCCAGATTAGCTTGGCGCCTGTCGGCGCCAAGCTAACCTGGCACATGCCCTTGAATTATCATGGTCGATTCATCTCCTGCAACAAGTGCATAGTCGTTAGATGACGCCTCCAAAATATGGGAAATACGTGCGTCGCGCTGAATGAGTTAAACAAAACCTCCTTAATTTCGAGTAAACAGCAACTGCACTGTTTCTTGTGATCTAGGAGCGGTGTCGATCTGCAGATTAAGCCTGTGGAGTTTAGAAGCTCTACTGAAAAACCACACTACTGTGTTAGCAACCTCGACCTTCACTGACTTGGAAAATGTTTTTAAGCGAGGCCAATGGTATTCAAGATCGTGATCACGTGATTTTCAGTCTTCATAGTCTTGGTAAAACGCCGGCAGAACTCTACAGTGGTGCATATAATTAGTTATTGGTCGCAGGGGTTAGCTACACGGACCCTTGTAGGCCTGAGGGAGGTCAAAGGAACCATTGTACCCCGAAGCCCGAAGGCCTGAAGGGTTCAATGGTTCCTTTGACCTCCCGAAGGCCTACAAGGGTCCGTGCAGCAAGCCTCTGCTACCAATAACGTATTTGTTTTTATTCCTCCATTATTTCGTAAAAGAAATCATGAAGACATCTTCCGACCTGGATCACGCCAGACATAACTGACGTCAAAGAAATATAGATTTATACATAACAGACTTATGACGTAATTAAAAAATATTTCATGACGTTGTCATGTCCAGTACTGAGTGTGCTTGTTGTTTCGAACAACACTTAGTAACTTTTTACTTTAGAACGTTTTGGAGATCTTTTATAGAACAAAACTCGCATCCAAGATGCGTCACAAAGAGGGCTACAAGAAGTCCGCCATTTGTCGCTACAAGCGTTTTTGTATCACGGTCACATGGTACGGTTTACGCCAAAGACTTGGCCGTGTGACGTAGGGATAGAAACAAAAACCCTTGTGTCGAAAAATGGCGGACTTTTTGTAGCCCTCTTCATGACGCATCTTGGATGCGAGTTTTGTTCTATAAAAGATCTCCAAAACGTTCTAAAGTACAAAGTTACTTAGTGTTGTTCGAAACAACAAGCACACTCAGTACTAGAGACGGCAACGTCATGAAATATTTTAAATTACGTCATAAGTCTATTATGTATAAATGTATATTCCTTTGACGTCAGTCATGTCTTCCAGGTCGGAAGATGTCTTCTTGATTTCTTTACGAAAATAGTGGAGGAATAAAAACAAATACGTTATTGCTAGCAGGGGCTTGCTGCACAGACCCATGTAGGCCTGAAAGAGGTCAAAGGAACCAATGTACCCCGAAGGCCGAAGGCCTTCGGGGTACAATGGTTCCTTTGACCTCCCAAAGGCCTACAAGGGTCCGTGTAGCAAACCCCTGCGACCAATAACTTATATTATTCACCGTCAGTTCTACCACCACTGTGAGCACGGGCAGATACATAGCTCGCAGCCCTGTTGTTTGTATTGTTGTTTGGCGGACTTTGACAGAGGGGAAACCACAGAGTACAAAGTGAACTGCTTTGTCTGTCTGTCTAATCGTGACAGCGGTAATTTCTATACTGGCGGGCGTGTGTGCGCATCTAGGCTGCCGGCTGGTGTACCAGATCTGGGAGATGGATCAGCTGTGATATTTCAAGGTTAAAGCCACACTATTCTGTCACGTTCTGGCACTACTATTGAGCTATCATTACTAATCACTACCCTCAAGTGTAACAGCTGATCCATCTCTTGGTTTGGCGTGTTTCTTGTTAACAGACGTGTTAACCCTTTGGCTGTCGGTAGCGATGACGAGTTCCTGCAGCAATCACCACAACAACCATTACCCACAGCCAAAGGGTTCATTTATGTAGATTTTACACACGTGACAATAATAAAGATAATGATATGGATGACAACATTAATGATGGCAACAGAGATAACGGCGATGACGTAGAGGCCGAGGATGTTCGCAATTATAGTAATGACGATGATGATGCTGATGCTGCTGCTGCTGCTGCTGCTGCTGATGATGATGATGATGATGATGATGATGATAAAGTGATGATGATGATGATATATGTCTCTGCAGGACAAGCCGTTCAAGTTCCCCAGTCTGGACTTGTTTTTCTTCAGCGAGGACGACACGCACGTGTGGGGCCTGACGTGGGGCATCAAGTACATGATACTACACCGCAAGTGAGTCTCTAGGTTTTCAGTTCCAGCCGGGACCGATGTATACTACACCGCAAGTGAGTCTCTAGGTTTTCCGTTCCAGCCAGGACCGATGTATCTTGTTCACGGGCCAGACCAATCACACCATACTCTCGTGAGCGCGATGTTTTCCCCCATCGTACAAACCAAACAGTGGACGCAGACTGTATTCACATTTGAAATGTTGGCCAGCTACAGAGAAACCCAGTCGTCCTGGCCAGCTACAGAGAAACCCAGTCGTCCTGGCCAGCTACAGAGAAACTCAGTCGTCCTGGCCAGCTACAGAGAAACCCAGTCGTCCTGGCCAGCTACAGAGAAACCCAGTCGTCCTGGCCAGCTACAGAGAAACCCAGTCGTCCTGGCCAGCTACAGAGAAACTCAGTCGTCCTGGCCAGCTACAGAGAAACCCAGTCGTCCTGGCCAGCTACAGAGAAACTCAGTCGTCCTGGCCAGCTACAGAGAAACCCAGTCGTCCTGGCCAGCTACAGAGAAACTCAGTCGTCCTGGCCAGCTACAGAGAAACCCAGTCGTCCTGGCCAGCTACAGAGAAACTCAGTCGTCCTGGCCAGCTACAGAGAAACCCAGTCGTCCTGGCCAGCTACAGAGAAACCCAGTCGTCCTGGCCAGCTACAGAGAAACCCAGTCGTCCTGGCCAGCTACAGAGAAACTCAGTCGTCCTGGCCAGCTACAGAGAAACCCAGTCGTCCTGGCCAGCTACAGAGAAACCCAGTCGTCCTGGCCAGCTACAGAGAAACCCAGTCGTCCTGGCCAGCTACAGAGAAACCCAGTCGTCCTGGCCAGCTACAGAGAAACCCAGTCGTCCTGGCCAGCTACAGAGAAACCCAGTCGTCCTGGCCAGCTACAGAGAAACCCAGTCGTCCTGGCCAGCTACAGAGAAACCCAGTCGTCCTGGCCAGCTACAGAGAAACCCAGTCGTCCTAGCGATACACAGTGGTGTCAGCAAGACACATAGATCCTCATGAGCCCCCGCGACTGCGGCCCCATGAGGATCTATGTGTCTTGCGTTTGCCTGTTTCTCATATGTCAGTTCTGGCATTCAAAGGGTTAACAGTCTTAGGCGGTCAATTCTGGCATATGTCAGTTCTGGCATTCAAAGGGTTTAACAGTCTTAGGCGGTCAATTCTCGAAATGGGAAATTGTCGACCACAGAGCTTATCTGAAGGTGTTCCGTACTGAGCAATTTTTCCTCTGTGGTTGCAGACACGTGGCGCCGCTGAGGACGGTCCGCTGGGAGCGCTGGGACCTGCCTGCGCCAGCCTGCGTCGAGCGCGTCCTGATGAGAGAGTTTGACGCAGCGACTTGCGTCACGCCGTATTACGACCACAAAAACGACAGGGAACAATTCCAGTTCCAGGCACAGAGGAGAAACTGTTCCTTTCTTCACAGCGTGTACCCCTTTGTGTTCCGGCACGCCGACCCAGACAAAGAGGGAGGGGTGGTGGAGGTGCGGCTTGTCGGGGAGAAAGTTGTGGAACGGATCACTACGCCGCCCGTGCTGGATGCGTGCTTGCAATGAAGACAACGACAAACTCAATCTGCCGCCATCCCTCAACACCACTCCTGCACCCTTCCCCACTGCCCCCGCCGAACGTTCCGCACGGAGACTGGCCGGGGGGTGGGGTACAGGCAGACAGGGCATCAGCCTGCTCTCTGTATAGTAATAAACATATGGCGTTTGTTAAGGCCCTGCCACACATGTCGATTTTCAGGCCGATTCTCGAGCAGTTTCCAGAACCGTTTCAATCGGAGTGTGATGGGGCCGGACTATATAAAAAAAAAACGTGTGCATTGCCACACGTTCCCGATTTTTAGCCGACCGGTTTGAACCGAAGATCAAGGTCGTAACAGCTTCCCGGTCTGCAAAATGGCTGCTAGTTTTGACAGTGATGATGTGCTTGCATTAGCAGCAGTTTTGCATCATATTCGGAAGAGACGGGCGAAACATCGGCAATGAAGCCATTTTCACACTGAAACGACGTGCTTCGCGAGACGCGCTCTGATTGGTTGAAGTTTACAATCGGGGCCGATTCGTGTTGCAAAAATAGAGCAGGCTTTAAACACACGATTCCCTGCCGAAGGGGATCGGATCGGATGCAAAGAGGCATTCTGACATCATCCGCTCGCAATCGTCTCGGAATCTGCTACATTGAAATTGGGGCACAATCGGCATGTGTGGCGGGGCCTTTAGTGTGGTGGTGCTGTAGCGGAGCACCTTGCTTGGTGGCTTGCGCTAGACTAAGCTCACCCGTGCAACGGGCCTCAGTGGGTACTTTGAGGTGAGTTGATGTCTTCCCAATGCGCAAAAGGCCATCGGGCCGCCGTTGGCCCGCGCACGGCCCCTGTGGCCGGAAAGGTGGAGAGAACCCTTAACTCATTCTACCCCAGACACGCCACAGCAAGATAAGGATCGACCATGATAGTTCAAGGGTGATGCCAGAATAGCTTGGCACCTATGGGCGCCAAGCTATTCTGGCATCACCCTTGAACTATCATGGTCACTCTGTGTCCTGCACTGCAATGCAGTCTTCAGTGGACAACGGCAAGATTTGGGGATTTCGGTCTTGGGGTAGAATGAGTGAAGCACCATTACACGTAGATGTGAAGACTGACAAATGTCGGCACCATCTGCACGGATAGTTTGCCTTGTCGACATAATTCAGTAATGAACTTCTACGGCAGTTCTGCCAAGCAGCAAACGCACACGCATAATCGCACTTGTTTATTCTGTGCAGGGTGTTATCCTGTGTTACGTGGTGGTCGTTGTCGTAGTATGATGCAATCACACCCGACACACTTACGTTTTGAGGGTTCTTGTAGAAAACACCGCCCACTCAGTTACAACTCGTCACACGTGGCACAAGGTTGTAGACCACACTGTAGTAACAGCTCCAGCAGTACGTTATTCTCGCGATGCACTATCTCTCACATATGCGTCCACACTTTGATACACTGCCTCTTATACAATGCATCCACATTTTGGATACACTGTGTTTCTCATACAATGCATCCACACTTTCATACACTGTCTCAGTCGTACAATGCGGCATCCGCACTATGATACACTGTCTCCTACAATGCATCCGCAGTTTTGACACACTGTGTCTCTCATACAATGCATCTTCACTATGATACACTGTCTCCTACAATGCACGCACAGACTTGCTTGCTTTGTTCCAGTTTACTGTCCCACTGGCACTAAAAGGGATCGAGGACTATCAGTTTTGGCGTAGTTCATTCAGCATTTTTAGCGTAGTTTTCCTTGTAGTTTTGGCGTAGGTTTTCCCTCCTCCTTTCTCATCCGGGCTTGGGACCGGCAATGGCGGAGTTGCATGCACATGCTTCCTAACACCCTGTTTTATACTATTATAGATTTTCAGAACAATCCCGCAAATTTACACAACTCAACCAATCAGAAAAGAAAACGTAACCAAAACTCATTAATATTCATTAAAAATAACACTCTAGATCTATCTACGATCTTCCACTAAAATCTAGGTGAATTACGTAAATGTTACGAAATGTAGCCAACATGTGTACTACAAACTTTGACGTCATATTTGAGGTCACCAGAACAATCGCGCCTTTTCCAGAACCTTCCAGCTTAATGTAGGTCGGAACATGCAACAAATTAGCGAAATTTGCAACACTCTAGTCACACACACACACACACATACACACACACACACACACACACACACACACACACACACACACACACACACACGCATACTAGAAAGGTAGGTGATTCTGATCCAAAATAAAGCAACTGAACACCGGCTCTTTCCTATGATCAACACAAACATGCCCTAAAAAGAATAACACAGCCACAAACGTAACACTGTGCGTCAATCTGTTGTTGTTGTTTGTTTGTTTTTTTTTTTTTTTTTTTTTTTTTTCTTTTTTTTTTTTGCTGTGTTGCCGGTACAGACAGCTTTGAGCGGAGTCATCGTCAATTATCCATTACTTGCTATTACGACGACGTGTGCTGAACTGGACGCTTCTGGAATGAACCATAGTCAGACCTGCGTGTAGCATTTCGTAACCGTCTGTTGCAAAAGTGTTTCTTTTGTTGGGTCCCAACCTCGGGTAGTTTAACCCTTTTAAGCGCCAACACCTTACAGCAGGAGATTCATTGACCATGATAATTCAAGGGTAGTGCCAGATTAGCTTGGCCTGAAGGCGCCAAGCTAATCTGGCACTACCCTTGAATTATCATGGTCAATCCACCTCCTGCAAGTAGTACATAGTCGTTAAGTAACACTTCCACAATTCGGGAAATGCGACCTTGGCGCTAAGTGGTTTAAGGGTGGTGCCAGTCCAGATTAGCGTCTGGAGGGCTCCCCCTTGAACTATAATACTAAGGGTGGTGCCAGTCCAGATTAGCGTCTGGAGGGCTCCCCCTTGAACTATAATACTAAGGGTGGTGCCAGTCCAGATTAGCGTCTGGAGGGCTCCCCCTTGAACTATAATACTAAGGGTGGTGCCAGTGCAGATTAGCGTCTGGAGGGCTCCCCAATGAACTATAATACTAAGGGTGGTGCCAGTGCAGAATAGCGTCTGGAGGGCTTCCCCTTGAACTATAATACTAAGGGTGGTGCCAGTGCAGATTAGCGTCTGGAGGGCTCCCCAATGAACTATAATACTAAGGGTGGTGCCAGTGCAGAATAGCGTCTGGAGGGCTTCCCCTTAAACTATAATACTAAGGGTGGTGCCAGTGCAGATTAGCGTCTGGAGGGCTCCCCAATGAACTATAATACTAAGGGTGGTGCCAGTGCAGATTAGCGTCTGGAGGGCTCCCCAATGAACTATAATACTAAGTGTGGTGCCAGTGCAGAATAGCGTCTGGAGGGCTTCCCCTTGAACTATAATACTAAGGGTGGTGCCAGTGCAGATTAGCGTCTGGAGGGCTCCCCAATGAACTATAATACTAAGGGTGGTGCCAGTGCAGATTAGCGTCTGGAGGGCTCCCCAATGAACTATAATACTAAGGGTGGTGCCAGTGCAGAATAGCGTCTGGAGGGCTTCCCCTTGAACTATAATACTAAGGGTCGTGCCAGTGCAGATTAGCGTCTGGAGGGCTCCCCCTTGAACTATAATTGTCGACCCGTGGACTGTTTGAGTGAAGGAGCCGGAGAGTTCAGTCAGTGACGGTAGCTCAATGCGCAAAAAGGCCGTCGGCCGACGTCGGCCCAATGGCCCTTGCTCACTGGAAGAGAGTTCGACTGTCGTCCGGACGGGTTGTGGGTTCGAACTTTTGAAAGTGGAGTTGAGAGCCTGGTCGGTGGCCGTCCTGCAAATCCCCGGCGGTGTGGAGAGAAAGAGTGACGTGACAGGACTGAGGTTATCCCGGCCATTAGCTCTCACACACTACAGCGGGATATGGATCGACCATGATGATTCAAGGCTAGTGTCAAAGTAGCTTGGCGCCTGAGCGGCGACGCCAAGCTAATCTCGATCCATCTCCTGCAGCTGGTACATAGTCGTCAGGGGATACCTGCAAACTGTAGGAAATAAGCCGCGGGGTCAGATCAGTTAACTCATTCAAGACGTGCCGCCTCCGGATACGAGGCATAAGCCGAGTGTACATATGGAAGAGGCATAAGCCGAGTGTACATATGGAAGAGGCATAAGCCGAGTGTACATATGGAATAGGCAGAAGCCGAGTGTACATATGGAATAGGCAGAAGCCGAGGGTACATATGGAATAGGTATAAGCCGCGTATCCGGGGGCGGCACGTCTCGTATGAGTTAACGTGTCCCTGTCCTGTTGTAATGTGTCAGCCGGCCTGATGTACCATAAGCATTCTAGACAACACTCCAAACATCTCGCAACAATGCAAGCCGCCCCCCCCCCCCCCCTCTCCCTTCCAGTCTTGCTGATGACGCAGGTTGTGGGCTCCATGTGTGCCAAATGCAAGTGGCATCAAGAGCTGTTGAAATCACGCCTCTTCCTGCTTTGCTGTCACTATAGTCATGCGGGTCTCGTTCACAACGGACTCAGTACTGCTAACGAAAGCCAAGTCAGTCGCGGATGATAACTAACCCTCCGCAGGAGCGGATCGAGAGGGGGGGGGGAGTCCGGCCCCGCCCTCGCCAGACCCAAATATTCTTTTAAATGATATAACAATAAGTCCCTTTTTGTTGTGTTTGGACCCACCCCGTTCACTTTTTGGCGAGTCCCCCACCCCCCTCCTTCTGTTGTTTGATTTTGGTGCTACTGGCAGAAGGTCTTTTAGCGTCGGGGAGGCCTTTTGTGTCAGGTTGATGGTCTCCCCCCCCCCCCCCAAAAAAAAAAAAAAAAAAGGGTTGGGCTCCTGAGCCGGTAACTGATCCGCCCCTGCTCCGGGCTCATGAGAGTCTATGCCTCTTGGAGATGTTTGGATTGTGATCCGTGACCACGACTTGGCTTTCGTTCCGTTGGGAGTTGTTTGTGATCCGTGACCACGACTTGGCTTTCGTTCCGTTGGGAGTTGTTTGTGATCCGTGACCACGACTTGGCTTTCGTTCCGTTGGGAGTTGTTTGTGATCCGTGACCACGACTTGGCTTTCGTTAGTTGTTTGTGATCCGTGACCACGACTTGGCTTTCGTTCGGTTGGGAGTTGTTTGTTGGGAGTTGTTTGTTGCACTGAAAGCAAACCTGAGGACTGATACATCATACCGACATGGCGGCCAGCGTGTGGTTGCTGCTTGGTGATGCGCTCAGAGTAAATGTGACGCCGGCCGCGCGGATTGACGGCCGGTACTGACGCAATGACATCAAGTTGTTGTTCGGGGTCTTGTTCAAATTATATGTTTCAGTGCCGTATTGAATGTTTGTTTGACTGATACGCTAAAATGTCGTGTGTTACTTGTGATATTGTGTTGTTGTTGTTGTTGTTGTTGTTGTTGTTGTTGGGTTTTCTAACACCATACAAAGCGCTTAGAGCTTAGATTACAATAAAGCGTTATGTAGGGGATGGGTTCCGATTATGAAACAGTGCCTATATGTAGGGGATGAGTTCCGGTTATGGAACAGTGCCTATATGTAGGGGACGAGTTCCGGTTATGAAACAGTGCCTATATGTAGGGGACGAGTTCCGGTTATGAAACAGTGCCTGTATGTAGGGGATGAGTTCCGGTTATGAAACAGTGCCTATATGTAGGGGATGAGTTCCGGTTATGAAACAGTGCCTATATGTAGGGGATGAGTTCCGGTTATGAAACAGTGCCTATATGTAGGGGATGAGTTCCGGTTATGAAACAGTGCCTATATGTAGGGGATGAGTTCCGGTTATGAAACAGTGCCTATATGTAGGGGATGAGTTCCGGTTATGAAACAGTGCCTATATGTAGGGGATGAGTTCCGGTTATGGAACAGTGCCTATATGTAGGGGATGAGTTCCGGTTATGGAACAGTGCCTATATGTAGGGGATGAGTTTCGGTTATGGAACAGTGCCTATATGTAGGGGATGAGTTCCGGTTATGGAACAGTGCCTATATGTAGGGGATGAGTTCCGGTTATGGAACAGTGCCTATATGTAGGGGATGAGTTCCGGTTATGGAACAGTGCCTATATGTAGGGGATGAGTTCCGGTTATGGAACAGTGCCTATATGTAGGGGATGAGTTCCGGTTATGGAACAGTGCCTATATGTAGGGGATGAGTTCCGGTTATGGAACAGTGCCTATATGTAGGGGATGAGTTCCGGTTATGGAACAGTGCCTATATGTAGGGGATGAGTTCCGGTTATGGAACAGTGCCTATATGTAGGGGATGAGTTCCGGTTATGAAACAGTGCCTATATGTAGGGGATGAGTTCCGGTTATGAAACAGTGCCTATTATGGAACACCCTGCTCCCGTCGAAACTGAATAACCTTTTCCCAATTCTGTCTGTGCAGTAATATAAAGCTACCTTACTGAGCCCTATTCCCGGTACAAGAATGTCAGGTGTGATGAAAGCGAAAACATGCCGGAAAATGATTTTTGACCCTTCTGCTTCTTATTTTCCGCCATTTTGAAACACCTACATCAGCATTCAGTTTTGTGATTAAAAAAAACAACAACTATCTTGTCATAAAGAGCAGTCTTCGGACATCAGATGACCAGCGGCATTCGTTTGGTTCTCTTTTTGTTCTGGAGGTACGCATTTTCCTGGAGAGGTATCTTGTTCCTATTATGAAACGCAAAGCCCACCTAATATGAAACGTGTTTCATAATTAGAACAGTGTTTCATATAAGGAGCAGTGTTTGTCTAGCGTACATATCGGAAACCATCAGCCAGTTTGTTTCGAATTTCAGATGTTGATACTTTTTCTCAATGCAGAGTATCCCACACCAGGACCATGTCACTTTCATCAAGGTCAAGGTCACAACGGCTACATTTACTATGTATGCCATTTTCCGGGCAATGTTGTTGTAAACACCGAAACTATTTGATCCAAATGGCAAATTGTGATATTTCAGTTGTGAAGATACAGAGTGTTGAAAAACCAGAATCTTTTCACTGCCTTAAATGCAAAGGTCACAGTGGCCATATTAGTTTTGTGCAGATTTGTGTGCTAGGCAATATCTAAAAAACCATTGGGTGTCATCAATCCAAATTTTAGATAATAGTATTTTACCACATCACACATTGCCATCACTCTTAACTGCGCCTTTACCTCAAGGTCAAGGTCTCAGTTGCCATATTTGTTTTGCAAATTATTGAGTAAAGAATACCTCTGAAACAGCTGTACTGATTTGCTTTTATTTTATAGGAAATTATGCCTTACCCTCATATGTGATGTCTTTGACCGAATCAATTCACGATCTGTAAGGCGAAGGTCGCAGAGTGATATTTGTGTTAGCCTTTGTGCAGGCAATATATCTGATACCACAGCCGATAAACTCTCAAGAGGTTCCATCGGCAAGACACATAGATGCCCATGAGTCCCGCTGGTGCGGTGGCTCATGGCGAGTTTGGCTCTTGCTGACACAACTGACGTATACATATATATTTGACTGTTGAGATTCCTTTGGGACTGAATTATCAAAGATTTCAGAGCAATATTTGCGTCCAGTGGTAGCGGAGAATAAGACAGATATGTCAAATCAAAGTTTATGTCGCTACATCACTTCAAGATGACGCGAACAGTTGTTGGGAATGTTTTCAGACAGGCAAAATGGCGTATTACTGTCTGCCGGGAGGGCGTGGGCTAAAAAGTTGTCCCAAGAGCAAACCTTGTTGGCTTAGGTGTGACAGCAAATGTGAAACACTATAAATGTAGTCACCAATCGTCCATGCATCCGCTCTTCAGCCGTCGTGTGTGTGTGCGTGCGTTTGTCTAAGGCAATTTCTTAGGAGCTACAACATCCAGAGACTTTAAACTCGACACAACTGTAGTTTACAAGAACAATTGTACCTACATATTTCATCTGTAGAAAAGGTGAAGGTCATCATAGGTCGATGCGTTTATAAAGATTAGTCATTTTTCGCACGCACATTTTTTAAAAAGTTAACTTCAGGCGCAACAGTTTTAAAGTACCTAAGTATGCATTTTATACCAAATGGCCCCGAGCCTCTGTAAGGTAGAGGGCAGTTAAAACGTACGGGAGATTTCGTAGACCTTTTCATAGGAACTCTGCTGTCCGCGGTGTCACAGTTGCTGAGAATGTGAAGAGGGCGAGGACCTACAAATGCACCACGTGTTGACTACCAAACGAGGGGGTGCATGGTGCTGGTGTGAGAGAGAGAGAGGGGGGTCGAGGGAAGGGGGAGAGAGGTCTGGAGACCTTTTCACCACTAGCCAAAAAATCAAATGACGGGAGGGCGTCCACATTCTCAAGGATCGTTTACAATTTCCAAGAACAGGCGCGGGAGTGGGTGTGGTGTGGTGTGGTGTGGTGTGTGTGTGTGTCTGTGTGTGTGTGTGTCCCGAGAAGGTGGGGGGGGGGGGGGAAGGGGATTGGGTTGTTCCAAACTCCCAAAAATGGAAAGTTACACATTAAAAAATATCCTGGGCGCCGTGCAACTTGGAACACCCCTCTCCCCCTGAATTTGCTTCTGAATATGTACATAAACCTGTGTCGATAATGCTAGCTTGTATCAAGGTTTACTTCTGAGGTGGAAAAACTAACTACAGTAATTTTTATTCCCCCATACATAGAACATTTTCCACACACTTGCTGACCATGTCTGACCTTTGACCTTTGGAAGGAGCCAATATAATTAATATGCATAGACAGTTTAACACTTAGCAACACATTTCTACTAGGCTCTTACTACAAGTTCATACGGGAACTACCTGTAATAGCAACAACCTAACAAAAATAGCCTTCATACTTCCCTTGACCTTTGACCTTAGGAGAGGTTAACTTAGTACAGCTGCAAAAAAAGTTTTATCAGTTTTCTAGTTCTCTTTGGCAAGTTTTAAAATAAAATGATAACAAGTTTCTTTAAACAAAATCGCCCTTTTATTGACCTTTGTAACCTTGACCTGTCATGGAGGTCAACGCAAATGACAATCAAAGTTATTGTCCATAGGATCACTGTGCCAAATTATAAGTCTGTGGCTCTGATGATCTCTCAGAAATTCAAGTAAAAATGATAAAATCTGTCACAACTGGATATCCAAGGGATGATGGATGGATGGACCATAGTATGTGATAACTATCTGTCATATCATTTTATTTTCCAACACAATGTAAAGTGAAACGTGAAAAAGGACACATTCACGGCACTGTTTCATAATAGGAGACCTGGAGTTTCATATTATGGTGCCTAATATACAACCCCCTACCCCCCACCCCACCCCCCGCCTCACAGGCTGAGGTTCTTTTAAGTTAAACTAACATGAATGATTTCAGAATCCAAAGTCTGCGTCAACTGCCAGTGAAACACACAGTCTGACGCGCAAACAGGCAGCATCTATTAAACACACAGTCTGACTCGAACACAAGCAGCATCTATTACACACACAGTCTGACGCGCAAACAGGCAGCATCTACCAAACACAGTCTGACTCGAACACAAGCAGCATCTATTACACACACAGTCTGACGCGCAAACAGGCAGCATCTATTAAAACACACAGTCTGACTCGAACACAAGCAGCATCTATTACACACACAGTCTGACGCGCAAACAGGCAGCATCTACCAAACACAGTCTGACGCGCACACAACGCAGATCTACATAAGAAGAAGTACCCAACGGAGAAAGAAACACGCTTAGAAAAAACGGTACAACACAATTTATTAATATTTCGGGTAAATACCCTTTGTCAAAATAGACAAACAAACAGAGACATTATTTGCTACTTATCTTCAGATGCAGAAGGAATGTGGCATCTCCTTCTGCATCTGAAGATAAGTAGCAAATAATGTCTCTGTTTGTTTGTCTATTTTGACAAAGGGTATTTACCCGAAATATTAATAAATTGTGTTGTACCGTTTTTTCTAAGCGTGTTTCTTTCTCCGTTGGGTACTTCTTTGCATTTCACACGCTTGGCAGTCACCTTTTTGGTCTGGATTGCTTAGATCTACATAACACACTTCATAAAGAGAACCAGAGTGGCGAGCGACTGAACGGGTCTTATCGAGACAGGGGAGGCAGCAACTGATTATCAGTTTCTAAGTTTTTCATCGCTTATTTCCCTTAGACAAGACTTTGGCAGCAGTTGGAATGATTTGGAATGACACACTGACTGAAGATCTCAGTGTCGCTATATTTAGGTGTAAATCGACCCAGCGTGAAGCCGCCCAGCATGAGCCTGTGAAGCCATCCAGCATGAGTGAAGCCACCCAGCGTGAGTGAAGCCACCCAGCGTGAGTGAAGCCACCGAGCATGAGTGAAGCCACCCAGCATGAGTGAAACCACCCAGCGTGAGTGAAGCCACCCAGCGTGAAGCCGCCCAGCGTGAAGCCACCAGCGTGAAGCCACCCAGCGTGAAGCCACCAGTGTGAGTGAAGCCGCCCAGCGTGAGTGAAGCCACCAGCCTGTGTGAGTGTAAGGGGGGGGGGGATAAGGGGGGGGTGTGGCTAGGGTGGGAGTATCACCCCCCCCCCCACACACACACACACACACACACACACACACTACAAACAAACAAACAAACAAAAAAATCACCACACAAACGAACAATGGTATGAACCAGCCCACAAAGTCTCTTCTATATAAGCTTGCATGTATTTAATCACTTTTTGTATAATACGCCCGCATGTCTACATCATTAGACAATTACAGGCTGTCTTCCTTAATCAAATAGACTGTCACTGAGAGGCACTGAGAGAGAAGAGAGAGAGAGAGAGAGAGTTTATGAAACTTTATTTCTGAACGGAAGAAGCAGTTAGCACATGTGCCATTTTTAACGCTTGCCCGGCTTTGCTAATCTACAAAGGTACAACTCTGCTAAAGGTACAAAGCTACTAACATACAAGTGCACATAATATAACAAGTCATTCATAAAAGATGGATAAGGCAATTGAATGGCGGGCACCAATTATGACTGCTAACAGTGTGAACAGGTAAAAAAAGATATTCTTAAAAAAATTCTTTAACTGAAATCAAACACGCTCGCACTCTCGCGCCGCATACACACACACACACACGCGGCGCGCGCGCGCACGCACGCACGCACACACACACACGCACGCGCGCGCGCACACACACACATACACGCACACCTGCGCACGGAGGCCTTAATATCAAGGCTTGAGGCGATGGGGATACCCTAACCAGTGAATGAGCTGTTAGATAGCAGGCACTTGAAGAGGCTTTCCTTGAAAGAGGGGAGTGAACCAGTGTGTGTTATGTGCGCTGGCAGTTTATTCCAAAACGAGGCGCCCGAGAAAAAGAAGGTGGTTTTAAATAAATCTATCCTCGGGCGTGGTGTGATGAAGTTATGCCTTGATGTTGAATAACCTGAAGCTGCCTTGGTGAAGAGCTTACACAAGTATTCTGGGTGGATTTCATTCCAAATTTTATACATGACTACCCCTTTGTTAAAGAGATGGTGCTTGTCAAGAGGAAGCATTTTCACGGTAGAAAGGGCTGGATCAGGCAGGATCTGCTTCACTGCCCTGCGATGCAAGGAGTTAGAGAGGAACACTACAAACAGCAACAATGATTTAACAAATCACACAGGTACCCATACCAAAATGTATGCACGTGTCATATCACCGTTTGCGCCGGGAGTCCTCGCCAGCGGCCCACCCGTGGGGCACGCCACAAGGAAACCTTCACTCGAATGACATGCTAAGCGGCACATCGCTCGAGATAAACTGTGCACCCGTGCCGCATCCCCCGACCGGACCCATACGGGAAGCACCCCCACAAACGGCACGTGAGTGCAAGAGGTATGATCAAGAAATAATAAATGCATAAAAAGAAATTTAGAATAATAAAAAAGAAGATATGTTTAGACAATACGAGATAATAAATCCACGTTGCCCGAGAGAGAGAGAGAGAGAGAGAGAGAGAGAGAGAGAGAGAGAGAGCGGAGAGATGATGATGATGATGATGATGATGATGAGATGAAACGTATTTTATTCAGGATAAAATGTTTTAGGCATAGCAATGCCTATCATCCAAACTGTCCTGCTACTCTACACATATAAAAATAGACGATACAGCAAAAGATAAAACATTTATAAGTAAAAAGACCCATCCTCCACCCCACCCTCAGAAAAAAAATACAAGAAGAAATTAAACCAATATATATATATATATATATATATATATATATATATATATATATATATATATATATATATATATATATATATATATAATATATATATATATATATATATATATATATATATATATATATATATATATATACTGGTACGAACCTGACATATTAAGCAGAAAGATAGAACATTCACAACGACAGCAGATATTTATGGACGCGAGCTCTGAAGATAGATAACTTTGAAATAGACTTTAAATGAGAGGGCAAGTTATTCCATGACTTAGCAGAGAAGAGAGAGAGAGAGAGAGAGAGAGAGAGAGAGAGAGAGAGAGAGAAATGAAATGAAATGAAACTTTATTTTTCAAGGACTGATAAATGATTAGGTACCTTCAATGACCTTTTTTCAATCATGCCCTTGCTAAGCTATATCATGCACGTAAACACACATACACATAATTTTATATATAAAAGTATACATAATAGTGAAAAGTACAGGCAACAATAATTCCATTTCAAATAATTAATGCTCACATTACACCACACACACACACACACACACACACACACACACACACACACACACACACACACACACACACACACACACACACACACACACACACACATACAGACACACACACACACACACACACACACACACTGCATACTGACACCAAGCAAAACATCGAACATTAAACATAACAAGTTATGATGTTATGCTGCACTTACAACTATGCTAGAACATATTAGAAGATATAAAGAAGGCATGTCTTCTTTTCCGCTGAGCCGGGTTTCAAAACAAAAGAAATGTCAAAGAACACCTCAGCAAGTCTAAAGTATTATAATACACGAATATGAATAAGAAAATGTTTCTGCAGTCAATGACGGTATGTGAAAGAAAAATATGAACAATATGTTTTCACAAATACATTTATGCAGTTGGTTCTTGAAAGCCAAAGAATATGCTTTTTTAATGTCTGCAGGAATTGTGTCCATAATTTTGCACCAGAGTAGGAGAGGGACGTCTTGTAAATATCTAAGCGGGGCCTTGGTACTACCAGATTGTTCCCTGACGTTCGACTAGATCTGTGGGCAAGTGCGAACAAATTATAGAGAAAAGCTGGTGAGTCTAAGAGGGTGATTTTGCGCATCAGTACCAACTTATTATAAATTAACTGCTTGTCAAGTGGCAGGATATCCACCAGCTTGAACTTGTAATCAGCACTAATGACTTGCATGGATGTGTCAACGATTAATTTGATTGCCCGCCTGTGAAGCGAATTCATCCTTTTGAGATTAGCATCACTCCTCGGTAATATGGCTTCGCCAACACAGTTTGTCATCAAATTCCAAGCACACGCTGTCAGGTGCTTTGTGTCAGTTCAGAAACGTTGTATGACACTGACAACTGGTGCTTTGCAATAATTTATAATAATAATAATAATAATAATAATAATAATAATAATAATAATAATAATAATAATAATAACGGTATTTATAATGCGCTTATTTTATAATAATTATAACTCTAAGCGCGCACTCACAACTCGCGCACGCATGCGCACGCTTTAGACAATGACTCACGTACCACAAATACATTACGACAGTCGACTTGGGGTGGGGAGTGTGGTGATATAGTGCTAGTGTTGAAAGAGGTGAGTTTTGAGGGCGGACTGAAGGAGGAGAGAGAGTGTTTCTGACGGAGAGAGAGTGGGATAGTGTTCCAGGTGGATGGACCGTGGACGGAGAAGGAGCGGGGGCCGAAAGGGCTGAGTTTGGTGCGGGGGATGTGGAGGCGGAGAGGGTCGGAAGAGGAGCGGAGGGAGCGGGGAGGAGTGTAGGGGTGAAGTGTTGAAGAGATAGGTAGGAGCGTTGTTGTTCAGGGATTTGTAGCAGAGAGACAGAATCCTATATTGGATGCGTTGGAGGATGGGGAACCAGTGAAGGAGTTTGAGCAGGGGAGTGATGTGGTCGGATTTTTTTCTTTCTGAGGACTAGGCGGGCAGCATTGTTCTGGACGCGCTGGAGAGTGAAAGTGGTGGAGTGAGGGAGGCCGGAAAGGAGAGAGTTGCAACAGTCGATGCGAGATAAGATGAGAGAGAAAGCAAGTTTGGTGGCAGCTTCAGTGGTGAGGTATTTTCTGATATGACTGATGCGACGGAGGTAGAAATAACATGCCTGGGCCTTGGCGGAGACGAAGCTGGTCATGGAAAGAGAGGAATCGAGGATAACGCCGAGGTTCTTGGCCAAGTCAGAGAAGGAGATGGGGGTGCTGTCGAGTTGAAGGTGGGGCGAGGGAGGGAGCTGGGAAAGTTTTTGGCGAGTGCCTACCAGCATGGCTTCCGTTTTGTCGTCATTCAGTTTAAGCTTGTTTGCTGTCATCCAGTTACTTTTCACGTCTTCGTAGCAGTCAGCCGTACGAGTCAGTAGTGACTGAGTGTTGTCGAGTTTGTCTTTGTCTAGTAGTTGTGAGTCGTCAGCGTAGAGGGGTGGTGTATGTGATGAGACTGAAAGATGATGGACAGGGGAGAGGTGTAGAGTGTGAAAAGGACCGGGCCCAGGACGGACCCCTGTGGAACGCCGCAGGAGAGCCTGACTGGGTTGGAGGAGACGCCGTCGATGGTGACGGAAAGCTGTCTGTCGGAGAGGTAGGAGAGGAACCAGGAGTGAGCAGAGTCAGTGATGCCGAAGGATTTGTGACGGCGGTGGAGGAGGATAGAGTGGTCGATAGCGTCGAAGGCGGCAGAGAGATCGAGTAGCGTAAGAAGGGAGATGTTGCCCGAGTCGATGGAAAGGAGCAGGTCGTTTAGGATAATTTAGGAAGATTGTGTAACCCACTGACGTGTTGTGCGCCTTTACGTCACCGTCACTGTCTGATCCTTCTCTAGAAGTCGAGAATTCTTACTTTTAATATTTGTTTCTGCCGAATTATTTTCAACCAAAAAGTTTAAAAGGTACAAGGCTGGCTAACAAACTCATCAATGTCTTTCTCCAATCTAGCTATATCCCAAATTCCATGTCAATCATAAAACGAAATTTACGGACTCAAATGTGGGTCAACCGACTTCCTATAAACGGTAATTTTCGAAGCAGTTTTCATTTTTAATAAACTATTTAGTTAGTTTACACATTATTGAGAAAATGACAGTTTCACAAAAACCGGTTGATCCGCTTTAGAGTCCGTAATTTTTCTTATTCTTACAAGATATTTTGTAGATAGCGAGATTAAAGAAAGACATTGAACGAGTTCGTTAGCCAGCATTGTCGTTCGGTCACTCCATTTTCCGACACTGTGATTGGTCAGCATCTAAAAATCGCAGGGGGTTCAATGCCCCATTGCCTACATCCTAGAACCATTGCCGTTCCTGTAATCGTTAATCAGCTGGCCAATCAGCAGTTCTAGTATCGCGCACTAATAATAATAATAATTACGGTATTTATAATGCGCTTATCTTATAATAATTATAACTCTAAGCGCGCACTTACAACTCGCACACGCATGCGCACGCTTTAGACAGTGACTCACGTACCACAAATAGTGAAAAAAAACAACCCAACAACATTACGACGGTCAGCTTGGGTTGGGGAGTGTGGTGATAAAGTGCTAGAACTGTTGAAAGAGGTGAGTTTTGAGGGCGGACTGGAAGGTGGAGAGAGAGTGTTTCTGACGGAGAGAGAGTGGGAGCGTGTTCCAGGTGGATGGACCGTAGACGGAGAAGGAACGGGGGCCGAAAGTGCTGAGTTTGGTGCGAGGGATGAGGAGGCGGAGAGGGTCGGAGGCGGAGCGGAGAGAGCGGGAAGGAGTGTAGGGGTGAAGTAAGTTGGAGAGATAGGTAGGAGCGTAGTTGTTCAGGGATTTGTAGCAGAGAGACAGAATCTTGTATTAGATGCGTTGGGGGATGGGGAGCCAGTGAAGGAGCTTGAGCAGGGGAGTGATGTGGTCGGATTTTTTCTTTCTGAGGACGAAGCGGGCAGCATTGTTCTGGACGCGCTGGAGAGTGAGAGTGGTAAAGTGAGGAAGGCCGGAAAGGAGAGAGTTGCAGTAGTCGATGCGAGATAGGATGAGAGAGACAGCGAGTTTGGTGGCAGCTTCGGTAGTGAGGTATTTTCTGATCTGACTGATGCGGCGGAGGTGGAAATAACATGCCTGGGCCGTGGCGGAGACGAAGCTGGTCACGGAAAGAGAGGAATCGAGGATAACGCCGAGGTTCTTGACCGAATCAGAGAGGGAGATGGGGGTGCTGTCGAGTTGAAGGTGGAGAGAGGGAGGGAGCTGGGAAAGTTTCTGGCGGGTGCCTACCAGCATGGCTTCCGTTTTGTCGTCGTTCAGTTTGAGCTTGTTTGCTGTTATCCAGTTTTTCACGTCTTCGTAGCAGTCAGCCGTGCGAGTCAGTAGTGACTGAGTGTTGTCGAGTTTGTCTTTGTCTAGTAGTTGTGAGTCGTCAGCGTAGAGGTGGTGGTGTATGTGGTGAGACTGGATGATGTTGGACAGGGGAGAAGTGTAGAGTGTGAAAAGAACCGGGCCCAGGACGGACCCCTGTGGAACGCCCTAGGTCTTTCGTCTGAACGCTTAGATCAGGGCTGTCCGGCACCTTACATCATAAATAACCGGAAAATACAAAGATCAAATGGTGGTAGACGATAGGCAAATAAAAGAAATATACCTTATTTCGGCATGACTCAGTCAAGCGGTGGGCACACTACACAAGTGTTACACAAAATGTGTCGCAGTTCAAACTCTGAACTGAGACAGCTCGAAACTTTCCATTATGCTCCATGTCAACAGGTATGCTGTTTAGAAAGGAGACTGTTGCCACTTGTGAAGTAAAAGAGGAAGAGTAACAAAGAAAACGTGACAGATCTATGACATTTCAGGTTCAAGTTGTTGAAAAGATCGAGTCATTATTGAATGTTTGTATAATGAGCTCAGTACTGGATGGCGAAACGGAGATGCCAACACTGAATACATGCTACATTTTCGAAGTCAGACCCACCGTATATCCAGTCGCTTGCCACGCAGTCCTGCACTAAACATTTTGAAGTTCTATCACTTGAACCCAGTAAGAAAAGTCCGCACTTGATTGCTACAGATTTTGATATTGTCACCGGCTGCTTTAAAGCAGCACCGCTGGTAAACGTTTGAAATTCCAGCGGAAAAAATCAAGCACGTTTGCGCGACCGGGCACGGTGGCCTATTCACAAAGAGTCGCGTCCCCTGTGTATTTCACAGAAAATACAGTCTGACGTCAGAACTATTTGGCGTTTTACTCCTGACGTCAGACAAACATTCAATGCTTCAAATAGTGCGTAATTTAGACTGAACGACAATGCCATTGAACCGTCTGTGTTGGGTTCGGCAGGTTACATCGTGGTTTGTAGTCATCTGAAGCTGATTATCAGACCTCGGCCATGCCTTCGGCGCGTCGGTCTGATAATCGTCTTCATCGGACGACAATACCACGATGTCACCCTCGAAGTAACCCAACACAGACGGTTCAATGCTTAATTGTACCTCTTCAATTTTTTTAAAGATACATTATTTCATTTTAAAGTCCCTTATATTTATAGAAGGGACTTTTTAGGACGGGTCGCGGTTGGGTGAATTTAATAGCATGTCCATGATGTCAAAGGCAGGCAGGCTAAACCTCTAACAATTGAAGTAACAATATACAAATTTTACGTCATGTCTAGTTACGCTAACCTCGTTGCTGAACTGACTTACATTTGGCGCGAAGCGCCGTATGTGCGTATGTATGTATGTATGTATGTATGTATGTATGTATGTATGTATGTATGTATGTATGTATGTATGTATGTATGTGTGTGTGTGTGTGTGTGTGTGTGTGTGTGTGTGTGTGTGTGTGTGTGTGTGTGTATGTATGTATGTATGTATGTATGTATGCATGTATGTGTGTGTGTGTATGTATGTATGTATGTATGTATGTATGTATGTATGTTACGTGGTGAAGTCGTGGTCGTAGTATGATAAACACACCAGACGCACGCACGTAAGGTTCTTTTAAATAAACTTCATTCAGCTGCAACCCGTCACACGTGGCTTAAGGATGTAGACAATACTGGCGTAACAGTTCCAACAATGTTTTAATTCAGCGATGCGATCTCCACACAATACATTTCCAAATGCATCAACACTGATACAATGTCTCTTCTGCAAATGTCCACACTGGCGACACGTTTCTCATACAACGTACACCACCGTTACGCTGCGTCTCTCACAATGTACACCCTATACGGGGCATGTACCTACGATAAACTGTGTGTCTCTACAACTGACAATGCAAGACAATGTATATCCGTGCTTCCCAGCACCAATCTTTTATAGTACAACCAATTTCCAGAATAATCCAAGAAAATCATACAACGCAACCAATCAGAACGAAACACGTAACTGAAACTCATAAATATTAATAAAGAAAGAATGTTCTAGAATAACTACAATAGGCTACAAAAATTCGGCTACTAATTTCAGCCCCAAATCCTAGTGTGTAATCATATCACACAAAAGTATGGAAGGCAGTTCACGATCTAGCCGGAATCTTTCCAGAAGTTTCACAATCTTTCACCAAAAAAAAAAAAACATACCAACTGACTGCCAACTTCACGCGCACAGAAAACAACTATGACAATTTGAGTGTCTATAAAACAATGTAGCAAAATGTTACCTATTCCTCTGACAACACACGTACGCGGTCACTAGACAGCGCGACCTGCTCGACGGTTTTAATCTATACTCCCGAATCTACGCAAAACAAAAATCGACCGCTATTCTCCGCGCGAGCATGCTAGAAGCTTCCGGTTAAACTTAGCATAATAACAAAGCGAATTCCGCTCTACGCACGAACGAAAGAAAATCTTACTAAAAAAGTACGTGAATCGTAACCATGATAGCTCAAATAAATATCGGTTCGTTTCCTACGATTGAGTAACACATGTATGCTCTCACAGGACAACACAACCACAATCGTATTAATGTATGTATGTGCGTATGTATGTATGTATGTATGTATGTATGTATGTATGTATGTATGTATGTATGTATGTATGTATGTATGTATGCCATGTATGTATGTATGTGTGTTCATATGCATATAAACAAGCGAATCTCCGCCGGATAATTCTGTACACACAAGCCAGAAACTTGGCGAAATACTTTCTACAGTGGATGGCTAAGAGAGCATCCGAGCATATTGCAATTGAATGTCTCATTGAAGACATAAACAACCGTTTATAGGAAGTAGGTTGACCCAGATTACAGTCCGTAATTTTTGTCATATTTACTTGTGCATATAGCTAGTTTGAAGAGAGACATTGGATGAGTTCGTTAGCCAGCTTTGTATCCTTTCAACTTCTTTAGTAAAAATTAAATCTTTTCAGAAAAGAATTAAAACACTAAAAAAAAAACCTTTGCTTCTAAGGAAAGTCAGACAGTGGGGGTGACATAAAAGAGGCAACTCCGTCACCAAGCAGACACTGACATAATACTGTAAATATGACGTAATTCTCTCTCAGTTTCGCGCGCAGCTCTCTCTCTCTCTCTCTCTCTCTCTCTCTCTCTCTCTCTCTCTCTCTCTCTCTCTCTCTCTCTCTCTCTCTCTCGATCACACAATTATGCTCGCATGTCCAGGAGGAATAGATCCTCATGCGTCCTCCAGGCGCATGAGGATCTATGCCTCTTGGAGATGTTTGGAGCGGCGCGCGCGCACGCACGCACTAATACGTACACACACATCGACGCGCTTTCAGAAGAGCATGCAGGTGACCCGTGTACTTAGTATATCATGTAGCTAGGTAACTTGAAGTCAACCTGCTTTCACACAAATTATAGCAAGACTGAAATTGTCACACTGCGAAGTTCTAGTTTTGTCACCATTTTCTCAAGCGTATGATTAAGCCAAAGTGAAACACATAGAGTCGCGTAAAATATGATAATGACGGTATTTGTAATGCGCTTGTATAATTACAACTCTAAGCGCGCACTCACAACTCGCGCACGCATGCGCACGCTTTAGACAATGACTCACGTACCACAATAGTGAAATACATATTACGACGGTCAGCTTGCGGTGGGGAGTGTGGTGAATATAGTGCTAAAACTGTTGAAAGAGGTGAGTTTTGAGGGCGGACTAGAAGGGGGAGAGAGAGTGTTTCTGACGGAGAGAGAGTGGGAGAGTGTTCCAGGTGGATGGACCGTAGACGGAGAAGGAGCGGGGTCCGAAAGTGTTGACGGTTTGGTGCGAGGGATGTGGAGGCGGAGAGGGTCGGAAGCAGAGCGGAGGGAGCGGGAAGGTGTGTAGGGGTGAAGTAAGTTGGAGAGATAGGCAGGAGCGCAGTTGTTCAGGGATTTGTAGCAGAGAGACAGAATTTTGTATTGGGTGCGTTGGGGGATGGGGAGCCAGTGAAGGAGTTTGAGCAGGGGTGTGATGTGGTCGGATTTTTTCTTTCTGAGGACGAGGCGGGCAGCATTGTTCTGGACACCGGTTGGAGAGTGAAAGTGGTGGAGTGAGGGAGGCCGGAAAAACTAAAACTTAAGTCATGATAAATGACGTTTGACAAATCAATGACGCGTATGTCCTGGCGTCCCTTATAGAACGTGACTCACTGACGCTTTGCTTTGGTAGATCTGCGAGACTTTTTGAATATGATATAATTCAACATCAGAATCAGGTCAAACACAAAAGGTAGAGACCATTGACAGCGAGGACAGCTCTCATATAGAAGCGTTCATCCCATCTTGTTGAAAATTGTCGAACAACTTTTCACTCCGTCCACCAAAGAGTCAGCCCTGGAAGCCGATGAGACCCTTGCGTGCCTTTCACCACTCACGACAGTGCAGTGACATAAACGCGCCAAAAGGCACGTCCGTCAGTGTTATTCAATGTTCTTAAATGACGCAAAGCACGAAAAGTCAGCGTAGTTATCAGACAATATATTATTGAAGCAATGCTCTCCCTTTTTGACAATTTGATTTAGGAAGACAGTCTTATATTTTCAGTTTATGGTATCTGCGCGGAACGTATTGTGGAAAACGTGGTCAAATGCATGCAGTATCCCATCCCATCCCATCTTCAACTCTTCTTCAGAAAGACTGACAGCGAGGTTAGCGCAAAGACGGCACATCAAGTTATAATGCCGGTATCAGTCTTTTGTCAGGTTAGTGTAACGAGACATGACGTCGCTTTTGTCATGACTTCAGTCTTTGCCACTGACTTGCCGCCCGCGGCTTTCAAGTTAGTGTGTAACCGCCGTATGACCACTGGGTTCATAATGGACCGGATAGATAGTCGATCACCGGCGGTTGTTTGACTGATATTTGGGCTAGTGGTGAGAGTCTTCACACACAGGCGCACCCCCCCCCCCCCCCCATACACACCCTATTGTTCGATTTCAGTTCAGTTCGGCCATACGGCGCATATGGGCTCGTCAAGACCGGCAAGCCGTCCCCCCCCCCCCCCCACTCCCACTCCCCCGCGAGGTAACTGATCCGTCCCTGGAATCGTGTTTTGCGGTTTAGGCTAGTACTCAGTACTGCGAAGCGCCGGCGGTCTCAGTCAGTGTCGGCAGCGCGGCCGCGTGGCGGCACTGACTCGGATCAAGTTGGGGGCCGGAGGGGGGGGGCCGGGGGCGGGAGGGGGGGGGGAGTTGACTGACTTAGGTGCCGGATACAAAATACATTTTAGATGTTTTAGATGCACAAAGAAAAGACTGGTCTCTCGTTTCCCATCTGTCCGCTGTATGCATGGAATATATATTTGCCACAACGTGCTTAAACACACGCATCCGAACTTAGTCCGTCCTAAACAAGGAAATACTAGGCCGGCTGACCTTGTCAGTGGACGGAGGCGGAGCGGCTTGGCGGCTGAGATATCCATCCGTATGCCAGGGTAAAAGCCGCTGGGGCTTAGGTGAATCTACGTCCATTGCTGACTAAAATCAACTCCAGTTATTCCTCAAACCGTAAAGTAAGAGTGTGGTCAGGCGGGTTTGAACCCAGCCAACAAGGACTAAACTGACTGACGGGCGGGCACAACGCACTGAGCCCTCAGGGCCGTCACAGGAGGAGTGATGTCCCTTGCCATCAACTGCGCTTGCGTGAGTGAAAAGAAATAGATTGATGATAAGAGACAGCGACAGGTTTAGAGCTTTTTATGCTTATCTCGACAACTTCAACTGGAAAGCGGGCGCCCTAGGACATGCTGCTAGTCAGGTACTGTAATATCTGTCGTCATATCGTGCATGTGTGTTAGAGAGAACCTGCTTTTGCCCTTCCATCTGTTGGTTTCTTCTGCTGTCTCAGTCGTAAAATCACTGATTTTTCATGTCGTATTGTTTTAAAGCTTATCCGGAAGAAATCATTCATACACCCTGTGGTTGCTGTTCAGATACCAGCGACTCATAGAGGAGGTCTGTTTCATCATTGAGGAAGGTTTCTGTAAGTCCATATTGGTCTTAAAACAGTCCGCTTTTATTTCAGAACAGGCAAACATTGGGTCATTTTGTGTAAATCATCTTACGCCTTATTATCTTGCTTGAACTGTACACATCTAGCCCAGTCACTTTGTAAAAACCATCCCAAACTGACCACATTACGAACTACGACATGCGCTGGCATCATATTCATGTTAATAACACTACTAATTATGTTTAATGTGATAACCATAGCTAGTGGTTGGACTTGGAGCAGAAAACGACTGATAATTAGAAAAAAAAATCCAAATTTTGGTTTGGGCAACTATGAAGCTAACTCAGCTAAGGAATGATTACACTACACTAGGACAGTTTCAGTTATGACCAAAGAGTAGAGACAGAACAGATGCTGAAACTTGTTATCAGAATAGATGAATAAACTTTGTGATTGCAGGTTTATCAAGGTATACATGGTGAACCTTAGTGATGTCTTGTGCATACACATAGATCTGAAACTCATACAGTAGTATACATACGGTGTACATAGAGTGGAGCCATGTGGCCCAGCGTGAGGTACTGATTTTCATGAGTATCTAGAGCTGCAGTCAGTGGCTCCTGGATATCGGATGAATAGACTGGATGAGGAACAGGGAGTAAGAATAATGAGGTGACAATTTTTGGCCATGTGCAGAAACGATGTGGTAATTGCATCTGTTGAAAAAGCAGCAAGTGTGGTGGTAGCTGATGACACGCTCTTAACTTTTGAGCTACAGAGGTCCATGGTGCTTTGTGTTGTGATGATCCAGCAGTAGTTGGATAGCCACATGTTTACCCCATGACACCGATTGTGAAGGTGTCACCTAACAACCATGTTGCAGGAGGTGGATCAACCATCATAATTCAAGGGTAGTGCCAGATTAACCAAGCTAATCTGGCACTACCCTTGAATTATCATGATTGATTCATCTCCTGCTGTAATGTGCTGGGGTTAAATAGGTTAGTGTGTTTTGCTTCAGCTGTAATATGTAATATATAGCAGGAGCAGTGGTGCAGACATTGATTTGATTGATGAATTCAGCATACTCCTCCGTCCTCAGACATCCACTACCAAATTCACCATGACGCACTGAGGATGGTTCCAGAGTTCCTATTCTGCAGGCACCACCCCTGAACTATAATGATCAAATGACATCTTGACAGTGTGCCAGGGTTGATTGTGTTTAAAATTAATGTATTAGTTTCTGAGTTAATTTTGTCAGCCAGTATTCATTTTACCTGTTGGCTGTCAGTAGCCATTTTTGACATGAGAATTTCTGCAGGAATCATCGTGACTAACACCGCTACCGACATTTAGTGAAAACCGCTACCGACATTTAGTGAAAACCACTACTGACATTAAATGAAAACCACTACTGACATTAAGTGAAAACCACTACCGACATTAAGTGAAAACCACTACCGACATTAAGTGAAAACCACTACAAACCACTACCGACATTAAGTGAAAACTACTACCGACATTAAGTGAAAACCACTACTGACATTAAGTGAAAACCACTACCGACATTAAGTGACAGCCAAAGGGTTAAGTGAGATTTTACGTTTGTTGGTGAAGTTTGTAAAGAAAGGAACACAATCCTCAATTCCCCCCCCCCCCCCCCCCCCCCCCCTCCCCCTTGCCCATCTTTCTGGATGTGAAATGTCAGTGAACAGGTACAATGAAACTGAAAGTACTTTATTTGAGTGCAGAAATTCAACAGTCAGTGTTCACACAAGGCACACTCAGTAAAAATTTATACATGTATGTTGGTTATGGCAACTTATGCTGTTTAATGGTTGGTAATGTGTTTTTTTCAATAGAATTGCAATTATTCGAGTGAGCTGATGTGTCAACTGTCGTATATTATGAAACACCTGTCTTCTGTTTTGTGTAGAAACTAGAATTAATTGATTAAATTCAATTCAATACACTGTATTTATCCCACTAGGGGCAATTTAAGTGGTCCAACAGGCGCAGGGACTTGCACAAAACTGACATTAAATATGCATACAATAATGATACAAACAATCAATTCAGTTAAAATCTAATTAATGTATTTAAAAACAGCATATCATTAATAAATAAGGGTGATGCAGTTGTCCCGCATGATTGTGGCTAAACACCAGGTGTTGTGTGTTTGTACTGAGATATCACTAGCAAGGCAGATAGAGGCAGCCTGACTGAATAGTGATTGTAATGGACTATGGAGCTCACACCCTCTACTCGCTATACTGCCCACCTACTGGTATTGATTTGTTTTCTGTATCCTGTTATGTGACAGTGTCTGCTGATTAACTTGATTTTATAAATGCTGAGCCCTCATCAAGACGCGTACATTGTCCAGTCCCTGCCAGCTGCGGAGGCTTTGCCTTTTGCAAATGGACAGCAGGGTTCACTTTTGTGCGCATAAACCCTGCATTTTTGGGGCACCTTTCATATTTTAGTGAGGCATCCCTTATGAGGTTCAACATGTGTAGTACATGTGCGCATTTTGTAAATGACCCATGAATCCTTTAAATTTTTGTGCTAGCAGTGTTCTTATGTGTACCTGTACATGCTCAGAGTGACTGGTATTGGGTGTTCAGCGTGGGGCGGGTGTCAGTTTGCCAGCTGCTCCTAAAACCAGGACAGTGATTAGTGGAAAACTGACAAGAATTTGAAACAAGATGTGATGAACCATAACCCACAATGTCTTGTCTATACGACAGCCATAACCCCAAAAGTCTTTTTTATGTGAGCTGTCCTCGCTGTCAAGGGCCTTGCATGATGTCTTCATCAAAGGTCTGAATTGTTCCGCCGTTTCGAGGATTTCCTCGGTAATCTCGCCGATTTTCCGCTCCTCAAACTACCATTTACTATACTACTACTACTGTTTCCGTGTATAATTTCTTGCGCCTTTTTAATTTCCGCTTTTTTTTTCAAAGTCAATTCAGACCTTTGCTTCATTGAAAAAGCCTTGCAGATTTGCCAAAGCGTCGGTGAGCTCTATAAGGGGCACAGTGCATGCGCATTATTGGTTTGAAAACGTCATTTGTCATGATGTAATATATATATTTTTTAATACGTAATTTTGTATTTTACGTGATGTGAGTTCAACTTTGCCTTCTAGACTTGAGAAAAATGGTGACAAAAGTAGAATTTGACGGTGCAATTTCAGTCTTGCTATCATGTATGTGAAGTGAGGTTGACTTTACCTAGATACATGATATTGTACTGTACACGCGCATACTTTTCTGACAGTGTGTCAATGTGTGTGCATGCGCACGCGTGCTGGAAAGAGAGAGAGAGAGGGGTCATATCTAGAGTGTTGCATTGATGTCTGCTTGGTGATGAAATTTCTGCTTTTTATGTCGCCATCACTGTCTGATTTTCTCCAGAAATTGAGATTTTATTTGCTTTTTTAATTTAGGGGCATAATTTTAACTGAAAAAATTCAAAAGATACAAAGCGGGCTAATCAATTCATTGAATGTTTTTCTCCAAATTAGCTGTATCCAAAATTTCAAGTCAATATGACAGAAATTACTGACTTTAAAGTCTAATGTGGCACAACCGACTTGTTATAAATGGTCTTGTAACCCTTCAGTGAGACATCCAGTGTTAATACGCTGGGAGGCTGGGCACCCCTTGAACAAAGTACTTCCCCAAGTTTCAAGCTTTTATGCACACAGACATCGGCGATTCTCAGATTCTTGTGTACACACAGACACACATGCATACGGCGTTTCCCGCCTAAAGGACCATTAGCGGCGAGGTTAGCGTAACTAGACATGAGGTAATTTTTATCTGGTTAATTTTGTTGTCAGACTTTCAGACCTGCCCGCTTTTATCATCATGGGCATTGTTTTTAATTTGCTCCACCGTGACCCATCCTAAAAAGTCTCTTCTAAAAATAGAAGACTTAAAAAGTGAGTCTCATAAGATCTTGCACGTTTGGCGGCTGGCTAGCGTTGTGTGAAGTTGCATAGTCAGTAAGGTTTTGTCAATTGAAGGATTGAGTCTTTTTTGTTTATTCAGGCTGACATGCAGATCTCTGCATACACTGTACAGTGCATTGGATATCAGAGCATTACGCCATTAGCCTCATGACTCGCACAAATAACAGACACTATCCAAAGTGCTAGAGACAGGTCTTCATGGGCCCCCAAATTTGCCGGTGCTCTTGAGGAACTGTGGGTCTTGCTGACACCACTATAACCCACATCATACTGAGGCCAAAAGCATCAAATGTGTCCACTGCCATTATGCAAGCTACATTATAGTACTTACAGATGAGGATATAGACCAATGGCTTTAGTTCAAGGATGGTCATTTGGTGCCAGAATAGCTTGGCGCCTAGAGACGCCAAGCTATTCTGGCACCACCCTTGAACTATTTTAGTCAAACTTATTTGACACACTGGTGTATTCCGAATGATAAGGGTTAAAAACAAAATCGATGTGCCTGAGACAGCTAGGGCTTTCTTTGGGTATTGAAGGAAGACGGTATCTGAAGTGCTTTGGCAGTGAAGTGGTTAACCCTTTTAGCCCCAAGTCCCGACAGCAGGAGATGGTTTGACCATAATAATTCAAGGGTAGTGCCGGATTAGCTAGGCACTTTGAGAAATGGGACCTTGGGGCTGAAAGTGTTGAGAATTGTAAAAGCAAACACAGCCTTCCACACTAAGGTCTGCACTGATTTAGTAGTTGCAATACATTTCTAAGAGGCATAGATCCTCATAAGTCATCATGGCTCATGATGATCTGTGCCTCTTGGAAGTGTGCTGTTTTCAGTGGCCAGTCATGTGGTCAGGTGTGAGGTGAAGAGTGGCCTGAACTGGTTGGTTAGTTCAGGGTTTAACGTTTACGGCACCGAAGTGATAATGGACGGGCGGGTTATGGAGGACATTGAAATCTGTTGCTTATGGAGTACGACCTGAGCACTGATCAACTCAGGCGCACTGCAGCTGTGCCACTTTGATTGATTTACCAGGACCTTTCAACGGACATTCCATTGAACAAGCCCGGTCTTTTTTCCCTGGATTGTGAGTCCAGCTACCGGGGCCGGGCCGGGGATTCGAACCCACAACCTGCAATTCCATTCGCTCTCTTGCTCCGACGCTTAACCGCCTGAGCTATTTCAGACTCTTGGCCTGAACTGTCAGAGTGTCAGGATTCCAGCCTCTCAGCCCCAAGGTCCCATTTCTCAGAGTTTGGAGATGTTGCTTAATGACTATGTACCAGTTGCAGGAGATGGATTGACCATGATAATTCAAGGGTAGAGCCAGATTAGCTTGGCGCCTTCAGCTTGGAGCTAAAAGGGTGAAAGAAATGGCTGCATGTAAGTTTGAGTTTGATTTTGTGTTGCTGGGTCTGCAGACCATACAGGTTGGCCTCAGTGTATGGCGGTACCAGGTAAACTTACATCTTGGTCATTTCTTGTGCTGAATTTACATGTAGACCTTTGAAGTCAATCTCTTGGTGAAAAATCCTTGGGCCGACGTCAGCCTTAGCTGGCCCTGGCCTGCACAAGCTTTTGTACCGGCCAGCTTAGGCTGATGTTGGCATGAGGACCTTTTGCTTACTGGGCATCCCTGTGGGAACACGCATTTTAGATATTGCTGTATACGGGAACATGAAATAGTACTAATACTGACATTGACCTTATTATCATTTGCTTAACTTTAACTACAATTGACAGTCATGAGAATTATTCAGTGCATGTGATTACTCGTGGTGTCACTAAAACCTAGTAAATGTCGGAGTTTGTTCCTAGACAAAGATCTCACTGATGAAAGCTACAACTTCAAAGAGATCCATTTCTGCGAAAATGTTTATGTAACGTCATGCGTCAGTGCACCATGTTGATTTCACTTGACATAGATGTGTATGCGGGTAGTGGTGTACTTGTCTGTACACTGTGTGTAAACAGGTGTTGGCTGCACAGCTGGTGTCAATAGGTCAGTTCATCACTGTTAGGAACAGTGTTGTCAGTGTGGTTGCTGCATGATCATTTTTCTTAACGCCTTTGAGCCCCAAGGTCCCATTTCTCACATTTTGGAAGTGTTGCCTAACGACTATGCACCATTTGCAAGGGATGGATTGACCATGATAATTCAAGGATAGTGCCAGATTAGCTTGGCGCCTTCAGGCGCCAAGCTAATCTGGCACTACCCTCGAATTATCATGGTCAGTGAATGTCTTGCTGTAAGGACTCAGGGCTAAAGGGGTTAAATCTTGAATTTGAAAGGGTCATGTGAGACACCAGACAACCTTTTGGCTGATTTTTTAAATTTCTTTTTCTCTTTGGCTGCCTGTAGCATTTTTTGTGTGTGATGATTCCTGTTGTAGCACTTCGTCTTTCTGTAGCGGTGGTTGTTGCAGAGATTCCTGCAGGAATCATGATGACAAAAACTACTACCAGCAACCAAAGGGTTAAAAGTGTTGGTGATGTCACCAAGCTTAGTTGATGGGAAGGTGCCCTCATTAGTAATTACCACGTAACTAGCTCCTCCAAACATCAAGGTAACTTGGCAATAGATTGGCCATCGTTCAGGTCAACAGGGCCATTAGATGGCGGGCTTTACCTGGCCCACCTCCCCATTTCCACCACACACAAAAATAGTTAGCCAAACAGCCCAATCAGGGGCCCTTAACTGCGAAATGATGAGATGTCATCGGACTCCAGTGGGCAGTTGGCCCCTGTGCTCACGGTTGTATGGCTTTTGATGTACAGAAAAATGGCTCACATTTTAAGATGTTTAATAATAAATATATAAAACTATGTATTATTATTATTATTATTATTATTATTATTATTATTATTATTATTATTATTAAAACCCAACTGTGTACAATGCTAAGCCAGGGGAGAGTTGATCATGAAAGCTCCAGGGTAGTTCATAGTTAGCTTGGTGCACTTATGTACTGCCACTAACTGTAATGCCTCAAACATCTCCGGTTATTGGCTCCGAAAGTGACGGGTTTGTCCCCAGTTCTTATGGCTGTCTTGCAAACTCTGGCGAGATGATCGGCTTTTAAGGGTGTTGTTCTGATTGTTTTACACTTGGAGAGCATTTTTGAGGGTGGAAAATAACTGTGTAATGTGTCAGACACGTGGGAACATTTGTATTATGTAGTAATGTGTCAGACACGTAGGAACATTTGTATTATGTAGTAATGTGTCAGACACGTAGGAACATTTGTATTATGTAGTAATGTGTCAGACACCTAGGAACATTTGTATTATGTAGTAATGTGTCAGACACGTAGGTACATTTGTATTATGTAGTAATGTGTCAGACACCTAGGAACATTTGTATTATGTAGTAATATGTTAGACACGTAGGAACGATTGTATTATGTAGTTATGTGTCAGACACGTAGGAACATTTGTATTATGTGAGTTTATTCAGACTTTGCCTGTGACAGTACTGCTTGGGTGGCGGTCTTCAGTCCTGGAGACTGATTCAGCCTTTTCACCATCTCAGAAAGCAGAATGTCAGCTTTTTTTGTTCAGACAGAACAGCCCTTCAGCCAGCCTGCTTCATCTTCAAGAGACATATATTCTCATGAGCCCCTGCGTGCGCAGTCCTGTACTGGTGCGTGCGCAGGGGCTCATGAGAATTTATGTCTTTTGCAGGCCATGAATTATGGGGCGTTGTCAGTTTTGGTGGGACGTTTTCAGTCATTTCAAATTTTCACACATGCAACCATGGTACAGACATCTTGGTGCATTCCTCCTCTTGTAGGTGGATGCCGCCCCCTGGATCTGTAATAGTCTGTAGTGTAGTGTAGGTTGTGAGGACCAGTGTTTGACCCACATGGGGTGTCTGTAGTGTAGTGTAGGTTGGTGAGAACAAGTGTTTGACCCACATGGGTTGTCTGTAGTGTAGTGTAGGTTGGTGAAAACAAGTGTTTGACCCACATGGGGTGTCTGTAGTGTAGGTTGGTGAGAACAAGTGTTTGACCCACATGGGGTGTCTGTAGTGTAGTGTAGGTTGTGAGAACAAATGTTTGACCCACATTGGGTGTCTGTAGTGTAGTGTAGGTTGGTGAGAACAAATGTTTGACCCACATTGGGTGTCTGTAGTGTAGTGTGGCTTGGTGAAAACAAGTGTTTGACCCACATGGGTTGTCTGTAGTGTAGTGTAGGTTGTGAGAACAAATGTTTGACCCACATTGGGTGTCTGTAGTGTAGTGTGGCTTGGTGAAAACAAGTGTTTGACCCACATGGGGTGTCTGTAGTGTAGTGTAGGTTGTGAGAACAAGTGTTTGACCCACACTGGTTTTTCAAGTGTCTTCGCAGTTGCCTCTAGAACAGACCATGTGTCATTACATTCTGAGGATGAAATTGTCATTTAAAAAAAGATTTATGTCTGTGTTACAGTTTTTAAGACGGTTTGACTATGATAGTTTAAGGGTGGTTTCGGAAAAGTTTGGCACCTACGGGCACCAAGCCTCTCTGACATTCTATCTATTTAGATATCTATATCCCGTAGTCTAGCCGACTGTTGACTTGGCAACCATCTCCCTCCATTCGTCTCTGTTCTCTGCCATTCTTAGTGTGTCGCTCAGCTTCAGTCTTGTCCACTCTGAGATATTGTCCTCCCATCTTTTGGACATTACCCTTGAACTATCATGGTTGATCCACGTTCTATGCTAGCATGTCAGGGCATAATTCTCTTTATCCTGATACACCCACTGCTTGGAATACATTTGGCTGATAGTTTAAGGGCGGTGCCAGAATAGCTTGGCGCTTGAGGCGCCAAGCTATTCTGGCACCACCCTTGAACTAAAACAGTCGATCTGTCTCCTAATCTGCAATGTAGCCTTCATAGGATGATAAACAAATTTTACAAAATCAGCTTCCGGATATAATACGTTAACGGTCTATAAGGATCCCCCTACTTGCACAGTGTGGAGGGAATTGGTCAGGTTATTGATTCAGAAGTTGACATACATAGCAAGACAGAATAAATATTAATGTTTAATACACTCACAGAGTGTGCACACTACCGCTACACTGAGTGGGCCAGTTCAGTGACTGTGTCCACTCTGCATGCTCTGTCAGTGTGCCTGTATTGGAATAATTGTTAATTCATAATGGTCGCACATTATTCTTCTTGCACTTGCCAGTGTTGATATTCTGTGTACAGTTGAAATTATCTGCACATTACTGTGCGAGGAAGTGTGTTACTGCTGCTGAACCAGAGCTAGAGAGACTTATTTTTAAACCTCTCATCAACTCTTCGCACCTGTGTCCTTTTGTGGCCATTGTTTTATTTGATGTTTTTTTTTCATGTCTAACCATTAGCCATTTACATTCTGAGGCTGATTTTGTTTCATTTGCTTTGTCCTACAAAGGCTACATTGCAGATCAGGAGACAGATCAAACATTTTAGTTCAAGGGTGGTGCCAGAATAGCTTGGCACCGGAGATGGATTAATCATGATGATTGAAGGTTAGTGCCACATGAGCTTGGCGCCTTCAGGCGCCAAGCTCATCTGGCACTACCCTTCAATCATCATGATCAATCCATCTCCTGCTGCAGGGTCTCGGAACTAAAAGCCCTGACTCACTACAGCAGGGGGTGGATGGACAATGATAACCCAAGGATAGCACTAGATTAGCTTTGTGCCATCAGGTGCCAAGCTAATCTTGCACTACCCTTGAATTATCATGATCTATCCATCCCCTACATATGGTACATAGTCGTGTGGTGCCACATTCACAATTCAGAAATGGGGCCTGGGGGTTAAATGGGTTAATGAGGGTAATACAGTGATAACACAGTGCCTTCATAGGGTTGATGACAGTAATACAGTGATAACACAGTGCCTTCATAGGGTTAATGACAGTAATACAGTGATAACACAGTGCCTTCATAGCTGCTTTTATATTTCAACTGTGCGCAGCTTGCTCGCTCATGTCAACAGTCGAGTCTGGCGAAGGGTGAGCTTGAGCTTTTCGTGATGCAGAAATGTAACTGTTGGTATACAGTACAATACAGGAATACTTTATTAATCCCTCGGCCTCATGGGGATGTTGACTGTCTGCCCATACAGCACATGGCATCATCATTCGCTCATTCAGTTAACTCATTGGAGATGTGCCATATACAGATACACGGCCAATCACCGCGTATCTGTAAATGGCTCGTCTCCAATGTGTTAATTAAATAACCTATAACTCGCAGTTAAAGAGATGAACTGTAACAAACATACTGTTACCTTTGTATCACTCCTGGCATCAGAACACTTATGGTTTATGCCCCCTGTGCTTCTGGTGTCAGCAATGTTGCAGTGAACTACTGAAAGGGCTAGTACTAAACAACTAAAGAATGTTGACTGACACTATCTACTGATATTACTGTTGAAAAGGATAACAGCCTGAGGGACAAAAGAGTTGGCATAACGTGATGTACTACTTTTGGGTACTCGAAGTCTGCCACTTCGTTCGATACGTCTGCTGTCAAATTCATATCTGAGTGGATGTGTTTTGTCATCAAAAATGTCAACCAGTTTGTTCATAATCCATCTGTTGTACAGTGTGTCCAAAGTATCTTGTGCTCTACCAATAACCCCGCCTGCTTTCCTGATTACTTTGCTAAGATGATTTTGATTTCATTTACATAAATTTCTACCCCAGCACGTCAGTCCAAAAGTTAGAACGCTAACAATACTGGAGCAGTAAAACATCTGTAAAAGCTGAGTGCTTACATTAAATGATCCGAGTTTTTTCAAACAGTAAAGACGGGTATGCACTTTTTTCACAATAGCCTCTGTGTTTTGTTTCCAGTTGAGCGCAGCACGTCAAAAAGAACACATAAATACGTGTAGGACTCTACACACTCAACTTCTGTGTGTGGCCAATTTGAATCAGGTGATGTCCACATGTTTCCCTAGGAGAGGAGGGGATCTGAGCGCTTGCAGAACCTCTATTAGTTCATCAAGTAGTTTTCACCCTGCTTCACATGAAGGAAATTAAGTCTGGCACATGGACCAAACATTGAAATTTTATTCTAACTTTATTTGATTGATCCTGGGAACATCTTGCCTTGGTGACGTGCTTACACTATCAAATGGAGGCCCTGTGTCATCACTGTCATACTGACAGTGGCAAGGCAGACTATGTCATCACATCACTATGTCATACTGACAGTGGCAAGGCAGACTATGTCATCACATCACTATGTCATACTGACAGTGGCAAGGCAGACTATGTCATCACATCACTATGTCATACTGTCAGTGGCAAAGCAGACACAGGGCTCTGTGTCATCCCTATGTCATACTGACAGTGGCAAGGCAGACAGGAGGTCCTGTTTCATCGCTGTTATTCTGTCCGTGACAAGGCAGACATCTGTTTTATTGTACATACTTGTATTGTCTGCTGTTTGTGTGCTGGTCTTTGATTTGGACCTTATAGCAAAAGCCAAACGACCCAAAATCACATAACCCCCACCCGGGTCTGCCCTGGGGGACTTGGGTGGGGTTAGGTATTTTTTAGTTCCCAGGGTCACCCTGTTCAGCCCCACAGGGTGGGTTTTTCTCTCTATTCTGGGGCATGTGTTTCTGTTTACCCGAGGTCCATTCACCTGTATTTGCCTTTTTAAAACTCTCCCTACTGTCTGCACTGCCTGTAGCTCTTGATATTGGATGTGTGTTGCTAGATGGTCTTAGCTTTATTTCGCCCCATGTGTTGGGTTTATTTAACGTATTTGACCGGCTGGCGACATGCATTCAATGTTCTGTTTATTTATTTTTTTTCACAAGCAGTGCAGGCACGTCCTGAGAAAGCCTTGTTGCTGTCGGGACGTTAAGCAATGTACAATCAATCAATCAATCAAAATCACATACCAGTAGGCTTTTGCATGTTTTTATTTATTTTTAATAACTTTTTCACCCATTTAGCCTAACAGCAGGAGATGGTTCGACTGATAATTTAGGGGTAGTGCCAGATTAACTTGGCACTATCAGAAGCCAGCTAATCTGGCACTACCTTCGAATTTTTCTTGGTTGATCTGTCTCCTGCATCCGATGCACAGTCGTTAGAGGACATGTCCAAAATGTGTGGCCACAGGGTTAAATGGGTTAACGTTACTTGTTAAATGGGTTAACGTTACTTGTTGCTTACTCCAAGCACTGTTTTCATTTTTTTTTATTTTTTTTTTTTTAACAGACCGCTGCTGAGGTGTGATTAAAAGATTCTTTCTCCGTTTTCCACTGAAAACACGATGGCGGCTATTGGCACTCTAGTGCTGCTGGTTTGTGGTGTGACGGCAACGTTGGCAGCCATTGTCCCCAGAGACAACTCCATCTGGGACCTTCGCATGAGACATGCCCATCCGACCACGGTGGGTGCATGATCTGCGCCAGGCCTCATAGTCTAACATAATTCATTTGTAATATCCTCATAGTCTGACATCAATCATTTGTAACATCCTCATAGTCTGACATCAATCATTTGTAACATCGGTACGATGTGAGTTTACCACTCATCAGGTCAGACTCAGAAGAATGTAAAGTTACGTAGGTAGTTCATTCAGCCTGATTCAACTGCAAGAGGTGCAGATTCTCATTAGCCCCTGCAGACGCATTCACAATTACATCCTGCAGGCATTGTCACAATTACATCATGCAGGCGCAGTCACAGTTACATCCTGCAGGGACAGTCACAATTACATCCTGCAGGCGCGGTCACAATTACATCCTGCAGGCACGGTCACAATTACATCTTGCATGCACAGTCACAATTACATCATGCAGTGGCAGTCACAATTGCATCCTGCATGCGTGGTCACAGTTACATCCTGCAGTGGCAGTCACAATTACATCGTGCAGTCTCAGTCACAATGGCAGTCACAATTACATCCTGCAGTCTCAGCCACAATGGCAGTCACAATTACATCCTGCAGTCTCAGTCACAATGGCAGTCACAATTACATCCTGCAGTCTCAGCCACAATGGCAGTCACAATTACATCCTGCAGTCTCGGTCACAATGGCAGTCACAATTACATCCTGCAGTCTCAGTCACAATGGCAGTTACAATTACATCCTGCAGTCTCAGTCACAATGGCAGTCACAATTACATCCTGCAGTCTCGGTCACAATGGCAGTCACAATTACATCCTGCAGTCTCAGTCACAATGGCAGTCACAATTACATCCTGCAGTCTCGGCCACAATGGCAGTCACAATTACATCCTGCAAGGGTGGTCATAATTACATCCTGCAGTAGCAGTCACAATTACATCCTGCAAGCACAGTCACAATTACATCCTGCAGGCGCGGTCACAATTTCATCCTGCAGGCATAGTCACAATTGCATCCCGCAGGCACAGTCGCAATTACATCCTGCAGTAGCATTACATCCTGGAGGCGCAGTCACAATTACACCCTGCAGTGGCAGTCACAATTACATCCTGCAGGCGTGGCCACAATTACATCCTGCAGGCACGGTCACAATTACATCCTGCAGGTGCAGTCACAATTACATCCTGCATTGGTAGTCACAATTACATCCTGCATTGGCAGTCACAATTACATCCTGCAGTGGCAGGGCTGATCAGAATCTGTGCCTCTTGCTTGCAGTTTTAAGGTGGGTTCCTCAGATTGAGGAAAATGACTTATTTTGAGTGATCTAAGACTGCAGTGCAAGCAGAGTACATGGTTGTCCTTGCTTGATCACACACGTGATGGTGTGTACTGTGCATGCCTCACTTGTCACACACCACTGATTATGGATAAGTTTTAGGGAAACCAGTTGATTATTGATTTGAAAATTGTGACCGTTCTGTTTTGCAGCCGGATGCGTACCTGTGTACAAACTACGAAGTGGAGTATGACGAAGCTTACATCGGTGAGTGGGGAATGGTGCAGATGAGCTGACTACGCCATAGGTCAAGTGACACTGTGCCAGTGGCCTGTGTCCGTGTGTGTTTACTGTAGTATTTCAGTTCTGTTTATAAGTCAAGTGACAGTGTGCCCTTGGCCTGTGTCCGTGTGTGTTTACTGTAGTATTTCAGTTGTGTTTATAAATCAAGTGACAGTGTGCCCTTGGCCTGTGTCCATGTGTGTTTACTGTAGTATTTCCATTCTGTTTATAAATCAAGTGACAGTGTGCCCTTGGCCTGTGTCTGTGTGTGTTTACTGTAGTATTTCCATTCTGTTTATAAATCAAGTGACAGTGTGCCCTTGGCCTGTGTCTGTGTGTGTTTACTGTAGTATTTCCATTCCGTTCACTTCTCAACCCACTCGACCCCAAGACCTCATTTTCCAAATGTTGGAGGTGCGAGTTAAGGACTGTCTACCTGTTGCAGGAGATGGTTGGCGCCTTGAGACGCCAAGCTCATCTGGCACTACCCTTGAATTATCATGGTCCATCCATCTCCTGCTGTAGGGATTTGGGGGTAAATGGGTTAACTGCCAGATTGTATTTGTGAAAGGGTTAGTCCCCAGGATCAAGGATACAAAGTGAAATTTCTCAACAGAAGAAGCAGTTAGCACGTGCCATTTTTCACGCTTGCCGTTGCTAACCTACATAGGTACAACTCTGCTAAAGGTACAAAGCTACTAACATAACAAAGGTACAAAGCTACTAACATACAAGTGCACATAATATAACAAGTCTTTCAAAATGGGTGGATAAGGCAAAATGGAAGGCACCAGTTATAATTGCTAACAATGTGAACGGAAAAATTCATTTTTCTCTAAAAGGTATTTTTTCGAAAAATACTTACCGATGACATGACTACATGGGAATATCTACTTCTAGGCTCAATTTTAGCCTACTTGCCCGTTGTGTGCCCACACAACCCGAGAGGCCCTCGGGGAACCCCCCAGAGGGGCCGAGAGTTATCTCCCCATACCTGCCTTACCAGATCCGGTCACGAGACCATTCAGTCTGATACTTCGCTCGAAAGCGGCAAGCGGGGCAGGAGGGAGGGTTATCCGAGTCATGTCATCGGTAAGTATTTTTCGAAAAAATACCTTTTAGAGAAAAATGAATTTATTTCCTCAAAAACATTACCGATGACATGACTACATGGGAGAATTGCGAAGAGGAGGCGGGTGCCGCCCACAACTCCCCCAACAGGACAACGCCGTCCACCCCGTGGCACACTCCCGACAATTTTAGCGAAGTGCAACCTACGGTGCCGGTGGCACCGGGAGGGAGTGTTGCGTCGCGGCGATGTCCCCCCCCAGTGCGAGATTCTCTCGCTGGCTAGCCAGGTCCCGGAGGTAGAAACGGGCAAGACCGACTCGGTGTTTCAGCCCACGGCTGCCACGATGTCCTTGACAGTGCCGTTTCGCTCAAACGCGACACTCGTGGCCATAGCTCGTACCTCGTGTGCGAGAATGTGCGGCCTCTTAGCTCCCTCAGGGGCTATCTCTTGATAAGCGGAGCGTATGACCCAGCGGAGCCAGGAAGAGATCGTCTGGGCTATAATGTCACGCTGTTTGGGTCTTAGAGGTAGGAAGAGGCGCGACCGCCCCCTGCGGACGAGCTTAGATTGCCGCAGATAGATTTTAAGGGCGCGCACGGGATCCTGTAGCCTGGTCTCCTGGGACCGGGGTCGGTCTCTCAGCGGCCTAATGGTGATCACCTGAGGCGGAGTTAAGGCGACCTGTTATTTGCCAGAAAGGCCGGGTCCGTGAGGAGCCGGACGGAGCCGTCTGTTCGGAACTGCAGACCGGCAGGGCGTGCTGAAGGCGCATGTAGCTCGCTCCCGCGCGAAGCGGTAGGAAGTGCCAGCAGGAAACAAGTCTTGCGTGCCAAGTCCGCGAGCTGGGCCAAAGGTAATGGTACGAAGCGGGCGGAGTTCAACCACGTGAGCACCCAGGGTAGGTCCCAGCGAGGAAGGAGCGAGCGGAGTGTAAGGTGCTGGGTGCCGAAGTGTCCCATAAGGTCGGCTAGGTCCTTGCAGGCGCCCGGATCGGGTCGTCCCAGGTGACGATAGGTGTCCGCCATCATGGACCGGTAACCGCGTACCGTGATGAGGGTTAGGCTTTGGTCTCGAAGAGCCAGAGAGAGAAGTCCGCCAGCGGAGGATGAGTCAGATCCGTGGGCGGAAGGCCAAGATCGGTACACCAGGAACAGAGGACTCGCCAGTTCCCTCGTAGGCTCGAAGGGTCGACAGTCCCCGGGGCGCAGCGATCGCCTCCATAGCTGCATCTGAGTCTACTCTAGCTCCGAGGGTTTGCCGCCCAACCTCCAGGCGTGAAGGAGGAGCCACTCCAGGCAGGGGTGAACAGCGGCTGGCGCGGTTGCTTGAGCATGGTCCGCGGGGTGGGCAGCAGCAGGGGCGGGTCTGTGGCGAGGCTGAGCAGGTCGGTGATCCAGGAGCGGTTCCAGACGAGCGGTGCGACCGACAGGAGGAACGCCGAAGAGCCCCGCAGTTAGAGGAGGACTTAGGGCACGAGGACGGTAGGGGGACCGGTATAGGCCACAAGTCCGTCCCAGGGAAAGGAGAGCGCATCGACAGCCCAGGCAAGGTGGTCGGGAATCGGGGAGACGAAGAGGGGAAGCTGGTGGTTCCACCTCGTGGCGAACGACTCGGCCTGGGGAGTCTCCCAGCGGGCGCAGATCATCTGAAAGATGTCCTGTCGCAGGGTCCATTCCGTGTGTAGGAGTTGGTCGCGGCGAGACCGAGAGTCGGCCAAGCCATTTAGGCATCCGGGAACGTGCGGGGCTTGAAGGATAATGCTCCGGTCCTCGCACCAACGCATCTTCCTGTAGAGGAGCATACACAGGTCAGGGGAGCGTGTGCCACCCAGCTTCTGGATGTAAGCGACCACGATCGTGTCGTCCGAAAGCACGAGAAGCTCCTGGTGTCGGAGGAGGTACTCCCCGGCGTGAAGGGCTCGCCATACGGCCTGCATCTCCAGACAGTGGGTGTGCTCTTTTTCTTTTTTTTTTTTTTTTCTTGGTGTGCGCCCAGTGTGAGGGCCAGGGGCCCGCCTGGAGGGGGAGAGGCTAAGGGAACTCCCGACGCTAGCCACGTAGGGCCGGTCCACCGACGAAGGTGCGGACGGAGCATCTGGGGCACTGGGACCGCGGCCGTCAAGTCTCTGGAAGACGTGAGCCAATGGAGAAGATGCAGTTGAATTGGCCGGGAGTAGAGACGCCCTAGAGGGATAAGATCCGCTGCGGCGTTCATCAAACCCAGCAACTGAAGCCAGACTCTGGTGGGGCCTGCATCCTCCCGAGCTAACTGGTCGGCTAGATCAGCAATCCTCTTGATCCGGGGCACCGGAAGGCGTACCGTGTTGAGGTTGGTAGGGAGTTCCATACCCAGATGCACAACCCGGCGGGAGGGAGAGATCCGACTTGCCGTCGTCTACTAGGAAGCCCAGGTGTGCCAGGAGGTGCAAGAGAGCATCTCTGTCCGTGGCTAGCGCGGTCTCCGATTGGTTGCACAACGGAGGCCGTCCAGGTAGTTCGACGTGGACTGGAGGAGGACTGTCGGGCTAAGGCGACTAAGGCGTCCATCCGCCAAGTGAAGACCCAGGGGCGGAGGTTGAGTCCGAACGGCAATCCTACCGAAGGCGCTCGAGCGGTGCGCACTAGTGTCCTGAACAGAAAGTGGAACGCAAGGAGTCGGGGGCGCGACCGAGTCGCGCAAGCTAGGGCTGACGTCTCTCCTGGCCAGACTCAGTGAGTAGGGCGCTACGCCGGCGTACAGATCCTCCGGAAGGATCAGCGGGCTTGACGGGGAGAGACGGGAGAGGAAGGCCAGTCACGTTGGACGGCACATGGCGGACTGCTGCAGGCCGGGCTCAGTGAGGCGGGCGCTGTGCCGGCAAACAGACCCTCCGGAAGGGTCAGCGGGCGTGGCAGCAGTGGCAGTCCTCTGATCAGCCATCAAGTGACCTGAAAGTGGAACGGAGGGAGTCGGGGCGCGACCGTGTCGCGCAAGCTAAGGCTGAAGCCTCTCTTGGCCAGACTCCGAGAGCAGGGCGCTATGCCGGCGTTCAGATCCTCCGGGGGGAGCGGCGACGATCCCGGCGAGGCGAATGATCCCTCCAGCGACGCTCGAGGGGCGAGCGTGAGTGTCTAGAACTGACGGTGGAACGGGATGAGTCGGGGGCGCGACCGTGTCGCGCAGGTTGAGGCTGACGTCTCTCCTGGCCGGACTCAGTGAGAAGGGCTCTATGCCGGCGTTTAGATCCTCCGGAAGGATCAGTGGGCTTCTCGGGGAGAGAGAGAGGATGAAGGCCAGTCAACGTGGGACGGCTCATGGCGGACTGCTGCAGGCCGGGCTCAGTGAGGCGGGCGCTGTGCCGGCAAACAGACCCTCCGGAAGGGTCAGCGGGCGTGGCAGCAGTGGCGATCCTCTGGTCAGCGCACAACGCCGGGTCCCGACGAGCAGACCGTTCCGAGGGCCGATGCGAGGAAGGGCGGTCGTTACCGAAGGGGCGGCGGAAGTGTCCACAGGAGCCGGACGAGAGATAGTAGACGGAGGTCACTCTCGCCGATAAAACTCCAGAGGTCCGACCAAACGTCTCCGGCCAAGTCGCACAGACATCCCGAGGAACGAACCGCCGACCCGTAGAGACTGAGTCGCCGAACAGCAAGGGTCCACCCAAGGGGGCACGGTGAAGTTGCGCTCGCAGGTCCGGCGGCAACGTACTGCAGGGGCGGAGCAGGGCATCTCGACGCATGAGGTCGCAGTTGGCCGAAGCCACCATCGCGTTGACCGAGGAATGGTAGGCGGCGCAATTGGCGGTCTCCGCGAGGACCAGCAGGTCTCCTAGGAGGGGAGAGATGGAAGAATGCCAGGATACCTCCACCCGACGAACCAAGGCTTGAGTGAGGAGCTCCATAACACCCGAGCAGGCTAAGGTGTTTCGGACCAAGGTCGCTGTCTTGTCCAGGCCCCGCAGCGGGGACCGCCGCAGCAGAGTCAGACCGCCGGCTAGGGACACTGCCGAAGGGTCCAGCGTAGGCAGAGGGATGGAGAAGGCCTGGGAGAGTCCAGCATACCCGTCCCGCCGAAAGATGTCTAAATCCGCGGGCCAGCGACGGTCGGAGAAGAAGACCGGCTCCTGGGACGTGGCCAGCTGTAGGTGCGACGAAAGACGTCTCGAAGACCCTTAAAGCCGGGCGGTTGGGGAAGCGACCTAAACTTCTTGACCTGCCTCTCCGCGTCAACGAAGGCGGCGACCTTCCTCTTCAGCTCCGGGAAGCTGCCGCGTGCGAGGTCGAGCGATCCTCCTCGTCCAACAGAGCCGAGACCGAGACTTCGGGTAGCAGGCTGAGCGCATCGTCCTGCAGGGGGCGTCGAGAATCCCGCTGACGGTGCTCGCGAGGCGAGCGAGAGCGCGGGCGTCTGGAGGAGGAACGGTGAGGATCAGGGTCGCGGCTGCGTCGCGACGGACGGTGCTGACGTCTCTCCGGGCCCTACTCCGGAAGTAGGCCACTATGCCAGCAAGGCGATCCTCCGGAAGGATCAGCGGGCTTGGTGCGGGGAGAGTGGTGAGGACGGCTCGTCAACGACGGACGGCTCAAGGCCAACTGCTGCTGGTCACTCTCAGTGAGACGTGCGCTAAGCCGGCAAACAGACCCTCCGGAAGGGTCAGCGGGCGTGGCAGCAGTGGCGGTCCTGTGGTCAGACAAAACCGCGAACCCCGAAGAGGGGACCGTTCTGTGCGGGAGTGGCCGAGGAAACAGCCAGGGCGGCCAACGTGTCAAAGGGCGCTGAACGCTCGTAAGCCGGGCGGGCACGCTCTCGGCGGTAAAAGGACCAAGGTCCGCCCACATAACCTCAGGCCAGGCCGCACACCGCTTACACTCTGGTATCAGATTCAGTCCACCCAACCAATTTCAAATACAACGATTTTGAACTTCCAAAAACTACAGCAGCTCGCCTGAGCTTGCCCTTAGCACCACGTGAAAGTTCTGTGTTTACGTTCCGTGTGTGAGTGAATGCGCGTGACTCACGTGAGCGCGCTTGTTGGGCCCAGTTCGGGGCGGCGCTTTGAGCCGATTTTCAATTGGGATAAAGCGCCTATTTAATGTGCTTAATATTATTATTATTATTATTATTACACCTGCGGTCCGAGGAACCACCGAACGCGGTAGGGAGACCGAGTGAGTGTCCGTCGGCCACCTAAAGTCATCGCACCGGGAGCACAACGACATTATCGAAGCGTAGGCGGGCTCCCGGTGAAAGCGTAATGGGGCACTCTCGGAGGGCTAACGGGGCTTTAAACGGGCTAACACACACGGAGCCCAAGGCCCACGTGCAAAACGGGCGCGACACGGCAACAGCCGACCGTGAGCTAATCAGGCACTACGCACTGAAACGAACCCCAAAGCAAAAGCAGGGAAGCACCCACAGGCAGCCGGCTCTCAGCCCGAGGGCCGGCCGAGGGAACTACTGCTACCTTACCTCTGCAACGAAGGGAAGGGGGGGAAGGGCAGTCAAACCGCCGTCCACAGAAGCAGAAGAATCCCCGCAAGTGGCCCAACGAAGCAGGAAGAGAAGGCCAGGTAGAAGCAGGGTAGAAGCGGGCGCAGAGCACACGAAGTCGGCAACAAGCGTCGGTAGGCAGAAGACCGGTCGAGGCAGCGAGAGCGCGGGCCAGACACGTCTTCTCTCCACGAGCGAAGTAGAAAGACTGGATGGTCTCGTGACCGGATCTGGTAAGGCAGGTATGGGGAGATAACTCTCGGCCCCTCGGGGGGGTTCCCCGAGGGCCTCTCGGGTTGTGTGGGCACACAACGGGCAAGTAGGCTAAAATTGAGCCTAGAAGTAGATATTCCCATGTAGTCATGTCATCGGTAATGTTTTTGAGGAAATAAAGGATATTCTTTAAAATTCCTTCCTGTGGTGTCAGTGAGAGGCATAGATCTGTGTGTGCCCGGCAACTGCAGGGGCTCATCAACATCCATGTCTCGTGCAGTTGGATTGGGTTCACGTTTTGTTAGCAGGAAAGGCGTCAGAAGTGATGTTGGGAAATTAACCCTAACCTGCCCCCTTCATGCAGGCACAGTACTAATCACAGTCTGGTTTTATTTCATCATTTTGTCAGTCTAACCACGTGCAGCAAATCATGTGAGCCCACGTCAGTTTTGCTGTGAAATTTTTTGCCTGTGTGTTTTGATGTGGCTAATGTAGTTAACCCATTTAGCCCCACGGGTGCATTTCCTAAAGCGTTAACGAGTATGTGCCTGTTGCAGGAGTATGGCTTGACTGAGATGGCTTAACCCTAACCCTCACCTGAAGATGCCAAGCTGATCTGGCACTACCCTTGAATTATCATGGTCAAGCCATCTCCTGTTGTAGGGTGTCGGGGCTAATTGAGTTAAACTGTTAATGACAGTGGACTGTATCATGGACTGTATATGGACTGTATGGTGGACAGTATCGTGGACTGTATGGTGGACTGTATCGTGGACTGTATGGTGGACAGTATCGTGGACTGTATCATGGACTGTATGGTGGACAGTATCATGGACTGTATGGTGGACTGTATCATGGACTGTATGGTGGACTGTATATGGACTGTATGGTGGACTGTATGGTGGACTGTATCATGGACTGTATGGTGGACTGTATCATGGACTGTATGGTGGACTGTATCATGGACTGTATGGTGGACAGTATCGTGGACTGTATTATGGACTGTATATGGACTGTATGGTGGACAGTATCGTGGACTGTATGGTGGACTGTATCATGGACTGTATGGTGGACTGTATATGGACTGTATGGTGGACTGTATGGTGGACTGTATCATTGACTGTATGGTGGACTGTATCATGGACTGTATGGTGGACTGTATCATGGACTGTATGGTGGACAGTATCGTGGACTGTATCATGGACTGTATATGGACTGTATGGTGGACAGTATCGTGGACTGTATGGTGGACTGTATCATGGACTGTATATGGACTGTATGGTGGACAGTATCATGGACTGTATGGTGGACTGTATCATGGACTGTATATGGACTGTATGGTGGACAGTATCGTGGACTGTATGGTGGACTGTATCGTGGACTTTATTTTGTTTTTAATTTCAGTGAAGTTCGAGGCCATGGCCAACGCCAGCACAGCCCATCACATTCTGGTGTATGGCTGCGAGTTCGGACCCGCTGCCTCTGAGAACATTTGGTGAGAACTGCACTTAGATTTCCTTCTGATAATGTGTGCTTTGTTTGGTCAGTCGTTCATGGTGTCACGTTTTGTCTTGCTCTTATGGCATCAAAATATGGCATTGTGGTGTGTGTATTACTGTTGTTGTGCTTGTGTCAGTGTAGATGTGTTGTATGGATTTGTTTTGTACATTATCTTAACCCCTGTAGCCCTGGATCCCTACAGCAGAAGATTGATTGACCATGATAATTCAAGGTTAGTGCCAGATTAGCTTGGCGCCTGAAGGCGCCAAGTTACTACCCTTGAATTATCATGGTCAAGCCATCTCCAGCAACTGGTACATAGTCGTTAGGCAACACCTCCACAATTTGAGAAATGGAACCCTGGGACTGACAGAGTTAATGTGGATCTAACGCATGTTTCCATTTCGCTTACAGCATCACATCTTTGATAGCTCCATATGTTTGTGTCACGGATACGCACACCAGACTTTTGCCATTGTCCTTGTCTTAACAATCAACCAATCAACAATCATGCAATCAATTTACATGTCTTTGTTTTGTGTAGGGGTTGTCCCCCCATCTGTAAAAACGGCCCGCAGCAGATCATGTTCGCCTGGGCCAAGAACGCTCCACCAACACAGTTACCTGAAGGTGAGCTGCACTTAGTCCCAAACAGTTACCTGACGGTGAGTTGCGCTTAGTCCCACACGGTTACCTGATGGTGAGTTGCGCTTAGTCCCACACAGTTACCCGACGGTGAGTTGCGCTTAGTCACACACAGTTACCCGACGGTGAGTTGTGCTTAGTCCCACACGGTTACCTGATGGTGAGTTGCGCTTAGTCACACACAGTTACCTCATGGTGAGTTGCGCTTAGTCCCACACGGTTACCTGATGGTGAGTTGCGCTTAGTCCCACACAGTTACCCGACGGTGAGTTGCGCTTAGTCACACACAGTTACCCGACGGTGAGTTGTGCTTAGTCCCACACGGTTACCTGATGGTGAGTTGCGCTTAGTCACACACAGTTACCTGACGGTGAGTTGTGCTTAGTCGCACACAGTTACCCGACGGTGAGTTGTGCTTAGTCCCACACGGTTACCTGATGGTGAGTTGCGCTTAGTCACACACAGTTACCCGACGGTGAGTTGCGCTTAGTCGCACACAGTTACCCGATGGTGAGTTGCGTTTAGTCCCACACAGTTACCCGGCGGTGAGTTGCGCTTAGTCCCACTTACCTGACGGTGATTTGCGCTTAGTCCCGCACAGTTACCTGATGGTGAGTTAGGCTTAGTCCCACACAGTTACCTGATGGTGAGTTGCGCTTAGTCCCACACAGTTACCTGACGGTGAGTTGCGCTTAGTCCCACACAGTTACCTGACGGTGAGTTGCGCTTAGTCCCACACAGTTACCCGACGGTGAGTTGCGCTTAGTCCCACACAGTTACCCGACGGTGAGTTGCGCTTAGTCCCACACAGTTACCCGACAGTGAGTTGCGCTTAGTCCCACACAGTTACCTGACGGTGAGTTGCGCTTAGTCCCACACAGTTACCCGACGGTGAGTTGCGCTTAGTCCCACACAGTTACCCGACAGTGAGTTGTGCTTAGTCCCACACAGTTACCTGACGGTGAGTTGCGCTTAGTCCCACACAGTTACCCGACGGTGAGTTGCGCTTAGTCCCTAGCTTGCATGGAGTCTTACATCATGTAATCTCTTCTTTCATGTCATTCTCTAGAACAGTGGCTAGTTTAGCACATGTATCTACAACAAAGTCAGTTTAGCACCAAGTAAGCTTTGTCATTGACATTCCTGTTGATTTGTGTACCACTCAGGTCACAGACTTTAAACGGTGTTGGATAACATTGATTTCTAATCATGCTTGTCCATTTCAATGACCTGTCTCAAAGGTCAAGGTCTAAAAACGTAAGTGCTGGTGTATGATTCTGGACACACATCCTGACCGTAGGCCATAGACCTTTTACGTAGATCGTAAACCAGAACCCAAATTTAAGATCTGTCGTGTTGCTTGTACATTGTGTGTGTTTGTCATTGGTGAAGTTGTAATACACTGCATGACAAACGTATTTGTTTAAGATGTTTGTTGCTGTGTATTTGTCAGGAGTTGGACTTCGCATCGGGAAGAAAACAACCATCCGATCGATAGTGGTGCAGATTCACTACGCTAAGTCATTTGCTGGTAAGTGTGTGCAAGTGTGTGAGGCTGTGTCCACATGTGCTTTTGAGAGGGAGAAGAAGAGAGAGAGCGATCAAATATACGTTTATGGTAGCAGGGGTTTGCTACATGGACCCTTTGTAGGCCTAAGAGAGGCCACAGTAACCATTGTTCCCTGAAGGTCAAAGGCCTCAGGGGTACAATGGCTATTTTGACCTCCCTCAGGCCTCCTCGGATCCATGTAGCAAATTACTCCTACCAATAATGTATTCATTTTCAATCCTCCATGTTTTCATGAAATAAATCAAGCTGAGGCTTTCTCACTTCTGACCTGGATCACACTGGACCTGTCTGATGTCAGAATATTATTTACATGATAGATTTATGATTTAATGTAAGATATTTCATGATGTTGCTGTCTGCAACATTGTCTACAAATTGTCAGATTATTGAGTGGAGGAGGTGAGTGACTGTTTGCCTCAAACGACTTAAAAATGTTTCAGTAAAATAGTTGCACAGGATGCCAATGTGCTTTCGATTCTGCCAAAGTTCTTTCTTTACAGGTTTTTCACGATATGTATTGTTCAAAATATGTGCTACAAACTACTCCAGTAGTGTGCCTATTACCTGAACGACTCCAAGTAACTTCACACTTTAGAACATTTTGATGCTCTTTTTATGGGACAAGACTGGCGCATCACAAAGTAGCTACGTTTTTGTAGTGAGGTCACGTGGTAATGTTTGTGCTAAAAGGATTGGTCGTGTGATGTAGGAATGAATTGAAATGTGTTGAAGTGCTTGCTGAGCTGTCATACAGATCTGGACCTACACTGTAGTTCAAATGAGCTTGTCACGCAGCGTCTGTGCTCACACTCTATTCTTGTTCCACAGATAGCCACATAGTGGCAATGAGGAAGTAGCAGTACATTTGACAATTTCACTTTCATAAAATGCTTGTCCCTGACAGGTTATTGCTAGTGGCAGTCAGCCGTAAATCATAGTCAGTCAGTTGCCTGAAGGCGTGAGTCTGTGACGCCTCATCCGTCATGGTAAAGTGGAGCGGTGACCCCCTTTTTATTACCTCAGTACTTGACGCCAATCTTGCACCCCGTGGGCGTCAATCATGTTTGATAATCCATATGCTGGATGCCATGCAAGTGGGCCAGGATGGTTGATTTCTCCCCACACGATGACCAGTTTTCATATGTGCACAAGTTGTTGTAAGACACCACAACAGGAATTGAGTTGGCCATGCTGTGTCGCCCAGTTAACCCATTCAGCCCTGGGACCCGGCAGCTGGAGATGGGTTGATCATGATAATTCAAGGATAGTGCCAGATGAGCTTGGCGCCTGAAAGGCGCCAAGCTCATCTGGCACTACCCTTGAATTACGATCATTCCATCCTGCAACTGGTACATAGTCTTTGGACAACGCCTCCACAAAACACGGCCGTGGGGCTAAGAGGGTTAATCCCCAAGGTCACATTTCCCAGATTGTGCATGTGTCACCTTATGACTATGTACCAGTTGCAGGAAATAGGTCGCCCATAATAATTCAAGGGTAGTGCCCGATTAGCTTGGCCCATGATGGTGCCAGGCTGAGCTGGCAGCACCCTTGAATTATCATGGTCAATCCATCTCCTTCTGTAGTGCGTTGTGGCCAAATGGGCTAAGGATAGAGCCTGATTAGCTTCGCGCTAATCTAGCACTACCCTTAAAATAGCAAGTGCAGTGGATTCCCCCAGCAAGGACCAGCCTAACTTGGTCTGCCGGTATGTCGCCTCTTGCTGGGATCATCGGATGAAACAAACGCTCCTGACAGCCACAAGGCTAACCTGGCACAGCCCTTGAGCTGTCAAGGAAAATCCTCTCCCACAGCTTGTACAGTCACTATAGACACCGCCTACAGTTTTGACAGTGGTTATTTGACGTGGAGGAGTTGCTGACAGCTGGAGTCGACACTGTGTATGCAGTCCTTCACCCACTGAAATGTCCAGTTCTGTGCACACGTGCCAAGCTAATCAGACAGTAAACTCCAGGCAGACGTCTGATGGGTTCTTCTGGCCAGTCGCACAGTAAACTGCGGGCAGACGTCTGATGGGCCTTTTTGAGCGCAGAGATCCTATCTTGACCGAACGGAACTGAACTCAAAAACACTATACATCAGCTGTCATGACTCCCACAGGCTGATCCATCACCCACACTCCATGTTCCTTGATGTGAAGATGGATCACTTGACCTGTTACATAATGATGCTGAGTTTTAAATTTTGCCTATCATCCTATGAAGGCTACACTACAGATCAGGAGATAGTTCAACCATTTTAGTTCAAGGGTGGTGCCAGAATAGCTTGGCGCCTATCGTCCTATGAAGTCTACACTACAGATCAGGAGATAGTTCAACCATTTTAGTTCAAGGGTGGTGCCAGAATAGCTTGGCGCCTATCGTCCTATGAAGGCTACACTACAGATCAGGAGATAGTTCAACCATTTTAGTTCATGGGTGGTGCCAGAATAGCTTGGCGCCTATCGTCCTATGAAGGCTACACTACAGATCAGGAGATAGTTCAACCATTTTAGTTCAAGGGTGGTGCCAGAATAGCTTGGCGCCTATCGTCCTATGAAGGCTACACTACAGATCAGGAGATAGTTCAACCATTTTAGTTCAAGGGTGGTGCCAGAATAGCTTGGCGCCTGAGGCGCCAAGCTATTCTGGCACCACCCTTGAACTATGATGGTCAAATGAATTTCAAGCAGGAGTGCATCAGAGTGAAACGGGGTTAATTGTAGACACAACCATTTCTTTCCATTTCAGCCAATGAAAATCCTGATGACTCGGGGATCCGGCTTCATCTCAAGAGTGAGAAGTGAGTAGTCATTCCTTGCTGTCTGCTGCCCTGTGATTTTGGACCTTACAGCCTGGAGCCATATGATCCAAAGTCACAGATCGACACATGCAGATTACACTACAGATTGTCTGCGGTACTCGTGTCATCCAGACAAACATGGTGACGGCCAGGCGAGGAAAATGCAGAGAAGAACCCAAAAAGAAACGCGCTTAGAAAAGACCGTTACAACACAATTTGTGTTGCAACTGTCCTTTCTAAGCGTGTTTCTTTCTTGGTTGGGATGTTCTCTGTACTCATGTGTTGTGTATGTTTGCTGAAGTGTTGCCTCCACCCCAACTCCCCCCCCCCCCCCCCCCCCCCCCCCCCCCCTCCCCGTACCTTTTCAACCCCAGTTGTTTCTGTTTGAATTATCGCCAAATGTTTGTCCAGCCAGGAATGTGCGATAAAAATTAGAGAGGTTGTCACGAGAGGTTTACATTTATCATGAACGAGTTATATTCTGCACTTCATGATATCCGCCGGTTGACATACTTTTTATTTCTGTTCTCGGCTGATCTTAACTCTGTTTTGATCTTGAATTTTTGTAAAGGCGCGTTGAGCTTGACATCTTTATATTGTGGGCTCTGAGCTGTCGGTGTGAGTGGCTGCACACCGGAAACACGTTTATCTGTAGACACCCAGCGGCTTGGTTTGGACGTTTCTTATCAGATAAAACGTGCAAGAGCGCTGTCGGTTTGAGATTAATATGGGTTGAACCTGACATGCCGACACACTACAGTCCTCAACCCATTCAGCCTTGAAGCACTACAGCAGGAGAGGGATCGACTATGGTAATTCAAGAGTAGTGCCAGATTAACTTGGCGCCTGATGGCGCCAAGTTAATCTGGCACTACCCTTGAATTATGGTGGACCCATCTCCTGCAAGTGGTGTATAGTTGTGGCACTTGCAGCATTGGGAAATGTGGTCTTGGTGTATAGTGGGTCCAGTGTCCGTTCTATTTTTGACTCATTCATCCCAGAAACGCCATAGAATAGTTCAAGGGTGGTACCAGAATAGTTTGGCGCCTGCAGGCACCAAGCTATTCTGACACCACTCTTGAACTGTCCTGGTCGGTCTTTCTCCTGAATTGCCGTGGAGTTTTAACAGGACAGCTCTCAAATGTAGGAATTTTCCCCCCGAGGCCTCAGGCTGTACGTTACGACTTGTGAGTAGCGATTTTCTCCTTAGGCCTCAGGCTGTACGTTACGACTTGTGAGTAGCGATTTTCTCCTTAGGCCTAGGGCTCTATGTTATAACTGTGTGGGTAGGGATTTTGTTGTGACGATTTCTGCAGGATTCATGGAGGACAGTAAGGGCTAACGACAGTCAATAAAATGTTGCTGGGGGTGAAGAAATAGGCTTAGAATTAAATAGGCCAGAGTGCGAAGGACGATTGATGGATTGTTCGTCAAATTAGACAGCCATTTTCTAATAAAATGATGATAATGAAAATTGATGAGCTGTTAAAGGGTGTGATTACTTGCATTTTAAGTTAAAAATTAATTTACGTGTCGCCAGTTAAATGTCTAGTTTGAAAAACGCGTCAACTTTTGATCTTTTTTTTTTTTGGAGTCTCAGAAAAAGCCACTGTTAATGAATGTACATTTTTTTCTTTGACACCATTGCTGTAATTCTGTCCACTTTTTAAAAAAAAATTAAATATTTTTGTTTATTTTAAATTGCAGGCAGCCGTTTGTCGCTGGGGTTTTCCTCCTGATGTCTTTCAGCTTTGCTGTACCTCCGGAAACTGACAGTGCGTTGTTGCCAGTCACTGTGTCTGTGTGAATGTGTGTGTGTCTGTGTGTGTGTGTGTGTGTATGTGTCTGTGTGTGTGTGTCTGTGCCTGTGTGTATGCGTGCATGAGTGTATGTGTCTGTGTGTATGCGTGCATGTTTGCGTGTATGTGTCTGTGTGTATGCGTGCATGTTTGCGTGTATGTGTCTGTGTGTATGCGTGCATGAGTGTATGTGTCTGTGCGTATGCGTGCATGTTTGCGTGTATGTGTCTGTGTGTATGCGTGCATGTTTGCGTGTATGTGTCTGTGTGTATGCGTGCATGAGTGTATGTGTCTGTGCGTATGCGTGCATGTTTTGCGTGTATGTGTCTGTGCGTATGCGTGCATGTTTGCGTGTATGTGTCTGTGTGTATGCGTGCATGAGTGTATGTGTCTGTGCGTATGCGTGCATGTTTGCGTGTATGTGTCTGTGTGTATGCGTGCATGTTTGCGTGTATGTGTCTGTGTGTATGCGTGCATGTTTGCGTGTATGTGTCTGTGTGTATGCGTGCATGTTTGCGTGTATGTGTCTGTGTGTATGCGTGCATGAGTGTATGTGTCTGTGCGTATGCGTGCATGTTTGCGTGTATGTGTCTGTGTGTATGCGTGCATGTTTGCGTGTATGTGTCTGTGTGTATGCATGCATGAGTGTATGTGTCTGTGCGTATGCGTGCATGTTTGCGTGTATATGTGTCTGTGCGTATGCGTGCATGTATGCGTGTATGTGTCTGTGTGTATGCGTGCATGTTTGCGTGTATGTGTCTGTGCGTATGCGTGCATGTTTGCGTGTATGTGTCTGGGCGTATGCGTGCATGTTTGCGTGTATATGTGTCTGTTTAGAGCATGAGTGTGTATGTAACTGACTTATAGGTTTGGACTTTAAAACATATGTGTCATCATATCAGATTTGTTTAACCCATTTAGCCCCAACACCCTACAGCAGGAGATGTATTGACCATGATAATTGAAGGGTAGTGCCAGATTAGCTTGGCGCCTGTCGGCGCCAAGCTGTTCTGGCACTATCCTTGAATTATCATGGTCAGTTTTTCTCCTGCAAGTGATACATAGTTTTTTGGTAACACCTCCACAATTTGGCAATGTGGCTAGGGTTTAATGGGTTAACACTTAGGGTGTTGCACCTGTGTTGAGAAAACGTTCTGTTTCTCAGCTACTGTGACCAGTACAAATTACAAGACTGTTAGTTCAATGACATTTTAGGAGGTTACGAAAGGTAAGAGATGAGGTGAATTGCTCATCATGTCAGTCATGGAGCTTTGCCATTTTTGTTATTGTACTTTTTTCAGCCTGCGCTTCAAAAGTGAAAGTAAAAAAAGGTTGAAAATGATGGTCAAGAAATTATTTTGATGGTGGCAATTCCATCAAGCAATCTGTCCATGTGGGTGTGCATGTGGGTGTGCATGTGGTTGTGCATGTGGGTGTGTAGGTCACAGTGTATTTGTATTTCTTGCAATATTTAACCCATGTAACACCACTGCTGCATTTCCCACAGTTTTAAATGTCACCTAACGACTGTGTACCAGGAGATGGATTGACCATGGTAATTCAAGGCTTGCGTCAGATTAGCTCGGTACCATCAGACGCCAAGCTAGTCTGGCACTACCCTGGAATTAACATGGTTGATTCATCTCCTGCTGTAGTGCGTTGGGGTGAGATGGGTTAATATTATTGTGACATTGCCTGCTTGCAGAGTTCCATGTGGACATGAGCTGTGAGTACAGGAAAAAGTACAGCATGTTCCCCTTCGCCTTCAGGACGCACGCTCACGGACTGGGTACGCTACACATCTTTTTCACATCTTTTACTTCATACAGGGAACACTTGATCATTATGGCAGCATTTCCGATGGGAAGTGCAATTTATGCTTTTGAAACGATGTTTATTTGAAGTGTCTGTTTATGTTTTAGAGAGGAGTATGTTTGTGTGTGTGTATTCATCATCACATGCTAATATGTCTCAGGGTCGGTGATCACGGGCTACCAGTACAATGATTCCTACCACCTCATCGGCAAGGGCAACCCTCAGTGGCCGCAGGTAACTTCAGTGTGTGCGTGTACGTGTAAACTCCAGCACGGTATGGTAGGGCTTGTTCTGAGCGCACATATCCATCGTCTTTTAAGATGTCAAGGCAATCACTGCTTCCAACAACTTATGAAAGGAGGGAAAATGTGTTTTTCTTGTGTAAAAATTATTTTGAATAATCTGTCTGTACGTGAGGCAATCCCCGTCTTCAGTTTTCAGTCTGTATCTTCACTTGGGATTTTATTCGCCCGACGTCCGACAGTCCAGAGTTTTGTCCTCACTTTATTTTTGGCTGGTAATTCCCTTGGTGAGGCTGTTAATTCCACTGATGCTTAGTGAAGATTACACCTCTTTTTGGTTTGTTTTTGCTTTTTTTGCAAACACTGTTTTGCGGGCTGAGTGTTATGTTCCCAAATTGTCCGTCAAAGCCACCCTGATCCCACCTTTTCTTTCTCTCGGGCAAACGTCCCTTTTTGTGGGCTAAAAATAACGTTATGTCAAGAGGTGACACTCGACGCACTTTATCACATCCTCACCCAAATTCAAATACAATGTTTTTGTGTGCTGAAGCAAGACAGTTTGACTGTGTTTGACTGTTTACGCAGCTGTTGGCGTGTAAAGCATAACAGTGGGTTCATGCAGATTACGGTGGATTAAAACAAACTAAACAGTTGAAATGCTGTTGTTTTTGTCAGACAGCTGTATACAGGTTTGACCTGGATCACTGCCTCAGTGTGAGGATGTATAGGAGATAGTGTGAGGATGTGTAGGGGCCTGATCTGATACCAGCAAGCAACAGATGTTGCCAGGCCTACAGGGGCTCATCAGAATCAGTACCTGCCAGGTGATGGCTTCAGAACTGGAGAATAGCGTCAGGTTTTTGGGTGTATGACAGATCACCTGCCTGTATTTCACTGTCGGAGCAAGTCGAACACCACCCAGCTGCAAGAGACATAGATCCTCATGAACCACCACAGTCGCACTAACTTACCACAGTCGCACTAACTTACCACACTAACTTACCACACTAACTTACCGCAGTCTCACTAACTACCAGTAAGTTAGAGCGACTGCGGTAAGTTAGTGCGACTGCGGTAAGTTAGTGAGACTGCGGTAAGTTAGTGCGAATGCGGTAAGTTAGTGCGACTGCTGTAACAAGTGTAAGTTAGTGCGACTGCAGTAAGTTAGTGTGACTGCGGTAAGTTAGTGAGACTGCGGTAAGTTAGTGCAACTGCGGTAAGTTAGTGCGACTGCGGTAAGTTAGTGAGACTGCGGTAAGTTAGTGCGACTGCAGTAAGTTAGTGTGACTGCTTAACAAGTGTAAGTTAGTGCGACTGCGGTAAGTTAGTGCGACTGAGGTAAGTTAGTGCGACTGCGGTAAGTTACTGCGGTAAGTTAGTGCGACTGCAGTAAGTTAGTGCGACTGCGGTAAGTTAGACCGGTAAATTAGTGCAACTGCGGTAAGTTAGTGCGACTGCGGTAAGTTAGTGCGACTGCGGTAAGTTAGTGCGACTGCGGTAAGTTAGTGAGACTGCGGTAAGTTAGTGCAACTGTGGTAAGTTAGTGCGACTGCTGTAACAAGTGTAAGTTAGTGCGACTGCTGTAACAAGTGTAAGTTAGTGTGACTGGTGTAACAAGTGTAAGTTAGTGTGACTGCTGTAACAAGTGTAAGTTAGTGTGACTGCTGTAACAAGTGTAAGTTAGTGCGACTGCTGTAACAAGTGTAAGTTAGTGCGACTGCTGTAACAAGTGTAAGTTAGTGCGACTGCTGTAACAAGTGTAAGCTAGTGCGACTGCTGTAACAAGTGTAAGCTAGTGCGACTGCTGTAACAAGTGTAAGTTAGTGCGACTGCTGTAACAAGTGTAAGTTAGTGCGACTGCTGTAACAAGTGTAAGTTAGTGCGACTGCTGTAACAAGTGTAAGTTAGTGCGACTGCTGTAACAAGTGTAAGTTAGTGCGACTGCTGTAACAAGTGTAAGTTAGTGCGACTGCTGTAACAAGTGTAAGTTAGTGCGACTGCTGTAACAAGTGTAAGTTAGTGCGACTGCTGTAACAAGTGTAAGTTAGTGCGACTGCTGTAACAAGTGTAAGTTAGTGCGACTGCTGTAACAAGTGTAAGTTAGTGCGACTGCTGTAACAAGTGTAAGTTAGTGCGACTGCTGTAACAGGTGTAAGTTAGTGGGACTGCTGTAACAGGTGTAAGTTAGTGCGACTGCTGTAACAGGTGTAAGTTAGTGCGACTGCTGTAACAGGTGTAAGTTAGTGCGACTGCTGTAACAGGTGTAAGTTAGTGCGACTGCTGTAACAAGTGTAAGTTAGTGCGACTGCTGTAACAAGTGTAAGTTAGTGCGACTGCTGTAACAAGTGTAAGTTAGTGCGACTGCTGTAACAAGTGTAAGTTAGTGCGACTGCTGTAACAAGTGTAAGTTAGTGCGACTGCTGTAACAAGTGTAAGTTAGTGCGACTGCTGTAACAAGTGTAAGTTAGTGCGACTGGTGTAACAAGTGTAAGTTAGTGCGACTGGTGTAACAAGTGTAAGTTAGTGCGACTGGTGTAACAAGTGTAAGTTAGTGCGACTGCTGTAACAAGTGTAAGTTAGTGCGACTGCTGTAACAAGTGTAAGTTAGTGCGACTGCTGTAACAAGTGTAAGTTAGTGCGACTGCTGTAACAAGTGTAAGTTAGTGCGACTGCTGTAACAAGTGTAAGTTAGTGCGACTGCTGTAACAAGTGTAAGTTAGTGCGACTGCTGTAACAAGTGTAAGTTAGTGCGACTGCTGTAACAAGTGTAAGTTAGTGCGACTGGTGTAACAAGTGTAAGTTAGTGCGACTGCTGTAACAAGTGTAAGTTAGTGCGACTGCTGTAACAAGTGTAAGTTAGTGCGACTGGTGTAACAAGTGTAAGTTAGTGCGACTGCTGTAACAAGTGTAAGTTAGTGCGACTGCTGTAACAAGTGTAAGTTAGTGCGACTGCTGTAACAAGTGTAAGTTAGTGCGACTGCTGTAACAAGTGTAAGTTAGTGCGACTGCTGTAACAAGTGTAAGTTAGTGCGACTGCTGTAACAAGTGTAAGTTAGTGCGACTGCTGTAACAAGTGTAAGTTAGTGCGACTGCTGTAACAAGTGTAAGTTAGTGCGACTGCTGTAACAAGTGTAAGTTAGTGCGACTGCTGTAACAAGTGTAAGTTAGTGCGACTGCTGTAACAAGTGTAAGTTAGTGCGACTGCTGTAACAAGTGTAAGTTAGTGCGACTGCTGTAACAAGTGTAAGTTAGTGCGACTGCTGTAACAAGTGTAAGTTAGTGCGACTGCTGTAACAAGTGTAAGTTAGTGCGACTGCTGTAACAAGTGTAAGTTAGTGCGACTGCTGTAACAAGTGTAAGTTAGTGCGACTGCTGTAACAAGTGTAAGTTAGTGCGACTGCTGTAACAAGTGTAAGTTAGTGCGACTGCTGTAACAAGTGTAAGTTAGTGCGACTGCTGTAACAAGTGTAAGTTAGTGCGACTGCTGTAACAAGTGTAAGTTAGTGCGACTGCTGTAACAAGTGTAAGTTAGTGTGACTGCTGTAACAAGTGTAAGTTAGTGTGACTGCGGAGGCCCATGAGAGTTTGTCTCTTACAGATGGGTGGCATTCGGCTTGCACCGGCAGTTCAGGGGTTAACATCAGTTGTGCAGGTCAAGGCTGCGGAGTACAAGCGTTAATAACATTGGTGGTCGTCCTGTTTATAATCTCCTGTCCGTGTGCTGTCCATCATGACGCTTTCTCTACAGCATATTCATTATTACCTAGAGAGGCCCACACTGTAGTTAACGAGACAAGAACTACACTGTAACAGACTGCATGCAGTTGCCATTTGACAACACTAGACTATCACTGTAACAGACTGCAGTTGCCATTTGACAACACTAGACTATCATGTGCTTGTCCAGCCGGAGGCGTCCCCACCCGGGTCTGCCCTGGGGGACTTGGGTGGGGTTAACTACTTTTTAGTTCCCAGGGTCACCCTGGTCAGCCCCACAGGGTGGGTTTTTTTCTCTATTCTGGGGCATGTGTTTCTGTCTACCCGAGGTCCATTCACCTGTATTTGCCTTTTTAAAACTCTCCCTACTGTCTGCACTGCCTGTAGCTCTTGATATTGGATGTGTGTTGCTAAATGGTCTTAGCTTTATTTAGGCCCCATGTGTTAGGTTTATTTAATGTATTTGACCGGCTGGCGACATACATTCAATGTTCTGTTTAGTGTTTTTTTCACAAGCAGTGCAGGCACGTCCTGAGAAAGCCTTGTTGCTGTCGGGACGTTAAGCAATGTACAAACAAACCAGCCGGAGGCGAGCATGAGCAGAACAAAGCGTGACCACTGGAAAACCTTTGTGCCTGCATCGCCAGGGTTTAAGAGTGTTTCCATATAGCAGCGTGACAAATCGAGAACACACAAATAAAGAACCAGGGTTTCCATATATGCGACAGCAGCTCAAAAACAGTGCGACACAGTGACAGCAGCCTGACAAAACTGTCTCAGCCCCATGAAAACAGTGCGACACAGTGACAGCAGCCTGACAAAACTGTCTCAGCCCCATGAAAACAGTGCGACACAGTGACAGGAGCCTGACAAAACTGTCTCGGCCCCATGAAAACAGTGCGACACTGTGACAGCAGCCTGACAAAACTGTCTCGGTCCCTTGGAAACAGTGCGACATAGTGACAGCAGCCTGACAACAAATTTTCGGCCCTGTGAGCAATTTAACCCATTTACCCCCCGGGACCCTGCAGCAGGAGATGGATTGACCATGATAATCCAAGGGTAGTGCCAGGTGAGCTTGGCGCCTTCAGGCGCCAAGCTCATCTAGCACTACCCTTGAATTTTCATGGTCGATGCATCTCCTGCACCTGGAACATCATCGTTAGATAACATTTGGGAAATGCGGCCATGAGGTTGTATGGGTTAACCGCCATCATTCCTCAGTGAAGGGACCGTGACTTTTACTATGTGACAACAGTCGCTCCAATTCTAAAACACTTAAAATAGGTTTATGATGCCGCATGTCACACGGCTTTCGCTCCAGTTTTAAACGGCATAAATAGGTTGGCGATGCTGCGTGTCACACCACTATGTGGAAAAATGGGATGTGGTTTGCTGACTATTTTCTTGCTGCACCGCACTGATCCTTGCCTAAGTGTTTGTGAAACAGGGAGAACGAGGAAGGCTCGTGCAGTGCATTTCTCCCTTGCCACACCTGCGAAGATGATGATGATATGTTTGCCCCCGCTAATCCCTGTGTTGGCCTAACACGTCCGACTGTTGATCTGTTTTCAGGCGTTTTACCCCGTCAATGGCAGCATTGAAGTCAAGCCCGGTGATAAACTGGTGAGTGCACACACTTCAGTCTAGCCACCATCTGCAAGAGGCGTAGATCCTCATGAGCCCCTGCATTCGCAGGGGCTCATGAGGATCTATGCCTCTTGCTGGTAGGACTTGGTGATGATTTATCCTCTTGACTCCATTTGTCTCTGTGTCTGGGTGACTGAGGGAGGAGGCTGTGCTGGTCACAGTGCAGTGGTACTGAGGAGATTAGAGTGTTGACATTGGTCGCGGTATCTCTTTCTCTTCTATTTTGGGAAGTGGTGGAGGTTAAGAGGTGGGGGGGGGGGTGAGAGGGGTGAGAGGGGGGGGGGGGGGATAAGGAAGGAAAGATAGGTGGATTTGTGTTTTCTGGGTTCAGTTACGTGGGGATAGTATATGTGTCTTCTTTCCCCTATCAGCTCTCTCTATCTCTGTCTTGTCCATCTGTCTGTCTCTCTCTGAATGTTGTCTTCAGAATTTTCAGTTTGTAACATGTTTTATGTTAACTTTTGGGCTGTCGGTGGCGATTTGTATTGAAATGATTCCTGCAGGAATCGTCAGGACACAAACTGTAGCTGACAGTCAAAGGGTTCATATTGCGGGGACTGCTTGTAAGAAAGGCTCCATAACTTGAAGATTTCTTCCTCTGGCTCTCTCTCTCTTCACTCGAAGTGTTTGTACAGCAAAGTGGAATGAAGGTGATGGGGTGGTTATGGATCAGAATTATAGAAACTTAACCCAGTCAGCACCCACGCCCTACAGCATGAGATGGATTGACCATGATACTTCAAGGGTAGTGCCAGATTAGCTTGGTGCCTCATGGCACCAACCTGATCTGGCACTACCCTTCAACTGTCATGGTCGAGCCATCAACTGCAACTGGTACATAGATATATATTAAAAGGTGACATGTCCACAATTTTGGAAATGCAACCAATTCTGACAGTCGCTGGTTTAGTTCAGTAAGTGATTACAGTCTCTGGTTCAGTTCAGTAAGTCATTACAGTCCCAGGTTCAGTTCAGTAAGTCATTACAGTCCCAGGTTCAGTTCAGTAAGTGATTACAGTCTCTGGTTCAGTTCAGTAAGTGATTACAGTCTCTGGTTCAGTTCAGTAAGTGATTACAGTCCCAGGTTCAGTTCAGTAAGTGATTACAGTCTCTGGTTCAGTTCAGTAAGTAATTACAGTCTCTGGTTCAGTTCAGTAATGATTACAGTCTCTGGTTCAGTTCAGAAAGTCATTACAGTCCCTGGTTCAGATCAGTAAGTGAATATAGTCTCTGGTTCAGTTCAGTAAGTGATTACAGTCTCTGGTTCAGTTCAGTAAGTGATTACAGTCTCTGGTTCAGTTCAATAAGTGATTACAGTCTCTGGTTCATTTCAGTAAGTGATTACAGTCCCTGGTTCAGTTCAGTAAGTGATTACAGTCTCTGGTTCAGTTCAGTAAGTGATTACAGTCTCTGGTTCAGTTCAGTAAGTGAGAAAATGTTTTGCACCCGCAATTTGTGTTTCACAGTGAGTGATTTATGTAGTTTTTCAAATAAGACTCTCGTACCTGGTACCTCTTAGTAAAGTTAGTACTTAACCCAGTTAGCCTCGAGTCCCTACAGCAGGAGATGGATTGACCATGATAATTCAAGGTAGTGCCAGATTAGCTTGGTGCCGGAAGGTGCCAAGCTAATCTGGCACTACCCTTGAATTATCATGGTCAATCCACCTCTTGCAACTGGTACATAGTCGTTAAGTAACACTTCGACAATTTGGGAAATGCGCCCGTGGGGCTAAAACTAAAAGGGTTAATAAAAATGAAAGAAATGCAACTCTTTTTCAGAAAGTAATACATTTGATAAGAATTTTTTTCCAGGCTGCCAGATGTACCTTCAACTCAACTGGACGAGGTCGCTACACGAATGTTGGGTGAGACTTGATTTTCATTCCCATTGTTTTGTTACAGGTTGATGAGACTGTGAATGTCTCTTGCAGTGATTTGCTCAGTGGTTGTGGACGGGTTGCGTGTGGTTCTTGCTCAGTGGTTGTGGACGGGTTGGGGACGGGTTGCGTGTGGTTCTTGCTCAGTGGTTGTGGACGGGTTGGGAACGGGTTGCGTGTGGTTCTTGCTCAGTGGTTGGGAACGGGTTGCGTGTGGTTCTTGCTGTCAACTGTTACATGTTGACACAAAAGGCAATAATAATAATAATTACGCTATTTATAATGCGCTTATCTTATAATAATTATAACTCTAAGCGCGCACTCACAACTCGCACGCGCACGCTTTAGACAATGACTCACGTACCACAAATAGTGAAAATACATTACGACGGTCAGCTTGGGGTGGGGAGTGTGGTGATAAAGTGCTAGAACTGTTGAAAGAGGTGAGTTTTGAGGGCGGACTGGAAGGAGGAGAGAGAGTGTTTCTGACGGAGAGAGAGTGGGAGAGTGTTCCAGGTGGCTGGACCGTATACTGAGAAGGAGCAGGGGCCGAAAGTGCTGAGTTTGGTGCGGGGGATGAGGAGGCGGAGAGGGTCGGAGGCGGAGCGGAGGGAGTGGGAAGGAGTGTAGGGGTGAAGTAAGTTGGAGAGATAGGTAGCTGTTCAGGGATTTGAAGCAGAGAGACAGTATCTTGTATTGGATGCGTTGGGGGATGGGGAGCCAGTGAAGGAGTTTGAGCAGGGGAGTGATGTGGTCGGATTTTTTCTTTCTGAGGACGAAGCGGGCAGCATTGTTCTGGACGCGCTGGAGAGAGAGAGTGGTGGAGTGAGGAAGGCCGGAAAGGAGAGAGTTGCAGTAGTCGATGCGAGATAAGATGAGAGAGATGGCGAGTTTGGTGGCAGCTTCGGTAGTGAGGTATTTTCTGATCTGACTGATGCGGTGGAGGTGGGAATAACATGCCTGGGCCGTGGTGGAGACGAAGCTGGTCATGGAAAGAGAGGAATCGAGGATAACGCCAAGGTTCTTGACCGAGTCGGAGAGGGAGATGGGGGTGCTGTCGAGTTGAAGGTGGAGAGAGGGAGGGAACTGGGAAAGTTTCTGGCGAGTGTCTACCAGCATGGCTTCCGTTTTGTCGTCGTTCAGTTTGAGCTTGCTTGCTGTCATCCAGTTTTTCACGTCTGCATGGCAGTCAGCCATGTGAGTCAGTAGTGTCTGAGTGTTGTCGAGTTTTGTCTTTGTCTAGTAGTTGTGAATCATCAGCTTAGAGGTGGTGGTGTATGTGGTGAGACTGGATGATGTTGGACAGGGGAGAGGTGTAGAGTGTGAAAAGGACCGGGCCCAGGACGGACCCCTGTGGAACGCCGCAGGAGAGCCTGACTGGGTTGGAGGAGACGCCGTCGATGGTGACGGACTGCTGTGTCGGAGAGGTAGGAGAGAAACCAGGAGTGAGCAGAGTCAGTGATGCCAAAGGAGTGGTGAAGGCGGTGGAGGAGGATAGAGTGGTCTATGGTGTCGAAGGCGGCAGAGAGATCGAGTAGCGTAAGAAGGGAGATGTTGCCCAAGTCGGTGGAGAGAAGCAGGTCGTTTAGGATATGTAGAAGGGCTGTTTCAGTGCTGTGATGTTTGCGATAGGCAGACTGGAAGCGACTGAGGAGGTTGTTGTCAGCGAGGTGGAAGTTGAGTTGGTTGAGGACAGCCTTCTCAAGAAGCTTGGACAGGAAAGAGAGATTGGAGACTGGGTGGTAGTTCTTGAGTTCGTTTGGGTCGAGGTTGTGTTTTTTGAGGAGAGGACGGACGATGGCGGACTTGAAGATATCGGGGACGGAGCCATTCTCTAGAGATGTGTTTATGATGTCGGTAATGAAGGGCAAAAGTTTTGGGAGGCCGTCCCGGTAGAGAGAAGCTGGGAGGGGGTCTAGTTCGCAGGTTTTGAAAGGCATGGACTTTATAGTCTTGAGGACTTCATCCTGAGAGACGGGGCGGAAGGACAAGAGGGGAGTGCCGGAAAAGGGGGGGGGGGGGGGGGGGGGTCAGGAAGGCAAGGCGGAGAAGGCAGAGTGTCGAGTGTGTTGCGCAGAGTTTGGATTTTGTCGGAGAAATAGGAGGAAAAAGCGGATGGAAGTTCTTCATTGCTGTGTGCGTTGGGAAGAGGAGAGTCTTTAGAGGAGTGTGTTCATGGTAGCATAGAGGGTTTTGAAAGAAGTGGATTCCAGGATTTTGTTTTGAAGGTGTTTACGTTTGGAGTCGGAGATCTTTCTGCAGACTTTGGATCTGGTGGTTTGGAAGATCTCTCTGAACGGTGAGGTCGGATGAGCGCCTGTGGCGTTCCGCTTGTCGACGCTCGCGCTTGGCCTCAGCTATGTCGTCAGTGAGCCAGGGGGAGGGGAGTCGGTTGGGTATGGAGCAGGTGGTGACAGGGGCATGGGTGTCTAGAAGTTTTTGAAGGGAGGAATCGAAATGGGATGCAAGATCGTGAGAGGGGGCGGGGTCCAAGAGAAGGTCAACAGCTTCGTCAAAGAAGTTCTCTCGGTTGACAGATTTTAGTTTGCGACAAGAGACAAAGAGCTTGTGTTTTTTCAGGGGAGGTAGATTGAGGGTGATGAGAATAGCGAGGTGGTCGGAGGGAAGCACAGAAGAGGTGTCGGAGTCGAAGAGTTGATCGGAGGTGCGGGTGATGATCCAGTCGAGGGTGTGGCCGAGTCGGTGGGTGGGTTTAGTGATGTGTAAGATTGTGGTTTGAAAGTGACGTGCAAAGGCGTTTTGTGTCAGGGTGGTCGGGTTTGTCAAAGTGGAAGTTAAAGTCGCCAAGAAGGATGTGTTTGCTGTAGTGGTCGAGGAGGAGATCGAACTCGGTGAGGAACATGGAGTTTGTTTTGAGAGCTTGGAGGGGGGGCGATAGATACATGAGAAGATGAGGGACTGGCCAGGGAGTGTTGCTACGGCCTCGACATATTCAAAGGAGGGATGAGCAAAAGAGAGAGACTGAGAGAAGGAGAGGTGAGCAGAAAGACAGTCCCTCTCATACTCTCATGACATTGTTAACACCCCAGCGTTTGGGTCAAGTGCGAAGCAAAGATGATAAACTTTAGCGTTGGCATTTTCTCGGTGACTATTTAAGCCACAGTCTTCAAACTTGGCCCAAGGATACTTTGTGGCAAGACCCTTCTAAACATACCAATTTGAGTGACCTCTCTCAGAGGTCAGAGTCACAGGAAATAGGTACAGAAATAGCCATATTTTGACAAAAGATGTTTTTCTCAAATACAGTTCACAGCTTCAAAACCCAAACTTGGTACAGAGATACTTGATGGTAAGACCTATCTGTGCAAACTAGTTTGGATGACCCCTTGGACAGGTCAAGGGTCACGAGAGGTTGGCAAATGTGTGTAAAATGCTAATTTAAAAAAAAATAGAATTGTAGTTTTTATCAAAGCTTTTGCAAACTTTTTAATCAAATTTGGCAGGAAGTTTGCTGATGGCAAGACATTCCTGTGCATACTAATGTAGTCGACTCATTGCATAAATCATGGGTCATGGGGTTTGACAGATGTGTGAAAAATGCTTACATTTTGAGAAAACAGAATTTTGCTGGTGCAGAAGCCACCCCTTTATTTATTGTCACAAAGGTCACACACACACACACACGTGCATCGGTTATACATGTCAGCCATAAGGGCTTTGCCTTTCTTGTTATTTCTTTTCCTGGCTCCACCGTACTGTACTGATGAGCAGAAGAAATGCGACATAATTTGAATGACTGGACACGCTGAGTGTTTGTGATGATTCCAACCATGTTATGTTTCTTCTGCTCGTCAGTATACACGTGCGGATTGTGAGTTTGGATCTTATGGCTCATAGTGGTAAGGTCCATAACCCCACAGACCTGACGACGGGAAGATGCCACACATGACGATCTCATCTGATCGTCCTTCATCCAACGAGGCTCACTTTGGACGTTCTTCTAGTAGCAGCACTCTTCTCTTTCCGGTGCTACTGGCCGGGATGAGATACCTTTAACCTATTCATCCCCGACGCCCTACAACAGGAGATGGATTGACAATCTTTCCGGTGCTACTGGCCGGGATGAGATACCTTTAACCTATTCATCCCCGAATCCCTACAGCAGGAGATGGATTGACAATCTTTCCGGTGCTACTGGCCGGGATGAGATACCTTTAACCTATTCATCCCCGACGCCAGATTTTTACCCATCCCGCCGTGAGATGGCCTTAGTTGCCTGCTGGAAAACTCTCCCACCCACTCTCTATCCGTCAGAAACACTCTCTCTCCTCCTTCCAGTCCGCCCTCAAAACTCACCTCTTTCAACAGTTCTAGCACTATATCACCTGCATCAGAAAGACGGCTCTCAGGCGTGGGTTTCATGGTCAAGACATCCATTGCGACTAAGCTGGAAAACCTACCAACGGGCCACTCAGACCGCATCATGTCCATGCGCCTCCCACTGAGACACCAGCAACACGTCACCCTTCTCAGTGTGTACTCCCCAACCCTCCTGGCAGAGCCTGCTGAAAAGGACAAGTTTTACACTGACCTGCGCAGCCTCCTACAGAGTACCCCTGCAGACGATAAAGTCATCATCCTTGGCGACTTCAACGCCAGAGTGGGCCAGGACTGAAGCCTGGAAAGGAGTCCTCGGCAAGCATGGCGTGGGGAACTGCAATGACAATGGCCGCCTACTGTTGGAGTTCTGTGCGGAGCAGCAACTGGTCATCACCAACACTACTTTTCAGCAAAAGGACAGTCGAAAGACCACCTGGATGCATCCTCGCTCCAAACACTGGCACCTTATCGACTATGTCCTAGTGCGTCAGAGGGACCGCAGTGACGTCCTCCTCACCAGAGTGATGCCCAGCGCAGAGTGCCATACTGACCACCGCCTTGTCCGCTGCAAACTCAGGCTCCACTTCAAGCCAAAACCCAAGAAATGGGGGCCCCCCAAGAAAAAGCTTGATGTTGCCAGCCTTCAGCGTGACGATGTGAAAGCTGCCTTTCAGACAGATTTACAGCGCAGGCTCAAAGACACAGCGGACCCAGTAGACTCCTCCCCTGAAACACTTTGGGAACAACTGAAAACTGCTATTGCAAAATCCTCTGCAGAAGTCTTGGGTTTTGCCAGAAAGAAGAACAAAGACTGGTTTGACGAAAACGATGTAGAGATCCAGGAACACCTAGCAAAAAAAAAGAGCCGCCCATCAGGCCCACCTAGCCCAGCCTTCCTGCCCTGTGAAGAAGTCTGCCTTCCGCCTCGTCTGCAGCAGTCTCCAGCGCAAGCTCAGAGATCTCCAGAATGAGTGGTGGACCAGACTTGCACAGAGGACCCAGCTTTGCGCTGACAATGGTGACTACAGGGGCTTCTACGAAGCACTGAAAGCAGTGTATGGCCCCAGGCACCTGGTACAAAGTCCCCTGCGAAGCGCGAATGGCCAGGCACTCCTCACAGATAATACCTCCATCTTGAACCGCTGGTCGGAATACTTTCAGAGCCTCTTCAGCGCTGAGCGCACTGTTCAAGAAGCAGTCGTCCTACAAATCCCACACCTCCCAGTAAAGGTTGAATTGGACGAACCGCCCACCGCTGAAGAGACCCTCACAGCCATCCACCAGCTCAAGAGTGGCAAAGCAGCAGGCATTGATGGAATACCGCCAGAGATCTGGAAACATGGAGGCACAGCACTGCACAACAAGCTCCATGACCTCTTTCTCTGCTGCTGGGAGGAAGGAACACTACCAAAAGATCTCCGTGATGCAGTCGTCATCACCCTGTACAAGAACAAAGGCGAGAAGTCTGACTGTTCCAACTATCGGGGAATTACCCTGCTATCCATTGCTGGGAAAATCCTTGCAAGGCTGCTCCTGAATCGGCTGGTACCTGCCATCGCTGAAGACCAACTCCCAGAGGGCCAGTGTGGCTTCAGAACAAACAGGAGCACCACCGATATGGTCTTTGTGCTGAGACAGCTACAGGAGAAGTGCCGCGAGCAGAACAAAGGGCTGTACGTAACATTTGTCGACCTAACAAAAGCGTTCGACACTGTGAGCAGGCAAGGCATGTGGCAGATCCTGGAGCGACTTGGCTGTCCCCCAAAGTTCCTCAACATGATTGTCCAGCTACACGAGGACCAGCAAGGCCAGGTCAGACTCAACAATGACCTCTCAGAACCATTCCCTATTCTCAACGGCGTAAAGCAGGGCTGCGTGCTGGCACCGACCCTCTTCACCATCTTTTTTAGTATGATGTTGAAACAGGCCACAGTGGACCTCGATGATGACGATGCAGTGTACATCAGGTATCGTCTCGATGGCAACCACCCCCACCCGGGTCTGCCCTGGGGGACTTGGGTGGGGTTAGGTACTTTTTAGTTCTCAGGGTCACCCTGGTCAGCCCCACAGGGTGAGTTTTTCTCTCTATTCTGGGGCATGTGTTTCTGTCTACCCTTGGTCCATTCACCTGTATTTGCCTTTTTAAAACTCTCCCTACTGTCTGCACTGCCTGTAGCTCTTGATATTGGATGTGTGTTGCTAAATGGTCTTAGCTTTATTTAGGCCTCAAGTCTTAGGTTTATTTAATGTATTGGACCGGCTGGTGACATACATTCAATGTTCTGTTTAGTTTTTTTTTCACAAGCAGTGCAGGCACGTCCTGAGAAAGCCTTGTTGTTGTCGGGACGTTAAGCAATGTACAATCAATCGATGGCAACCTGTTCAACCTCAGACGACTGCAGGCCCACACGAAAACCCTAGACCAACTGATTCGTGAGCTGCTTTTTGCTGATGATGCTGCCCTCGTTGCACACACAGAGAGAGCCCTGCAGCGCATCACGTCTTGCTTCGCAGATGCTGCCCAGCTCTTTGGACTCGAGGTCAGTCTGAAAAAGACAGAGGTCCTCCATCAGCCGGCACCCAAGACAGTGTATCACCCTCCTCACATCACCATTGGCGAGTCTGAACTAAAGTCAGTGCACCAGTTTACTTACCTTGGCTGCATTATCACGTCGGATGCCAAGCTGGACAAGGAGCTTGACAGCAGGCTGGCAAAAGCGAACAGCGCTTTCGGGCGACTTTTCAAGCGGGTGTGGCACAATCAACAGCTGAAAACAGGCACCAAGATCAGCGTGTACAGAGCTGTGGTCCTCACCACCCTGCTGTATGGTTCCGAGTCCTGGGCCCTCTACCGCAGCCAACTACGACTCCTCGAACGCTTCCACCAGCGCTGCCTGCGTACCATCCTGGGCATTCACTGGAGTGACTATGTCACCAACGTCGAGGTCCTTGAACAGGCTGAAACTGTGAGCATCGAGGCTTTGCTGCTGCGGACACAGCTCCGCTGGGCGGGGCATGTCTCCAGGATGGAGGATCATCGCCTACCAAAGATCACCCTGTTCGGCGAGCTTGCTACTGGACACCGTGACAGAGGGGCACCAAAGAAGAGATACAAAGACTGTCTCAAGAGGTCACTTAGTGCCTGCCAAATCGACCACCACCAGTGGTCTTCGCTTGCTGCGGACCGTGACACCTGGCGCTCCACCATTTACAAGGCAGCTGTCTCCTTTGAGGACTCTCACAGAGCTAGCCTTAAGGACAAGCGGCTCAGGAGAAAAAACAGATGCCGCCGCTCAGAACCCTGGCCATACCTTCCCCTGCAGCCACTGCGGTCGAACCTGCCTGTCTCGGATTGGCCTCCGCAGCCACGAACAAGCCTGCAGACGTCGTGGGCAACTCCTATAAAATCTTCGTTCGCGAAGTCAAGCCAAGCAGCACCCCACCCCAAGCTGACCGTCGTAATGTATTTGTGGTATGTGAGTCATTGTCTAAAGCGTGCGCATGCGTGCGCGAGTTGCGAGTGCGCGCTTAGAGTTAATTATAAGAGAAGTGCATTATAAATACCGTAATTTATTTATTATTGCTCGGCGTTTATTATTGCTCGGCGTTAAACCCAAGTAACTAGCCAACTTCATCCCCGACACCCTACAACAGGAGATGGATTGACCATGATAATTCAAGGGTAGTGCCAGATGAGCGTGGCATTACCCTTGAATTACCATGGTCGATCCATCTCCTGCAACAGGTAGATAGTCCTTTGGTAACACCTCCAAACTTTGGGAGATACGGATGGGTGGTTAAATGTCTGTTGGTCAAACTGTCCTATAGCAATCACCTCCACCAACACGCTGCCGACAGACAAAGGATTAAAATCACAGGCCAGCTTGCAAGGGATGGTTATAGACTGAGCTCTTTGCCTGCTATGTAATGTTTTTGGCTCACATGTGAAGCAGAAGTGAGTGGTTGACCGCTCGGAGAGGTCAAGGGTGACGAGATGGGGAAATAGGTAAACAAAATAGCCATATTTTGACAAAAGATGTTTTATCAAATATTATTCATAACTTTAAACCCAAATTTGGTACAGAGATACCTGATGGGGATGACCTTCTAATGCATACTAATTTGGATGACCCCTCAGAAAGGTCAAGGGTCACAAGAGATCAGGAAATACCGGGGTAGGTCACAAATAGGATTTTTTGTACAAATTTTTTTTATTTATTTATCAAATACTGTTTATAACTTCCATTCCAAACCTGGTACGAAGATACCTGATGGTAAGACCTTCCTATGCATGCTAATTTGGATGACCCTTTGGAAAGGCCAAGGGTCACAAGAGCTCAGCAATTGATGTCTATTTTTGGGGGTTAGAATTTCATTTTTTTTGAGGATTTTTGCAAACCTTTCAACCAAATGTAGCAGACAGGTAGCTGATGATAAGACCTTGCTGTGCATATTAATTTGGCTCCTTACAGAGGTCATGGGTCATGGGAGGTTGACAAAAGTAAAAAATGCGTAAATTTTGAGAAAACATGACCTATCGGAAAGGTCAAAGTCACAAAGGTTAGATTAAGTATGTTGATCGGTCATGCATGTGAGCCTTAAGGGGGTTGCCATTCTTTTTGTATTATTCTCTGCGACAAGGTATTTTTTGTACGAGTTTATTTCTGGATCCAGTGAGCATGCCAAGTAATGGCTTTTAACGACGCCTTCAGCACACAAAAAAGCATGGGCACTTCAAGCGAACCTTGGGCAGATATTATGGCAATAGTATTCTAGGGGAAATAATCTCTTGGTGGCTGAAGTCGGCATTTGTAGGCAAGGAGTTAGAGAGTTTATCAGATCTTTATCACACAAGGAAGGACAACTTGTTCGTGTTGCTAGTAGCACACCATATTTTGTTGTCTTGTTCCCAGCGCTACTGGTGAAGATGAAATGTGCAACTTCTACATCATGTTCTACACGGACGCGGCTGACGATCGCCCTTCTGACGATTGTGGGGGCAACCAGTACCCTGACCTGACCAATAACCTGCCGCCCGGCAACGATGTGACCCTGCCGCCCAATCCCCTGCTGGACGAGATGGCTCACGGACACCACCACCACGCGGGCATGACCAGCACCGCAACGCAGGAGGCACCCAGTGTGGACGAGGCAATCCCTCCTGCGGCCACATCAGGTAAATATGTCTGTCCTGTCGGAATGCCAAAAAGTGTGCAAGAGGAACAGATCCTCATTAGCCCCTGTATTTACGGGGGCTAATGAGTATCTGTCGCTCTTGCCAGCAGTGTTTTGGGTGACATTTTGGGCGCTTTACAAATGCAAACTTTGCAGGGGCACTCATTTTGGCGCTTTGGATCAGATTGATCTGTGATTAAAAATGTATTCGTTCCTCTGGGTTGGTTGAATGAAGGCGCTAAATCTCCTGTGGTTCTGGGTACATAAGCTTGAAGTTCAAGTCAGATTTTCGCCGCTGCTAGCTGTCACAGTGAGCAAAAAGTTCTTGACCAGATTTGAGCCTGCGTTGGCCTGTGTATAACTATATATCAGGGCCAATGGAGGTTGGTACAAGGACTGTTTGCATCGGCATCTGTCTCAAGTATTGATTACCTACTTGGGTGCTCTTGCGGTACTTGGCACTCTGTTCAGTTGTTCATTTGGTTTTTTCTTTGTTGGTTACAGTTGGGTTTGTTCTATCTCTAACTGTTGGGTGGGTTTTTGTTGGGCATGGGTGGATGAAAACTAGGTTATTAAGAGGTGTGGGAGGCTGACCAGTGGTTTGTGTTCCAAGCGTGATGGCTCTGGTTCTGTCCTTGCAACATGCGCCAGCTCTGTCTGTAACAGGCAGGTCTGATAGTGACACCAGCAGAACACGGGCACAGTGGAACACCAACACACAGGCCAAGAGCATGCTCCACAATAAACTGTTTGTAAGCCAAGAAGACGAGGATGAGAAACGTAATGACCTCATGAATGTGATCGGCAAGCTGTCAGGCAGCTCCAATAGACTGGGCTTTGGTGACATTCTCTACACCACCCCTGAGGGGGGCTATCAAGGGGAGCAACTGGGGGCACCTGATTCCCACTTTCGAGGGGAGCAAATTCCGGACATGCTTTTGTCAGAAGACCTGCTGGACAGCCTGGGTCCTCTGACGGCCCAGAAGCGCCTGGGCTCAGAGTATTATGATGATTATGCCGCCAACGATGAGCGGGAGCAGGGCAGCTTTGACGACAGCTCGGGGCTGAGCCGCAACCGCAACAAGGCCTTCGAGGCCATCAACCAGGAGATGAAGACTTACCAACATGTGCGACCCGTGCCGGAGGCAGACACCGTGGTGTCAGAAATGGGCTGGCAGCGGCACCCTAAAACAAGTTCCAGGAAGAAGATTGGGGCGCCGGGCGCGTCCGCATATCGACCTCAGAGTTCAGTGCGGAGTGAGTGGGTTTGCACTTGTGTGGAATGTGTCGGCATGGTGTCACTGTTGTGCTCCTAGAGTCGGCATGGTGTCACTGTTGTGCTGCTACAGTCCTCCTTTCCCTTTACCACTTCTTGCAAGTCACAGTGCACACTGAGTGCATTTGTGCATGTGTGAAACGAGTCAGTATTGTGTCGCTGTTGTTCTCCTAGAGTCAGTATTGTGTCGCTGTTGTGCTGGTAAACTGTTCATTTCCCTTTCCAAATAAGCGAAGGATCCTGGTGCCGATGTCACCCGCAGATGGCTCGCGCACGGCCATGTGTGGGTCCACTGCGGCAAGTGTCAGCACCATGATCATTTGCTGTCTGGCCTGTGATTTTGGATGGTACAGCCTTGAAAAGTCCAGCATGCATGATCATTTAGTTGGTGGTGTTTTTTTCTTCAGACATTTCCATCATCCACTTGCAGTGGCCTTTGTGTAACCTTTACTGTCATACTTCTGTGTGCGTGGTGTGTATTTGTTTTAGTTGCACAGAAATGCACTCGACATGATATAAATAATAATAATAATAATAATTACAGTATTTATAATGCGCTTATCTTATAATAATTATAACTCTAAGCGCGCACTCATAACTCGCACACGCATGCGCACGCATTAGACAATGACTCACGTAACACAAATAGTGAAAATACATTACGACGGTCAGCTTGGGGTGGGGAGTGTGGTGATATAGTGCTAGAACTGTTGAAAGAGGTGAGTTTAGAGGGCAGACTGGAAAGAGGAGAGCGAGTGTTTCTGACGGAGAGAGAGTGGGAGGGTGTTCCAGGTGGATGGACCGTATATTGAGAAGGAGCGGGGGCCGAAAGTGCTGAGTTTGGTGTGGGGGATGAGGAGGCGGAGAGGGTCGGAGGCGGAGCGGAGGGAGCGGGAAGGAGTGTAGGGGTGAAGTAAGTTGGAGAGATAGGCAGGAGCATAGTTGTTCAGGGATTTGTAGCAGAGAGACAGAATCTTGTATTGGATGCGTTGGGGGATGGGGAGCCAGTGAAGGAGTTTGAGCAGGGTAGTGATGTGGTCGGATTTTTTCTTTCGGAGGACGAGGCGGGCAGCATTGTTCTGGACGCGCTGGAGAGTGAGAGTGGTGGAGTGAGGAAGGCCGGAAAGGAGAGAGTTGCAGTAGTTGATGCGAGATGAGATGAAAGAGACAGCGAGTTTGGTGGCAGCTTCGGTAGTGAGGTATTTTCTGATCTGACTGATGTGGCGGAGGTGGAAATAACATGCCTGGGCCGTGGTGGAGACGAAGCTGGTCATGGAAAGAGAGGAATCGAGGATAACGCCAAAGTTCTTGACCGTGTCAGAGAGGGAGATGGGGGGTACTGTCGAGTTGAAGGTGGAGAGAGGGAGGGAGCTGAGAAAGTTTCTGGCGAGTGCCTACCAGCATGGCTTCCGTTTTATCGTCGTTCAGTTTGAGCTTCTTTGCTGTCATCCAGTTTTTCACGTCTTCATAGCAGTCAGCCATGCGAGTCAGTAGTGTCTGAGTGTTGTCGAGTTTGTCTTTGTCTAGTAGTTGTGAGTCGTCAGCGTAGAGGTGTTGGTGTATGTGGTGAGACTGGATGATGTTGGACAGGGGGGAGGTGTAGAGTGTGAAAAGGACCGGGCCCAGGACGGACTCCTGTGGAACGCCGCAGGAGAGCGTGACTGGGTTGGAGGAGACGCTGTCGATGGTGACGGACTGCTGTCTGTCGGAGAGGTAGGAGAGAAACCAGGAGTGAGCAGTCAGTGATGCCAAAGGAGTGGTGAAGGCGGTGGAGGAGGATAGAGTGGTCTATGGTGTCGATATGATATAGATGCACTCGACATGATATAAATGCACTCGCCAGAAACTTTCCCAGCTCCCTCCCTCTCTCCACCTTCAACTCGACAGCACCCCCATCTCCCTCTCTGACTCGGTCAAGAACCTTGGCGTTATCCTCGATTCCTCTCTTTCCATGACCAGCTTCGTCTCGGCCACGGCCCAGGCATGTTATTTCCACCTCCGCCGCATCAGTCAGATCAGAAAATACCTCACTACCGAAGCTGCCACCAAACTCACTGTCTCTCTCATCTTATCTCGCATTGACTACTGCAACTCTCTCCTTTCCGGCCTTCCTCACTCCACTCTCACTCTCCAGCGCGTCCAGAACAATGCTGCCCGCCTCGTCCTCAGAAAGAAAAAATCCGACCACATCACTCCCCTGCTCAAGCTCCTTCACTGGCTTCCCATCCCCCAAAGCATCCAAGACAAGATTCTGTCTCTCTGCTACAAATCCCTGAACAACTACGCTCCTACCTATCTCCAACTTACTTCACCCCTACACTCCTCCCCGCTCCCTCCGCTCCGCCTCCGACCCTCTCCGCCTCCTCATCCCCCGCACCAAACTCAGCACTTTCGGCCCCCGCTCCTTTTCAGTATACGGTCCATCTACCTGAAACACTCTCCCACTCTCTCTCCGTCAGAAACACTCTCTCTCCTCCTTCCAGTCTGCCCTCAAAACTCACCTCTTTCAACAGTTCTCTCTATTCTGGGGCATGTGTTTCTGTCTACCCTTTGTCCATTCACCTGTATTTGCCTTTTTAAAACTCTCCCTACTGTCTGCACTGCCTGTAGCGCTTGATATTGGATGTGTGTTGCTAAATGGTCTTAGCTTTATTTAGGCCCCATGTGTTAGGTTTATTTAACGTATTTGACCGGCTGGTGACATACATTCAATGTTCTGTTTAGTTTTTTTTTCACAAGCAGTGCAGGCACGTCCTGAGAAAGCCTTGTTGCTGTCGGGACGTTAAGCAATGTACAATCAATCAATCAATCTTTCAACAGTTCTAGCACTATATCACCACACTCCCCACCCCAAGCTGACCGTCCCCGGGTCTGCCCTGGGGGACTTGGGTGGGGTTAGGCATTTTTTAGTTCCCAGGGTCACCCTGGTCAGCCCCACAGGGTGGGTTTTCCTCTCTATTCTGGGGCATGTGTTTCTGTCTACCCTTTGTCCATTCACCTGTATTTGCCTTTTAAAAACTCTCCCTACTGTCTGCACTGCCTGTAGCTCTTGATGTTGGATGTGTGTTGCTAAATGGTCTTAGCTTTATTTAGGCCCCATGTTGTAGGTTTATTTAACGTATTTGACCGGCTGGCGACATACATTCAATTTTCTGTTTAGTTTTTTTTCACAAGCAGTGCAGGCACGTCCTGAGAAAGCCTTGTTGCTGTCGGGACGTTAAGCAATGTACAATCAATCAATCAAACCAAGCTGACCGTCGTAATGTTTTTTCACTATTTGTGTTACGTGAGTCATTGTCTAAAGCGTGCGCATGCGTGTGCGAGTTGTGAGTGCGCGCTTAGAGTTATAATTATTATAAGATAAGCGCATTATAAATACCGTAATTATTAATTATTATTATTATTAGACATGATATAAATGCACTAGACATGATATAAATTCACTCGACATGGTATAAATGCACTTAACATAATATAAATTCACTAGACATGCTACCACTTTGTGTTACTGTTAGTTTAGTAAACATGACACATGACCTGACACAAGCCAGAATGTGCACAAAATAAACTTTAAAAACACTACATGAGTACCTGCCTAGTTTCATTATTCTGAATGTCGTGTACTCAGCCGTTTGTACCCAGCTTGGGTAAGAGGAGCAGAATGTGAGGTTTTTGACGGTAAGATCTTCTCTGGAGTGGGTTAGACATTAAACAAGTTTTCCATTGCCACATTTACATTGCATGTTAAACACCAAAATGACGTTCTATGTCATTCATCTTAAAAGTGCAGTTTGACGTAGGAGAGGATCAGGAAAGCTGCTTTTTTTCAGCTAATTCTGAACGTTTAGCTCACAGTTTGAGCTAGGCACAGCAGCACACTTATGTAGATTTTGTTTATACAAAATTAGTAGATCTATGGCCTTTAACCCAAACATTTTGCAATAATTTTTTTGCTTGTAAAGATATTTGGAGATTTTAGCAAATGTGAATTAGGAGCATTTTGGGCTCACCTGCGAAGCAAACTTGAGTCTATGTTTTGTGCCAGTGGTCGTCTGTTCGTCGTCTGTCCACCATCGCCCATGGTAAACTTTAATGTTGGCATTTTCTCAGAGTCTATTCATGCCACAGTCTTTAAGCTTGGCCCAAGGATACTTTGTACCTAAACATATCAATTTGAATGACCTCTCTTAAAGGTCAAGGTCACAAGGGAACAGGAAATAGGTCCAAAATAGCCATTTTTGGATAAATTTGTTTCCTCAAATACTATTCACAACTTCATACCCAAACTTGGTACAAAGATACCTGGTGGTAAGACCTTTTTATGCATACTAATTTGGTTGACCCCTTGGGAAGGTCAAGGGTCACAAGAGCTCAGGAAATAGGTAAAAAAATAGCCACATTTTGACAAAAGATGTTTTTTGCTCAATTACTATTCACAACTTTAAACCCAAACTTGGTACAGAGATACCTGATGGTAAGACCTTCATACAAATACTAATTTGGATGACCCCTCAGAAAGGTCAAGGGTCACAAGAAATCAGGAAATAGGTCACAAAAAGCCTTTTTTTGACAAAAATGTTTTTTCTCAAATACTATTTACATTTTCCATCCCAAACCCGGTACAAAGATACCTATGCATGCTAAATCGGACGACCCTTTGGAAAGGTCATGAGATCAGCAAATGATGTCTATGGTAGAATCATAGTTTTGTTCAAGAATTTTGCAAACTTTTCAACCAAATGTAGCAGAAAGGTAGCTGATGATAAGACCTTTCTATGCATACTAATTTGGTTGACTACTCACAAAGGTCAAGGGAGGTTGATAATAGTGAAAAATGAGTAAATTTTGAGAAAACATAACCTGTTGGAAATCTCAAAGTCACAAAGGTTAGATGAAATATGTTCAACAGTCATGCACATGAGGCTTAAAGGACTTTGCCATTCTTGTTTGTTTTTGTTTTTTGTTTCAAGACGTTATACTTATCGGCATTGTAATTTTCTTATTTGTCAGTCAGTTGAGCGGAAGAGTCCAATTTGGATTGGTGGGACATGACAGGCTGTGTTTGTTAACCTGTAGCGTATTTTATACTGAAAGGAAGAAGGGGAAAAAAATTACATAAAGTGATGAGGAAAAGAAATGCAACATGATGATTTTTTAAAAAATGTTTTTCTTGCAGTTCCTTAGCTTGTCTGCGGTATACGCGTGTTTTAGCATGCGTGACCTGTACGTGTTACGCGGTTCACCAAATACATTGAAAACAACACCTGTTACAGTGGTTGAACCAAATAAACCCATATCATACTCAGGCTAAAAGCTTCCAATTTGTGCACTGCCATATGCAAGCTACATTATAGTACTTACAGATAAGGATATAGACCAATGGCTTTTGTTCAAAGGTGGTGTCATAATAGCTTGGCGCCTACAGGCGCCAAGCTATTCTGGCACCACCCTTGAACTATTTTAGTCAAACTTATTTCACACACTGGTGTATTCCGAATGATAAGGGTAAATTGAAAACAACACTTGTTACAGTGGTTGAACCAAATACATTGAAAACAACACTTGTTACAGTGGTTGAACCAAATACATGCAAAACAACATTTGTTACAGTGGTTGAACCAAATACATTGAAAACAACACTTGTTACAGTGGTTGAACCAAATACATGCAAAACAACACTTGTTACACTGGTTGAACCAAATACATTGAAAACAACACTTGTTACAGTGGTTGAACCAAATACATTGAAAACAACACTTGTTACAGTGGTTGAACCAAATACATTGAAAACAACACTTGTTACAGTGGTTGAACCAAATACATTGAAAACAATACTTGTTACAGTGGTTGAACCAAATACATTGAAAACAACACTTGTTACAGTGGTTGAACCAAATACATTGAAAACAACATTTGTTACAGTGGTTGAACCACTACATTGAAAACAACACTTGTTACGGTGGTTGAACCAAATACATTGAAAACAACACTTGTTACAGTGGTTGAACCACTACATTGAAAACAATACTTGTTACAGTGGTTGAACCACTACATTGAAAACAATATTTGTTACAGTGGTTGAACCAAATACATTGAAAACAACATTTGTTACAGTGGTTGAACCAAATACATTGAAAACAACATTTGTTACAGTGGTTGAACCACTACATTGAAAACAACACTTGTTACAGTTGTTGAACCAAATACATTGAAAACAACATTTGTTACAGTGGTTGAACCAAATACATTGAAAACAACATTTGTTAGTGGTTGAACCAAATACATTGAAAACAACACTTGTTACAGTGGTTGAACCAAATACATTGAAAACAATACTTGTTACAGTGGTTGAACCAAATACATGCAAAACAACATTTGTTACAGTGGTTGAACCAAATACATTGAAAACAACATTTGTTACAGTGGTTCAACCAAATACATTGAAAACAACACTTGTTACAGTGGTTGAACCAAATACATTGAAAACAATACTTGTTACAGTGGTTGAACCAAATACATGCAAAACAATACTTGTTACAGTGGTTGAACCAAATACATTGAAAACAACATTTGTTACAGTGGTTGAACCAAATACATTGAAAACAACACTTGTTACAGTGGTTGAACCACTACATTGAAAACAACACTTGTTACAGTGGTTGAACCAAATACATTGAAAACAACACTTGTTACAGTGGTTGAACCACTACATTGAAAACAACACTTGTTACAGTGGTTGAACCAAATACATTGAAAACAACATTTGTTACAGTGGTTGAACCAAATACATTGAAAACAACATTTGTTACAGTGGTTGAACCATATACATTGAAAACAACATTTGTTACAGTGGTGATCGGTGATGATACATTGGTGTTGGTGCTGCGTAAATAAATGGCTTGTTAAAGTTGATTGTTTTGAACAGGACACCACCTGGTGGCTGATAAACTGAATAGACTTCACGGCTGATGTTTATCATGCTGACGTTTATCATGGCCAACGTTTTTTCCTTTTCCTTCACGCTGATGTGGATCTTGGTGGATTAGCTTTGCGCGTCTGGCTTTCTTCTTGATGTTTTCTCTGACAGCTGATGCCAGCTGGCACTGCACTATTAAACATTTATTTTAAAACACTACAGCATTGATCGTCTTGTTCTTTAACTCATTCTACCCCATCACCGAAATCCTTAGATTTTGCCGCTATCCTCTGAAGACTGCATTGCAGTGCAGGACACAGATCGACCAAGATAGTTCAAGGGTGATGCCAGAATAGCTTGGCGCCCATAGGCGCCAAGCTATTCTGGCATCACCCTTGAACTATCATGGTCAATCCTTATCTTCCTTTGGTGTGTCTGGGGTAGAATGAGTTAAATTGTATCTTTTCTCCGCTGTCCCTGACTTTTCACTGCCACACGATCACATACTCGTCTTGTCTTCAATCGAAAACAAAACATCTGCAACTGGGACAGGAGAAATCAAACAGTAGCAACTCCAACTAAATGTTCACTGTTTTAGAATATAACACTCGGGAAATGCACTAAACTACCACGCACTGTAAACAAAAGTACTTTGGTAGGGGAGTCACACAGGTGTAATGTGGGCCACCTTTTTTCTAAACCATGGGGAGATATTGATTTTTTTTAAAATTGCTGCGATATACAACCGGATGTTGGCCATATTTGATTAGTGACATTTCTAACAGGATCTGCAGTAGGCGATGTGTTCAGTATGTTTTGTGTTCCCACACCCCCCTACCCTCATCCCCACCCCCAATCTCCCCAAAGCCCCATCAACCTCCCCCCCCCCCCCCCCCTTCCAATCACAGCACAGACAGCACAATGAAACTTTACCCATTGACTGCCAACAAAAGCTGAACACCGCCCCCACCCCCAATCTCCCCAATGCCCCATCAACCCCCTCCCCCTCCCCCTCCCTCCCATCACAGCACAGACAGCACAATGAAACTTTACCCATTGCCAACAAAAGCTGAACACCGCCCCCACCCCCAATCTCCCCAAAGCCCCATCACCCCCCCCCCCCTTCCCTCCCATCACAGCACAGACAGCACAATGAAACTTTACCCATTGACTGAACACCGCCCACTTGCAAGTAATATAGATCATCAGCAGTCCTGGCAACTGCTCATGAGGATCTATGGCACTGGCAGAGACCAGTATGTATCCATTTTCTTTCCACAACTGTGGCTTTTGGTCACTGGATGCGATTTCACAAACATGTCCAGTGGCAGGCAAGGGTTCATTGTCTGCAGCATGCACGCACACACACAGGCAGTAGGGGCACACACACACACAGGCAGTAGGGGCACACACACACACACAGGCTTACCTGTTTAATAAAATAGAGTGCTGGTCTGTGAACGTAACCTTGTGGCTCTAGGCCGGAAGATCTGGTCAGGGGGGGGTGGGGGAGGGGGGGGGGGTGGCGGCAGGCAACTGTTTGATGTTATGTTTTATCCCTCACCTGTTGAACATATCATTATACACACAAAGCAAATTGTACACTTCTACCTGTCTCGGTGGTCACCTGCTCACAGCAACTGTCGGGGACAACAGTCAGTTTCTAAGCCTTTCCATGTAGGCATGGGCATTTAAAATACAAATTTAACTCTTTGGGTGTCGGTGATTTTGATCAAGGTTTCCTGCAGGAATCACCTCAACCTCGGGGGTTCTTTCTCCGGGTACTCCGGTTCAACTCTCCCTACTGTCTGCACTGCCTGTAGCTCTTGATATTGGATGTGTGTTGCTAAATGGTCTTAGCTTTATTTAGGCCCCATGTGTTAGGTTTATTTAATGTATTTGACCGGCTGGCGACATACATTCAATGTTCTGTTTAGTTTTTTTTTTTTTTCACAAGCAGTGCAGGCACGTCCTGAGAAAGCCTTGTTGCTGTCGGGACGTTAAGCAATGTACAATCAATCTTCCACCCCACCCCCCCCCCAACCCCCACACTTTGGTACCGGTCTCAGGCCACTTTACAAATTTCAAATACAAGCGATCAAAAATCTCTGTAACTTCAGTAGCTGACTGGCCCTTCGTTTGTCTTGTACTGTGTTTGTCTTAAATGGCGTAAAATCCGTGTCTGTTTCGTGAGTGTGTGAGGGTTTCAGGCGCGGCGCTTTGAGTCGATTTCCCCAAAAATTGAGAAAAAGCGCCTATATAATAACAGTATTATTATTATTATTATTAGATCACTACTGAAACCCAGAGGGTTAAAGTTTGTCTCCTAGTCCTGTACTCTTGTCTCCTAGTCCTGTACTCTGGCTGAATTTGTCTGCATGTATGATATGTGTCCAGGTTGCGTTAGATGTAGGCCTTACAGGTCTTGTTGTAAGGAGCGTTGTTGGTCACGCGCACCAGGAAGCTGTGTTGTGAAATAATTACAATGTGACACTGCTGCAGTTCACAGGGTCCTGCACGTGCCTGCTGTGTCTTGTGTTTCCCTTAACCCCTTCACTGCCGAGGCCAGGTAACTCCTCCCAGCTACAAGAGGCATCAACGCTCACCAGCCCACGCAGTTGCAGGGGCTGATGACTGTTTCTCTATGTGGTTAATCCTATGCTCTTAATGCCTCATGTTGCTCCCATTTCATGTGTGTGCTGACGTCAATGTCGGTCAGTGTGCGGGGATTTCAGGCATGAAATTATGATGGTTCAGCGAAGGGGTTACTTAAAGCTGTCACTTTCCTGCATCAGGCAGGATCTGAAAATACCATGTGCCCAGGGCTAGGAGCAAGGGTGGGGAGGAGGGGGGGGGGGGAGAGAATGAGGGGTGGGAGGGAGGGATGGGGGATGTGTCGGTTGGTTGAATTGTGGGTGGTAGGAGGGTGGAATTGTGGGGGGGGGGGGGGGGGGGGGGGGGAGAGATGTGTGAATGCTGCTTTGAAAGCTTTTCTATTACGAAGCCAGAAAATACAGCAGGATATATGTATTCATTTTAATGTAGAAGTAAATGTTGTAAACATACTTTTTATCTATGTTTATGTTTTGTTGTTGTATATGTTTATCTTGATGTCTTGATATGACTCTTATCTGAATATTTTTATAATAATAATAATATAATCCATGTATTTATTGTATTTTAAGGGTTTGCATGTTTGTAATGTGCTGTATTGCTTGTCTATGACATGTTATAGTAAATGTTGTGTTTTTAGTCTTCCACCTTTTACTTTCTAAGCCCCTGTGATAAAAGATGAATGTCCCTCTTGGAACATTAAAGTATCATTATTACTATTATAATTACTATTATTAGTATTATTTATTGTTATACAAACATAAATATACAAAATGCAAGGGGTCCCAAATATTGGTGTTGTGTCACGAGTTGATGATTTAATTAAACCATTTTGCCCTGCCACACTACAGGAGTAGATGGAATGACCATGATAATTCAAGGGTAGTGCCAGATTAGCTTGGTGCCTGATTATACCAAGCTAATCTGGGACTATCCTTCATCGATCCGTCTCCTGCTGAAGTGCCTTGGAACTTAATGAGTTAATTTGTACTGCTCTTAACCCATGTAGTCCCAGCAGCAAATGGATTACCTGTGATAATAAAAGGCGCCACACTAATCTGGCACTACCCTAGAATGATCAAGGGTCGATCCATCTTCTGCAGCTGGCACATAGTTGTCAATTGACGCCTGCAAGATTTGGAATGTGCAGCCGTGGGCAATGCATGATTTTCTGTACTAAACGGTTGGATTGAACCTCGGTGAACCTTGATGTGGTGATTGACTAACGGCTGGAATCGTTTGTGTTTCAAGCTAGTTTATGGGGTAGCCGTTCTGTGTGTATACGACTTGAATGTTTTCTCATCTTCTTGTTTTTTGTTGTTTGCAGCAGAGCCATTACCAGGACCACTGGAGTTCCATGCAAATTGGCCAACAGTGTCCGTTAAATTGGGTCAGGTGGGGGGAGTGGCTGTGGACAAGGATGGCAACGTCTACGTTTTCCACCGCGGCTCTCGCATCTGGAACCAGGAGTGAGTAGCAGGATGTGTGTGGTGGTCTGTGATTCTGGACTTTAACCCATTTAGCCCCAAAGCACTACAGCAGGAGAGGATAATTCAGATGCCAAGCTAATCTGGCACTACTCTTGAATTATCATGGTCGACCCATCTGCTAACGCACACTATTTTTCACAAATATCTTCGCAAACAACCACTTTTCTATGCCAGTCTTAGAAGAAATATATCACTCGGTGTGAGTTGACCTAAAGCCATTTACTTTTAAGAAACGTGAACAGTGTGTCAGTTTTTTATGCAGTCGTAAAAATTATGATTTTTTTTTAATGAAGCGGCTGATTTTACATCTCTAAATGTGCCCCAGGTATTTTAACCCAGTATAAAAAAGATTCATTTTCACGTGATGGAGTAAGTTGACCAACTTTGCAAACCTCAAACAGTGCAGGCATACATGAAGTCTGCATGCTTGACCTCGATATTGAAATCTGGCCGTTTCCCGCTGGGCTCTACTAGGGTATTTGAAATGGCGTGTCCTTGTATTTTCTCTAAATTGTTTATGACTGTACAGCAAAATCGACAAATGACAAAAGTGAAGTTAAGATAGCCCATATTAGGTCAGTTGGAATGTAATGATATTTTGTTCTAAAAGTGGAAAAGTGTTCCTTTGTGAAGATATTTGAAGAAAAAAAAAACGTTCACTTTGATGTCAAACAATGTCTTAGTCAGGCATGGGAATTGTCCGCCTAAAGGCAAACTTCCGCCGAAATGATATTGCTCAGCCGCAAAAAAAAAAAAAAAATTGTCCGCCGAAAAAAAAATTGGGGTGCAAAAAGTAACTGAGCACCGGTCATTATACACTGCGAGGCATTCTTTCAAGTGATATGCCGCCCGCTAGAGTTATGCGTCACCTATTGTGGCTGTAACGCAGTCGTTACTTTACCGTGCAAGCGGGCAATACAACACTGAACGCACTCTTTCCATGCTCGCTTCCCGTCTTACGCACTGTACGTGTGGGGAAAATGACGGTATTGCACAGATTTTAATATAGATTAAACAATTTTCCAGGGGGGGGTGGGGGGGGGGGATGCCCCCAGACCCCCCTAGTTTCAGACTTTTTTCACTTTTCTAATTCCCATGCCTGCTTAGTTGTAAAGTGACTCCTAAAATTTAGGAAATGTGGCTTTGTGGTTAAATAGGTTAATTAGAAAGAGAGGGAGACTTACAATAGAGGGCAAATGATATTTGGGGTTAAATAGGTTAATTAAAAAGAGAGGGAGATGTATAATAGAGGGTGAATGATATTTTTCACTAAGTGCCTAGCAATGTTTGTTTTTTTTATCGTTCAGCTCGTTTGACCTTTTCGACAACTTCAAGTCTCAGAACGCACCCATCATGGAGGATACGATCCTGATCTTCTCCCGTGACGGTCAACTCCTCAGACAGTTTGGTCGCGGAAGGTCAGCCGCTCGCCATACTTTGCATACAGTTTGTAGTGTTTTCTGTTTGTTGATCAAAAGTCATGTTTTATCTATATTTATCAAAAGTTATGTTGTATGTATATTTATCAAAAGTCATGTTTTATGTATATTTATCAAAAGTCATGTTTTATGTATATTTATCAAAAGTCATGTTTTATGTATATTTATATGTATATTTATCAAAAGTCATGTTTTATGTATATTTATATGTATATTTATCAAAAGTCATGTATATTTATCAAAAGTCATGTTTTATGTATATTGTTTAACCTGTTCACTGCCGACAAACATGAGGATGATTCAAATGCAAGAGACTTAGATCCTCATCAGCCCCCGCAGTTGTGGGGGCTCATGAGGATCTAAGTCTCTTGCTGGGACCAGTTTATATCCATGTCAAGTTCCTTAACAGTTTGAGACTTTGGGTCATTAAACGTACAAAGATTACATCAACAAAATATGTTGCAGAGACGTTGACCGGGAAGGGTGGTCCTCTTGTTGTAATGCGATCTGTCAAGTCCTGTTGTTGTAACGCAATCTGTCAAATCCTGTTGTTATTGTAACGCGATCTGTCAAGTCCTGTTGTTATTGTAACGCGATCTGTCAAGTCCTGTTGTTGTAACGCGATCTGTCAAGTCCTGTTGTTGTTGTAACGCGATCTGTCAAGTCCTGTTGTTATTGTAATGTGATCTGTCAAGTCCTGTTGTTGTAACGCGATCTGTCAAGTCCTGTTATTGTAACGCGAAGTCCTGTTGTTGTAACGTGATCTGTCAAGTCCTGTTGTTGTAACGTGATCTGTCAAGTCCTGTTGTTGTTGTAACGCGATCTGTCAAGTCCTGTTGTTGTTGTAACACGATCTGTCAAGTCCTGCTTTTGTTGTAACGCGATCTGTCAAATTCTGTTGTTGTAACGCAATTTGTCAAGTCCTGTTGTTGTAATGCGCTGTGTTTCCACTTTGTGTTCATGTCACCTGAGTGTGATTTGTCATGGTTTGTTGGACACAGTTTTCATGCCACATGGGATTGTGGTCGACACACAAGGGTCTGAGTGTGTTTTCTTATTGTTTCTTTATTGTTATTGTTTCTGTATTGTTTCTGTATCAGTTTATTCATGCCACGTGGGATTGGGATAGACACGAAGGGCCTGACTGTTTTTTCATGGTTTCTGTATCAGATTTTTCATGCCACACGGGATTTCGGTCGACACGAAGGGCAACATATGGGTCACCGACGTCGCTCTGCATCAGGTAGGGGATATAACTCTCGTGTCTTTGTTCGTTGCTTGTGCGTTGGCTCCATTTCTCTTACTTGTTGATGTGTCTGTCTGTCTGCTCAAGTAGTGTACTAGTTGTCACACACTGAGTGGCCGGATTTTGCATGCTGATTTGCTGTGTGGAAAGGTGTCTGTTTGAAAATTGTACAATGATCGCTTCATCCAGAGTCCTAGCCTCTAGTTCAACAAGTGTGACTAAAATAGTTCAAGGGTAGTGCCAGAGTAGCTTGGTGCCTCTATGCGCCAAGCTATTCTGGCACCACCCTTGAACTAAAGCCATTGGTCAGTGATGTGCTGATTTGTCATTTTAGACTTTGTGGCTGAGAGTTGTAAAGGCTAAAATCACAGAGCCAACAGTTTGTGACCAATCTTTCAATTCATGATGAGGCTGGTGCCAGGGTAGCAGTTCAAGGGAGGTAACGGTGTCTGAATCGTGTAGTCCTGTTACATTCCCTTGATTTGCTAATGACGTCATTCAAGGCGAGCCACATCAATAGCTGCGGAAGTGTTGTACAGCGCTGTCAGCGGCAACGCTATACAACACTTTTGAGACATACAGACGTAGCAGTCTAACGCAAAGAAATTTTCAGAGTTTTACTGACGCGCGCACACAAGTTTGAAAATGTTTGGGTAGCAGTGCATCACCAGCACATCATGTCCAACCATTAGAAAGTGAAAAGAAAAGTTTTGACCCGCAAGCATTTCAGCAGAGAGTCAACTCTGGGAAACAAAATGCGAAACAGAGCACCGGTCTCAACCTATTTAGTCCTGATCCTCAACACAAGGAGATGGATCCACCATGATAATTCAAGGGTAGTGCAAGATTAGCTCGGTGCCTGATGATGCCAAGCTAATCTGGCACTGCACTTGAATTATAATGGTCAATCCATCTCCTGCAACTGGTAAAGTCATTATGTGACACCTCCAAATTTGTGACTGTGGGGTGAAATGTGTTTGAGTGAGGGTGTTCAGACAGCCTGTGTTGCTGGTGTGTTTGCAGGTGTTCCGCTTTCCCCCCAACACATCTGAGCCTGACCTGACACTGGGTGTCAAGTTCCAACACCAACTGGATGCCACCCATTTCTGTAAGCCCACAGACGTTGCCGTGCTGAAGTCTGGAGAGTTCTACGTGGCAGACGGGTCAGTAGTTTGTTCACTGGCAACAGGGAAAAGAGGGGGGGGGGGGGGGGGGGGGGGGGGGGGGAGGTGGGGGGGGGGGGGATGACTGAACTTGAAGGCAGGCTATGGACTTTTCATGTTTCTCAAATAATCAGGACATTTCAGGGATGACAAAGATCTTATTTTTGCCTTTCACATTCCAAAAGGGGGGGGAGTGGGGAGGGGATGACTGAACTTGAAGGCAGGCTATGGACTTTTCATGTTTCTCAAATAATCAGGACATTTCAGGGATGACAGAGATCTTATTTTTGCCTTTCATATTCACGATGAACCCATGTTTTACGAATCACCACGCTGAACCCTTGTTTTATGGATCACTATGATGAACCCTTGTTTTACGGATCACTATGATGACGTCTTGTTTTACAGATCATCAGGATGAAGAATCTGTAATTGGGAATCACAAGAAGCGATAAAACATCAATCTCGCCTCACAATTTCTTTGTTTGTGCTGATCTGCCAGTTGATGTTGAGATGTATGTTCTTGAACTGTTTTACGGAAGCGTGTATACAAGTAGACTGTGTGTGTGTGTGTGACAGGTATTGCCACAGTCGAGTGTTGAAGTTCTCCAAAGATGGCAACTTGCTGCGGCAGTGGGGAAAGCAGAATGGGTACAGAAGTGAGTCCCCTACTTGTTATCATGTTATTATTGTACAGAAGTGAGTCCCCTACTTGTTATCATGTTATTATTGTACAGAAGTGAGTCCCCTACTTGTTATCATGTTATTATTGTACAGAAGTGAGTCCCCTACTTGTTATCATGTTATTATTGTACAGAAGTGAGTCCCCTACTTGTTATCATGTTATTATTGTACAGAAGTGAGTCCCCTACTTGTTATCATGTTATTATTGTACAGAAGTGAGTCCCCTACTTGTTATCATGTTATTATTGTACAGAAGTGAGTCCCCTACTTGTTATCGTGCTCCGACCTCTTTGCTCACTGATTCAGTAATTTTCTTCTCTCTTAAACCTTTTAGCGCCATGGGCAGATTTTCTAAATTTTGGAAGTGTTACTTAACGACTATGTACCAGTTGCAGAAGGTGGATTGACCATGATAATTCAAGGGTAGTGCCAGATTAGCTTGGCGCCAAAAGGCGCCAAGCTAATCTGGCACTACCCTTGAATTGTGATGGTCAATCAATCTCCTGCTGTAGGGTGTTGGTGCTGTAAGGGTTAACGCATTGAAACCTGTACATATAGATAGCCCCTGGACACACCCAGGCTGTCTGTCTGTATTTTCACACTGGTCACTTCTACCCATGTACATATAGATAGCCCCTGGACACACCCAGGCTGTCTGTCTGTATTTTCACATTGGTCACTTCTACCCATGTACATTTAGATAGCCCCTGGACACACCCAGGCTGTCTGTCTGTATTTTCACACTGGTCACTTCTACCCATGTACATATAGATAGCCCCTGGACACACCCAGGCTGTCTGTCTGTATTTTCACACTGGTCACTTCTACCCATGTACATAGATAGCCCACCTGCAGCCCACTTGTCGGTGTTTTCACACTGGTCATTTTACCCAGATACATAGATAGCCCCACCTGTCAGTGTTTTCACACTGGTCACTTTACCCATGTACATAGATAGCCCCACCTGTCATTGTTTTCACACTGGTCACTTTACCCAGGCACATAGATAGCCCCACCTGTCAGTGTTTTCACACTGATCACTTTACCCAGGTACATAGATAGCCCCACCTGTCAGTGTTTTCACACTGGTCAATTTACCCAGGTACATAGATAGCCCCACCTGTCAGTGTTTTCACACTGGTCACTTTACCCAGGTACATAGATAGCCCCACCTGTCAGTGTTTTCACACTGGTCAATTTACCCAGGTACATAGATAGCCCCACCTGTCAGTGTTTTCACACTGGTCACTTTACCCAGGTACATAGATAGCCCACCTGTCGGTGTTTTCACACTGGTCACTTCTACCCATGTTTGTATATGTGTACACTGTTGACAGTTGTTCCTTGAATTAAGGCTGTATGTCTTTGTTAACACATTCCATCCCGACGCTGATTAAAAAAACCCGGCTTATTGACCTATGAAGGTACATTACAGATCAGGAGATAGATCAAGCATTTTAGTTCAAGGGTGGTGCGGAATAGCTATTCCGCACCACCCTTGAACTATGATAGTCAAATGTATTTGAAGACATGGGTGTATCAGGATGAAAAGGGTTAAGCGAGCAGCTGTTCACCATGTCCATCTGTCTGCGTCTAGCTGTGGGCGGGCCTCCTCCCAGCACGTTTGACATCCCCCACAGCGTGACGGTGTCGGAGGAGCTGGGGCGTGTGTACGTGGCTGACCGTGAGAATGGCAGGGTACAGGTTTTCGACCTGGACGGCAGCTTCCTGGATCAGTTCACTCACCCTGAGTTTGGACCACGTCTCTTTGCTGTGGAGTACTGCCCCCTGCATGGTGCGTCATTTTTTATTTTTATTATTATTCATTTCAAAAAGAAAAAACCAAAAATTTCTGCTGTTTTGCTTTTTTAAAATTTTAATATTGAAGTTTTACAAGAAAAATATTTTAAATTTTAATCAGATGTGGTCCCATAACCCCCTTGTGCGTTATCATAAATTGTTTTTCTGTGTGCGATCAGGCGGTCTGTTGTATGCGGTGAACGGTCCTGCGTATGGACAGAACATCAAGGTACAGGGCTTCACACTAGATGCCAAGACAGGACACTTGCTGGAGCAATGGTCACCGCCCGAGGTAACACTTGCTGTTCATTAATAATAAAGGTAATTTGTATAGCGCCTAATCACCAAGGTGCTCTAGGCGCTTTACAATCACAGTAATGAAACAGTGAAGCAGAATACACAAACAAGCACATACAACAAAAAATAATAAAATATACATTAATTTACAAGGGCAAAAACTCACACCACACACTCACACACACACACACACACACACACACACACACACACACACACACACACACACGCACACACGCATGATGAGCCGGCAGACAAAATGGTCTTTACGTATATGCAACAGAGAAAAGGTGTGTTTTAAGCTTGGATTTGAAAATGGAAAGAGATGATGAGTGACGCACATCAGCTGGGAGAGCGTTCCATGTAATGGGACCAAAATACGAAAATGCACGATGACCTTGAGTGACCTTATTACGTCTAGGGATACGGAAAACACGAGTGTCTGAAGCAGAGCGTAGTGAGCGGGACGGTGTATACAGCTGGACAAGATCAGACAAGTAAGAAGGGGCAGAACCAGAGATGATGTTGAAACAAATAACACAGACTTTATACTGAATTCTGTATGAAACTGGCAGCCAGTGCAAATTAGCTAGTAGAGGCATAATGTGTTCACTTTTCGGTACACGAAAAATCAGACGTGCAGCACAGTTCATGACTCTCTGGATTTGGTCAAGAAGATTTTGCGGAACACCGGACAAAAGAGAATTGCAATAGTCTATTCGGGACAGCACAAGGGAGGTAACAAGTGTTTTGGTAACTTCAACAGTCAGCAGATGTCGAACAGTGCTGATCCTTCTGAGTTCAATGAAGGCAAGCTGGCAAACTTTCTTCACTTGTTCCTTCATTGTCAGCCTGTTGTCAAAAATGACACCCAAGTTACGGGCCGAGCTAGAAAAGGAGATGGCACTCTCGCCCACCATCATTGACTCAGGTAGATCAGCACTGCACCTAGAGGAGCACATCATTCGGAGGGACTCAGTTTTGTCACTGTTCAGCTGGAGCTTGTTCTGTGTGGTCCACTTCTGAACATCACAAATACAAGCCTCCAAAGACTGCACCATTTGATCGACATGTTCACGAAGGGAGTGTTTGTACAATTCTGTATCATCTGCATATAAATGATAAGAAACTAAGTGACGCTCAATGACATGCGACAGGGGCTGTGTATACAAAGTAAAGAGAACAGGCCCCAAGACCGACCCCTGTGGAACGCCACAAAGCAGCTCAACAGGGTGGGACTCAAATCCTGCCACTGAAACCATCTGCAAGTGACCAACAAAGTAGGATTGGAAAAATTTCAGTGCTGTGCTTTGAATGACAAACACGTCACGAAGGCGGGCAAGTAAAATGTCATGGTCAATGGTATCAAACGCTGCGCTCAGATTGAGCAGAGTCAGAACAGAGATTAGATCTTCATCGCTAGCACCAAGTAGGTCATTCACAACACGCAGCAATGCTGTCTCCGTGCTATGACCAGACCTATATGCTGACTGGAACACATGCCACAGACCATTATTCTTGATATGGTCTAGCAACTGCGTGAGCACTATCTTTTCCAGAAGCTTTGAAAGAAAAGGTAGGTTGGATACGGGTCTGTAGTTGTTCAAACTGTTGGGATCAAGTGAAGCTTTCTTTAAGAGCGGCTTAACAATTGCAGTTTTGAAACAGGTAGGTACAGTGCCGTGCAAGAGGGACTCATTTACAATAGCTGTAACAACTGGTACAATTGCATCTTTACATTCAAAAAGAAGGGACGAAGGCACAGGGTCTAGCTCACAGGTTTTGAGAGACATCTTACTCATGGTGTCTAGCACTACCTTTTCAGTCACTGGACTGAAGCATGCAAGAGGAGTGCCAGCAAAACACTTAGATTCAAATGAGCAAGATGTATCAGCATCATCACATTTGTCAATGTTGTCACGTATTGTTCTGACTTTGGAACAGAAAAAGCGAGAAAACAGTTCTGGGAAGTCACGGATTGGGTGTGTGCTGGGCAGTTGAACAGATTTGGTCTTACCCAAGAGTCCATTAGTCACACGGAAAAGTTCTTTGCAAGTACTTGCTGCAGCAACTTTTGCGCAGATGAAAGCAGTCTTGGCATTGGTGGTCAAGCGAGTGATTTTATGCTTCAAACCATTCAGAATCTGTTTATGAACAGTCAGCCCAGACTTGAGCCAACGCCTCTCTGCCTGACGCCTTTCGTGCTTCAAGGTGCGCAGTTCAGCGGCCACAGATGGGTACCAGGGCGTGGAGTGATGCTGCGACACCCGGCGGCGAGTGGCGGGAGCATGCTGGTCTAGGACAGCCCGCAGACCAGCGTTGAGTTGCTCGGCCGAGATGTGGGGACGGATGCTGACAAAGTCTGCAACATCGGCTATGAACTTGCCATGGTCGATCCCCTTGAGGTTCCTTGAAGTCTTGGTAACAGGCTGCAGCTGAGGTTTGGTTATATCCAAAAGACACAGAACTGGAAAATGGTCAGAAGACATGGTGTGGCTCACAGAGGCGGACCTAAAGATGGAGTCCTCCTCTCTATATACGACCCAGTCGAGTGTATGACCTTTGGTATGAGTAGGCTGATGCACGCCTTGAGACAGACTGAAGGTTTGTAATAGATCAAGCATACGAGCCGTGTTGGTGTTGGAAGGACAGTCGAATTGAAAGTTGAAGTCGCCGACAATCACAAGCTTACCACCCAAAGAATTACGTGCTCCATGAAATCGGCAAACTCGCTGAAAAACGTAGTGTCTGTGAGTTTATTCTTTCTGTTGGGGGGTGGACGGTACAGACAGTACAGGTGCACATGCTGCGGCACAGAAAGTGTCAACTGGGCAAGCTCAAACGTTGAATGAGAAAAGGGGAACGATGATGTGATGTTAGCATGCTCCAATAAACTGTCACGGATCAAAAAAGCCAGTCCTCCACCACGTTACTATAATTGTCTGACCAGTTTTGTCGCTATACAGGCCAGCACTGAGATGGGTCAACCATTAAGGTTCAGGCTTGCTACCGAAGGTGATGGATTGACCATGATAAGCCAAGATTAGCCCCGAATTAGCTTGACGCCTGTCGTCGCCAAGCTAATCTAGCACTACCCTTGAATTATCATGGTGGATCCATGTCCTGAAACTGGTACATGGTCATTGAAATCAAAACACACTTTCCCGAATTTGTTGGAGGCCTCTTGTTGAATGGTCTGGTTCTGGTGGACAATCTTTATCAGCAGAATCATCAGTGTCTTCATCAGCAGAATCATCAGTGTCTTCATCAGCAGAATCATCAGTGTCTTCATCAGAATTGCTATCTTCATGGTTGAAAGTACGGCCGAGGCATCAGCAGAATCATCAGTGTCTTCATCAGAATTGCTATCTTCATGGTTGAAAGTACGGCCGAGGCATCAGCAGAATCATCGGTGTCTTCATCAGAATTGCTATCTTCATGGTTGAAAGTACGGCCGAGGCATCAGCAGAATCATCAGTGTCTTCATCAGAATTGCTATCTTCATGGTTGAAAGTACGGCCGAGGCATCAGCAGAATCATCAGTGTCTTCATCAGAATTGCTATCTTCATGGTTGAAAGTACGGCCGAGAACCTTTTGTACAGTTAACCCATATCATTCGCGATACACCAGTGTGTGAAATAAGTTGGACTAAAATAGTTGGATACACCAGTGTGTGAAATAAGTTGGACTAAAATAGTTGGATACACCAGTGTGTGAAATAAGTTGGACTAAAATAGTTCGATACACCAGTGTGTGAAATAAGTTGGACTAAAATAGTTCAAGGGTAGTGCCAGAATAGCTTGGTGCCTCTAGGCGCCAAGCTATTCTGGCACCACCCTTGAACTAAAGCCATTGGTCTATATCCTTATCTGTAAGCACTATAATGTAGCTTGCATATGGCAGTGTACAAATGTGAAGCTTTTAGCCTCAGGTTAATGGGCGTTTTTGAACTTGCAGCCATTTTTGTACGCTCGACTCAGGAAAGCAAACCCCCACTACACATTGGGTTACACCACACCACTGTCAAATGTGTTGGAGGTGGGGGGCGGGGGGAGGCTTGACCCTGCCATGTTGACTATAGTGGCCTGTAGTGGGGAAATGGACTAAAGTTGACAATGGTGGTGGCAGAGTTGAATGTCACCTTCAAAAGGTCAGCTCCCATCTGGAAATTTAATCCTTTGAGTTGATGATGATGATGATGACAATAATGTTAGTTTGTAGAGCACATTTCTCCATCCAGTGCTGAATGCTGAAAGTGCTGCGTAGGGAGAGGTTTTGAACAGAAGAGACAGCAAAACACCAATTTTGAGAGAGAGAAGAAGAAGAAGAAAAAGAGTAAATCTGCAGTCAATTCATCAGTTTAGGACAGACTGAAGAGGTGAGTCTTCAGCTGTCTGAAAGATTGCAGAGATTTTGCGGTCTCCAGAGATGCCGGCCGATTGTTCCACAGCCTTGGAGCTGCACGTTTAAAGCTGAGATGCCGGCCGAGTCTTCCACAGCCTTGGAGCTGCATGTTTAAAGCTGAGATGCCGGCCGAGTCTTCCACAGCCTTGGAGCTGCATGTTTAAAGCTGAGATGCCGGCCGAGTCTTCCACAGCCTTGGAGCTGCATGTTTAAAGCTGAGATGCCGGCCGAGTCTTCCACAGCCTTGGAGCTGCATGTTTAAAGCTGAGATGCCGGCCGAGTCTTCCACAGCCTTGGAGCTGCATGTTTAAAGCTGAGATGCCGGCCGAGTCTTCCACAGCCTTGGAGCTGCATGTTTAAAGCTGAGATGCCGGCCGAGTCTTCCACAGCCTTGGAGCTGCATGTTTAAAGCTGAGATGCCGGCCGAGTCTTCCACAGCCTTGGAGCTGCATGTTTAAAGCTGAGATGCCGGCCGAGTCTTCCACAGCCTTGGAGCTGCATGTTTAAAGCTGAGATGCCGGCCGAGTCTTCCACAGCCTTGGAGCTGCATGTTTAAAGCTGAGATGCCAGCCGATTGTTCCACAGCCTTGGAGCTGCATGTTTAAAGCTGCTGTCACCAAAGCTTTTCCTGTGCTGGTGGACACAGTCATGACTGTGACATGGACCGAAGAGAATGTGCAGGGGTGTAGGGCGGGATGAGTTCCTGGAGGTGTGTGTGTGCTGACTGGTGGATACAGGGGTGTGCCGTGGGTTCAGGGTGTGCGTTGTCAGGGTAGTGCTTGTTTGACACAAGCCATTTAACCCCAAGACTGCATTTCCCAAGTTGTGGAGACCTGTCACCTAACAACTATGTCCCAGTTGCAGGGTAGTGCCAGATTAGTTTGGCGCCATCAGGCCGATCCGTCTCCAGATGTAGGACATTGGGGCTAAATCAGTCAATGGGTTAGACAGGCAACATGTCAGGCCCGCCCACTAATGTAATGGGTTAGACAGGCAACATGTCGGGCCCGCCCACTAATGTAATGGGTTAGACAGGCAACATGTCGGGCTCGCCCACTAATGTAATGGGTTAGACAGGCAACATGTCGGACCCGCCCACTAATGTAATGGGTTAGACAGGCAACATGTCGGGCCCGTCCACTAATGTAATGGGTTAGACAGGCAACATGTCGGGCCCGCCCACTAATGTAATGGGTTAGACAGGCAACATGTCGGACCCGCCCACTAATGTAATGGGTTAGACAGGCAACATGTCGGGCCCGTCCACTAATGTAATGGGTTAGACAGGCAACATGTCAGGCCCACCCACTAATGTAATGGGTTAGACAGGCAACATGTCGGGCCCACCCACTAATGTAATGGGTTAGACAGGCAACATGTCAGGCCCACCCACTAATGTAATGGGTTAGACAGGCAACATGTCGGGCCCACCCACTAATGTAATGGGTTAGACAGGCAACATGTCAGACCCGCCCACTAATGTAATGGTTAGACAGGCAACATGTCGGGCCCGCCCACTAATGTAATGGGTTAGACAGGCAACATGTCGGGCCCGCCCACTAATGTAATGGGTTAGACAGGCAACATGTCGGGCCCGCCCACTAATGTAATGGGTTAGACAGGCAACATGTCGGGCCCGCCCACTAATGTAATGGGTTAGACAGGCAACATGTCGGGCCTGCCCACTAATGTAATGGGTTAGACAGGCAACATGTCGGACCCGCCCACTAATGTAATGGGTTAGACAGGCAACATGTCAGGCCCGCCCACTAATGTAATGGGTTAGACAGGCAACATGTCGGGCCAGCCAACTAATGTTTCTTTGTCTTCTGCTCTGCCATTGCACAAAGTTTGCCGCTGCTGGTCGTCCGTTGCACAAAGTTTGCTTCATGTTTTTTTGCAGTTAACTTTGGAACAAGACATTTGCAGACAATCCAAAGAACATAATGTGAGCAACGAACTTGGTTGGCTACAAAGCCAGCAGTTTAGCCACTACCATCATGGGGAACATAATTAATGTGAGCAACGAACTTGGTTGGCCTCAAAGCCAGCAGTTTAGCCACTACCCTCTTGGAGAACATAATTAATGTGAGCAACGAACTTGGTTGGCTTCAAAGCCAGCAGTTTAGCCACTACCCTCATGGAATAATCATAATTAATGTGAGCAACGAACTTGGTTGGCTTCAAAGCCAGCAGTTTAGCCACTACCCTCATGGAGACGACCTGCTTACAGGTTGAAGTACATGCCATCTTCACACCTCAATCACCACTGACATGCATCACTGATGTTGAAACTGTGACAAGCTGTTTACGGATCAGACACATTGCAAGACCAAGCTGTTGAACAATCAAGATAGAGAGCGTGAAGTTGACAGGAATAAATATGTGGCCGTGTTTCTGAGTGGGACTTGATCAGGCTATAAATTATAGACGAAGTATTACATCAGTATGTATATTTTACAAGTTTTAAATCGGTCATTTGCAAAATTTGCTATGGTCAGTGGTTAAACCATTGTCAGGACAAGTCCTCTCTTGGCTGGACTTCGCGAACGAAGATTTTATAGGAGTTGCCCACGACGTCTGCAGGCTTGTTCGTGGCTGCGGAGGCCAATCCGGGACAGGCAGGTTCGACCGCAGTGGCTGCAGGGGAAGGTATGGCCAGAGTTCTGAGTTGCGGCATCTCTGTTCTTTCTCCTGAGCCGCTTGTCCTTAAGGCTAGCTCTGCGAGAGTCCTCAAAGGAGACAGCTGCCTTGTAAATAGTGGAGCGCCAGGTGTCACGGTCCACAGCAAGCGAAGACCACTGGTGGTGGTCGATTTGGCAGGCACTAAGTGACTTCTTGAGACAGTCTTTGTATCTCTTCTTTGGTGCCCCTCTGTCACGGTGTCCAGTAGCAAGCTCGCCGAACAGGGTGATCTTTGGTAGGCGATGATCCTCCATCCTGGAGACATGCCCCGCCCAGCGGAGCTGTGTCCGCAGCAGCAAAGCCTCGATGCTCACGGTTTCAGCCTGTTCAAGGACCTCGACATTGGTGACATAGTCACTCCAGTGAATGCCCAGGATGGTACGCAGGCAGCGCTGGTGGAAGCGTTCGAGGAGTCGTAGTTGGCTGCGGTAGAGGGCCCAGGACTCGGAACCATACAGCAGGGTGGTGAGGACCACAGCTCTGTACACGCTGATCTTGGTGCCTGTTTTCAGCTGTTGATTGTGCCACACCCGCTTGAAAAGTCGCCCGAAAGCGCTGTTCGCTTTTGCCAGCCTGCTGTCAAGCTCCTTGTCCAGCTTGGCGTCCGACGTGATAATGCAGCCAAGGTAAGTAAACTGGTGCACTGACTTTAGTTCAGACTCGCCGATGGTGATGTGAGGAGGGCGATACACTGTCTTGGGTGCCGGCTGATGGAGGACCTCTGTCTTTTTCAGACTGACCTCGAGTCCAAAGAGCTGGGCAGCGTCTGCGAAGCAGGACGTGATGCGCTGCAGGGCTCTCTCTGTGTGTGCAACGAGGGCAGCATCATCAGCAAAAAGCAGCTCACGGATCAGTTGGTCTAGGGTTTTCGTGTGGGCCTGCAGTCGTCTGAGGTTGAACAGGCTGCCATCGAGACGATACCTGATGTACACTGCATCGTCATCATCGAGGTCCACTGTGGCCTGCTTCAACATCATGCTAAAAAAGATGGTGAAGAGGGTCGGTGCCAGCACGCAGCCCTGCTTTACGCCGTTGAGAATGGGGAATGGTTCTGAGAGGTCATTGTTGAGTCTGACCTGACCTTGCTGGTCCTCGTGTAGCTGGACAATCATGTTGAGGAACTTTGGGGGACAGCCAAGTCGCTCCAGGATCTGCCACATGCCTTGCCTGCTCACAGTGTCGAACGCTTTTGTTAGGTCGACAAACGTTACGTACAGCCCTTTGTTCTGCTCGCGGCACTTCTCCTGTAGCTGTCTCAGCACAAAGACCATATCGGTGGTGCTCCTGTTTGCTCTGAAGCCACACTGGCCCTCTGGGAGTTGGTCTTCAGCGATGGCAGGTACCAGCCGATTCAGGAGCAGCCTTGCAAGGATTTTCCCAGCAATGGACAGCAGTGTAATTCCCCGATAGTTGGAACAGTCAGACTTCTCACCTTTGTTCTTGTACAGGGTGATAACGACTGCATCACGGAGATCCTTTGGTAGTGTTCCTTCCTCCCAGCAGCAGAGAAAGAGGTCATGGAGCTTGCTATGGTCAGTGGTTAAACCATTGTCAGGACAAGTAACGTGTACAGGACCACGTCCAAAGTTGATCATCTTTTCTTGAGTTTTCTTCAGATCATCTGCATTCAAAAGTCACTTGCAAAAAATGGGAGGCAAGCCTTGTTGACACACACTAAGAGGACAAGATCTGCTATACATCCGTCTTTGCTTTCTTTCCAGGGATTCCAAAATCCTCATGACGTGGCTGTGGATGTCAGCGGCCTCGCTGTTTACGCCGGTGAGCTCAACCCCTCAGCAGTGTGGAAATTCATGCGACACATGCCAGACACTGCCAAGCCCACTCAACCCACCACCCCGAAACCGGCCGTCACTCAACCCCCACAAACCAGCCAACCGGTTGTGGCCACGCAAGCACCTGGTAAGGATTTGATCAAGTTGGAAACCGCTAACAGCCGTGTTTTCTTTGTCATTCGCTCCTAGTAGGTACTCCAAATTGATTTTTTAAGTTACATGATCACATTTGTAAATATGTTTGTTTTTTTCAAAATACATTACCGATGGCATTACTATCTGGAATACACTCTATTGCCTATAGATTTCAGTCAAAAAGTTGTGTACCCCACACAACCGGGGAGGAGACACCAAGGATCCAAGCACAGGGGCCCCGGGTGGCCTCCCCTTACTACCCTATCCCGGCATTCGCAGGGCGACCCTGTCAGTTTCACTCATAGCTCGACCGTGGATGGTCGAGTTTTTTTGCCTTGCTACGTTTCGGCCTGTTATCTTCAGTGATTGCTAGACCCTGGCCTTCGGCTTTGGGATTTATTTGATAAGCCTTGGACTCTCTACCTTCATTGGCTTCTCTTCTCTTCGTAGTTAGAAGACTACTGTGTGTGAGCTGAGCGCCGTCCGGTTCGGACCGGCTCTGCCTTTCAGTGAGCTTCGCCCTTGGCTGTGGCCTTGGGGTTAGTCTTACTCACGTGACTCTGTGCTTTGTGGTGGGAGTGTGACTTGACTGTTTTTCGCCTACGTACGGTATTCAGCGGACGCTATGGCTACTTCTGTGTTGAAGTCTTGCCTCCTTTACGGGGACTTTCAGTGGTCTTCCGACGCCCACGACGCTTGCTTGCTGTGTTCGGGCTGTTCTTCAGACAGGACGTGTGGCGTGTGTGCCGAGTGGATGGAAGACCGGCGGCCGCAGATGTGGGACTTCTACATACGCGACCGGCCCTCCCGGCCGCTTCAGTCTCCCCGGAATCCGCCACAGGTGGATGTCACTCCTTCGGCTCCTCGGGCACCGCTCCGCTCTGTCGTTCGGGCTGTCCGGCCCACAGGTAAGTCCCCTTCTTGCACCATTACCTCCCAGGTTCTCCCTCCCCGCTCCGAGTCTTCGGAGCAGGGTAGGCGAGTTTCGGAGTCGTGCTCCCCATGCTCTGCCTTGTCAGCGCGTGGCTTGAGCCCCATGGGTCTGCTCACCCCCCGCTCCGCTTCGGGCGAGCGGTCTAGGCGAGCTGAGCGTTCGTCAGCCACTCCCTGCTCTAGGTCCCCTGAGTGGGTGCGGATGAACGAACACAAACGTAGTAAGAAAGAGAGAAAACGTGCTAAGAGGGGTTCTCTCTCACGCTCCGAAGCGTCGGAGCGTGACTTGAGGCCCTTAGAAGTGCTGCCCACCCGTTCAGTTGTTTCCGAGCGGGCTCGGCCAGCTTCGCTTTCGTCCCCCCACCCCCCGCCCCGTCTCGTCTGAGAGGGGACCGGTGCGACGTTGACACTCGTCCCCCTCGCTCCGAAGCGTCTGAGCGGGGGTCGCGTGCTCATAAATTGTCCCCTCCCCGCTTCACTTCGCCTGAGCGGGCTTTGCGAGACCATAATCTGCCCCCCCCCCCCTCCCCCCCTTGCCCCGTTCCGACCAGGCGGGCCCGGTATGACTCGGACACACGTTCCCCTCGCTCCGAAGCATCTGAGCTGGGCCACTTGTTCATAGATTGTCCCCTCCCCGCTTTGCTTTTCCTGAGCTGGCTTGGCGTGACCCTAGACTGTCCCCCCCCCTCCCCCGGCCCCGTATCAATCAGGTGGGCCCGGTGTGACGTCGTCGCGCGTCCCCCACACTCTGAGGCTTCGGAGCGGGGACCGCGTGCCCGGAATTTGTCCCCTCCCCGCTCCGCCTTTACTGAGCGGGCTAGGCGTGACTCCTTACGGTCCCTCCCCCCCCTCCCCCTCCCCCCACTCCGTTTTTTCCAAGCGGGCTCGGTGTGACCAGACCGCTTGGTCTCAAGACCAGTTACATTCGGAGAGTGGTCTCCGGCTCCCGCGTGTGGAACCTAGCTTCGCTGCTGACCGTCCGTCTATCGCGGTCCCTCCACCCTGCGGGCATCGCGCGCGGCTCCGTCTATCTCTCGCGCGGCGGTGCGGCGCTCTCGGAGCCGGTCGCCCCTTAATGCGCCTTCGTGAGATGGACGGTCTAGCTTCTTGGAACCGGATGTCCTCAGCCTTCATCCTACGGATTCGGCTTCGGCCATCTTCTTGCGGGACTCTGCGGCTGGATCTCCTTCCCGCCTGTCAGCTGTCTCGTCGGGCTTCTCCTCCTCTGACGTCGTCGGCCCTTCGCTCGTCTCGCAGACGGTCTGCGCCTTGGGAGAGGCCTCCCGGCTTATTGCGAAGTTCCTCCCGCCCGCCTTCTGTCCTCCTTCACCCCCGCTGAAGAGACGGGCTTCCGCCATGGTCGACGCCAGAGGCAAGTCAAGCGCCGCAAGTCCCTCCCTCCGCCAGCCGGCTTCCGGGACCTCACCGATGCATTCTCCGCCCAGTTACGACATGACTCCTTCGGCGACACGGGGTTCTTCACAGACTCGCGGTGGCCTGCGGGGATTAACTTGAGCTTCCGCCAGGCCTGGTACGCGGGGCACTCTCAAGTTTTTTCGCCGTCCCTCTTCCAGCGGTGGATGCGGCGGCCCTAGACCAGGCAGGCGGCCGCAGAATTGTCCAGAACGCTTGGCCTCGGCATCTCGACAGGATCGCTTCCTTAGTGCGGAATTCGCTGGTGTGCTCTGGGTTCCTGGAATTGGCTACCCAGGCGGTTTTGCAGTGCTTGGAGGAAACTTGGGACCTGGAGGTTTCGTCCCCGCTCCGCGATGTGCAGTCCATCCTGGTAGCGGCCAACCGGGCCGCCTACCATTCCTCCACCAACGCCATGGCGGCGGCCGCCAATTGTGACCTTTGGCGGCGGGATACCCTTCTGCGTCTCTGCGCGGATCTTCCCAAGTCGGTGAAGACCCAGCTCCGACAGGCCCCCTTCGGTGGTTCTCAGCTGTTCAGCGACACGTGGCAGACAGTAAAGGACGCTTCCAAGGACCTGTGGCCCAGCCTGCCTCCACCCCAGGCTCCATTCGCCTTCGCGCTCCCCGGCTGGCCGGGGGTCATGCCCGGCGGTCTTCCAGACCCTCCTTGCTTCCAGTCGGCTCGTCTCGAGGTAGGGCTCACCCTCCTCAGGCCCTCAGCCCTTCCCCGCCACACGCCCCTCTTGGCTCCGCGGCGCCCGTAAATCGGGGCGCAGTCGGGCCCGCTGACTTGCCCCCTCCCCCGCCCCCGTCGGCAGTTCTCAGGTCTCCAGTCGGCGGGCGGCTGTCCCTCTACAGCGACCATTGGAGATCGCTGTTCCCAGACGACCCTGGATCCTTTCCACGGTTTCTACCAGCCTCCAGCTTTCGTTTCGGTCCCCTCCGCCTCTTCGCAGGTCCCCTTTGTGGACCCAGGCTCCGCTCGACGGCTTTCAGGCGGACACTGCGCGGAGAAGTTTCGGCCCTCCTCGACAAAGCATCGACAGAGGTGGTTTCGCGACAGGACTCACCAGCATTCTACAGCCGCCTCTTTCTCGTTCCCAAACCAGGAGGCAAGTGGCGCCCAGTTATTGACTTATCGGCGCTAAACAAGTTCATTTCGGCCCCTCGTTTCCGGATGGAGACGGCCAGGATCCTCTGAGCGGCCGTCCGACCGATGGACTTCACGATCAGCCTCGATCTGTCAGATGCCTATCTTTATGTACCGATTCATCCGTCGTCTCGCCGGTACCTTCGGTTTGCCTTTGGTGGGGTCGTTTACCAGTTCTGCGCTCTCCCCTTCGGCCTCAACATCAGTCCCTGGGTTTTTACGAGGCTCCTCGACGCGGTGATGGCCTACTTCCGCCAACGATCCCTGAGCCCAGCCTCCAACTACTTGGACGACCTACTGCTGCGCAACCTGATCGCCTCCGCGCTCCAAGAGGACAGAGACGCTCTGCTCTCCCTTCTGTGTCGTCTCGGGTTTCTCCTCAATCTGGGCAAATCGGATCTTGCCCTCTCTCGGCGTTTTCTACATCTGGGGATGGAATTCCTGACCGACCTCAACCTAGTCCGCCTGCCTCTGGCCAGGCGGCAGAAGATCATCGATCTAGCGCATTCGATGGAGGTAGGAGCCTCCTTCTCAGCCAGGGTCTGGCTTCAACTTCTGGGCCTGCTCAGTGCAGCTGCGGACTTGCTTCCCTTGGGCAGGCTTTATGCCCGCCCGTTGCAGCTACATCTCCTCCTCCACTGGCGTCCTTCGTCGGGCGCTCTCTCGGATCTCGTACCGGTTACTCCCCTGGCTCATCCACACCTCCAGAGGTGGGCGGACCTCGCTTGGCTGATTACGGGCGTGCCTCTGCACTCCCCTCCGCCCCGGTGGTCTCTCTGCACAGACGCGAGTCAGGCTGGCTGGGGCGCGCATCTGTTGCCGGACTTTGTCTCGGCCTCGGGCCTTTGGCCTCGGGGGTTGTCGGACAAACACATCAACTGGCTGGAGCTGAAGGTTGTTTGGCTGGCCCTCAGCTTCTGGCAGGAGACCTTGACCAACCAGGACGTTCTCATTGTCTCCGACAACTCGACAGTGGTGGCTTACATACAGAACCAGGGGGGCACGCGCTCACCCTCCTTGTGCATTCTCCTGTACCACCTCCTCCTCTGGTGCAGGGACCAGGGCATTACTCTACGAGCCCACCACATCCCCGTCCACCTGAACGTGATCAACGCCCTGTCCCGCCGTGGACAGTTGCTCCACACGGAGTGGTCCCTACGCCCGGACATCGTTCGCCTGATCTGCTCCCGGTGGGAAACGCCTCCAGTGGACTTGTTTGCCACCAGATAGAACAACCAGCTCCCGGTCTACGTCTCCCCAGTCCCGGACCCGCTCGCCTGGGCGGTAGACGCGCTCTCCATCCCCTGGGACGGTCTGATCGCGAACGCGTACCCCCCGTCAGTCCTCGTATCGAAGGTTCTGCGGAAGCTTCTGGGATGCTCCGCAGTCCTCGTCTTGGTGGCCCCCTTCAACTGGATCAAGAGCTGGACCACAGACTTACTCGCGCTAGCGACGGACCTGCCCCTGGAGCTTCCTACCCTGCCCACGATGCTCAAGCAGCCCCACCAGCATCTTTTCCATCCGTGCCCGGAGCGCCTCCTCCTACATGCTTGGAGGTTGTCCGGCAAGCCCTCGCCGCTAGAGGTTTCTCGGATGCGGCGGTGGCAGTGGCGATTGTAGCAGCCCGCAGACTGTCTACACGGAAGGTGTACGAAGGCAAGTGGAGGGTCTTTCAGACCTGGTGCGCTGCCCAATGTCTCCCTCCCACGAATCTAGCCACCCCCCAGCTGGCGGAGTTCTTCCTGTGGCTCTTCGAGGAACAAGGCTTAGCCCCCGTTACCATCAAGGGCTACCGTGCCCAACTCCACCATGGCCGGTCCCAAGCCCGGATGTGAAAGGAGGAGGGTTGGGCGTGGGGTTAGCTGCCCCACCCCATAAAAACACACATTGCTACAGAAACGCCAACAAGAAAACCAACAACTGACTCGGCCCTGGGAGAGGATGGACCTTCAGCTGGAGGATTTACCTGGAAACAGATGCCAAGAAGATGGGCCACACCTGGGGACAGCTGTAGAGACTCGCCCAGGACAGAGACGGCTGGAGGGACCTTGTCGGCGGCCTATGCCCCAGGGGGGGTGATGGGCGTAAGTAAGCTACCGTGCCCTGATCGCGGACACTTACCGCCACCTGGGCCTTCCAGACCCAGGCGCTTGCAAGGATCTGTCGGACATGCTGGCACACTTTGAGCTCTGACGACCAGTCTCCCGTTCCCTAGTACCTCGGTGGGATCTCACCGGGGTACTGACGTGGCTGAATACGGACCGTTTTGAACCTCTGCCTTTGGCTCGTTTCTCAGATTTGACCCGGAAAACATGTTTTCTTCTGGCTCTCGCCAAGGCGTCCCGGGTGAGCGAGCTTCACGCGCTCTCGGTACTTCCCACCTGTTTGCAGTTTCGTTCAGACGGCTCTGCACAGCTTCTCACCGATCCATACTTTCTGGCTCCTCAGATGCTGACCGTACGGCCTCTCCGTGGAACGGACTTTGCCCCTGAGTCGCGTCAACAGGACCCGGTGTGGGCGCTGCGGATTTACCTGAGTTGCTCTTAGCCGCGAACCCGGGGGCGCTCTCGCCTCTTCCTCCCACTGTCCACTGGCAGACCCGATATCTCGGCCCAGACCGTGTCATCCTGGCTGCGGTGGGTGATTAGGTCGGCCTACCAGGACCTCTCCCCAGACGGCGATAGACTTTTTCAGATCCTGGTGCATGAAGTGAGAGCAGTGGCCACCAGTCTAGCTCTGGGCCGCAACTGCTCGGTCAAGGATATTGTTACAGCGGTCGGCTGGCGCGCAGACTCCACCTTCGCCCACTTCTACCGGCCAACGTGACTCCCTGGCACGGGTGGGCGACATATCCGCGGCACAACACTCCCTGCGCGCGCCGCTGGCGTCTTAGGTACATCATAGCTGAAATCGTCGGGAGTGCTCTCTCTGGGGCCGGCGGGGTGGTTAGGTTTGCGCTTATATGAACGGCACCCTCTGCCTGTTCGACATTCTTCCAGATAGTAATGCCATCGGTAATGTATTTTGAAAAAATCAAATGAATTTTTTTTTCTAAAATGTATTTTTTGGAAAAATATTTACCGATGGCATTACTCGGACTGCCCTCCCTCCTGCCCCACTTGCCTCTTTTGGCTAAGTGTGAAACTGACAGGGTCGCCCTGCGAATGCCGGGATAGGGTAGTAAGGGGAGGCCACCCAGGGCCCCTGTGCTTGGATCCCCGGTGTCTCCTCCCCGGTTGTGTGGGGTACACAACTTTTTGGCTGAAATCTATAGGCAATAGAGTGTATTCCAGATAAGTATTTTTCAAAAAAATACATTTTAGAAAAAAAAAATCATTTTTCAGATAGGTCTCATTTTTCTAATTCCAATGATATCAGTTGAAAACAATCGGACAATTAGATCAAAAGTTATGAATTAATTTTTTTTTGTTTTAATTTTTTTGCATGCCTTATTGGCAACAGTGAAAATTGAATGATTTGGCATTTTTGGAATTTCACAGAACCAACCTTATAGTCATAATGATACTAAATTCTACTACAATCAACTCTTTTTAGTAATCTGTGACAGCCAAGTCTTTTTCTAGGCTCTTGAACAAGGGCATCTTGCTGAAAATGATCCTCAAACTTATTAAAATCACTGATTTTGATGGCTGAAAATCAACTAAACACAAGAAAAATCATATCTTGGGTTGTAATTAAGATAGAAACATCATTTAAACATCAAAATGATCAGGATAATGAGATCTGAATAATGGAATAGAATAGACTACAAACAAAGAGGACATTTTTTTTTGCCATCACCCCCCCCCCCCCCAACCCAATTAAAAAAAATATATATATAAAAATTTACAAACAACACAAAATTGATCACCAGCAATTTCAACTATTTAAATTGTTGAATTAACACTTGCATGAAATTTGCTTGTCTATACAAATCACGGACAGAAAACTACACACTGATCTAAAAAAAGAAAGTACTTCCTCATACTGTAGTAGTAGCAGACGAAAAACAAGGTCATGTGACTTCACAAAAATAACTTTATCTCAAAGTCTACGACCGCCAGAAGATAATGACTTAAATATAAATGTACCTTAACATCTTTTATAAAGTAATAATGTTTAATTCATACTTTTTTGTGAAAGATAAAATTATATTCGGTATTTCCGACGATAACACAACCTTATTGACCTCGCAAGACAGCACCGATGCTTGCTCAAAAGAAACACTTCGAATACAATTGAAAAGCAAATGTAAAAACTAGCAATGTACAGATCAATCAAAAAATGGTATTACATATCGATATTTTCATGTGAAGTTGGTAGATTGGTTAACGTGATCGTATGCAAAAATAAATTATACGAAAATGAAGGGCTAGCTCTACTCTACCTAACTGGCTGGCTATTTTTAGCCTGTTTGCTTCGACGCGACACGCGAGGCGATTGAAAAGCCGATGTGTGCTGTGAACAACGCGCGCAAGCTGTGCTGCCGCGGCAAGTCATGAACAATAGATACGCCAGTAAAACACAAATAAAGTACTAAACATGTAAAAATACGCACAGAAACACACATGAACACAAAGAGTAGACACCATACTACAAACCCAGTATCAATTTTAATGATATATGCAGCGTATTTTGGTTAACATCAGTGATGGAAAATGGGTGAAATTTAGGTCACGCTTAGTCATGCAAAGAAGGCTTGGAGTACCTACTCTTAGCTCTGTGTGCATGCAGCCACAAGTACTGTAAACAGTGTGTGTGTAGTACTGTAAACAGTGTGTGTGTAGTGCTGTAAATATTATGTGTGTAGTACTGTAAACAGTGTGTGTGTAGTACTGTAAACAGTGTGTGTGTAGTACTGTAAACAGTGTGCGTGTGTAGTACTGTAAACAGTGTGTGTGTGTAGTACTGTAAACAGTGTGTGTTTAGTACTGTAAACAGTGTGTGTGTGTAAGTCTGTAAACAGTGTATGTGTAGTACTGTAAACAGTGTGTGTGTAGTACTGTATACAGTGTGTGTGTAGTACTGTATACAGTGTGTGTGTAGTACTGTAAACAGTGTGTGTGTAGTACTGTAAACAGTGTGCGTAGTACTGTAAACAGTGTGTGTGTAGTACTGTAAACAGTGTGTGTGTTGTACACAATGGTACGCATGGTAAACACAGCGTGTTACTGTAAACAGTGTGTGTTGGAGGGTGGGGTGGCGCTTTCTGCAAACAGTGTATGTATGCATGGTACTGTAAACAATGTGTGTGTGTGTGGTACTGTAAACAGTGTGTGACAGGGGGGGGGGGGGGGGGGAGACATAACCGGCTTGTACAATTTTGCGGCATTGTTAGATTTGTACAGAAAACAAATTGCAGTCGGGAAAACGACGTGCAGTACATTCTCTCTCTCTCTCTCTCTCTCTCTCTCTCTCTCTCTCTCTCATGCACATAATATTATGTGCACTGAGCGTGAAGAGTGAAACACGCACGTGTGTGACCATACGCACAAACTGCACTCTGACAAATATTATATAAACACAACGGCCAGCTTTCACTCTATACGACTGAAGGTTGGTTTCGCATCAGGCCTCTGGCGACACATCAAGTACAGCTGACAGTACATCCCATTGGTCAGAGCAGACCGGGTACATGCTCTGATGGTGACAGGCTTTTGGCGGCCTGGTCAATCAGGCGTCAAAGACTGATTTAGCGATCAAAGTAGACTGCGTTATGCTTGCAATCGCCATAAGCGGTTATTGACAGCAGCGCAACTCTTACAAAGGATTAATCCTGCCAGCTGATTGTGCAACATGCAGAGCAGTGATAAAGTTGGCTTTCCGTCCTGAGATCACGACTGGTGAGGTTCCCGGTTACCTACAAAACCCTGAAACACTTTATTAACTAGTAATATACCAGCGAAATCTGTTGTGCTGCTTACTGAGTGGCTGTTGGTTGTTTCATTGTGCGTATTTTGTGTTTTATTGTGATGTTTGTGCAACATTTGAGGCACTTGGTGTTAACATGCACAAATATTACAATACAGGAGTATTTATTAAATGTGAAAATAAGTGTGAGGACAGACTTTACCAAGGGGCACAGCCACCTTATGTACACCTGGATAAGTTTAGAATTACCTCCCTTGAATTACCTTTGGGCTGGTTTGTGTGCTGATCTGTGATTTTGGGCCTGTGTAGAGGTGAAGGGTCCAGCAATCAGAGGTCAGCACGATTGACAGCACTCGTAACCCTTGTAGACCCAAGGTCCCATTTCTCAAATTTAGGAGATGTTGCCTAATGACTATGTACCAGTTGCAGGGGATGGATTGACCATGACAATTCAAGGGTAGTGCCAGTTTAGCTTGGCGCCTGAAGGAGCCTTACTAATCTGGCACTACCCTTGAATTATCCTGGTCGATCCATCTCCTGCTGCAGGGTCTCGGGTCTGACTGGGTGAACCCACTGTTGTCTCTGCACACAGACAAGAAAAACAACATTCCCAGCGGTGACACAGCCAAACCCAGCGGCTCAGAGTCACAGACCAAATTTGAATCGGAGGGCAAGGACACCATCGCCAAGTCGCTGAGCAACGAGCTGCGCAAGGAACAGGAGGAGGAGTTGTCTGACTTCACGCCGTCCATCATCATTGGGGTTCTGCTGGTCATACCGGTCGTGCTGCTGCTGGTCATCACCCTCTTCATGAGGATGCACCATAAAGGTACAACACACTTTGTGTGTGTGTGTGTGTGTGTGTGTGTGTGTGTGTGTGTGTGTGTGTGGACGAAGAGTGGTTTCAAGTCAGGTTAACCCATTCAAGCCCAAGGCCGCTCGTTTCCCAGTTTGCAGGTGTCACCAAATGACTATTTACCAGCAGCAGGAGATGGATTGACCATGATAATTCAAGGGTAGTGTCAGATTAGCTTTGCACCTGATGGCTCCATGCTAATCTGGCACTACCCTTGAATTAACTCATTCGAGACGTGCCGGCTCCGGATATGCTGCTTATGCTGCAGAGGTGGCACGTCTTGAATGAGTTAACCTGGTGGATCTGGCTGTAGAATGCCGGACTAAATGAAAAGGGATGTGCATACGTCACTCGGCCGTCTAGTCTGTAAGACACACAAATTCTCAAGGGCCTGAGAAAACTGGCGTCACTATACGCTCATTGGCCTCTGAAAGTGTTGGGCCTGTGGATGGCCTGTCTTGATGTATATTGGTGCATGAGTGGTGATGATGGGCGGGAGTTATTATCAGATCTCTCATTAACTCCGATGTAGACAGTGTCAGTGGCGCTGTACTTTGTTTTTTCAGATCTATCCCTTGCTGGTTCTCATGTTCTGTTTCTTCTTTTCTTCCTCTTTTTTTTTTTTTGTTACATCACTTTTTAAGGAAATCAGTTACTGCCGGATGACAAATGCGAATGAAGAGGTATACATGTATTAATCTTTCTTCTTCTTTGTTTTCTTCTTTTCGTTTGCCATCAGTTTTCCTTGTTGAATTTTCGTTTGTTTATTTTATTTCCTTTCGTTACAGTTTACAGCTAATACTGTTACAGTTTTTTTTACTAACACAGATGCACTAACTACATGCTCAGTAATGGGTTGGCAGATTGCATTTTTATCTGGGAATACTTTTGTGTGTGTGTACTGTGTGTGTGTGTGTGTGCGTGCATGTGCATGACTGCATCAATGAATGGTAAAACTCTTTGTAATGGTAGCAATCGTTCGGTATCTAAATTTGTTGCTGGACTTTATTTGGCAGTGAGAATATGAATTACATGCACATATCATCGCTTGTCAGCTGAAGCATATAGCCAAACATAACATTAAATTCAGCTAACACAACTAGTCTGTCTGTGAGTTCTCGCGTACAGACAATAGGCCAGAGTGACCGTGTTTTGATGTATCGCCAGGACAAATGTGCTACATAGTCCCGTATTATTCCATAACCCCAGTTTGCTCAGCAGCACATTGGTTGGGTAAATACGTATTAGTTTCCAGTGCAGGCATTCCTCCTTGGTACTTTTTATAGCAACCAAGCAGTTTTTTTTCCCTTCAAATGACATTGAATTTGTTTTGCCAGAAGAAAAAATGTTTGCCGTGAAGCAGGGCCAGAAGAGGATTGTTCTTACGTGATTTGATTTGCTTGAGGCAGCATGGGCCAATCAGCATGCCATCTTGGTTTGTGATGCTAGTCTGTGTGTGATGTGTTGGGCCAATCAGCACGCCATCCTGGTTTGTGATGCCAGTCTGTGTGTGATGTGCCATCTTGGTTTGTGATGCCAGTCTGTGTGTGATGTGTTGCAGGTTGGGGTGGATGTCTGTCCAGTATGCGAGCACCCAAAGTCTTCAGCATGCAAGGTTTCCTTGGTAATTCCCACAAAGGCTTTGACAAACTCTCGCAGGACGACAGTGACCATGACAACGACGCACTTTCAGACTCGGACAACGAAGAGTTCCGACAGCCACGCAAGAGCAAAGCATAGGTCTGCTTCGGAGGTCAGGGGTCATGAGTGTCAAGACTTGATCATCACCCCCTGCCCCCAGTGCTGTTAACAGAACCGTCAGACACGTATACCGTTAACAGAACTATCAGACACGTATACTGTTAACGGAACTGTCAGACACATATACCGTTAACAGAACTATCAGACACGTATACTGTTAACGGAACTGTCAGACACGTATACCGTTAACAGAACTATCGGACACGTATACTGTTAACGGAACTGTCAGACACGTATACCGTTAACGGAACTATCAGACATGTATACTGTTAACGGAACTGTCATACACATGTTAACAGAACTGTCACGTATACTGTTAACGGTACTGTCGGACACACATGATAACTGAACTATCATACACGTATACTGTTAACGGTACTGTCGGACACGCACATGTTAGCAGTATAGAACCATCACAGACACACACACACCATGCAGACATACTGTTAGCAGTACTGGGGGTTGCATGCACAATTGTGTTGATAGAAATTCACATGAAGAATGATGTTTCAGTCTTTATGCTTGTAACCTTTGAATGTGACCATTGCGACTATCTTTTTTTCTCTGGGTGTTGGGGTCTACATAGGGGTGGGGTCAGGGCGGGCACGGGAGGGTGGGAGGTGGTGTAGGAAGGGACTTTTTACTTCTGTGTATGTGTCATGTTTGTGTCCACGTCGTTGCAGGATTATTGCTTACTTGCCATTACGTTGATGAGTTGGTGTTAGATCAACACGATACCTCTTGTATAATTTATGCTCAGTGGTCCTGTGGGAGGGGGGGGGGAGCCAAGCTTCTGCTATAGCGATGCAACGGCCGTGGTCCTGTGGGAGGGGGGAGCCAAGCTTCTGCTATAGCGATGCAATGGCCGTGGTCCTGTGGGAGGGGGGGAGCCAAGCTTCTGCTATAGCGATGCAACGGCCGTGGTCCTGTGGGAGGCCGGGGAGCCAAGCTTCTGCTATAGCGATGCAACGGCAGTGGTCCTGTGGGGGGGGGGGGGGGGGGGAGCCAAGCTTCTGCTATAGCGATGCAACGGCCGTGGTTCTGTGGGAGGGCGGGGAGCCAAGCTTCTGCTATAGCGATGAAAAGGCCGTGGTCCTGTGGGAGGGGGGGGGGGGGAGCCAAGCTTCTGCTATAGCGATGCAACGCCCGTGGTCCTGTGGGGGGGGGGGGGGGGGGGAGCCAAGCTTCTGCTATAGCGATGCAACGGCTTGCGCAGAAATTACCGGCTTCTTCACACTGCACAACACTTTTACCCCTGACACATTTCATGAGATGGATCGACCATGATAATTCAAGGGTCGTGCCAGATTAGCTTGGCGCCTTTAGGCGCCAAGCTAATCTGGCACGACCCTTGAACTATCATAGTCGGTCCATCTTCTGCTGTAGTGCATTGGGCTGAATGGGTTAGGGCAGGCTTGTGGGGAGAGTAGCATTGAATGGGTTAGGGCAGGCTTGTGGGGAGAGTAGCATTGAATGGATTAGGGCAGGCTTGTGGGGAGAGTAGCATTAAATGACTTGCGGCAGGCTTGTGGGGAGAGTAGCATTGAATGGGTTAGGGCAGGCTTGTGGGGGAGAGTAGCATTGAATGGGTTAGGGCAGGCTTGTGGGGAGAGTAGCATTGAATGGGTTAGGGCAGGCTTGTGGGGAGAGTAGCATTGAATGACTTGCGGCAGGCTTGTGGGGAGAGTAGCATTGAATGGGTTAGGGCAGGCTTGTGGGGAGAGTAGCATTGAATGACTTGCAGCAGGCTTGTGGTGGAGAGTAGCATTGAATGGGTTAGGGCAGGCTTGTGGGGGAGAGTAGCATTGAATGGGTTACGGCAGGCTTGTGGGGAGAGTAGCATTGAATGGGTTAGGGCAGGCTTGTGGGGAGAGTAGCATTGAATGGGTTAGGGCAGGCTTGTGGGGGAGAGTAGCATTGAATGGGTTACGGCAGGCTTGTGGGGAGAGTAGCATTGAATGGGTTACGGCAGGCTTGTGGGGAGAGTAGCATTGAATGGGTTAGGACAGGCTTGTGGGGGAGAGTAGCATTGAATGGGTTATGGCAGGCTTGTGGGGAAAGTAGCATTGAATGGATTAGGGCAGGCTTGTGGGGGAGAGTAGCATTGAATGGGTTACGGCAGGCTTGTGGGGAGAGTAGCATTGAATGGATTAGGGCAGGCTTGTGGGGAGAGTAGCATTGAATGGGTTACGGCAGGCTTGTGGGGAGAGTAGCATTGAATGGATTAGGGCAGGCTTGTGGGGAGAGTAGCATTGAATGGATTAGGGCAGGCTTGTGGGGAGAGTAGCATTGAATGGATTAGGGCAGGCTTGTGGGGGAGAGAGTAGCATTGAATGGATTAGGACAGGCTTGTGGGGAGAGTAGCATTGAATGGGTTAGGACAGGCTTGTGGGGAGAGTAGCATTGAATGGGTTAGGACAGGCTTGTGGGGAGAGTAGCATTGAATGGGTTAGGGCAGGCTTGTGGGGAGAGTAGCATTGAATGGGTTACGGCAGGCTTGTGGGGAGAGTAGCATTGAATGGGTTACGGCAGGCTTGTGGGGAGAGTAGCATTGAATGGGTTAGGGCAGGCTTGTGGGGGAGAGTAGCATTGAATGACTTGTGGCAGGCTTGTGGGGAAAGTAGCATTGAATGGGTTAGGGCAGGCTTGTGGGGAGAGTAGCATTGAATGGGTTATGGCAGGCTTGTGGGGAGAGTAGCATTGAATGGATTAGGGCAGGCTTGTGGGGAGAGTAGCATTGAATGGGTTACGGCAGGCTTGTGGGGAAAGTAGCGTTGAATGGGTTAGGGCAGGCTTGTGGGGAAAGTAGCATTTTCTTCTTCACCATTTGACGTTCGGCTGAAATGGCAATAGAGAGAAATACTGTTGATCACATTCATTGGACCATGTCATTTACCTGTTAGTGTTTAGTACCCAGTAGTGTTTGGATGAACATGTCTACTGTAATGCTTTGTTGTTGTCAAACATTTTGTTTGAAATTTTAAGAAAAAAATGGTGATTGTCATGATATGATTCTTATTGATTATTAATTATCGTTTTATTTTGTTTGAATCATTTCATATAATCAGGTTTTTAAAATTTTGTTTCAATCATTTCAGATAATCAGTTGTTTATTTTAAAATTGTATTGTGTTATTAATGGATATGTTTTGTTACATTTCTGAATGGAGTGTACTATTCTGTGGCTGTTTTTTCCAGTCATTTGTTTCATATCGGATTGTTTCTGTCTGCCTAAACGCTTCCTCACACCGCGACATGAAATGCAACATTTCGTCAAAATGAGCGCATTTCAGACACTTTTATCCAACATTTCACCGTTTCACGAAATGCGAAACGGCACATTTTGAGCATGTCTCTGTTCCCGAAACATTTTCCCCACCCGGGTCTGCCCTGGGGGACTTGGGTGGGGTTATGCATTTTTTAGTTCCCAGGGTCACCCTGGTCAGCCCCGCAGGGTGGGTTTTTCTCTCTATTCTGGGGCATGTGTTTCTGTCTACCCTTTGTCCATTCACCTGTATTTGCCTTTTTAAAACTCTCCCTACTGTCTGCACTGCCTGTAGCTCTTGATATTGGATGTGTGTTGCTAAATGGTCTTAGCTTTATTTAGGCCCCATGTTGTAGGTTTATTTAACGTATTTGACCGGCTGGCGACATACATTCAATTTTCTGTTTAGTTTTTTTTCACAAGCAGTGCAGGCACGTCCTGAGAAAGCCTTGTTGCTGTCGGGACGTTAAGCAATGTACAATCAATCAGTCAATCAATCCCAAAACATTTTGCTGAAACATTTCTACCCGCTGCTCAATCAGTGTCGTTCGCTCAAGCACGTGTTAATCTGATGTCATTCAAGCCAAAACACTCAAGATGGCGGGTAAAGCAATGGCGTGGAGTCCGGTCTATTATGGCTAAAAATGCGTGATAGGACGCACGATTCTGTAAGATTTAAGCGGGAGGATCATTTTCAAATTGGAATCTGTAAAGAATCATCACTAAAGTACCACCAAAATATGATTTTAGGTCAGTTTTCTGAACCCCACTTTCATTGGCTTTCGCTGCGAAGCCTACAAGATGGCGGCTACCGCTTCAAGACGGCGGCAGCCTCGATTCACTTGAACCACCCCTGTTTACGCATTCAAAAGCTCTTAAGTTTATTCGATATGGTCGGGAATTCACTTGGATTGTGTACGCGAAGGCACACATGTCTTATAATTTATGTTTAATTTTTAAGCGTCGGTAGTCAGAAATATAACCTGATATCCACCAATACAACCAGAGCATGTGTCTGTGAAGAGTTACCTCCCCTGGACCAATCGAAATGAAGTTTCACCGCATTTCTGCGTGTGCGGAGGAGGCATTTTGATGCAATAAAAATGTTTCGTTTCTTGTGTATTTCGTTTCTCCGTGTGTGGAAGCCTTTATTTCCTTGTCAGACAAGGTGAGGGCACTAACAGTAACAATGAAGGATTATAGTCATTGCAGTTTTGGTTCTTGTTGCCATAGTGAGGCAGTCAGGCAGATTGCCCGTGCCATTTGCGGATGCACGCCCCAGATAGACTCACTCAGGGAGTACGCCAGAAGCACACCTCACTGTAACCCAGCCAGCACTCGACGCACTACAGCAGGAGATGAGTCGACCATGATAATTCAAGGGCAGTGCCAGATTAGCTTGGCGCCTGTCGGCGCCAAGCTAATCTGGCACTTCCCTTGAATTATCATGGTCGATCCATCTCCTGCAACTGGTGCATAGTCATTAGATGACGCCTCCCAAATTTGGGAAGTTCAGCTGAATGAGGTAAATGTGATGCTTAGCACCTGCAAGCGGTACAGGCTGTTGGTGGTTGGCTGACATGCAATAGCGGTACAGGCTGTTGGTGGTTGGCAGACATGCAATAGCGGTACAGGCTGTTGGTGGTTGGCTGACATGCAATAGCGGTACAGGCTGTTGGTGGTTGGCAGACATGCAATAGCGGTACAGGCTGTCGGTGGTTGGCAGACATGCAATAGCAGTACAGGCTGTTGGTGGTTGGCAGACATGCAATAGCGGTACAGGCTGTTGGTGGTTGGCTGACATGCAATAACAGTACGGGCTGTTGGTGATTGGCTGACAGGCAATAGCAAAGTGAGTCTCCATACCACTGAGCCATCCATCACTTTGTTCCTCATCTGCTGCCTGCGAAAAAGTTTAACATTTGCATTTCCTGGGAGACTATTCAAGTTACAGACTTGGCCCAGGGATACTTTATGGCAAAACCTTTCTAAACGTATTGATTTGATGGATGTCTCTCAAAGGTTAAGGCCACAGGATCCACCAAATATTGCCCTACTTTGAGCAAACTTATGTTTATTTGAGTACCATTTTAAAGGCTAACGCCAAACTTGGTACAGAGAGACCCGATGATAAGCCCCTCCTACAAATGCTAACTTGGATGACTCCTCTTAAAGGTCAAGGGTCATTAGGGTCAACAAAGTGTGTGAATAACATCTAGTTTTTGATATGATGTTAGTGTTTATGGTCAAACTCAGCACAAAAATAGTTGATGATAAACCTTCCAATGTGTGCTCATTTCCTTGGCTACACTTATAGGTTAAAGGTGAAGAGAGTTCAGTGTTAATGTGAAAATACTCATTTTTGGATAGAAAAAGGATTTTTCATGTGCTGTTACTAAACTTCTTCAGTTGCTCAAGGTCATAGAAGGTGAGAAATTGTGAAGATTGGTCGTGCATGTGAGCCATGAGGGCTTTGCCATTTTTTGATTTGTTTGTTTGATGGAGCATTATTATCAAAATCTTGTTTGTACAGTTGTTATGTTTTGCTGGTTTTCACATTTTGGGCTAACTTAAAAACTATTGGTAATGGTGTTTTTACATTTTGGTATTTTGTCTTTGTATCATTCTTTTAAGTGTAGAGGGTACATGTACTTTTATTTTAACCTGATTTTACATCTTAATTTATTTTCATCTTTGAAAGTATTTGGGGGATGCGGTTAGAATTTGGGCATGGGTGGGGATGAAGGATGGGGTGGGTGTTTCACACGGATGTGTACAGCCAGATGTACAGTGTAATGCATGTTGATGAGTTGTACATATTGCTTCATGGATATTGCATCCTACATTTTATTGTGGACTTGTCCATCCTGTGGCTCTGGTGTGTGCATGCAAATTGTGATGGCGTCGACCTGCAGAGCGTTGCCTGAAAACCAGGCTTAACTCTCCCAGCCCCAAGGCCCCATTTCTCAAATGTTGGAGGTGTCACCTAACGACTGTGTAGCAGTTGCAGGGGATGGATTGACCATGATAATTCAAGGGTAGTGCCAGATTAGCTTGGCGCCTGAAGGCGCCAAGCTAATCTGGCACTACCTTTGAATTATCCTGGTCAAGCCATCTCCTGCTGTAGGTACCCAGGACTGAAAGGGTTAACTAGGTCAGCAGTGCGATCGGACAGTTGCAGGCAATGGGACCTTTTGCTGGTCTCAGTAGTGGTTTTGTTTTATGATTCGGACAGGACCAAACCATGACTGACAGCCAGACGGTTAATGACAAATACACTTTTCTTCTGTCATTTCATCGCACATGTACAGTAGCGCTAGGAGTGGCCAGTGTCACAGTATTTACTGTCAAAGTGCCATGTCAGTGTGTGAAGGAGAAATTATCTGCATGCAGATTGTGATTGTGAACCTTGATGCCCAAGCTGTAAGCTCCACAGGCACAGACCAGCACGCTACTGAGATCTGGCTACTCATAAACTTGATGTGCTGTGTTATGAGACTGTTTGTGTCTGTCAACATGTACCTGCGTCTGGTACACCCTCGCTGGTTGTGCGTTCCATGCTGTGAGATACTTGGCCTGTTCTGTGCACCTTGTACCCTTGTCTTCAGCAGTGGGGTGCTGGTCTGTGATTCTGGGTCCAGTTGCTTGACTCACGCAAATCCACTGCGCCACCGCGTGCGCGCCAGCGCCTATACTAAAGGCTTCCTCACACGGAGAAACGAAACGAAACATTTCGTCGAAACATTTCTCCAACATTTCACCGTTTCACGAAATGCGAAACGACACATTTCACGAAATAGAACCTGTCTCTATTCGCGAAACATTTCGGCGAAACATTTCTACCCGTCGCCCAATCAGCGTCGTCCCTCGGTCACACCCCAATCTGACGTCATTCAAGTCCACACACTGAAGATAGCAACGGTAAAGCGATGCCGTGGTGTCAGGTCTATTATGGCTAGAATTGCGTGATGTGACGCACGATTCTGTAAGATTTAAGCGGAGAAATCATTTTCGAAAAGGAATCTATCAAGTATCATCACTAGAGTACCACCAAAATATGATTTTAGGTCAGTTTTCTGTACCCCACTTTCATCGACTGCTCTGCGAAGCCGCCTACAAGATGGCGGCTCTCGCTTCGAGACGGCGGCATCCTCGATTCACTTGAACCAGCCCTGTTTACGCATTCAAAAGCGCTTACGTTTATTCGATATGGTCGGCAATTCACTTTAATTGTGTAAGTGAAGGCACACATGTCTTATATGTTTAGTTTTTAAGCGTCAGTAGTCAGAAATATGACCCGATGTCCACCGATTCAAATCAGAGCATGTGTCAGTGAAGAGTTACTTCCCCTGTACCAATCGAAATGAATTTTCACCGCGTTTCTGCGTGTGCGGAGAAGGCATTTTGATGCAATGAAAATGTCTCGTTTCGTTTCTCCGTGTAGGGAAGCCTTAAGCTCGAGACGGAATACTGTCTTTAGCTTAGTATAGGCGCTGGTGGCGCAGTTGATTTGCATGAGTCAAAGCTACTATCATCGGGCCCCTATGGAGTGAGCCTAGTTCTGCACTAGCCACTAAGCAAAGTGCTACGCTATAGAGGAGCACCTTGCTTAGTTCCCAGCGCAGGACTAGGCTCACTTATGCCCCTGGGCCTTCTGACACTGGAGTTTATAGATCAAAAATCTCAGACCAGCACACAGTTGCCATCCATGCTCCATGAACTCTGGCTGGCTGTGTGACTCGCGTGCTTGTAACAGCTGTACTGCCACTGAGGCCGCGTGCTTGTAACAGCTGTACTGCCACTGAGGCCGTGTGCTTGTAACAGCTGTACTGCCACTGAGGCCGTGTGCTTGTAACAGCTGTACTGCCACTGAGGCCGCGTGCTTGTAACAGCTGTACTGCCACTGAGGCCGCGTGCTTGTAACGGCTGTACTGCCACTGAGGCCGCGTGCTTGTAACAGCTGTACTGCCACTGAGGCCGCGTGCTTGTAACAGCTGTACTGCCACTGAGGCCGAGTAACAGACATGTTGTGGTGCATGTAGAGGTAGTGCACAGTCGTGTCCACTTCTCCTTTCCTATCCACCTTTTTTACAATCATATTCCAGCATTGTCTTTTTCCATAATAGTGCACGTTGCCCTTCCCAAGTGTTTGTTCTGCTCGTGGTCGATTTTCTTGTCAGCAGAACACAGAACTAAGGAAACTATTGGCTTTACTGGAATTTCTGTTTCTCGTGCATTAGACTAGGGGTAGTTGTGCACGCTGCACTAGTGATCTACAACAGGGTGTCGGTCGGTTCGCTTTATAAAGCTCTCTGGCTTTTTCTCTAGTCTTTCAACATGACTGCATCCACTCCGCTGGCTACATTATCTGTATTATTTGTTTTAATTATCTGTATAATTTTTTTTTTCTTGTGCCAGTTTCTCTTGGTATCGAATCTCGGTTGTGTTGTAGTCTCTCTCAGGTAAGCATACATTGACGTGAAGAATAATGATTATAGTAATAATTATTATAGCTTGGTAGATGAGACGATTGTCATTTCTGTGGAAAATTAATGATGACTTTATTTAACTCATTCAGCCCTGACACACCACAGCAAGACATGGATCGACCATAATAGTTCAAGGGTGGTGCCAGAATAGCTTGGCGCCCATAGGCGCCAAGCTATTCTGGCACCACCCTTGAACTATCATGCTCGATCTGTCTCTGGAATTGTAATACAATTCTTCAGAGGGCAACTTCAAAATTTGGGGGTTTCGGTCCTGGGGTAGGATGTGTCAACAGCATCCCTTCGCCTCATTTGTGTTAAAGGTGTCCCTGTGGCGCTGCCTACCGTCGAGGCGTGTGTGTATTTTGTCTGGTGTTGCCCGTGCTGTGTGCAGACCGCTGGTTTTTTGCAAGGCCATTTGTCATGGGGTGCACGCTGTTTGTGTCTGCTTGACAACCCGGCTCAGCGTGCAGATTAGTCACTATCTCCAGGTGAACGAGAAAAGGAATGTGAGGTATTGCAGAGACGCCGTTCCTGTAGGAGGAGTAGACCTACAGCCGGGTCTCGGAGTAGATCGGGATGCCGGACAGGGGGGGTGATCTACATCCGGGTCTCAGTGTAGATGTTGACGCAGCACAGGGACCAGGGGTGGATCCAGGGAGGGAGGGGGGGGGGCAAGGGGTTCGATGGGTCTCCGCCCCCTGACCCCAAATTTGTTAAAATGCTATTAAGAAAGTCTCCTCTCCTTAAGCCCCCCCCCCCCCCCCTGCCTGGAAGCAAGATCTGTCGCGCCCCCCCCCCCCCCCCCCCCCTTTGTTTGATCTTTTGGCCCTCGCGGAAACAAGATCTAGCGTGGTGGAGGCCTTTTGTATCAGGTTCAAGGTCCCAAACAAGAAGTTGGACCCCCCCCCCTCCCCCCTGGAGCTAAGTGATCCGGCCCTGGGGGTGCATGTACAGGTGCCAGTGTAGATGTTGACGCAGCGCATGGTGGGTGGGGTGGGGATGTACAGGTCTTGGTGTAGATGTTGACGCAGCGCAGGGGGGGGGGGGGGGAGGGGGGATGTACAGGTCTCGGTCTAGATGTTGACGCAGCGCAGGGAGGTTGGGGGGGGGGGGGGAGGTGATGTACAGGTCTCGGTGTAGATGTTGACGCAGCGCAGGGGTGGGGGTGATGTACAGGTCTCGGTGTAGATGTTGATGCATGGGGGGGGGGGGGGGGGGGGGGATGTACAGGTCTCGGTGTAGATGTTGCAGCGCAGGGGGGGGGGGGGGGGGGCGGGGTGATGTACAGGCCTCGGTCTAGATGTTGACGCAGGGGGGGGGGGGGGGGGGGGGGGATGTACAGGTCTCGGTCTAGATGTTAACACAGGGGGGGGGGGGGGGGGGGAAGGGTTATGTACAGGTCTCGGTGTAGATGTTGACGCAGCGCAGGGAGGGGGGGTGGGTTGGGGGGGGGGATGGATGTACAGGTGTCCGATTGCCGGAAAGAAGAAAAGGACGGTCCAGCAGTGAACACCCCCCCCCTCCCCCCCCTGCCAGCCGTCCATCCCCTTATCCCATGTAGCCCCAAGACCGCGTTTCCCAAATCAGTTGTGGAGATGTCGCCTCAGTAACGACTGTGCACCAGTTGCAGGATATGGACTGACCATGATAATTCAAGGGTAGTGCCAGACTAGCTTAGGCGCCTGCTGTAGTGAGTCGGAGCTAAACGGGCCAAGTAGGCCTTGATCCAGGAAGCGATGCGGGCTGCAGGGAGTCAAGGCACCCTACGTCCGTGTGGACCCCGAGTTTTGGCTCTGTGTCTGTGATGAGACCACCAGAGTTCACGGCTGCAGCTGTTTGTGCAAAGTCCGAGACGGGGTCACAGTGTGACATATGCTCCGGCGTTGAATGTCATTTCAGTTGCTAAGGTTGAAGTCGGAACACCGCACTGCATCTTGTGATTAAGCTCTTCAGCCCAGAACAATGGAACACCTCCCAACGGCAAGAGGTACAGACCCCCCGCAGTCGCTGACACCACTTTGTATTCGCGTTCCTTTGACGGCTGGCAGTCTGAGACGTTGAATGTACTTTGATGTTCTCTTGGCTCTCTCTTGGCTTGACTTCGCGAACAAAGATTTTATAGGAGTTGCCCATGACGTCTGCAGGCTTGTTCGTGGCTGCGGAGGCCAATCCGGGACAGGCAGGTTCGACCGCAGTGGCTGCAGGGGAAGGTCTGGTCAGGGTTCTGAGTTGCGGCATCTTTGTTTTTTCTCCTGAGCCGCTTGTCCTTAAGGCTAGCTCTGCGAGAGTCCTCAAAGGAGACAGCTGCCTTGTAAATGGTGGAGCGCCAGGTGTCACGGTCCACAGCAAGCGAAGACCACTGGTGGTGGTCGATTTGGCAGGCACTAAGTGACTTCTTGAGACAGTCTTTGTATCTCTTCTTTGGTGCCCCTCTGTCACGGTGTCCAGTAGCAAGCTCGCCGAACAGGGTGATCTTTGGTAGGCGATGATCCTCCATCCTGGACCTCGACGTTGGTGACATAGTCACTCCAGTGAATACCCAGGATGGTGCGCAGGCAGCGCTGGTGGAAGCGTTCGAGGAGTTGTAGTTGGCTGCGGTAGAGGGCCCAGGACTCGGAACCATACAGCAGGGTGGTGAGGACCACAGCTCTGTACACGCTGATCTTGGTGCCTGTTTTCAGCTGTTGATTGTGCCACACCTGCTTGAAAAGTCGCCCGAAAGCGCTGTTCGCTTTTGCCAGCCTGCTGTCAAGCTCCTTGTCCAGCTTGGCGTCCGACGTGATAATGCAGCCAAGGTAAGTAAACTGGTGCACTGACTTTAGTTCAGACTCGCCAATGGTGATGTGAGGAGGGCGATACACTGTCTTGGGTGCAGGCTGATGGAGGACCTCTGTCTTTTTCAGACTGACCTCGAGTCCAAAGAGCTGGGCAGCATCTGCAAAGCAGGACGTGATGCGCTGTGTGTGCAACGAGGGCAGCGTCATCGGCAAAAAGCAGCTCACGAATCAGTTGGTCTAGGCGTGTGGGCCTGCAGTCGTCTGAGGTTGAACAGGCTGCCATCGAGACGATACCTGATGTATACTGCGTGGTCATCATCAAGGTCCACTGTGGCCTGCTTCAACATCATGCTAAAAAAGATGGTGAAGAGGGTCGGTTCCAGCACGCAGCCCTGCTTTACGCCGTTGAGAATAGGGAATGGTTCTGAGAGGTCATTGTTGAGTCTGACCTGGCCTTGCTGGTCCTCGTGTAGCTGGACAATCATGCTGAGGAACTTTGGGGGACAGCCAAGTCGCTCCAGGATCTGCCACATGCCTTGCCTGCTCACAGTGTCGAACGCTTTTGTTAGGTCGACAAACGTTACGTACAGACCTTTGTTCTGCTCGCGGCACTTCTCCTGAAGCTGTCTCAGCACAAAGACCATATCGGTGGTGCTCCTGTTTGCTCTGAAGCCACACTGGCCCTCTGGGAGTTGGTCTTCAGCGATGGCAGGTACCAGCCGATTCAGGAGCAGCCTTGCAAGAATTTTCCCAGCAATGGACAGCAGGGTAATTCCCCGATAGTTGGAACAGTCAGACTTCTCGCCTTTGTTCTTGTACAGGGTGATAACGACAGCATCACGGAGATCCTTTGGTAGTGTTCCTTCCTCCCAGCAGCAGAGAAAGAGGTCATGGAGCTTGTTGTGCAGTGCTGTGCCTGCATGTTTCCAGATCTCTGGCGGTATTCCATCAATGCCTGCTGCTTTGCCACTCGAGCTGGTGGATGGCTGTGAGGGTCTCTTCAGCGGTGGGCGGTTCGTCCAATTCAACCTTTACTGGGAGGTGTGGGATTTGTAGGACGACTGCTTCTTGAACAGTGCGCTCAGCGCTGAAGAGGCTCTGAAAGTATTCCGACCAGTGGTTCAGGATGGAGGTATTATCTGTGATGAGTGCCTGGCCATTCGCGCTTCGCAGGGGACTTTGTACCAGGTGCCTGGGGCCATACACTGCTTTCAGTGCTTCGTAGAAGCCCCTGTAGTCACCATTGTCAGCGCAAAGCTGGGTCCTCTGTGCAAGTCTGGTCCACCACTCATTCTGGAGATCTCTGAGCTTGAGCTGGAGACTGCTGCAGACGAGGCGGAAGGCAGACTTCTTCAGAGGGCAGGAAGGCTGGGCTAGGTGGGCCTGATTTCAAATACGCAGACTGCGCCTACAGGCAGTGAAGGATACCCCCCCCCCCCCCCCTCTTATCTGCTTGGCGTCTACAGGCAGTGAAGGATGACCCCCCCCCCCCCCCCCCCCCCCATGTCTGCTTGGTGTGGCAGGAAAAGGCTGGCCATCTGTACTGGCGCGTTTCTAGCCCGGCTGAAATGTCTCGCTTGCAATTGATTTGGAAGGTCAATGGCCGCCCAGGGGGAAATGGCTTCAGTAACATGATCAGGTTTGGTGTGTGGGTGCGCCCAGGCTTTAGTAACATTTCCAAGTCTGCAGGTGGAAAATCTTGGTGAAATTTCCCATCAATAAAATGTGTTTAAAACTCATGTTCCACGTGGGCACTTCCCTATTTGGATAACGTTGATTATTTAGATATCATTTCAAGGAGCAGAAATGAAAATCGTGAAATATCTCAAGAGTAGTGGCTAACACTTGTGAAAATGTTTGTTCAGTCTACCATGACCTGAATTGAAGCCACACGAACATGCAGCCACTGACAGGAACTGTTCGCCATGTACTGCACAAGTACGCCTCTGTTATGCTGCGCATCTCACCAGGCTGCATACCAGTGGCTGTGTGCACACGGGGGAGACGACCGTGTTGCTGTCTGTTTTATAAACGCTCTTTTGGTCAATCCGTTAGGGAATTAGTTCACCATTCGGCTGTGGCTTCTTGGCACCTGACTTCCACTGTCGCAACATGTCGCTTTTGTGACGGACTGTGACGCAAATCTTTCTTACCTAATATTGTGGGTTTTTTTGCTGTGAAATATGTAATTAATCAAATGCAAAATTGAATGGTTATTGTAACTTGTGATATGTTATATTTTTCTAGAATATTTATTCACTGGTTTCAGGGTGTGGATGCATGATAGTTCAAGGGTAGTGCCAGATCAGCTTGGCACCTGAAGGTGCCAAGCTAATTTGGCACTACCCTTGAACTATTACGTTGTGCTGGTTGTGACAGACTGGCAGGGTTTCTAAATCACACGTAATTAAAGTTCATGTCTTAAGAGTTTTACTGCCACTTGGTTACTTGTGTACATACTGAAGTGCACACAGGCGCGGCAACAGATGATGTATGATATCATTCCATTACTGGTCAAATAATGTGATATTTATCGTGATTAAACCCCGTGTGTCAGTGTAACACTATATTTGAAAATGTGTGTTGTAAAAAAAAAATCTTGTGACTTTCTGTAGAAGTGTCTGTTGTATTTGTATTGTTGAAGAGCCACATTTTATTGAGCAATATCAGCGGTTGCTTTAATTAAGATGCCCTCATCATTTCATGTGTACATAATCATGCGTCATCAATTGGTGTGTGAACATTACTTCTTGCATCTTGATGCCATCTTGATTATATCGTCTTGGCATCATACTGTCTTGCTTCATAATGTTTTAGTGTATTTGGACTGTGATGTCATCTTCATTGTATCCTTTTGGCGTCATACTGCCTTGCGTCATAATGTTTTAGTGTATTTGTAACTGTGATGTCATCTTGATTGTATCCTCTTGGCGTCATACTGTCTTGCGTCATAATGTTTTAGTGTATTTGGATCTGTGATGTCAAGCACTTTACAGTGAGACCAGAATAGATCTATGTGATCAAGTCCGCTATGTACGGACCTTGCCTCAGCTGCACGAGCGAGCTTTGTCTTGCGCCAGCCACTAGGCTAGGTGCTCCTCTATAGCGGGAGGTGCTCCGCCATAGTGCCACAACACTAACCCCGCTGTAGGCAGTCGCTTTGCTTAGTGGCTGGCGCAGGACTGTGCGCACTCATGGAGCTGGTCCCTCCTGTTTAGGGTTGTAGGTTACGTCAGACTAGTACACACATACATGTTTGTTTAAAACCCTAATATGAGAAATGTACATTTAACTCCTTCTACCCCAGACACCCCACAGCAAGATAAGGATCGACCATGACGCTACCGACACGGGTGATGCCAGAATAGCTTGGCGCCTATGGGCTGACTGACTGATTGACCGCCTGTGGGCAACAAGCTATTCTGGCATCACCCGTGAACTATCATGGTCGATCTGTGTCCTGCACTTCGATGCAGTCTTCAGAGGACAACGGCAACATTTGGGAGATTTCGGTCTTAGGATAGAATGAGTTAAAGAAAAATGTGAAGGTGCCCGTCACCCTGAGTACACAGTGAGAGTGCAATGTACTCGCTAGTCAACATGGCGGAATATTGGCATATTGCTGCTCACTGCTACTTGGTTCGTTTCTGTTTGATCAAATCTCCAACCAATTGACTTTTGTACCCTTGGATGTCGGTAGCGTTGTGACTGTGATTCCTGCAGGATTCATCCTGACAACAACCGCTGCCGCCAGAGACTGCTGGAATTAATGGTGCAGATGATGTCTTCAGGACCCACACAGTGCAATGCTAATCATTATTCAAGAGACTTTCAGTGTATGTGATTGGTAGCGGGGCTTTTTTTACACGCTGTTTTGTAGCGAGGTCACATGGTATGGTTTACACTCACGCGATTGGTCGTGTGACGTCGGAAGGAAAACAGTTTATTTTATAGTCGTGTAATGAAGGAGGTCAGGAGGTTTGTGTTGTCAGTGACAACAAAGGGAAGTCAGTGTCCTTGCACACTTTAAATATTTGCATGAATTATCTTTCGTTGTTATTGTTAGTCGCTGTTCTCCGGCAGACCTTGCAGCAGCTTGCCATTTCCTTGAAGACAGGCTTGTCCAGATCACATGCACTCTCATTACTATCCGTTATTATCGTTCTCTGGTATCAAGCCAGGTGACAGTACAGGAGACGCGTGTGTCATGCGCGGGCCGACTGTAGCAGCCGTCTGCCATCATTTGACAAAAGCCAGTGAGCCTGGTAGTTGAGAGAACGGTGAGATTTTCATTGGCATTCAGTGAACATCTCGCTGTTCGCACACCACGTCTGGCTTTTGTCAAATGGCGGCACGCATCAGCCTGCACACTGGTATGTCGTTCTCGATTCGCAATTGAACGACACAACCATGGTGGTCGGCCTGTGGACCTTTTGCTCCCTGCATCACTATTGAATTGTTTATACAGACATTCACATTTTTTCTTTGTATCCAATGACATGGTAAACTTGGTGGTGGAGCGAGGTTGCCGTTGGCTCCGTGCAGGTTTATGACGTCACGAGTTACAACTGACGAAATCGACAGTCTGTCAGAGTGTACATCATCCGGTGTTACTTGCCACAGTGGCACCCACCCCTCAACCACTTGGGGGCACTTTCACGTGGGCAAATTGACCAGGGCCCGATCTGGCGTAGTTTCAGTAAATAAACGACCTTCAGGCCGATGTCGACCGCAGTGGGCCCGCGCACAGTCGTGTTGGTGTAGTTCACAGTCGTGTTGGTGTAGTTCACAGTCGTGTTGGTGTAGTTCACAGTCGTGCGACCGACATCGCCCTGAGGGCCTTTACTTAACGGGGTGACCTTTCTAGCAGTGACACCGGTTGCCGAGCAATAAAACAACCAGAAACTGAAGAGAACCTGGCGTTAAAATAACAAGGACCAACCGGATTACTGTTTGGCCTTGACATTGCAAAGCGTTTTATAGTGGTTATCTTATTGTGAAAATGCACAATTTCAAATCTATTTTTGAGTATTGTAGCTAGTGCACTATGTGGTGGTTATCTTGTTAACGTGAAGCGTGTCTCATCAGTACTTGTTGTTTCACAGACATACATTAAAGTTGGTCATTAATACACTCTCTGTGTGTTTGGGTGGGTGTGAGGAGTGGTTGGGGGATTTGTGTAAATGTGTGTGTTTAAGTCGTGCCGTAGCAGATACTCAAACCCACACAAACCGGGCTGTATTCCAGGTTTAGGTCCCAATTACCCGACAAAATAACCGTCTCCTGTCAGCAGTCTGTCTCTCGCTTCACACACACACGGACGCGCACACACACACACACACACGCAGCTTCAGTACGCATTTACAATTGGAAGAGACGCGGCCAATTGCATCAGCTGTAGAGACCATGTAATGTAGGTGCTTGCACAGCCAGTGAAAACGCTGTTCTTGTTGCTGGGGAAGAAACTGTTACACTCCTTCCATTTTCTCGCAATGAACAACCTTTCCAAAGGCAAGTTATTTTAAAAAAGCAAAGTTTCAATTTTCTCGGAGACATAAAAAGTTAATTGCGCGCGGGCCCTCTGCTTACAGTCGGCTCCAACCACTCAACGCCGCATGGCCTCCTCCACCAGAGGAAAATGAATATAAATGAGCGCAGCAAGAAGCAAAGATCTTCATGAGCCCCCTGCGGGGGTACATCAAGCTCTATGCTGCTTACAGCTGGGCGGTGATAGTGGCAGGAGTGGCCATCAGTCAACGTAAGCAGGTTTGGCTGTTTGGAGTTCTCCTCTATTTTGGGATGGGGAAGAGTCTCTGTTTAGCGCTGTGCGGCAGAAAATACCCGGCCAGTTCACATTTTAAATGAGTGAATCAGCTTTTACCATTTTTCATATTCCTTTATTTTTTGGCGAAACGGATTGCTGGGAAAGTAATTGAAAAGAAAAGGATAGCAATAAGACACTTTAATTGTAGAGCTAATTTTCTGGTTTAAATATTCGGCTAATTTCTTAGCGCACCTGCGTCTTGGAGTGTTTGTTCGGTTTGGGATGAAATTTGATGGCCTGTCTGCTGATAGTGCCGCACTGGAGAAGACGCAGAAGGTTGGAACGCCCGGAGAAACGAGCACGGCAAAGCCGCAATGGCTCGCGTGCACTGACGGCAATGGTGAGAAATGTGAGTGACTGTAAAGTTTGGCGAAGGTACCTGCTCAATTTTGTTTCGCCAGCTATTGCACCTGAGCCAGAATTAAACTTGAGGTGAAGTGAATAGCGCTGGCGGGTAGCTTCAGAACCAAGGTCCCGAGACATTTGACACACTGCTCCAGAGTGCAGGGAACACAGAAACTTGAATCTCCTCACTCACAGCGGTCGCAGATGGTGTTTCTGAACTGAACTAACCTGCCGCGGGACGCATATTTTATTTCTAATCTGTAACCATTCAAAAGCCACAACCGCCCGGGCACACAGTGGTCTCAGCAAGAGACATAGATCCTCATGAGCCCCCGCGACTGCGGGGGCTCATGAGGATCTATGTCTTTTGCAGTTGCGGATCGCGTTCGCTTTTCGGCCTCGGTAGTAAAGCGGCTCATTCGATGTCAAAGAGCTTCAGCCAGGGAACATGGATACACGGGGAGAAGCGGAGCCGATTGTCAGCCCACGCAAAATGCTCACGTTCGCCAGCAAGGAACAGAGATCCTCCAGAGACATAGACCGGACAGCCGCCATAAGGCCCAACACCACAGACCCACACGTATTCTGTAAGGGCAGGTCCGGAGAAAACCAGAATTGACTGGATTTCCCAATTGATGACCCCGCGACTGGGGACCGCTGGAGTTTGGCTTCAGTCTGCCGTTTCTAGTCGGTTGCGTCCACTTTGGCTTTGTGGTACGGCCAAAGAAAAAAAAAAAAAAAAAAAAGCCGCACATCGTTAATCTTTATGTGCTGGTCTATAAATTCAGACCTTTCAGCTGCAAGCCGTCAGGTGGAAAATCCCAGAGCAGCACACATTATCATTCATTTTATCCTCCGCTTCTTTCAAGGCGGGCATGCAATCATTGCGGCCCATACGATTTGCAGCCCGCATTTCCTGGCTGCCGACCTGGGAGACTGTGATGGGTCGGATTCTGCCGACAAATAATACGTGAGTCGACCACCGCCGCGCATGGAGCGATCATAATCGGCCGACCACCGCGCAAGGAGCGATTTGAATGATTAATTGCGTGCAGACCGGCTATGGGACTAGTATATCTGACAGGGAACCTGTCACATGCGTGACCGCGTCAAATGGTTTGATTTGACATCTCGGGGGGGGGGGGGGGGGGGGGGGGGGGGGGGCTAAGACAGGTCATAATTGCACTGACTGTGACGTCACGCAGTGAAAGCAGGCCGCCATACGCCGCCATAATCCGGCATCACGCAGTGAAAGCAGTGGCTGATATTCATATTAATCTGATGTCACGTAGTGAATAAACGTGAGCTGCCATAAGTCGTCATTTTAAGTCGCATTGAAAAACCAGGCGGTGTCAGTCATTCGTCAAAATTTGACGTCACGTAGTGAAAAAGTAGGGGCTGACATTGATCTAATTTGGCGTCATGTAGTGAAATCAGGGGCGGCTGCCGCCTTGTGTCATAATTCGATGGCACCGTAGTATTTTCACAGCGTGTGATCTTTCTTAAACTGTTACGGCCGATCATTGCCCAGTTGTAGTGACGTCATGACCCAGTAGTGAATTCATACTTCAGGCCGCGATGACGCTCAGGCGAGTAAACTGCACCATTGTCATTTATTCCCCATCAGTTTGTGTATAAAACATACTTTCTAGAAACTGCACCAAACTACGCAGTCCGCCATCGCAGCTCCCGTGATGTAGAGGTGTGTCGTCAGTTTGGATATCGCCACTTAATCACAGCGACGTCTAACAACCACAAGCCATCAAGAAATTTCACCAAGCCAGAGTTTAAAGCTCGACCAGCGCAGCTTAACTCATTGTACCCCAAGACCGAACCAAATGTTGCCGTTGTTCCCTGAAGACTGCCGCATTGCAGTGCAAGACACAGATCGACCATGATAGTTCAAGGGTGATGCCAGAATAGCTAATAGACGCCAAGCTATTCTGGCATCACCCTTGAACTATCATGGTCCATCCTTATCTTGCTGTGGTGTGTCTGGGGTAGAATGAGTTAAAATGCGTGTACGTGGGGTTGGTGTTGTTGGGTGTGTGGGCCGCGGGGAGGGTGAGGTGGGTGTAGGAGAGGTGAAAATGACACGTACATCATAAGATCTGGTATTTAACCCTTTCTTTGTCGACAACAGTGTCAACACCATCCAGCTGCAAGACACATGGATCCTCATGAGCCCCTGCGACTGTGTGAGAGAGAGAGAGAGCCGCGCGCGCAAGAGACAATGACGTCATATTTAGAGTTTTCGGTGTCTGCATGGTGACGGAGTTGCCTCTTTTACGTCACCGCCACTGTCTGACTTTCTCTAGAAGTAAAGGTCTTTTTTAGTGTTTTAATTATTTTCTGAAAAGAATTCATTTTTACTAAGAATTTGAAAGGATACAAAGCTGGCTAACGAACTCATCCAATGTCTTTCTCCAAACTAGCTATATGCAAAAGTTCAAGTAAATATGAAAAAAAAAAAAAAAAATACGGACTCTAATCTGGGTCAACCGACTTGCTATAAACGGTTGTTTATGTCTTCAATGAGACATTCAATTACAATATGCTAGGAGGCTCTCTTAGACACCTACCTAAGAAAGTATTTCGCCAAGTTTCAAGCTTGTGTGTACAGAAATACTTGGAGATTATCTTGTTTACATACATACACACATACATGCGCACATGCATACATACGCACATACGGCACTTCGCGCCAAATGTACGTTCAGCAGCGAGGTTAGCGTAACTAGACATGACGTAATTTTTATTTTGTTACTTCAATTGTTAGAGGTTTAGCCAGCCAGACCGCCTTTGACATCATCACCATGCTATTAAATTCGCCCCACCGCGACCCCTCTTAAAAAGTCCCTTCTATAAGTAGAAGGGACTTAAAAACTGTACTACCTGCAGATCAGCAGACAGATTGACCACTGCTAGACCCGTACTGAGACCAGATGCAAACTGTGTGGTGACAAGGCCAGGTGATGGCCTGGTGACCCGTACTGAGATCAGATGCAAACTGTGTGGTGACAAGGCCAGGTGATGGACTTGTGACCCGTACTGAGATCAGATGCAAACTGTGTGGTGACAAGGCCAGGTGATGGACTGGTGACCCGTACTGAGACCAGATGCAAACTGTGTGGTGACAAGGCCAGGTGATCGACTGGTGACCCGTACTGAGACCAGATGCAAACGGTGTGGTGACAAGGCCAGGTGATGGACTGGTGACCCGTACTGAGACCAGATGCAAACGGTGTGGTGACAAGGCCAGGTGATGGACTGGTGACCTGTACTGGGATCAGATGCAAACTGTGTGGTGACAAGGCCAGGTGATGGACTGGTGACCCGTACTGAGACCAGATGCAAACGGTGTGGTGCCAAGGCCAGGTGATGGACTGGTGATCCGTACTGAGACCAGATGCAAACTGTGTGGTGACAAGGCCAGGTGATGGATTGGTGATCCGTACTGAGACCAGATGCAAACTGTGTGGTGACAAGGCCAGGTGATGGATTGGTGATCCGTACTGAGACCAGATGCAAACTGTGTGGTGACAAGGCCAGGTGATGGATTGGTGATCCGTACTGAGACCAGATGCAAACGGTGTGGTGACAAGGCCAGGTGATGGACTGGTGATCCGTACTGAGATCATTTGCAAACGGTGTGGTGACAAGGCCAGGTGGTGGACTGGTGACTCGTACTGAGACCAGATGCAAACGGTGTGGTGATGTAACGCACGCAGACTTGCCCACAGTCGCACGTACAGACTCTCACGCAACAGACGCATACACCGCCACTGACTCGGACAGGCGCATTCATGCTGTAAAACTCAACACACGGGCTCCCTTTCTAAAGTAACTTTATACAATATAAAAGAAAAGAAACGCTTAAATGATTATCAAACTATATACATTTCCCCACACCCAGCATCCACATCACATACACATCACACACTATCGCCTTGCCAGGCTAGGTATTAGTTTCTCACTGTCTCCAACCTGTTTGATGTTATTGCCTGGTTACGTTGGTCCTTCTCACGTCTAGGCGTGCAAGTCCTCCGTTGTACGCTCTTTCCTGTCGTCCTGTCTCTTTATCACGGACGTCCTCGTACTCGTACCGTAGCGCAGTTCTCGCTTTGACTCGGGTATCTCAGTCGGTCCCGATCGCTTCACTCCCTGAGTGAAGAGCTGGAGGGGTGATGACCTCACGTTAGGTCTGGTGACTGTGGTCTTGGCGTCCGTCGCTCCCTCTTTACAAGCACTCTAAACACAACAACAAGGATCCAAAACGTAACGCTTGCTAAACACACAACATATTGGATCAATGAGAAACGTTACGTAACCTGGCCGATACAAATAACTCACGTTCATTCACACACATGTGCTTCATAACCCGACTACTTCCGTAACACCCCCATATCTCTGTCACTATCTTGAAACAGACTATAGCCTAACACGCTTGCTATTCACTACTCTATACACTGGAAAAGACTATGCTTAACCAACCGCGTACTACCTTCATAGCGACTAAGGCATACACACCTTACATTCCTTTAGTCATCCATCTCGGTAAATAACTGTATACCAAAAACACCAGTTACTTCACTGAATTCTAAACCAACATAACTGAACCAAACCGGCCAACACTATACAAGCAAATTACACTTAGCAACGCATACTGTCTTTAACTAAGCAACTATCAATACTACATATATAGAAACATACCTGAATTCTAGGTTTCAGAGTCTTGGAATACTGGCTAGGTATCTCAAACACATCTGATCCCTCTGACAAGAAAGCCCGTACTAACGTACTACTGCTCTGACAGACTAAACGTTTGCCTACAACTCACTAACGCTCACTAAAACTCCCCGTGTTAAACATGTCTTAAAGATTTCACGTGGCTCTCGGCCTCACGGACTATCGGCACAAAACAAACCGTTAACAAAAACCGTACCGTATTTATCCTACTGTGTGAGCACTATGTACGAGCATAGAGCTTCATCACAGGTGACAAGGCCAGGTGATGGCCTGGTGACCCGTACTGAGAGCAGATGCAAACGGTGTGGTGACAAGGCCAGGTGGTGGACTGGTGACCCATACTGAGAGCAGATGCAAACTGTGTGGTGACAAGGACAGGTGGACTGGTGACCCATACTGAGACCAGATGCAAACGGTGTGGTGACAAGGCCAGGTGATGGACTGGTGATCCGTACTGAGACCAGATGCAAACGGTGTGGTGACAAGGCCAGGTGATGGACTGGTGATCCGTACTGAGACCAGATGCTAACGGTGTGGTGACAAGGCCAGGTGATGGACTGGTGATCCGTACTGAGACCAGATGCAAACTGTGTGGTGACAAGGCCAGATGATGGACTGGTGACCCGCACTGAACGTGTAGTGCAAATGGTGCAGACACTTCTCTCATCCCAATACCCAGGCTGTGGGTTCCCCAAAACTAACACGCTCTTTAGCATGAGAGGTGAGAAAGCACAGTGGGCTGCGGGAAAAGACCTCGCATCACTATGGAACATCGGCAATGCAAGCAGGAAACCATTACAGAAACAAACTATTTCAGTGAAATCGCCCAATATTCACAGAGTTTATGTGAATAAAATGCATCTGCTGTCAGTATAAAAAAGTGAATTAATTATACTCGCTATTAAAACGAAGCCACTGTGACTCCCTTATCACTACATACAGTGTTAATGCACTATTTCCACAAAAATCAAAAACAAAAGAGGCAAAGCCCTTATGGCTCACATGTATGACCAATCCATATAATAAAAGTGATCTTGACCTTTCCAACAGGTCACTGAAATGAGCAAGTGTTCAAGTGTCTGAACATAAGTAAAGGGTTGGCTTCTGTACCTGTAAAATCTGACGTTTTTTTAAATTTTTAATGTTTGCATTTTGTACACAAATGTCCACCCCCCCCCCCCCCCTTTTGACCTTTGTGACGGGTGACTGAATTAGCATGCATAGAAAGGTGTTATCATAAGCTACCTTTATGCCAATTTTAATTGAAAAATTTGCAAACAACTTTGATAAAAACTACAATTCTGTCAAAAACTGATATTTTTCACACTTGCTGATCTCTTATAACCTTGACCTTTCTGAGGGGTCATCCAGATTAGTACGCATAGAAAGGCCTTATTATCAGGTATCTCTATGCCAAGTTTGGGTCGAAGTTGAAAATAGTATTTGAGAAAAAAAATTGTTTGGTCAAAATATCACTCTTTTGACCTATTTCTGGACCCCCCATTGACCCTTGACCTTTTCGAGTGTACCACTAAATTACTATGAATAGAAAGGTCTTATCATCAGCTATCTTTGTGCCAAATCTGACTGAAAAGTTGGCAAAAACTTTGATAGAACTACAATTCTATCAAAAACTTTAATTTTTCACACATTTGCTGACCTCCTGTGACCTTGAACTTTCCGAGGAGTTATCCAAATCAGTATGCATAGAAAGATCTTATCAGGCATCTGTGTACTAAGTTTGTCTTTGAAGTTGAAAATAGTATTTGAGGAGAAACAATTTGTTTCAAGATATGACTATTTTTTACCCCTTTCTAGACCCCTGTGACCTTGACCCTTGCAAGAGGTCACTCAAATTGGTATGTTTAGAAAGGTTTTACCACAAAGTGCTTTTGGGTCAAGTTTGGAGCCTGAGGCTTGAATAGACTCCGAGAAAATGTCAAAGTTAAAATTTACTACGGATGACAGACGATGGATGCCTGACAGACGATGGGTGGCCCATTACATATACTCATTTTTGCTATCGCACGTGAGATTGTACTATAACAACTGTATAACCAAGAAGATATCGTGGACAGTTCTTTGTCAATCTGAGCTTAAATGTTGCCACATATTATTACATGTGATGCACAACAAAACAGTGTTGCCAAAGCATAACAGCTACCCAGCCTGCAAGCCCGTCAGTACCGAGTTGGGGCCGATGCGCGGATGAGATAGCCACAGATAGCCACAGATAGCCCCAGATAGCCACAGCAAACAACTCAGAGCCCGCATTGGCCCCACCTCGGGACTAATAATAATAATAATAATAATGCATAGCATTTATATGGCGCATTTCTCATATTTATAATATAACTCAATGCGCAGAATGTAGCCGCGAACTGAACCCAACAAGCACGCTCACGTGAATCACACGCATTCACTCACACACTGTACGTAAACACAGAACATTCACGTGGTGCTAAGGGCAAGCTCAAGCGAGCTACTGACGGTATTTGGAAATCGTTTTGTATTTGAAATTTTATTAAGTTGGCTGAAACTGATACCAAAGTGGAGGGGGAGGAAGAGCCGGAGTACCCGGAGAAAGAACCCCCGACGGTCCGCCCGAATTAACGGTGACACTTACTAGAGGAGAAAAATCCGACGCCGGAACCCGGAATCGAACCTCGCACCTTTAGCCTTAACCACTGCGCCACGGACCGCCCCAGGCTTGCAGGCTGGGTAGCTGAGTTGCCCCACATATCATGGCTGGCAGAGTCTAGGCTCAAAGTCGTATAATCTAGCTAGCTTTCTCGAGACACTCATGAACTGGCAACCAGCCTATTTTGAGAGTTTAGCGTAGAATACACACTAACAATAAGGGCAAAAGTATAGTGATGATCCCCCATGGACCTGCTGCATGTGCAACACTAGCTGATTACACCTCTCCGCTAAGCTGAGCAAATTGTGTTCACTCCTCTTACACATCCCATCATAATCCCGCCAGCCAAATGTCTGTTTTAGATGGACTGACATCCTGCACATGATGCCATTTCATAAAATTTCTAAATCTAAGAATCTGCAGAAACAGTTTGGTTGTTTCAGTGTGTCTTCATGAAGCTGGAGCAGCTGGAGCAGCTCGTGGCGAGATTACAGCCCTAGAGACTTTGTAAAAAAAAAAAAAAAAAAAAAAAAAAAAAAAAGCGTTTTGCTGCTAACTTTCTTTTGTTGTGAGCAGAAGGATACATGGTTCAAGTATGCACCCGCCTTGATTTTTTTAAGAGGAAAGTAGTACTGATTCCTACACTTAATGACTGCGCCCTGATGTGAGGTTGTGGTCTGACGGCGAGCGTGCGAGCGCAGTCAACCTCTGTGCAGGAGAATTTTCCAATCACTTTGATTTCATAATAATATTGCCGATTGCGACCTAAAGGACTGACACCCGACAGTCTCGTTACATAAACTGAAGTTGAAGCTGCTGTTTTTGTGCCCAGCCTAGACCTTTAACTAGGTGAAGGTCAGTGTGCGGCACTGGGTAACATCTGGCTTGAGATAGACCCCGGCTGAGTGCAACTGACAAGCAGCGCTCTTTTTTCATTCATCTGCCCTCCCGCCTCTCTTGTGATCGCTGCCTAAATACCACAAAATTGCACAAACACTTTATGACGTCGATAGTGTGCTTACCCCACAGCAGTCGGCTTTTCGCTTGCACGAGGCATAGAGTCTCATAAGCCTCTGCAGCAGCAAGGGACATGAGAATCTGTGCCTCACGTTTGGGTGATCTTCCCCACTTGCACTCTTATCTGCACAACATCATTTAAGGATAGAGACTGCCATAAAAAAAAAAATAATAATAATAAAAACCGGTTCCTTGTGCACGGGCAGTGCGGGTTTGCTTGTAGAGGCAAAAAAAGCTGAAGAGGTTTTTACAGCGAGATGTTCTTGATGTCAGGTATGATGCGCTGAAAATCCTGCAGTAAGTGAGATGTAATGAAATAATAAAATATAACAATGTCAATATACGCGGATGCACTGAAAATGATGAAAAAGGCCAGACAGCTAAATAGAGATAAATAGAGATATATAGAGATAAATAGAGATATATAGAGATAAATAGAGATATATAGAGATAAATAGAGATATATAGAGATAAACTGTCCTTACAAGTGCTGCTCTTTGGTGACAACTTGAAATTATGGGAAGACTGTAGTCTACACGAAGATGAAAGCAGCGTGTGTGTGATGTGTGTGTGTGTGTGTGTGTGTGTGTGTGTGTGTGTGTGTGTGTGTGTGTGTGTGTGTGTGTGTGTGTGTGTGTGTGTGTGTGTGTGTGTGTGTGTGAGTGTGTGTGTGTGTGTGTGTGTGTGTGTGTGTGTGTGTGTGTGTGTGTGTGTGTGTGTGTGTGTGTGTTCTGTCTGTCAACATCAGGCGTATTTGCACCGCGTCAGTGTATATCACGTTGAACGTTGAGGTGGACCACAGCAAAGTAACCAGAAGATGAGATGAACCATAACCCACAAAGTATCTTCTATAGTAACCAGACGGATGAACAATAACCCACAACGTCTCTTCTATATTACCAGAAGATGGGATGAACCATAATCCACACAGTCATTTCCATAGTAACCAGAAGATGAGATGAACCATAACCCACAAAGTCATTTCTATAGTAACCAGAAGATGAGATGAAGCATAACCCACAAAGTCTCTTCTCTACAAGAGCCATAACCCACAAAGTCCCTTTTATATGCGAGCTGTGCCCTCTGTCAAGGGTCTGTTGTCTTTGAACTATCTCCCCCTAGTCCCGGCCGGGGCCTCAGTTATTTTGGGGGGCTCTAGAACTGAAGCCCCGAATCCAGCCGCAAAGAAGCCTGAGGCATTAACCTACCGGATGATCTGTTGGTGACGCATAAGATATTTTGGATCCTCTCGCTATGAGGAATGCCTAAGTTACCTTTAGATATCATGGCGGACAATGTAAGTTGAGCGGCTCCGTTGCTTAGGGTAGACTGTTTTCGTCGTTAGACCGGAAAAAAATCTCCATTTTTGAACACGTGAATCTTTTATCTTCGCTGAAGCTTTTCCTTCGTAAAAGTATTTGCTGGTGGTGCAGAATTACTTAGTATTTTTCTTTTTCGGCCCATAAGGAGCCTTCTCAAGAATCATATGTACTGCAAGAATGAGGCGTCAAAGAAATTGTGAACTACAAGAATATGACGTCTTCTTGCTGTCCAGTGACGTAAATGATTTTATTGTTACCATTATTATAAACGAATGACGTGGAATCTATTTATCGCAGATTCTTCAATTTCTTGTGGACAAAATGGCGGGTGGTCTGAAATCGTTCACATGGCAGTAGCTGACAGTGGCTTGTATACTGACTAGAAGTGTCTACATGAGTTTATGGTGGCATAGGAGCTTCAGGTAGGTTGCTTCTCTGGTTCCTTCCTATCTTTTAAAATATTTTCGTCGTTTAGAGGCGCGTCACGACTCATACACAATTTTAACATAGCAGGGAGGTGTACGAGCTACCCCCCCCTTTCCACCTCCCTCCGCGACCCATCCTAAAAAGGCTCTTCTATAAACACAAGAGACTTAAAAAATCAGCAGGACCAAAAGAAACCATTCATTTTGTGAGACGGTTTTAATCCTAAAAACATGTGTCAAATTTTGTCACGAGTGTTGTTTTTTCCAGTGAGTTTTTGTTTTTGTTTGTACTTACAAAAATAACGAGAATGGCAGAGCCCTTATGACTCACGTGCAGAACCGATCCACACAGGTAATCTGACCCTTTGGACCGTGACCTTTCCACACGAACACTGAAATGAGAAAACGTCTTAACATACGTAAAGGCTTTAACTTTTGTGCCAGTGAAATCCATGTTTTTTTGTTTAATTTTTCTTAATTTAAAAAAAAAACAAGAAGAAATGTATGCCTTTTCTCAGATTCATCAACCGCCTGTGATCCTTGACCTTTGCGAGATGTCACTGAAGTAGTTATATTTAGAAAGGTCTCGCCACAAAGTATCCTTGGGACGCTTTTGAAGATTGTGGCTTAAATAGTTTTCGACATTATGTCAATGTTAATGTTATCATGGACGAGGGCTGGCACATTAACTGTCAACCTCCCATGGCCTTGAACTTTGCGAGGGGTCAAGCACATTAGTATGCATAGGACAGTTTCCTCATCAGCTACCTCTGGTGCTCGATCTGATACTGATAGTGATTGAAAATTTTGCAAATTTGCCGACTTCTCGTGATCCTTGACCTTTCCGAGCGGTCATCTAAGATGGTATGTGTAGAAAGGCCTTGCAATTAGGTATATTTGTACCGAGTTTGAGACAGAGGTTAAAATTTGTATTTGAGAAAACACAATTTTAATAATAATAATAATAATGCATAGCATTTATATGGCGCATTTTCTCATATTTATAATAATAAATGCGCAGAATGTAGCCGCGAACTGAACCCAACAAGCACGCTCACGTGAATCACACGCATTCACTCACACACTGTACGTAAACACAGAACATTCACGTGGTGCTAAGGGCAAGCTCAAGCGAGCTACTGAAGTGACGGTATTTGGAAATCGTTTTGTATTTGAAATTTGATTAAGTTGGCTGAAACTGATACCAAAGTGGAGGGGAGGAAGAGCCGGAGTACCCGGAGAAAGAACCCCCGACGGTCCGCCCGAATTAACGGTGACACTTACTAGAGGAGAAAAATCCGACGCCGGAACCCGGAATCGAACCTCGCACCTTTAGCATTGGTGGCAGGCGCCTTAACCACTGCGCCACGGACCGCCCCAATTTTAGTCAAAGAATGTCTATTTTCGACCTATGTTGGACCCCTTGTGACCTTGCCTTTTGAGACGTCACTGAAAATGGTGTATTTAGAGAGGTCTTGCGACAAATACCCTTGAGTCAAGTTTTAATGTAAGATTTAAATAGTCTCCTACAAAATCCCAATATTAATCCTTTTAGCCCCAAGGTCCCATTTCTCAAATTTAGGAAGTGTTGCCTAACGACTATATGAACCAGTTGTAGGAGATGAATTGATCATGATAATTCAAGGGTAGTGCCAGATGAGCTTGGCGCCTTCAGGCGCCAAGCTCATCTGGCACTACCCTTGAATTATCATGATCAATCCATCTCCTGCTGCAAGGTCCCCGGGGATACAAGGGTTACATTTTTACGACAGGCCGACGATGGAAACACGCAGTACTTAGACTCCCGTTTCCTATCGCACATCAGCCAGAAGAGACCAGCGCGTAAAATGTATCACACTTAAAGCTAACTCAGCCGAGATCAACGGCATCCGGATACGCGGCTGAAGCCGCGTAATCCGGACGCAGTTCGTCTCGAAAGAGTTAAAGAAAATGGTCAACTGAAGAGTGCTGAAAAGTTCCAATCTGGAATGGAAATGGAACACCCACAAACCATTTGTGCTAGTGCGTCACGTGATTTAGGGCCTTAATTCCGTGGCTGTCGCGACGAACCCCACTACCGGCAGCCAAAGACTAGTGAGTGGATTGTTGGTTATTACTAGTGAGTTTTTGATTGTTTGTTGTTTATTACTCTTGTTTTTCCGCCATCGTCGCCGTCTCTGTTGCCGCTGCCTCCGACACTTTCTTTTTGATCTTGTTCCTTCCGAACCCGGCCTGTATAAAGATGGCGGCTTTCTCCACTTCCGGGTCTTTGAGGTCAATGTCAATTTCTTCCTGACCGCCCCCTGGTGGGCTGAGAGAATTTTGTGCGGTGTCGATGGTGGTGGTGGTGGTGGCGGTGGTGGTGGTGGTGGTGGCGATGGTGGTGGCGGTGTTGGCTTGGACCACTTGTTTCTTCATGTCCGTGGTTTGGTCACAAGGTCGCGCGCCTCTGAAACCCGCATGTAGATTGGACAGATTTAACCAATCAACGTTGACATACAGTAATCGGAGAGTAAACGGCCTCACTACCCGCCATAACAAGAACTCAACAGAACAAAGCAAGACCAGAACACACACACACACAAAGCAAAACAAGACCAGAACACACACACACACACAGAACAAAGCAAGAACAGAACACACACACACAAAACAAAGCAAGACCAGAACACACACACACACACACACACACACACACACACACACACACACACACACACACACACACACACACACAAAACAAAGCAAGACCAGAACACACACACACACACAAAACAAAGCAAGACCAGAACACACACACAAAACAAAGCAAGACCAGAACACACACACACACACAGAACAAAGCAAGACAAAAGTCAGCCATCATACAAAATGTCCACTCGTTGATATTTGTATGATGGCCGACATTTTTTTTTTTCTTACTTCATTTTGTATCGTTAGAAAAATCAGTCATGTTGCACTATTCACTGTAACATTAACTAATTCTACCCCAGACACACCACAGCAAGATAGCTTGGCGCCTATGGGCGCCAAGCTATTCTGGCATCACCCTTGAACTATCATGGTCGATCTGTGTCCTGCACTGCAATGCAGTCTTGAGAGGACGACGGCAACATTTGGGGATTTCGGTCTTGGGGCAGAATGAGTGAAGTGATTTTCCTTGCAAGATGGCTCCTGTATGGCCAGTAGAGAACGTCTACCCGCAAAATACAAGTTACAAGTGGGCCTGTACCCGTTGTGTCTGTAACGACGGTGTTTTTAGTGTACTACTAAACTAAATTGTTACATATATAAACGTTTATGGAATGAGTGTGTGCGTGGGCTTTCTGCCAATCTGTATAAAGGTGGGTGTTCTATCTCTGTTTACTAGACTCTTTCATCCACCACACACGCGCTTACAAACAAGGACAAAGGCCACACAGTTATATCTCTTTGCCCTCTGTTTAACTATTAACATGCACTCATAACATACATTAAACCACACAATTCACATCATATAAACCAATCTGCACAAATAACTAACAAGTGGCATATAGATTATTCACAACTTCAGCGCTCACACATTCACTCGCTACCGTAGAGGTCGTTGTCTCTCTCGAGAGACGTCACTCGACTCCTCTTTATACTAGTGTCGACACAGTCAATATCACATTGACGACTTGACGGAGATTCCCGAACTGAATATTACTATTCAATGACTACTCACAGATTTAGAACATTCCTAGGCGTGAAATTAACGGCGCTAGGCGACAATAGCTACACTGACGGAACACTGCATGTGGTCCTGTAGCACGAATCTGTGGCTTACTTCGCTACCGTTGCTGCTCGTAGCACCAGTGATGGTAGGACGAAGGAGAGATGAAGGCTTGATGTCCGCACCTGGTCACGTACGTGATGCTCTCAGGACAGCTTCATCGGCCCTACACCAGGGGTGTCCGCTCCGTACCGGCCCCGCTGTACACAACATTTATACACTCATAAATGTTCGCTCTTATACCCAAAAGTCTGAATGTGTCTTCGACACATTATTCTTCAGAGCGCTCTAGATCATTTCCTCTGAAAAATGTCTTCTTTACGCCACCATACTACAATCACTATTGTCATAATTCTTATGACAATTCCTATAGCCACTTTAACACAGTGCACACAATTCCTATAGCCACTTTAACACTTTACACACATTTTACGTACCTACACCCAATGGATTATGAGCCAAATATTACAATCACAGCTCACCTCCAATTCGTAACATTACTGCACATTTCATCATTAGGTATACCTAAATATATACTGAATTCTATTCCTATTTCAGTCCCACATCTTCACATATGAATGAATACAACATGACATCCTGGTTATAAACTATATCACATAATTACATGACTAAACAAGTATTGACACGAGCCATCGCATTTCCTTCAAACATGGCTCTTCTGCACTCTAATAATAATTCATAAACAATACTTTCTTTTTCATCTGAATAGCGTTACAGGTCATTATAAATACCGGTAATAAAAGAATAAATACCTGTATTCACTATACAGCTATCGAATTCTCTAGCCAGAATTCTTCCTCAGAGCCCTAGCGAAAACGACTGCTCGGCTCGACTGGTGTAGCATCTCTAACTGGCAATTATTCCCGAACCCACACTGTCACACGTGAACATCGCTCACCGCTACATTACCGCACGTGAACAATGCTTATCTCTACATTATTCGTATGTGTACATTCGGTCCAACTGCTAATGACGTCACACCATCGTCCGACCGAACCCTGCACTAAAGGCGTTCGTTACACTACCCCCCTCTCAACGAAAAAAAGAACCGACCGAGGGTCTTTTTTACAAGTTCGGAGAATAATGTTAAAATACAGTAACGACTATGAAACCTTGATCTATGGTACCGACTGATCACGATCAGCGCGTGACAACAGATCCGCGAACACATTCTGTGTACCTGGAAGTGGTTCGAGATTGAATCTAAACTCTTGTAAGGACAAGGACCAACGCATGATGCGAGAATTCTTAAAGCGACTTGTATGCAAGTACGTCAGCGGTCTGTGGTCAGTCTGGAGAATGAAATCGACCCCCCAAAGAAATTTGGAAAATTTCGAAATGGCCCAACCAATAGCCAAACAACATGAAAGGAATAGTGGGAAGACTACCAACATCATCATCATCTTGGACAACACCAATAGCCACTGATGGGACAGTATGCAAATTTGAAACGTCCACATGAGGAACAGCACACTGAGGCTCCACAACCTCGACATCTGGAAGCAAAAAAGGAGAAAAGGCCCAACGATATCAATAGCGACCCTCTCGAACGGAGTCGAGATAAGAGGCATAGTCGCCAAAGGAACAGGGAGAACTTTGCCTTTTAAAACTGACGTCTTGCACATGTCACAAGTGTGAACATAAGTACGCACATCAGCAGAAACACCAGGCCAAAAGAATTGGGACAAAATCCGAGTCAGAGTTCTACGAACTCCACAATGACCAGCCAAAAGTTGATCATGCGCAGCAATCATGACTGAAGCACGAAGTTTCTCTGGAACAACTACCTGGTGTAAAATATCCTTGGATTTCTGATACCTCCTGTACAACATATCATCTTGAAAATAGAAAGAATAAGTAGCAGAGCCAACAATCTTTTCTTCACCTGAGGCAGCTAAATTGAAACAACCTTGCAGAGTAGCATCACCTTTCTGCAACTGAATGAGTTCAGCACGAGTGTCCTTCAAATCATCGCACACAGTGACAAGAGGTTTGTGCGGGAGACCTTGTTTTCTAGCCTGAGCACGAGTAGTGACAGCAGCAACAGGGATCACATCAGCAGCAGCAGCAACTTTGGTATCTTGGGCCTGCTGGACAACCAAACCTGGAATATTACCCACAATCAAGTCAGCAACTGGATCCTCAAGAACACAACAAACCAACTCTCCAGCAAAATATGGACAAGAAACAACAACTTTAGCCTGCTGGTAAATGTTGATCTCTCCACCAAAAGTTTTACAACGGACAGTACCTGGTACATACAGTTCATCAGAAACCAAACGTTTTCGAACACCACAAATGGTAGCACCTGTGTCTCGCAGAACTGAGCAAGCAGTAGAATTAACAGAACCAACTTCTAAATGCAAGTGACCAGCTGACTGATCAAAATTAGAGCAAACAACTTCCGAGTCTACAGGGACAACTGCACAACCTGAGCTCGAGTTACTCTTATCATCTGAAGCTATGGTTTTTTTCACAACAAAGGGACAAGTTTTTCGAGTATGACCACCAATGTTGCAAACAGAGCAAGGGTTTGGACTGTTGCGAAGAGGACACTGCCTGGGACCATGACCTTTACCATCACAAAGAGGGCAATTATCAAAATTGGTGTAAAACGAACCACCTCCACGTCCACGTCTAAAAAATCCTCGAGTTTGATCAACACGACCTTCGACCTTTTGGTTCGAAACCGAGGGTGTTTGGTCTGTCTTTCGAAAACCACGATTTCTCCAATAGCCGCGACCTTGATAGTTTGAGTAACCACCGCGAGAATCTGCAGAGCGAGCAACAGCTGGTGACTCTTCAGCTACATCAACTGATCCTACTGAACCGAAAATCGTAGCAGCCGATCTGCGTGTCAAGTTCTTTCCGGGACGAGCAAGACGATAACTTTCAGCGGTTTTAACCATATCATCTAATGTGACAAGTCCACGCTCGCGAATGAAAGTAGCAAGGTCCTGTGACACACATTCTAGAAACTGCTCACCTAACACAAGATTCATAATTCCCTGCATGTCTCTAGGAACACCGGACAAAGCTATCCATCGATCAAACAATCTGTTTAGCTCAATACCAAAAGTTTGGAAAGGTTCGTTCGAGTCTGGTCGGATTTCACGGAACTTCTTGCGAAAACCTTCTGCAGTACACTGGAACTTCTTAAGCAAATTGTCCTTCAATGTCTGATAATCGACAGGACCATGAGCAGCAAGACTGTGGTACAAGTTCAATGCGTTACCTTCTAACAAAGAGGAAAGAAAGGTAACCCATTTGCTTTGATCCCAGCCAAGGGCTGTAGCATGAGTCTCAAAACGAAAAAGGTATGAATCAATATCATCTTGTCTTTCTTTGAAAAGAGGCAACTTGGGGTAAACAGGTCTAGCACCAAAAGAAGAACTATCCCTACCTCTGTTTCCATGACCAGCATCTTGTTCCTCAAGTCTACGTTCAGAACGAAACTCAAGTTCCATTTGTTTAGTTTTCTCTCTTTCCAGCTCTAACTGAACATCGGCTTGTTTATTTGCTAACGCTAACTGAACATCTGCTTGTTTAATTTCTGCTTGTTTATTTGCTAACGCTAACTGAACATCTGCTTGTTTAATCAATACATATGAATGAATACAACATAGCGAGTGAATGTGTGAGCGCTGAAGTTGTGAATAATCTATATGCCACTTGTTAGTTATTTGTGCAGATTGGTTTATATGATGTGAATTGTGTGGTTTAATGTATGTTATGAGTGCATGTTAATAGTTAAACAGAGGGCAAAGAGATATAACTGTGTGGCCTTTGTCCTTGTTTGTAAGCGCGTGTGTGGTGGATGAAAGAGTCTAGTAAACAGAGATAGAACACCCACCTTTATACAGATTGGCAGAAAGCCCACGCACACACTCATTCCATAAACGTTTATATATGTAACAATTTAGTTTACTAGTACACTAAAAACACCGTCGTTACAGTGTCCCGCTAGCACGAAATCACTTGATATCACGCCAGATTTGATCCGGTCGCTTTCAAAACGAAAAAAAGAAAGAATTCTAATAATAATAATAATAATAATAATAATAATAATAATTACGGTATTTATAATGCGCTTATCTTATAATAATTATAACTCTAAGCGGGCACTCACAACTCGCGCACACATGCGCACGCTTTTGACAATGACGTACCACAAATACATTAATAATAATAATAATAATAATAATGGCAACTTATATAGCGCTTATCCTTAAATAAACTCTAAGCGCTTTACAAATAAAGAGTGGGAGTGGAGGGGGTCATAAAACCAAAGAAACAACGGATTCTACAATACACACTCGCGCGCACGCACGCACACACACACACACACACACACACACACACACACACACACACACACACACACACACACACACACACACACACACACACACACAGGTACATAATGACAAAGAACTGAGCTACATTGGGGTATCGAACAGGTGGGTCTTAAGGGCAGATTTAAAGGCAGTGAATGAGGAAGAATGTCTGATGTCTATAGGTAGGGAGTTCCAGACAACAGGTCCAACGTGCGCAAAACAACGGTCACCTCTGGTTTTGTATTTGGAGAGCGGGACTCTGAGAAGGCGCGTGTCACTACTTGAACGGAGGGAGCGGGAGGGAGTGTATAGTTGAAGAAGATCAGCGAGATAGGCAGGGGTAGAGTTATGATAGTCAGCTTGGGGTGGGGAGTGTGGTGATGTTATAGTGCTAGAACTGTTGGAATTTTAGGTTTCGACCGACTGAAATATGCTGATTTTATTGACAATTAAAGGCCCACTACCGCCGTAACTGTTCAAAGATACACTTCTGTGACAGATGGTTACGAAACGCTACACACAGGTCTAGTTATGGTTCATTTAGACACAGGGCAATCCAGTTCAGCACACGTCGTCTTTATATCAAGTAACCTGACAATGACTCCACTCCGTTCGAGAAATACAACGCGATCAGTAAGAGAAACAGCTAAAAATAGACTGACACGCTAACGGCTACGCAGAAGAAATAAGTGCGATTACGCCTGGGCTTTTGCTGCGTGTCCCAACTGCTGTTACAGTTCATTAGGTGTGTCCACAAGGCATAACAAACACACATGTGCTGTTACAGTTCATTAGGTGTGTCCACAAGGCATAACAAACACACATGTGCTGTTACAGTTCATTAGGTGTGTCCACAAGGCATAACAAACACACATGTGCTGTTACAGTTCATTAGGTGTGTCCACAAGGCATAACAAACACACATGTGCTGTTACAGTTCATTAGGTTGCCACATTCCTTCTGCCATTGAAGATAAGTAGCGGCTAATCTCTATGTTTGTTTGTTTGTCTATTTTGACAATGGGTATTTACCCGAAATGAGTATTAATAAATTGTGTTGTACCCGTCTTTTCTAAGCGTGTTTCTTTCTCCGTTGGGTACTTCTTTTCAGTTCATTAGGTGTGTCCACAAGGCATAACAAACACACATGTGCTGTTACAGTTCATTAGGTGTGTCCACAAGGCATAACAAACACACATGTGCTGTTACAGTTCATTAGGTGTGTCCACAAGGCATAACAAACACACATGTGCTGTTACAGTTCATTAGGTGTGTCCACAAGGCATAACAAACGCAAATGGTGCTGAAATGTGCCTTCAAATGTACGTGTAATGGTAATTTAACCGTCGTTGCACGTTGTAAGTAGTAGTTTGGGGCGGTCCGTGGCGCAGTGGTTAAGGCGCCTGCCACCAATGCCAAAGGTGCGAGGTTCGATGGACTTTTCTCCTCTGGTAAGTGTCACCGTTAATTCGGGCGGACCGTCGGGGGTTCTTTCTCCGAGTACTCCGGTTCTTCCACCCGCCCCCCACCCCCCCACCCCCCACACTTTGGTACCGGTCTCAGGCCACTTTACAAATTTCAAATACAAGCGATCAAAAATCTCTGTAACTTCAGTAGCTGACTGGCCCTTCGTTTGTCTTGTACTGTGTTTGTACTGTGTTTGTCTTAAATGGCGTAAATCCGTGTCTTTTTCGTGAGTGTGTGTGTTGGGTTTCAGGCGCGGCGCTTTGAGTCGACTGATTTCCCCAGAATTGAGAAAAAGCGCCTATATAATAACGGTATTATTATTATATTATATATATATATATATATATATATATATATATATATATATATATATATATATATATATATATATATATATTATATATATATATATATATATATATATATATATATATATATCCAGTCTGTTCTACTTTCACCGGTAACATCGGTATTTGTACGACTTTTCTGTGACACGTATATGAATGCCTGTAGCATGTACTTTTAAAAAATGTTGTTTTTTTTAATGACAAAGATATGGTGCGGGTGTGTAAATTGTATGGTGTTAACCACCTTCCCCCCCACCCCCGCCTTCCCCCCATCTCCCTCCCCCATCCCTCCGCCACCACCATCGCCAACACCATCGCCAACACATTCGCCAACACCATCGCCACCTGCAAATCCACGATGAAGTGCTAACTCGTTCCCTTCCGTCTTTGTTGCCAAGTGTAGACCCACTGATGACTCTCCTGTGCTATGACGTCAGAAATGTGCATTTAACGCTACAATTAACTCACTCGAGACGTGCCGCCTCCGGATACGCAGCATAAGCCGAGGGTACATATGGAATAGGCATAAGCCGAGGGTACATATGGAATAGGCATAAGCCGCGGGTACATATGGAATAGGCATAAGCCGAGGGTACATATGGAATAGGCATAAGCCGAGGGTACATATGGAATAGGCATAAGCCGAGGGTACATATGGAATAGGCATAAGCCGAGGGTACATATGGAATAGGCATAAGCCGAGGGTACATATGGAATAGGCATAAGCCGAGGGTACATATGGAATAGGCATAAGCCGAGGGTACATATGGAATAGGCATAAGCCGAGGGTACATATGGAATAGGCATAAGCCGCGTATCCGGAGGCGGCACGTCTCGAATGAGTTAAGGCTCTTTTCGCGATGGAAATTTGCACAGCAGGTTAGTGAAAAGATTACTGAGTTGCAGACTGTGAACTTGATTACTGAGTTGCAGACTGTGAACTTGATTACTGAGTTGCAGACTGTGAACTTGATTACTGAGTTGCAGACTGTGAACTTGATTACTGAGTTGCAGACTGTGAACTTGATTACTGAGTTGCAGACTGTGAACTTGATTACTGAGTTGCAGACTGTGAACTTGATTACTGAGTTGCAGACTGTGAACTTGATTACGAGTGAGTTGCAGAGCTGTGAACTTGATTACTGAGTTGCAGACTGTGAACTTGATTACTGAGTTGCAGACTGTGAACTTGATTACTGAGTTGCAGACTGTGAACTTGATTACTGAGTTGCAGACTGTGAACTTGATTACTGAGTTGCAGACTGTGAACTTGATTACTGAGTTGCAGACTGTGAACTTGCTTGACAATTTTAAATACACTGCGCGTCCGTTAAACACGGGACACAGATTCAACGCTCAGTATCTTATACTGATCAACAAAAGAAACGCGAAGTAGCCCCTTCAAATCACATTTAATCCAACATTTGAAAGTCGATTTCGGACAAACCATACAACGGATGTTATCAACATTTTAGGAATGTAATCAGTGTGGAAGTTTATTCTGTATATAGAGCAAGCATGGCACAGCAGAAAGTCAATATGGCGTGTGATTGGCGTTGATGGCGGCTTGGCAGCGTCGGCGCATAGAGTGCATCAGGCGGTTGACAGCTGCCTTGGGGATGTTGTTCCAGGCCTGGATAATGGTATTCTCCAGTTCTGCGGCTGTCGTTGGTCTGGGGCGTACAGAGTTGACCTCCCTTCGCAGTTGGTCCCAGAGATGCTCGATGGGATTGAGGTCTGGGCTGAGGGCAGGCCAGGGCATGACTGGGATGTAGTGCTGCTGCAAGAAGTGCTGGGTGATACGTGCAGTGTGTGTACGCGCATTATCTTGCTGCAAGATGAAGTATCTGCGTCCCTGAGAAAATGGCAGGACATATGGGTGTAGTACTTGGTCAATGTAGCGCTGAGCTGTGCTGCCATTTCCTCGACCTGGTACGAATCCACGGAAGAACGCAGGTCCTACTGTCTGGTTCAGGGTAATCCCACCCCAAATCATCACGCTTGGCCCGCCCCAGGCATTGTTCTCCTGCACACAGCCATCAGCATAGCGTTCACCCCTTCTCCGCCACACTCTTATGCGCCCATCTGCATGGCTGATGCCGTAGCAGCTCTCAGCAGTGAACAGGACGTTCTGCCACTGTCGCCAGGTGCAGTCGACATGAGCCTGTGACTACTGTAGGCGTGCACGGCGATGACGGTCAGTAAGGACAGGTCCACGGGCTGGACGGCGGTTGTGCAGATTATGCTCCTCTAGCCGTCGTCGTACTGTCTGGCAACTGATGGGTGCCTGGTGGTTGCCGATAACTTCTTTTGCTGTTTCCTCGGCCGGCTGAAAGCGATTTCGAACGTCAGCCCGGAAAATGTTGCGGTCTTCCTGCTTCGGTCAGCAGAAAACCCGTTGGCATGATAGCGTTGCTGCAGCCTGTAAATGGTCGAAATGTGACATCTAAAGGCCACTGCTACAACTTGTGGATATATATTCTCCGGCTTCCAAACGCCCAAGAGCTCGTTCTCGTTGGGAGCACTAAGTCTTGGCATGGTTGATGTGGCAACGGCAAAAGTGTCAGAAGGCGTAACACTGCTGATTTCTTATTGCCTTGCATTGCTGAACACAGTTCATGACCAAACATCACTCTGCAGTGTATGCACGTGCGTGGAAAGCATACGCCGTGCGTCCTAACCAATACGGGTGCCTCGTGCACAGGGAGGGTTACTGCAGTACGGTGACTGCATTCTTACATGTTGTTGCTCGTACACTGGCTATCCATAAAGTGTAACTTGTATTTTCGTGGATTGTTCATACAAATGCAACATACACTCGAATTTCGCGTTTCTTTTGTTGATCAGTATATAATACATGATACCGTGTACACTTTGCATTAACCTGTTTAAACATTTCTTGAATTTGCTTCCAGCCTTGCAAACCGCGCTATATTCCGTTGTTAACTCTTGGAGCTACGAGAATTGCAACACAAGCACCGCCCCCACCCCCCCACCCCCTCCCTGTTACGTGGTGGAGTCGTAGTCGTAGTATGATAAACACACCAGACGCACGCACGTAAGGTTCTTTGAAATAAACTTCATTCAGCTGCAACCCGTCACACGTGGCTTAAGGATGTAGACAATACTGGAGTAACAGTTCCAACAATATTTTAATTCAGCGATGCGATCTCCACACAATGCATTCCCAAATGCATCAACCCTGATACAATGTCTCTTCTGCAAATGTCCACACTGGCTACACAAAGTTTCTCATACAAGGTACATCACCACCGTTACGCTGCGTCTCTCACAATGTACACCCTATACGGGCCACGTACCTACGATAAACTGTGTGTCTCTACAACTGACAATGCAAGAAAATGTATATGCGTGCTTCCCAGCACCAATCTTTTATAGTACAACCAATTTCCAGAACAATCCAAGAAAATCATACAACGCAACCAATCAAAACGAAACACGTAACTGAAACTCATAAATATTAATAAAGAAAGAAATTTCTAGAATAACTACAATAGGCTACAAAAATTTCGGCTAATAATTTCAGCCCCAAATCCTAGTGTGTAATCATATCACACAAAAGTATGGAAGGCAGTTCACGATCTAGCCGGAATCTTTCCAGAAGTTTCACAATCTTTAAAAAATATACAGACTGGCTGCCAAATTCACGCGCACAGAAAACAACTATGACAATTTGAGCGTCTATAAAACAATGTAGCAAAATGTTACCTACTCCTCTGACGACACACGTACGCGGTCACTAGACAGCGCGACCTGCTCGACGGTTCTAATCTATACTCCGCGAATCTACGCAAAACAAAGATCGACCGCTATTCTCCGCGCGACCTTGCTAGAAGCTTCCGGTTAAACTTAGCATAATAACAAATCGAATTCCGCTCTACGCACGAACGAAAGAAAATCTTACTTAAAAGGTACGTGATACATAACCATGATAGCTCAAATAAATATCGGATCGTTTCCTACGATTAACACATGCATGCTCTCACAGGACAACACAACCACAATCGTAACACTCCCCCACCCCCACCCTCACCCCCACCCCCACCCCCAAATGTGCAACTGCAAAATCAGAATTTTAGCTGATGACAACGTGCTGCAGCACGTACCGTGCGTGTCTTTCAGAAAGTTCAAACTCTTTTACACTGTCAGAAACATCAGTTATGTGACGTCATTCACCGAAACATTGATTGAGTTTCCTTGGGGGTTGTTACCTCTATAACCGGTAGAAGAGATCGATCGTCAAATGGCGTGTTACAAGAGTCTACAGCAGATGTCTCGCGTTTGAACAAAGAGTGCAAACATCAGTTCCCTTCATTGCGCTGCAAACCGTGTTGCCTGAATACAGTAAAAAGAAGTTTTGGTTTCGACCCAAATTTGATGGTTTTATTGAGAATGACACACACCTACCCCCAAACATGGAATCCACGATGAAAGGGCCAGCTCGTTACCGTGTTTACTGCCAAGTGTAAACCCACTGATGACTCAGTCTGCTTATTGTCTTGTAAAAACTGAAGCAGGCTGTTACCTCTTATGCTCTGGTATCACAAACGTGCACTACTGTTACTGATATGGGGCGCCAAATGCACAACTTTAAACAAGAATGGCAAAGCCCTTAGAGCTCAGGTGTATGACTGATACAAAACTTCGATAAAAACCATAATTCTATCAAAAAGTTTCATTTTTCACACATGCTGACCTCTTGTGTCCCTTGAACCTTTCGAGTGATCATCCAAATTAGTATGCAACAACAACAACAAAAAGGTTTTACCATCAGGTATCTCTGCACCATATTTGGATCGGTATAAAAAGTAGTAAATGAGAAAAATAAATTGTTTTGTGAAATTTTGAGACCTATTTCTAGGCCTCCAGTGACCCTTGACCTTTCCAAGGGTTCATCCAAATTAGGATGCATAGAAAGGTCTTACCGTCAGTATATTTGTATCAAGTTTGGGTTTGAAGTTAAAAAATAAAATTGAGAAAAAAAAAACAATTTTTGTGAAAATATGGCTATTTTGTTTAAACCTATTTCTGGATCGCTTGTGACCTTGACATTTTCGAAGGGTCATCCAAATTAGCATGCACGGAAATGTCTTACCATCAGGTATCTCTGTACCACATTTGGGCTTGAAGTTGAAAATAATATTTGACAAAAAACAAATTTTTTGGTATGTGTGAAAACATGGCAATTTTGACCTATTTCTGTGACCTTGATCTGTGAAAGATGTCAATAAAATGGTATGTTTAAAAGGCCTTGCTACAAAGTATCCTTGGGCCAAGTTGGAAGAGTGTGGCTTGAATAGTCTCAGAGAAAATGCCAACGTTAAAGTTGACGCCGGACGCCGGACGGAAGACCACTGGCCCATTACATAGACTCACTTTTGCTATCGCCCCTCGCGCGTGATACCTTCTAAACATGCCTGAGCAGCATGGCAGATGACTGCTTAAATCATTGTAGCCCAAGCCCGAAATCCCCAAATGTTGCAGTTGTCCTCTGAAGACTGCATCGCAGTGCAGGACACAGATCGACCATGGGGCAAGGGTGATGCCAGAATAGCTTGGCGCCCATAGGCGCCAAGCTATTCTGGCATCACCCTTGAACTATTATGGTCGATCCTTATCTTGCTGTGGTGTGTCTGGATGACTCAAGGAGATATTCTCTTCACAATACAGTCATTGAACGTGGTTATTATGACTTATTATTCAGTCTGAAAGCGTACCTTTGGTCAGATAAGTCAATACGGCACAGACTAATCGTGCAAAATTGAGTTTTTCATGCCTCGTAAACAGTAGCTGGCTATTCTGCTACAACAAATCAATACACGGCAACCACAAAATACCATCCTCATCTTTTCCATCAGCAGCATCACCAAAATATCAAGAATCTCCGAAGAACCCAAAACACATGAATCACAGCAGCAAAGGTGATGAGAATGTAAATGTGAAATCTGTGCGCATGGCCGACTTTGGTAGTATGAGGCGCCGGCGCTTCCTGCTGTTGTGGTGACTGTGACTGATACAGGATGGTGTCTGTTGTGTGAGGCGCTTCCTGCTGTTGTGGTGGATGTGACTGATATAGGATGGTGTCTGTTGTGTGAGGCGATTCCTGCTGTTGTGGTGGATGTGATTGATACAGGATGGTGTCTGTTGTGTGAGGCGATTCCTGCTGTTGTGGTGGATGTGACTGATACAGGATGGTGTCTGTTGTGAGGCGATTCCTGCTGTTGTGATGGATGTGACTGATACAGGATGGTGTCTGTTGTGAGGCGATTCCTGCTGTTGTGGTGGCTGTGACTGATACAGGATGGTTGTTGTGAGGCGATTCCTGCTGTTGTGGTGGCTGTGACTGATACAGGATGGTGTCTGTTGTGAGGCGATTCCTGCTGTTGTGGTGGATGTGACTGATACAGGATGGTGTCTGTTGTGAGGCGATTCCTGCTGTTGTGGTGGATGTGACTGATACAGGATGGTGTCTGTTGTGTGGCGATTCCTGCTGTTGTGGTGGATGTGACTGATGCAGGACGGTATTTATTGTGTGATATTTTCATGATTTGGCTGGCACGCGTGAAAAGGGATGGTTCAGTAATGGGCATTAGGTGCCAAATGTTCAAACTTTGGAAGTAAAGTTTGAAAACAGATCAAAATAATCATCTCAGATTTGCAAATAACAAAAACTGAAGTTTATTTTGTGCGAACAAAATCAAGAGAATGTCTCACGAATACCTAAACAATCGTCTGCGAATCTGCTCATCCGCTTTTCAACGTACTCAGGCGCACCAGTGGCTTGCTTCAGACTTGTGCATTTGGCGCCCCATACATTGAATTACAGGATAAAGGATAAAACAGACTACGTCATGTTTGACGTGACGATCAGCAGATAGAGGCATAAGTGGGGTTTCACTTAGCGGCAAACACACAAACAAGTTAGCCCTCCATCGTGGATTCCAGGTTTGGGGATAGATGTGTATAATTGTCAATAAACCATCCAATTTCGGTCGAAACCCAAAATTCCTTTTGCGGTTTACAGACAACAGGAGCCCAATAGCAGATAACTCCTTCTACCCCAGAC